>JANAVB010033220.1:17869066-18359066 GCA_029216955.1 Iris pallida | reverse complement strand
CATTTGGTCACTGATGCGGGTTTGGACATGAAGCTGGACACCACGTGGACACATATTAGGCACCTAGATACCTAACCCTATACCTAGGCTACCTCTGGACATGAGCACGTGACATAAGAGGGTGTGTGTCGTGTCCTGTGATGCTCGACACCACTGTACGAGGCAGCCTCTGTGCTGTCTTTAATACTGTGTCAACCCCCACTGTTTGGACACGATTTTGACCCATTATTGACACGTGGACACGTATGTGTGTCACACACATGACCACCCCCTGACATGTGTGTTGGTTCGATGTTTGCTTTAAGTTTAGGTTTGAGATTTTGGTTCTTAGTTTTGACTGATACATATAAACAGGAATTTCACATTAAACTGTCAACTGAGTGTTTGGGGATGATACATGTTCAGAGGATTACATATCAGATGATCATATGTTTGTGGAGATGCTAAGTTATTTTGATTCCTGAGTGAGTACGGTCGATTATCTGAGAAATTGAGTTTTGTGGTTGATGTTGGTTTCATAGGTAAATTAGGTTATGTTAAGTAATAATATGGTGTTAATTGGAAATTGATTTGAATGTTAGGAAATATGAGACTTAGATTGAATTCCTAAACTGATTTATTGATATTAATGATTAGGATTTGTTCATTTATGTATGTTGGGTTGATGCTAACCAAGGGTTTTTTCGAATGGGTCATGAACAGTTAGAGTAGACTGTGACTTAACTGTTATCTTGCCATGTAATTCCTGAGATAGTGACTGATTTCCTCTACATCTGTGAACTGAGATCCATATTATGGTTTTGGAGCTGATCATTGGGTTCAGATACTCGAACAGGAAAGTTCTTCCTGTGACTTCGAATAAATTGGATAATGTAGCTTGTTTACCAAATGGCTTGGGTTGGATGTTGATTGGACTGCATCTAAAATTCGAGTGGCATTTCGATTGGGGATTTGAACTTGGTATTTAGTGTGATTCTGATTTGGTTGAGATGTATACTCGGTTTTCCTGAACTTTGTAGATGTTTTATTGGTTCAATTTTAGTCAATGCATTTTCCTTGATTGGTTTGTAAACATTTATTTCAGATGATTCATATTTCATTTCTTTTGGTATTAACTGTACCCCCAATCCTAGTTTTTCTTGCCTGATACACAAAGTGGATGATAATAAGCATGATATGAACTAAGATGCAAACTGAATGAATATGATTCCCGAGATAACTCAGGTATAATGAATGTATGCAAGATAAGGTTTGTAAACTGAAATATAGGAGAGAGATTAACTTGATTACATGAATATAAGAACTGACATAATAAGGCATGTAGGTATCCTAACTGAACTGTGAGCATGTTATGCATATGTGAATAATGTAATGCACTATCAAATGCATTGGTATATGCAATGTATGCATGTTGTGTGCCTCAATGTCATGTAATGTAATATAGAATGATATACAATGTATGCCTCTATATGCATGAATGATATGTATGAATGCTAGTATGTAATAGGATATGCAAGTATCCATATATGAAAATATGTATGTGGTTTTGCTTGATAGGCTTATATATGTCTAGGGCTATAGATATTGGGTATATATGTACATTGATATGTATATATGATATATAGGATATCCTAGTCTATGGGTTGGTTTTGAGTTAGCCTTATAGAGATTGACCAATAGTTTAAGGTTGACTTTGTTTGACTCAACAGTTGACCAAACCCTAGAATCGACCAAGGTTTGACATAATAGTCTAAGATTGACTAGAGTTGACCAAAAGTCAACACTGAGCCTAAATATGACCAATTGACCCTTGCTAGCCTAAGTTTGACCAGTTGACCAAGATAGCCTTGTTGTTGACCTAGTTTGACTAGATGTTGACTTGGGTTGACCCAGAGTTGACCAAGTTTAACTTTGACCTAGATTGACCTAGAAATCATGTAGATTGCATCGTAAACTTTATTACCTTATTTTAAACACATTATAACCCATATTGCTCTATTTAGGACATTGTAACTCCGGTGCAGACATCTGATATTATACTACTCTTTTCAGAGTGTCAGGCGAGTACATTCTCTGATAGTTCTTTTATTTACTTGTCAATTATTGTACTTCAGTTATAGTTAGTTCTATTTGATTCTTGTTACAAACACGTATTATTATTACTGAATCTATGTATACGACACAAATACTTACTCGTCTTGCCTCTATTATTGGAATCACTATTTGAACTATTCGAACCACCTATTCGCATTTTCATGTGCTGGTTGGACTTGTATTCGTCTTATGTATTGGATTATGGATTCATTGTATTAGACTGGGCGGGAAAATACTGATTAGACATGTAGACATATCCCCCTATTCGAATCACCCCTCTGTGAATGATATTCGAACGATAGCTATCCCTTACCTGATCAGTGTGGGGTGTGCCGTATTACCTACAGCCGTTTACATGTCGATCTCAGTATTTTGAAACACACTAGGAGAATTTATTCGAATTATTGTTAGAACATCATGTGGATCACTATTCGTATCACCTTATTCGAATCACCTTATTAGAACAATGATTAGAATCGCATTCGACTCATACTGTACTGGAATCACATTCGACTCATCTTATATTAGACTCATATTGGGATTACATTGGACTTATATTGTACTGTCTGGACTCATCATGTTACTCTAGTGTAAAACCCCTATTATTTATTTATTTTTTATTATTTTATTAGACTTAAAAATGAATTTATACAATTTATGGTTTTACTTTTTTTTATGACCCGGTTTGGCCAATTCAGCCCGAACAGGGCCTGAACAAAATTTCAGCCCATGTGAGCCGGTGGGATGACTAAGGTGGCCATATAGGAATATTTACAAATATTTTTAAATTATTTTTAGAACTTGTTGAATATTTAATGACTTTGGGTACAAAAATCTATATTTTATTAATAAAATAATATTTTACAAAATTTTACAATTTTCTGAACCCATACATGGGTGAGCGGTAAGTTCACCCATTGGGACGATTATTATTATTTTATTATAATTAAAGTTATGTTATGGTGATTAAATAAACATATTTATCCTATTAGATATTATTATTATTATTCTTTAATTTATTTTAATATCAAATGAATTTAAATATATGTATATGTTTTTAAGTTGATTTCATATATGACAAATGATATAAAAATTTCCTTTTGATTTTGTAGAAAGTTATTGGGTTCAAATATATATATATATATATATATATATATATATATATATATATATATATATATATATATATATATATATATATATATATATATATATAGATGACTATAGATATGATAAGATTCAGAAAAGAAAAAGAAATAAAAAAGAAAAGAAAGAAAGATTAGGTAGTCGGCCCCACCCGACCACCCCAATCCTTAAAGAATAAGCCGCAGCTGCAGCATCCATAGGATGCGCGCCCCTCTACATACGCAGCAGCAGCCCCAACTAAATGGGCGACCCCCCCCCCCCCCCCCCCCTTACAAGTAGTTGTTGGCCGAACCCCCTTTAACCCAAGGCAACAGCAAGTATAGGCCGACCCCTCCCTACTCTTAACATATATATATATATATATATATATATATATATATATATATATATATATATATATATATATATATATATATATTTATATATATATATATATATATTTTATATATATATATATATATATATATATATATATATATTATATAACTATATATATATATATATATATATATATATATATATATATTTATATATATATATATATATTTTATATATATATATATATATATATATATATATATATATATATATATATTTTATATAACTATATATATATATATATATATATATATATATATATATATATATATATATATATATATATATATATATATATTTTAATATATATATATATATATATATATATATTAAAAATATATATATATATTAAAAATATATATATATATATATATATATATATATATATATATATATATATATATATAAAAATATATATATATATATATAGTTATATATATACAAACCCTAAAAATTTCTTCCACCTCCTTCCTCCTCACCACTCCACGGCGAAGCTCGGACGCACCATGGCGAAGCCGTGCTCGCGAAGAAGACAAAGGAACCATCGACAACAACAACAGATTCCCACTTTAAGGTATCCCACTTCCCCGATCAATTTCTCTCTCAATTTAAATCCATTTTTAGATCTGTAAATTCATGTAGAAAGCCCACATGACCCTCTTCGAGATCCCCCAGGTGGATTTCAACATTGCCATCCAACTTGCTCGAAAAATCAAGGCGAAGTTGGAGAAAACCACTTTTCTGAATATTAAAAACTATTTTGAAACATCAACTTGTCGGCCACTTTTCTCGCTGTCCATTAAACTTTCGTAAAAACTAATTGAGGATAGTCAAAGACAACCTAACCGAGATTGTAACACACCTTTTGGATTCACATTCATCTAGTATGTAGAAAGTTACACGTTGTTAAAGTTTTCCAAAAAAAATATAAATTCTGTTTTCAAAAAGTGGAAAAAACACCCGATACGGCATGCGCCCCGACAAACCGGGTGACATGGTCACTCACTATACGCATCTAAAGGCGCTTATGGATGTTTCGACGTGTGGGAACTGACGGAACCCGATTTTGTTGCATGTGCACGACGAAATCAGTGCGTATCCGTCTAGATATCCCGTATCGACCCTTTGCAAATTAAGTCACAACTTTGTGCACACTCATCATATCGCGATAAAACTTGCGCCATTGGACTCGAAATATTTTTATGGTCCTGTGAGCCAAGTTTGGTCCGATTCTGAAACCGTTGATCGGGACGCTATTTTGGCGGGCCCACAATCCCACTCAATAGGCGATTTTGTGCACAGCCAACCGAAATCCAAAATTGGACATATCGTTGGGTTCGTCTAATCAAAACAAATCTGTAGATATGTAGTTTGATGACTTTAGAGATCGTAGATATTGGCACGCATTTCGGTGCAAAGCGGGTCCAACGGCAGACATCGTTTTGACCCGAAATTATAATTTTGCCCCTGTTCCAGAATTTGACTTTTGGACAGACATTTCCTAGGTATATCTTTTTTTCCAAGCTCGTTCGTAATATTTGTTGCAGCATCCGGAGTCATCTGCGGGATTTGGCTTTTCTTGCTTCATTTATTTGTCTGTTCGAGCTACTGGATTATTCTCTTTTGCACATAACCTCAGGCAAGATACCTTGCCATTATACTATTTATATTCAGTTTGCATTTTATTATATATCACTATTCATTTATTTCCAGTTCTTACCGTTCTTGATTTACTGTCAGCTCAGTGATATTAGATATACTTTGTTATTATCCTTTGATTGCATGTAGACTTTGAGTTAAGAGACTGCCGTCTGTAGTGTATCGCATATACCTTGACACAGTTGTACCACAAGGATGTGTGAGATGAGTAGCATGTAGAGGTTCTTGTGTGTGGGCTGATCCCCATGCGCATGCGATAGGGCTAACTGCTAATAGAGGCATGTTAGAAGACTTAGCAGTTAGTAGAGGTATATGAGACATAGATGTGACTCTATTAGGCATTGGATGGGAAGAAAAGTTCCTTAACGTATGGGCCAAGTATGCACTTCCCTATTGCCGGTTATCTCAGCGGAAGATACGGTCCTGGATCCTGATACTGATTTACTGCTGGCCTCTGACATTCGATGAATGTTATGATTTGAGGTCCCTGGTATCCTGATGGGCCATACCTAAGATTACTGCTACTGAGCCAGAGTGCCCATGCATTGGAGGTTTGTTCTTAACTGCATAAACACTGTAGTACGGTTAGATTACCTTATTATTGTCTTGTTACTTACTTTCTTTGTGGTATATTTTGTCTTCAGTATTTATGGCATGTTCTTTCCGTATCTTGTTACGTCCCTCTGAGGACCTGGTTATCTCTCCAGGTGTGTACTTCTGTGATTTTGTAGGTGTTCTAGCCAAGGCAGTGATCTTCTCCATTCTTTCGAAGACGATTGCGCTTGGTTCATCTCGTTATTTTATCGATCACATCTTGTACATTTTAATTGAGGTAGTTGGTAGTGGACATTGTCTCCGCCCAACGATTGTATACATAACAAATTCAAAGTTGCTTTTATATCATTTATTTATCTACTGGATGAGATTTAGTTATTATGGTTCTACTGCATTTTACAGCTTATGTATACATACAAGATTTCCATATATTGGAGTGTACTTCGTATGTATACAGCTGGCTTGTCGATGTACCTAGTCCTATGTATTTTGGGACTGGGGCGTTACATGTTTTTGTGGTGGCCCATGCAGGTCGAGTTTGTCACTTCGGTTACGTAATTGTACCGATGTGAGCCTGCAACATAGGATTAGAATCTAGGAATCTCATCCATACAGCTTGACCTCTTTCCTTGGCTTCAAATTCCGAACTCTCGTTCGACTTCCTTGAATTGTCTCTTGCTTGATTCCTTTCTACCGTTGATTCTTATTTTCGTGCTTAGTGTCGACTAGGAAGATGACTACACTAGTATATGCTCATAGGTCAAACACATGGCTAGAATGGTTATATTGGCAATTGGAATACATTTAAGACTCTAATTGAGTTAAAAGATTTTTCTTTAAAGTGTGATTTAATAATTAGTAATTTGTAAAGTAGGATACTACCAAGGAAGGTTTTAATCTTGAGATTTCTAAATAGTAAACACCATAGGATTGATACTACCAAGGATAGATTTCTATATAGCTAGAATCTTTATACCCTTGATTTAAGAAATTGATTAGATTTTTGAGTTTTGTTATTTATGAATTATGGGGTTATAGCTATACATCTTTGAACAAATATAAAATTGATTTGCTTTTCGAGTTGTGATATTTATAATTTTTGGGTGATAGATATACATCTTCGAACAAATATAAAATTTATTTGATTTTTGAGTTTTGATGTTTATGATTTATTGGAGTATGGTTATACACCTTTGAACGGTTATAAATTTGGTTTGAAAATGATCTTAGCTTTTAAAAATGGTCGTAGAAATTATTTAAATTTGAGTTATACAACTTGCGATTTTCGTGTTTAGTAAATTTTGAATTTTAAGTGGAAGTACTGATGGCGAATTTTGGTTTAAAATATTTGAAAGTTATAAAATTAATTTTTAAGATTTTTTTCTTTATTTTAAATTGTGTCCTATGATTAAGGATTTACAAATCTATTTAGATTTTTGGTAAAAAAAAAAGATTTTGACTGATAATATTATTTGAAAATTTAGTTTAATGAGGGATTGCTAATATTAAAATTTTGGGAGAATTTTGAAGGATGTGATAGAAAGTTATTTCGATTGATTAAAGGAAGTTACCATTTAAAAGTTGTGATTTTGTTGGAATAACTTAGCATGAATAGAAGTTAAAATTGATGAGAGCATTGAGCTTAATTTTTGAGATTGCTTTTAATATGCTAAGAGTTTTATTATGAGTTATTTGAAAATTTTAGAGTGTTAAATTTTTGATTGATTGTGAATTTTTTATGGATTCGTAAATTATGAACACTTGAGTTAAATAGTTGAATTTAAACGTTAATTTTGGAAAAGGCTAGTAGTAACGTGATAAAATTTTGCTTTGAGATTTATGAGAGTGATTTAAATTTTTTTATGATAAATTTGAACGGCTTGGAGTGAATACAAATTTTGGTGGTTTATTTTTGAAAGTTTATTTTGAAACTTTTGGAGAAAATTTGAGTTAAATTTTAATGGTAGGCCCCAAGATAACCCTACTGAGTATTCCACACTAATTGCCATGTTACTCATGACCATGATAGTAGTATATACACAAGTGTTGTTAGTCATCTACCTAGCTATGTGACTGTATTTCCACCTCGACTTACTCGACCTTCCTTCAATTCTAGATCTTTTAATTGCGACCTTCTAACCCACTTGCAATTTGAATAATGAGTAAATGGTTCCTTAAACTGTATTCATCTAGGAGACTATCTTCTCTCGAGAATTGTGTTCCTAAATTATTTTTATGGATTCTTTAATTAATTTTATTTCATGCTTTAACTTGATCTTCTTTATTTTGTGCATTAATTATCATCTCGTGAACTCCCACTTTCTATTTTTGATCTTCTGGCGTCCCCTACCGTGACTTGTATATTTGGGGTACAATACTACACTTTTTCTTCCAACAAATTTCACATGTAAGACCTAGACAAGTCCACCTTCATGTAGATATATCATGTCCCACCAAAACCCATCTCCTTGTACTCTATTTCTTGATATGACCTTATGGTCAAAATGGCTAAACTATAATCCTTACCGTGATGCCAATATATTTTTCGACCACGGATAGAGATTCAACCTCGACTCAATTCTTTCAACCCGACATGTGATTTTGTTCTACTTAAATTTCTTAAATGCTTAAAATTGTGCTTTATCTTGATTGCTTGACCCATTGTCCCATCACACTACTAGTTTAACTCTTGTAAGTTGGGTAGAATACCTCACCACCTAACAAACCTTTTTTCTTGTGAACCACATTGGTAAGTTTACTTAGACTCTAAATTTAGAGGACCATACCTTATCTAGTCTACCAAGCCATAAATAAAGAAACAGTAGGACAACTGTATAGGCCCACACTTCGGGCGAGCCTTGATTTTAAAAGATCCGGGACTATTTAATTTCCTTCATCAGTACCTCCCTTGCACATATTTTGACTATCCCATGCTGCTAATGTAACTTCAGTTTTGCAAGCTTATTTCGTTATCAAGCTTGATCATGACATATTTTATTGGGTGCACCCACTAACATATTGTCTAATCAGAACCGGTGCATGATGGTCTGATCAACCTATTGCACTTTGGTTCGTTTTTCATGTATTATTCTACGTGGATGGAGACATAGTTAAACCTGTCTTAGAGTCTCTTCCGCGACAGCTTTGACAACTCTCATTTGAATTATTTCCGTCGTCTATGAACCTCGTATTTCGTACTCAACAGCATCGTCTTTGAACACTTTATTGTTGTTGACTTTACTTACTTTAGAAAGACCACACACGGTACTTGATAGATAGACCCAAGATATCATCTTTAGTTGCCCTATCAGTTAATTATACACAAGTGTAGATAGCCACCGACCGACTCATATGGCTATATCCTCGCCTTTAACTACTCCTCATTTTCTCAACCCTAGAATTATTATCGTGTCCTTCCAATTGTTCTGGAGCACTCGAGAATGATTCTAATCATTCACTTAAATCAAACTCTCAATCGAGGCGATTAGTCTCCAGTTTCTCTCTAGAAACCACATCTCTCAAGTGTCTAAATTATTCTATTCGATCTACTCAATTCCTTGTTAATCTCCAAATTGGATTATCAAAATTTTGCTACCTTCACTGGCAACCCTTGTTCAATTCCATAACCATGATATATTTTTGTATATATCGACTCCACAATTTTCTAATGCACGGTTGTGTGGAACGCCGTTTCATCGCCCCCACCAAAATTTAATTATATTTTGGTATTGACGAACTCTTCCTATCCCCCAATCCTATCTATCCTATTATTCCTAAATTTCAAGGACGAAATTCTTCTAAGTTGGGTAGGATGTAAAATCCCTATTTTTTATTCATTTTTTTATTATTTTATTAGACTTAAAAATGTATTTATACAATTTATGTTTTTACTTTTTTTTTTTTATGACCCGGTTTGGCCAATTCAGCCTGAACACGACCCGAACAAAATTTAAGCCCATGTGAGCAGGTGGGATGACTAAGGTAGCCATATAAGAATATTTACAAATATTTTTAAATTATTTTTAGAACTTGTTGAATATTTAATGACTTTGGGTACAAAAATCTATATTTTATTAATAAAATAATATTTACAAAATTTTACAATTTTCTGAACCCATACATGGGTGAGCGGTAAGTTCACCCATTGGAACGATTATTACTATTTTATTATAAATAAAGTTATGTTATGGTGATTAATAACATATTTATCCTATTAGATATTATTTAGTTGATTTTAATATCAAATGAATTTAAATATATGTATATGTTTTAAGTTGATTTCATATATGATAGATGATATAAAAATTTCCTTTTGATTTTGTAGAAAATTATTGGGTTCATTTGGATACATGTATATATATATATATAGATAACTATAGATATGATAAGATTTAGAAAAGAAAAGGAAAAAAAAAGAAAAGAAAGAAAGATTGGGTGGTCGGCCCCACCCGACCACCCCAATCCTTAAAGAATAAGCCGCAGCTGCAGCATCCATAGGTTGCGCGCCCCTCTACATACGCAGCAGCAGCCCCAACGAAAGGGGCGACCCCCCCTTACAAGTAGTTGTTGGCCGAACCCCCTTTAACCCAAGGCAACAGCAAGTATAGGCCGACCCCTCCCTTCTCTTAACATATATATATATATATATATATATATATATATATATATATATATATATATATATATATATATATATATATATATATATATATATATATAAACCCTAAAAATTTCTTCCACCTCCTTCATCTCCTCCTTCCTCTCCCCACTCCACGGCGAAGCTCGGATGCATCATGGCGAAGCCGTGCTCGCGAAGAAGACAAAGGAACCATCGACAACAACAACAGATTCCCACTTTAAGGTATCCCACTTCCCCGATCAATTTCTCTCTCAATTTAAATCCGTTTTTAGATCCGTAAATTCGTATAGAAAGCCCACATGACCCTCTTCGAGATCCCCCAGGTGGATTTCGACATTGCCATCCAACTTGCTCGAAAAATAGAGGCGAAGTTGGAGAAAAACCACTTTTCTGAATATTAAAAACTGTTTTGAAACATCAACTTGTCGGCCACTTTTCTCGCTGTCCATTAAACTTTCGTAAAAAATAATTGAAGACAGTCAAAGACAACCTAACCGAGATTGTAACGCACCTTTTGGATTCACATTTCATCTAGTATGTAGAAAGTCACACGTTGTTAAAGTTTTCCAAAAAAATTATAAATTCTGTTTTCAAAAAGTGGAAAAAACACCCAATACGGCGTGTGCCCCGACAAACCGGGTGACGTGGTCACTCACTATACGCATCGAAAGGCGCGTATGGATGTTGTCGACGTGTGGGAACTGACGAAATCCGATTTTGTTGGATGTGCGCGACGAAATCAGTGTGCATCCGTCGAGATACCCCGTATCAACCCTTTGCAAATTAAGTCACAACTTTGTGCACACTCATCATATCGCGGTGAAACTTGTGCCATTGGACTCAAAATATTTTTATGGTCCTGTGAGCCCAGTTTGGTTCGATTCTGAGACCGTTGATCGGGACGCTATTTTGGCGGGCCCACAATCCCACTCAACGGGCGATTTTGTGCACAGCCCACCGAAATCCAAAATTGGACATACCGTTGGGTTCGTCTCATAAAAACAAATTTGTAGACATGTAGTTTGACGACTTTAGAGACCGTAGATATTGACACATATTTCGGTGCAAAGCGGGTCCCACGACGGACATCGTTTTGACCCAAAATTACGATTTTGCCCCTGTTCTAGAATTTGACTTTTGGACACGCATTTTCTAGGCATATCTTTTATTCCAAACTCGTTCGTGATGTTTGTTGCAGCATCCTGAGTTATCTGCAGGATTTGGCTTTTCTTGCTTCATTTATTTGTCTGTTCGAGCTACTGGATTATTCTCTTTTGCACATAACCTCAGGCAAGATACCTTGCCATTATACTGTTTATATTCAGTTTATATTTTATTATATATTACTGTTTATTCATTTCCAGTTCTTACCGTTCTTGATTTACAGTCTGCTCAGTGATATTAGATATACATTGTTATTATCCTTTGATTGCATGTGGACTTAGAGTTAAGAGACTACCGTCTGTAGTGTATCGCATATACCTTGACACAGTTATACCACGAGGATGTATGAGATGAGTAGCATGTAGAGGTTCTTGTGTGTGGGCTGATCCTCCATGCGCATGCGATAGGGCTAACTGCTAATAGAGGCATGTTAGGAGACTTAGCAGTTAGTAGAGGTATATGAGACATGGATGTGACTCTGTTAGGCATTGGGTGGGAAGAACAGTTCCTTAACGTATGGGCCAATTATGCACTTCCCTATTGCCGCCTCCGCGGGAGATACGGTCCTGGATCCTGATACTGATTTACTGATGGCCTGTGACATTCGATGAATGTTATGCTTTGAGGTCCTTGGTATCCTGATGGACCATACCTGAGATTACTGCTACTGAGCCAGAGTGCCCATGCGTTGGAGGTTTGTTCTTAACTGCATAAACATTGTAGTACGGTTAGATTACCTTATTGTTGTCTTGTCACTTACTTTCTTTGTGGCATATTTTGTATTCAGTATTTATGGCATGTTCTTCTTCTATCTTGTTACGTCCCTCTGAGGACCTGGTTATCTCTCCAGGTGTGTGCTTCTGTGATTTTGCAGGTGTTCTAGCCAAGGCAGTGATCTTCTCCATTCTTTCGAAGACGATTGCGCTTGGTTCATCTCGTTATTTTATCGATCACATCTTGTACATTTTAATTGAGGTAGTTGGTAGTGGACTTTGTCTCCGCCCAATGATTGTATACATGATAAATTCAAAGTTGCTTTTATATCATTTATTTATCTAGTTGATGAGATTTAGTTATTATGGTTTACTACATTTTACAGCTTATGTATACATATAAGATTTCTATATATTGGAGTGTACTTCGGTTGTATACAGCTGGCATGTCGATGTACCTAGTCCTATGTATTTGGGGACTGGGGCGTTACATATTTTTGTGGTGGCCCATGCAGGTCGAGTTTGTCACTTCGGTTACGTAATTGTACCGATGTGAGCCTGCAACATAGGATTAGAATCTAGGAATCTCATCCATACAGCTTGACCTCTTTCCTTGGCTTCAAATTCCGAACTCTTGTTCGACTTCCTTGAATTGTCTCTTGCTTGATTCCTTTATACCGTTGATTCTTATTTTCGTGCTTAGTGTCGACTAGAAAGATGACTACATTAGTATATGCTCATAGGTCAAACACATGGCTAGAATGGTTATATTGGCAATTGGAATACATTTAAGACTCTAATTGAGTTAAAAGATTTTTCTTTAAAGTGTGATTTAATGATTAGTAATTTGTAAAGTAGGATACTACCAAGGAAGGTTTTAATCTTGAGATTTCTAAATAGTAAACACCATTGGATTGATACTGCAGGAAGGAGAATATATATATATATATATATAGCTAGAATCTTTATACCCTTGATTTAAGAAATTGATTGGATTTTTGAGTTTTGTTATTTATGAATTATGGGGTTATAGCTATACATCTTTGAATAAATATAAAATTGATTTGCTTTTCGAGTTGTGATATTTATAATTTTTGGGTGATAGATATACATCTTTGAACAAATATAAAATTTATTTGATTTTCGAGTTTTGATGTTTATAATTTATTGGAGTATGGTTATACACCTTTGAACGGTTATAAATTTGGTTTGCAAATGATCTTAGCTTTTAGAAATGGTCGTAGAAATTATTTAAAATTGAGTTATACAACTTGCGATTTTCCTGTTTAGTAAATTTTGAATTTTAAGTGGAAGTACTGATGGCGAATTTTGGTTTAAAATATTTGAATGTTTTGAAAATAATTTTTGAGAATTTTTCTTTATTTTAAATTGTGTCCTATGATTGAGGATTTACAAATCTATTTAGATTTTTGGTAAAAAAAAGATTTTGACTGATAATATTATTTGAAAATTTAGTTTAATGAGGGATTGCTAATATTAAAATTTTGGGAGAATTTCGAAGGATGTGATAGAAAGTTATTTCGATTGATTAAAGGAAGTTACCATTTAAAAGTTGTGATTTTGTTGGAATAACTTAGCATGAATAGAAGTTAAAATTGATGAGAGCATTGAGCTTAATTTTTGAGATTGCTTTTAATATGCTAAGAGATTTATTATGAGTTATTTAAAAATTTTGGAGTGTTAAATTTTTGAATGATTGTGAATTTTTTATGGATTCGTAAATTATGAACACTTGAGTTAAATAGTTGAATTTAAACGTTAATTTTGGAAAAGGCTACTAATGTGATAAAATTTTGCTTTGAGATTTATGAGAGTGATTTAAATTTTTTTATGATAAATTTGAACGGCTTGGAGTGAATACAAATTTTGGTGGTTTATTTTTGAAACTTTTGGAGGAAATTTGAGTTAAATTTTAATGGTAGGTCCCAAGATAACCCTACTGAGTATTCCACACTAATTGCCATGTTACTCATGACTATGATAGTAGTATATACACAAGTATTGTTAGTCATCTACCCAGCTATGTGACTGTATTTCCACCTCGACTTACTCGACCTTCCTTCAATTTTAGATCTTTTAATTGCGACCTTCTAACCCACTTGCAATTTGAATAATGAGTAAATGGTTCCTTAAACTGTATTCATCTAGGAGACTATCTTCTCTCCGGAATTGTGTTCCTAAATTATTTTTATGGATTCTTTAATTAATTTTATTTCATGCTTTAACTTGATCTTCTTTATTTTGTGCATTAATTATCATCTCGTGAACTCCCACTTTCTATTTTTGATCTTTTGGCGTCCCCTACCGTGACTTGTATATTTGGGGTACAACACTACACTTTTCCTCCCAACAAATTTCACATGTAAGACCTAGACAAGTCCACCTTCATGTTGATATATCATGTCCCACCAAAATCCATCTCCTTGTACTCTATTTCTTGATATGACCTTATGGTCAAAATGGCTAAACTATAATCCTTACCATGATACCAATATATTTTTCGACCACGGATAGAGATTCAACCTTGACTCAATTCTTTCAACCCGATATGTGATTTTGTTCTACTTAAATTTTTTAAATGCTTAAAATTGTGCTCTATCTTGATTGTTTGACCCATTGTCCCATCACACTACAAGTTTAACTCTTGTAAGTTGGGTAGAATACCTCACCACCTAACAAATATTTTTTCTTGTGAACCACATTGGTAAGTTCACTTAGACTCTAAATTTAGAGGACCATACCTTATCTAGTCTACCAAGCCATAAATAAAGAAACAGTAGGACAACTGTATAGGCCCACACTTCGGGCGAGCCTTGATTTTAAAAGATCCGGGACTATTTAATTTTCTTCATCAGTACCTCCCTTGCACATATTTTGACTATCCCATGCTGCTAATGTACCTTCAGTTTTGCAAGCTTATTTCGTTATCAAGCTTGATCATGACATATTTTATTGGGTGCACCCACTAACATATTGTCTAATCATAACCGGTGCATGATGGTCTGATCAACCTATTGCACTTTGGTTCGCTTTTCATGGATTATTCTACGTGGATGGAGACATAGTTAAACCTGTCATAGATTCTCTTCCGCGACAGCTTTGACAACTCTCATTTGAATTATTTCCGTCGTCTATGAACCTAGTATTTCGTACTCAACAGCATCGTCTTTGAACACTTTATTGTTGTTGACTTTACTTACTTTAGAAAGACCACACACGGTACTTGATAGATAGACCCAAGATATCATCTTTAGTTGCCCTATCAGTTAATTATACACAAGTGTAGATAGCCACCGACCGACTCATGTGGCTATATCCTCGCCTTTAACTACTCCTCATTTTCTCAACCCTAGAATTATTATCGTGTCCTTCCAATTGTTCTGGAGCACTCGAGAATGATTCTAATCATTCACTTAAATCAAACTCTCAATCGAG
The DNA here is from genome assembly GCA_029216955.1 of Iris pallida. Taxonomy (NCBI): domain Eukaryota; kingdom Viridiplantae; phylum Streptophyta; class Magnoliopsida; order Asparagales; family Iridaceae; genus Iris; species Iris pallida. The sequence continues at coordinate 18,343,262 of JANAVB010033220.1, read as the reverse complement.
GCGATTAGTCTCCAGTTTCTCTCTAGAAACCACATCTCTCAAGTGTCTAAATTATTCTCTTTGATATACTCAATTCCTTATTACTCTCCAAATTGGATTATCGAAATTTTGCTACCTTCACTGGCAACCCTTGTTCAATTCCATAACCATGATATATTTTTGTATATATCGACTCCACAATTTTCTAATGCACGGTTGTGTGGAACGCCGTTTCATCGCCCCCACCAAAATTTAATTATATTTTGGTATTGACGAACTCTTCCTATCCCCCAACCCTATCTATCCTATTATTCCTAAATTTCGAGGACGAAATTCTTGTAAGTTGGGTAGGATGTAAAACTCCTATTTTTTATTATTTTATTAGACTTAAAAATGAATTTATACAATTTATGGTTTTACTTATTTTTTTATGACCCGGTTTGGCCAATTCAGCCCGAACAGGGCCAGAACAAGATTTAAGCCCATGTGAGCAGGTGGGATGACTAAGGTGGCCATATAGGAATATTTACAAATATTTTTAAATTATTTTTAGAACTTGTTGAATATTTAATGACTTTGGGTACAAAAATTTATATTTTATTAATAAAATAATATTTTACAAAATTTTATAATTTTCTGAACCCATACATGGGTGAGCGGTAAGTTCACCCATTGGGATGATTATTATTATTTTATTATAATTAAAGTTATGTTATGGTGATTAAATAAACATATTTATCCTATTAGATATTATTATTATTATTATTATTTAGTTGATTTTAATATCAAATGAATTTAAATATATGTATATGTTTTTAAGTTTATTTCATATAAGATAGATGATATAAAAATTTCCTTTTGATTTTGTAGAAAATTATTGGGTTCATATATATATATATATATATATATATATATATATATATATATATATATATATATATATATATATATATATATATATATATATATCGATAACTATAGATATGATAAGATTTAGAAAAGAAAAAGAAAAAAAAAAGATTGGGTGGTCGGCCCCACCCGACCACCCCAATCCTTAAAGAATAAGCTGCAGGTGCAGCATCCATAGGATGCGCGCCCCTCTACATACGCAGCAGCAGCCCCAACTAAAGGGGCGACCCCCCCCCCCCCCCCTTAGAAGTAGTTATTGGCCGAACCCCCTTTAACCCAAGGCAACAACAAGTATAGGCCGACCCCTCCCTACTCTTAACATATATATATATATATATATATATATATATATATATATATATATATATATATATATATATATATATATATATATATATATATATATATATATATATATATATATATATATAGTTATATATATATAGTTATATATATATACAAACCCTAAAATTTCTTCCACCTCCTTCCTCTCCTCCTTCCTCCTCCCCACTCCACGGCAAAGCTCGGACGCACCATGGCGAAGCCGTGCTCGCGAAGAAGACAAAGGAACCATCGACAACAACAACAAATTCCCACTTTAAGGTATCCCACTTCCCCGATCAATTTCTCTCTCAATTTAAATCCGTTTTTAGATCCATAAATTCGTGTAGAAAACCCACATGACCCTCTTCGAGATCCCCTAGGTGGATTTTGATATTGCCATCCAACTTGCTCGAAAAATCGAGGCAAAGTTGGAGAAAAATCACTTTTATGAATATTAAAAACTGTTTTGAAACATCAACTTGTCGGCCACTTTTCTCGCTGTCCATTAAACTTTCGTAAAAATTAATTAAAGACAGTCAAAGACAACTTAACCGAGATTGTAACGCACCTTTTGGATTCACATTTCATCTAGTATGTAGAAAGTTACACGTTGTTAAAGTTTTCCAAAAAAATTATAAATTCTGTTTTCAAAAAGTGGAAAAAACGTCCGATACGGCGTGCGCCCCGACAAACCGGGTGACGTGGTCACTCACTATACGCATCGAAAGGCGCGTATGGATGTTATCGATGTGTGGGAACTGACGGAACCCAATTTTGTTGCATGTGCGCGACGAAATCAGTGCGTATCCGTCGAGATACCCCGTATCGACCCTTTGCAAATTAAGTCACAACTTTGTGCACACTCATCATATCGCGATGAAACTTGTGCCATTGGACTCAAAATATTTTTATGGTCCTGTGAGCCAAGTTTTGTCCGATTCTGAGACCGTTGATCGGGACGCTATTTTGGCGGGCCCACAGTCCCACTCAACGGACGATTTTGTTCACAGCCCACCGGAATCCAAAATTAGACATACTATTGGGTTTGTCTCATCAAAACAAATCTGTAGACATGTAGTTTGATAACTTTAGAGACCATATATATTGGCACGCATTTTGGTGCAAAGCGGGTCCAACGACGGATATCGTTTTGACCCGAAATTATGATTTTGCCCCTGTTCCAGAATTTGACTTTTGGACAGGCGTTTCCTAGGCATATCTTTTATTCCAAACTCGTTCGTGATGTTTGTTGCAGCATCCGGAGTCATCTGCGGTATTTGACTTTTTTTGCTTCGTTTATTTGTCTGTTCGAGCTACTGGATTATTCTCTTTTGCACATAACCTCAGACAAGATAACTTGCCATTATACTGTTTATATTCAGTTTATATTTTATTATATATTACTGTTCATTTATTTCCAGTTCTTACCGTTCTTGATTTACTGTCTGTTCAGTGATATTAGATATACTTTGTTATTATCCTTTGATTGCATGTGGACTTAGAGTTAAGAGACTACCGTCTGTAGTGTATCGCATATACCTTGACACAGTTATACCACGAGGATGTGTGCGATGAGTAGCATGTAGAGGTTCTTGTGTGTGGGCTGATCCCCCATCGTATGCGATAAGGCTAACTGCTAATAGAGGCATGTTAGGAGACTTAGCAGTTAGTAGAGGTATATGAGACATGGATGTGACTCTGTTAGGCATTGGGTGGGAAGAACAGTTCCTTAACGTATGGGCCAAGTATGCACTTCCCTATTGCCGTTTATCTCCGCGGGAGATACGGTCCTGGATCCTGATACTGATTTACTGCTGGCCTCTGACATTCGATGAATGTTATGCTTTGAGGTCCCTGGTATCCTGATGGGCCATACCTGAGATTACTGCTACTAAGCCAGAGTGCCCATGCGTTGGAGGTTTGTTCTTAACTGCATAAACACTGTAGTATGGTTAGATTACCTTATTGTTGTCTTGTCACTTACTTTCTTTGTGGTATATTTTGTATTCAGTATTTATGGCATATTCTTCCTGTATCTTGTTACGTCCCTCTGAGGACTTGGTTATCTCTCCAGGTGTGTGCTTCTGTGATTTTGCAAGTTTTCTAGCCAAGGCAGTAATCTTCTCCATTCTTTCGAAGACGATTGCGCTTGGTTCATCTCGTTATTTTATCGATCACATCTTGTACATTTTAATTGAGGTAGTTGGTAGTGGACTTTGTCTCCGCCCAACGATTGTATACATGACAAATTCAAAGTTGCTTTTATATCATTTATTTATCTAGTGGATGAGATTTAGTTATTATGGTTCTACTGTATTTTATAGCTTATGTATACATACAAGGTTTCCATATATTGGAGTGTACTTCGTATGTATACAGCTGGCATGTCGATGTACCTAATCCTATGTATTTTGGGACTAGGGCGTTACATTTAGTTCAGCTAGATCTTATTTTACAGTCTTTCTTGCCATGCTTCTCCTCTTGTTTAGTTACCTTACTTTCCTTGTACCTTAACTGTTTCTCTACATCATTACTCATACAAACTTCCATGTTCATCAATACAACTGTCTATAACTGCTTTATAGTTCTCAGTCATTTACTTTAGATTTCTTGATGAATTGTACTCGTTCCTGTCCTGACTTGACCTGTTGAAAATATTACAGATGATTGCCCTGAGGACATTTGCCCTACTTGCCTTGGAGCAGGAGATGGTTTAGCTACCTTTGGCCCCGACACTCAGGAGTGATCGGAAGACTAGCTAGTAGACTTGGTTTAGTTTTCATGTTTTAGAACTTGAATTGTAATAACTTGAGATATGAGTTTTTATTTGAGTTTGTTTGAGATATTATTATTTAGTAGTTGATGTTTGTTGTTGTTTAGTCTTAGTTATAAACTTCTGTGTTATTATATCGTGCTTAGACTGTGATTGAGATTTCATTATATCTATACTTATCCTCCGTTCGGAGTTGAGATTTGACAAGTACATTATATAATGTCATGAGTTGTTGATTAAATAGTAACCTAGGACAGCATTCTACCACCGACACTACGGCGTAGGCTAGACGTACCCACTTTTCGTGCCCCTACACTGGGTGCGGGTCATGACACGACCCTTTATGAAAGTGAGTGTAACTATCCCTTCTCTCCTACTCCTTCATGCTTAATAAAATGGAGTATTAATTTGCTAGAATATGTCCCTAATGTCCCATAATTTGAGTGCTGAATAATTGTGATGCTTTAGTTGCTAAATCGATAGGGATGCTTATGTTGGCTAATGTTGAGATGAGTAAGATATAAACATTGAACTGCTGAAGGAATAACACTTGAACTACTAATGTGAATTGATGCCGTAAAATGAATCGATAATGTCCCTTATGCTTAATGCTGCTGAAACAAATTAATCAATTGAATAATAAGATGCTAATGTGAATGCTTTACGAGAAATGAACTGGCTATGCTATTGACACTAAGATATGAATAGAACACTTGAATCATGTACACTTTGTGTAACTGTTGCGTAGATATGAGATGCTGCCTATTTTTTGTAAGCAATGAAATTAATGATATTGTCCTTATGAGATAAATGCGATGCTACATGTCCCTTGAGAATTGAATGATGTGATAATATGTAAATAATGAATTGATGCGAAGGTATGATGAGGCTTGGGATCGTTGAGATCACCAAGTGAAATGATGGTAATGATAGGAATGAATAAGTCGTTGAACATAACTTGGACGAGATAAGATGATGCACTATTGCCTTTACTTTTTTTATTATTTTACCATGCATTTATGTTCATAATTTAGTCAGACACGCATTCGCATGGTCGTGGACAACTTGTGCACAAGGTTTTAGATTAGTTTCCTTGCACGGTATGCCTGGGGCGCTGGAGCCGATCCAACCCGGTGGAAAACATTTACGTGCCTTGGTAGCACAACGTATTGCGAGGCTCTCCCAAAGGCTAGGTACTTACTTTGAAAGGTCATCGCAATATGAGTGATTGTGGACCTTCGGTGGGCTTGTTACCCATATGAGGGGTCACCGTATATCATGCTGAAAAGTCCGTATGGTTTAACAACACCAGTGGCCATGTAGTCAGGATGCATGCTAATGAATGTTTTGTACAGGCAGATTAAGTATATCACCTAACTTATATTTGATGCAGGTATGAGGAGTCGGCTATTATTAAGAAATCACTTAAATGTGATATATTCAATATATATGTTGGTTCAACTTTCTTGCTTAACATGCTAAACAAAATGATGCTTGATATTGCATTTTCTTTGAAAAATTATATAACATGCTTAACATGTTAAATACAGTATGCTAAAGTGTTGCCTTGATAAGAGAATCTCTATAACATGTTCGATTTATGTTAACTCAATTGCTGCTTGAATGATGCCTCTCCATAACACTGTTAGAACTTGATAACACCAAGTATGCTTGATTGATGCCTTTACAAAATAATGCTATGTCATGCTTATGTGTTTCAATAAATACTGCACATGAACTGTAAACTGATGATAGGGCCAAACAGAAAGTCACTCAAATAAATGTTTGCTCAGATGACTACTTAGTATTGGTTTAGGCGTGTGGACTGGTTCTATTCGCCAGTACATAGATGATGTACTGACCCACGTTGTGGGCACTCTTTTTAGGTGCTCGTGCTTAGGAAGTTCTGTATACAAAGATTGGCTTGATCATTCCTGCAGCATCGAAGATTTGTTAGCAATGCAGAAGCTCTCCTTACAAAAGATGATGTCTTCTATTTATAAAGGGCATAATATATGGAACGTTGTACCAGTGAGTTGTAAGCCAAGTCGATATATCCAGTTGTAATTCAATGTATCAATGTATCCAGTATAAGCCTAAATGGCATGTGTTTAGTTGGCTATCAATATAAGGAGAGACGTATTGTAAATCTTGTATTTTACTACAAGCCTTGTACTCTATTTCAATTATCAATAAAGGTAGCTTATTCCAACATATCTTTATGCGACTTCAAGTTATCTGCTTATTTTTGCTACTATGAGACAATGATGTATTCTTTTCGATAAAGAAATAATATCCTCATTACCTTCAATTTGTCTGCTTGTGTCGCTACGATGTGTTCCTATTTGAAGACTATCAATTATATACCATATTTGCCTTGTACAAGTGCAATAAGAGACTTGTACGGCATCACGCCCAAGCGAGGACGATCGATTCCAATGGTTAAATACGAGGACAAATGACTCTGCCGAATCAGGACGTAACAAATTGGTATCAGAGCACGTCTTGTCACGACCCGTACCCTGTTTAGGAGCACGAGCACGTGGGTACGTCCAGCCTACACCGCAAAGTCGGCGGTAGAACGCTGTATAAGTCATCTAGAACATATAACATCTAAGACACAATGAATATAACCTGTCATCTCCGCATGGAGGGATATAATCACAACTCAATCACATGAATCTAAGGAAGATAAGCACGAATAAGATAGAAATAAAGATGAAATAGATGCAGAGTCACAAACACAAGTTCAGAATTCAAAGACAAAATACAATCTCTAACAAGTTCTACAGACCCAAAATATCAAGCTGGAATACAAACCCAGTCAAAGCCTAGCTAATCTAAGTCACTACAAGTGGTGCATCCTCTACGAGCACCGACTCCATAGGCAAGTCCTGATCATAGTCTCCATCTATGCCAAACCCATAAAAGGTCGAGCAATTAGCATCTAAGTCCTCTAAAAAATAGTTATCCAGTCAGGATTGGAGCGAAGTACAAATGCCAACAGCAGTTCAAAAGAATTGACAAATAAGAAATAGTTATAATGGAATACAAGATAGAATATCAAGACTGGAAGTAAAACAGTACAAGGTAGACTGAATATCAGGTCATGGTGTAAGATATAGGGTAAAACTGGAATATAAAGCAGTACAGGTAATCTGATGTACAATATAAATATAAATGGTGCCTTGAGATATTAGAGCATTATGTGATCAACTTGGGTCCAGATCAGGCTGTTCCATTTGATCGGCTATGCACAAGAACAAGGATAGGTAAACTTGGAGATCAGGTCGGCCAAAATGGAAAGCTATTACTCAAGTAGTATCAAGTCAGGCTATATCCTACGTGTGGCGAGGGTGGAGCTATGCACAAGTAGTAAACAAGAGGGGTATTGATCACATAACCCCTAATAACTCCCTATTCTCGAATAGTACAATGGATCCAACCATGACACGTCATGACACAGGATTCAAAGAGCAGGGGGCCATCCCACTTCCAAATCGGTGTCTATATAAGTACAAGAAATAAGATCGAACCATATAACAATATACCAGGTAAACCAGAAATAATATCTCATGATGGTATCCAACGTATACTAGTATGTGTATCCTCGTGTCGAGAATCAAGTAAAATACTACAACTGAACAGATATAGGAAATATTAAAGCAATGAAAACTATCGGAGAATGTACTCGCCTGCAGTCATGAGTTGTCAATATGAATCGAGGCTCAAAGTGGAGTCAAAGACCTATAGATGAGATATACATGTGTTAAATAGGCTTTAACAGTGTTAGACATGGTTTTCTAGTACGTGATATACAATATAGGTCAAACTAGGTCAAGTGTTGACTCATAATTAACTTTTAGTCAACTGGTCAACTCTAGTCAAATCCTAATCTAATCAAGGTCAAATGTTGACTCAAGGTTGAATTCCAATTAAAATAGTCAACATTGGTCAGCCATGGTCAAATCTAAGTCAAATTATCCTATATTCAAGCCATTACCTACTTAGATACCCTAATGTAGGTATTCACATACCCAACACTACTCTATACATGTATATTCACATATATATAGGATATATCCCATATATATGGTAATACACTATCTATAAAGTACTTTACCCTAATCATCTAGGTAAAATATGCAAACTCTACCTTAGACACTTAGGCTAAAAGGATACCTTAGTCTAGTAGGTAACCCTTATCTAGATATCTAGCTAATAGCCTACCTTAACTAATAGGATAACATATATATATATATATATATATATATATATATATATATATATATATATATATATATATATATATATATATCCTAACTCATTAACTAAAACTAACAACCATCCTAACTTGAACTAACATCTACTAACTAAATCCTAATACACTAACACCACCATATCCTCTAGCTAACATACCATTGGCCCAAACCATCTGTTACCTACAGGTAACATGGCCAAGTGGCCTAGCACCTCTGCTGCCACTGCAATGCTCTGCAATGAGCTGTTGTGCCTGCTGCAAGCTCAAGTGCTGATGTTGCTGCTGCAGGCTCAGGTTGCAACTGCAACTGCTGTTGCAATGAAATATAGTGCAAGCAACTTGCTGCTGCAATTGCTACTGCTGCTAGAGCCTAGTGTTGCTGCTACTACCTACTATGGTATAATGTAAACCAAGCATGCCAAGCCTAACCACCAGGATACATGAGTCTAAATATATATATCTGAAACTAACTAATAGAACTATCGACTGACATTGACTCAACATACTAACATATGAGACTAACCTAGGATACATGAATCTAATATACCTCTAACAAAACCATATTTGATACTAACTCTCATGACTAACTGAACTCTGATACTCTCTAGGATCTACTATCATATCCACTAGCGCAAAACCTATTCACTAACAAAAACTAACATCAAGACACTAACAATCCAAATAGGATACTAATATATGCACAAAGCGATCTGAACCAACTGATACATCATAACATCTCTAACAAATATACTAACTCAAAATCTGACTAATCCTAACTCAAAAACTTATTGTACCCTCTGATACCACAACTAATCCTAAACCCTCTGATACCTGATGATACAATCACTAATCTACTAACTAACTAATATCTGAACTCTCTAATGTACTAATCTACTGATACATCCCTCAACCCCAAAGCTCTGATACCCAAATCCCTGTCTAATGGCCTGCTCCTAAACCCAATGCCAAAGCCACATGTTGTCACTGCTCTGCAATAGGACAGAACCCGACCCCCTCTACACTGCTGCCTAGTAGAGCAGGCCAAGGGCCAAACCAAATGGCCAACTGCCAATACATATGCTCTGCTCCGGCTGCTGCACAGCATGGGACAATTCTCCTGCTGCTCCTACTATTCTGCAAACTGCTACTAACCCTATCCCTCTTTACATTGCACATTAACAGACCCAAAACTGATATCTAAAGCCTAAGGCCAATGGCCAAGCAAATGGCCAAGTGCCAATGCCATGGCCATATAGCCCGACCCCCCCTGATCCTACTGTTTTGTATACTCAAACCCAATCTACTGACATAGTACAGTGCACACAAAAAAACCCCTCTCTGCTGCTGACACAACCAAGCCAATGTTCACTACAATGAACATCAAATCCCTCTCCTAAACTCCACACACACAACACAATCAACCATGTGTATATTCCTCCCATGTTCATTTGACAGTGGACCACTCCACTCTCTCAAAACAACACACACACACTTATACATATAACATACATGTATACATATAACATGTGGCTCATAAATATACATATATATATAGAAAAACAAATAAATCTATATATATATATATATATACATATATATATATATATATATACATATATATATATATATATATATATATATATATATATATATATATATATATATTCATTACGAAAACATACTAATAGCCTAGCTAAGGAATAACCTACCCAAACAAATAATTAAAACTGAAAATAAAGCCAAAATAGCCTATAAGGCATTTCACCAAACACTTGGGGGCTCTCCTCAGATTTTTCCAAGGATGGCACAAAAACCCTATGTTAAATGCACAAAAAGGAACGTTAGATCCTTGCTCACCTCCCCATGGGTATCCCTAACCAATGTGGGTGTTCCTACAAGGTGTCATGCATGAAGAAGTATCTAAAACTATGAGAATGCAAGGTTTTACCTATTGGGTGGTTGATTTCCCTATGAAATCTCTTATGGAATGCTCTTGTGTCAAATTAGACACAATTTTCTCCTCCTTGGACACTTTCCCACGAGCTCCTCGGATCTCCAACCTCCTAGTCTTGAAGAATGACGCTTTTGGAGTAGTTTGGAAGAGTTTCAATGGTAGAAATCCATAGAAATGGATAGGGCTATTCTATGGTTTTGTGGAGGCTCATTAATGAGGAAGAAGATGACATAATCGCTCTCTAATACTAGCCAAGAGAGGGAGCCCTAAAACCCCTCTAAAATATCTAATTTGCCCTCTCAAGTCACCATGAACCATGTCCTAATTAAAGGGTTAATGGTGCACTAAGTATGGGATTAAATTATAGTCTAAACTAAGTCTAACATGACTTAAAGGAAGCTAATTGCGTTCATCCTAGGTTGTGGGCTCAAGTGGTCATATCTATTCTCATAGTGTTCACAAGTTAAGGTTCAATTAGTAGACTAAACTAACAATGAATGAAACTTTCTCAATAAATGACTTAAATAATATTCAAGTAATATAAATAAGGCAAATTGACAAAAATATCCCTATTTTTGAAATATAGTAGTGATAATCTTATCCCCTTAAAAAAATTGTCTTCAAAATTTAAGATTGGTCGTACTCCTTCTTGGTCAAACCCCCAGTAGTCAAGGTCAAAATTTCTATCTAGAAACACACAAGATCATGGTTCTACTGGTCGTGATTTCATAGTCTCAACAGGGTCACTACACTATCTAGCATAGCATAAAACACAATCTAAGGGGTACTATCGAAGCACACAACAAAATGAGAAAAGGACGGAAGAAGAACAGAAATACAAACCTGCTAACCCATCACCTGTAGCATTGGCCTCCTCGACCGTCAGTGCAAGAGCCCTGCCCTACTGGGGTATCTCTTCTGTTGGTGCGAGGCATGACGCTGTGCCACAAGTGGCCTAACTCTATCTCCCTGTCCTTGATATGGACACTGGCCAGGAAGATAAAGGGTTAAGAGACAATCCCTTACTAGGTGCTCCATTGATCCACAATGCAAGCATGCTTCCAGTCTCTTTATGCACGCCTCCCAAGTATGGCCTAACCTCCGACAGTAGGTATAGGTGGAAGCTAGCTGAAACTGTCCCTGAGGCTTCTCCTGCTCCTGAGTTACTGGTGCTCGTATCGCTGCATGAAACTGCTGGACCTGGGCCCTAGCTGGAGCCTGGAATTGTTGTTGTGGCGGCTGGAATGATTGATGAAGAAACTGGGGATGCTTCACCGGTCCCGTACTACTGCCAGCACAACCCATGGCATCACTACCTCTCTTGGGCCTCAGGCCCAAATCCTCCTCTACAATCTGAGCGTCCATCAGAATATCCTCGAAGGTAGCCATACAATGCCCAGAAGTGTGACCCTCTCCCTGACCTTGCGCTCCACCAAATGGGGGCACGGTAGGGCAAACCCTCATCTGGTGCACAGTTGGCCCACAAAATAGACATACCTTCAATCTCTTCCTGTAGACATCCCAAGAGTGGCCATGTTTCTTGCAATAGTTGCAAAGAAAATCTCTATCTCCCCATCTCTGGGGCTGCTGTCGAAATAGAACTTCCTGAGGTGCAGTTGTAGCCACCTTCTCCATTGCAACAAGTGCCAACTAGTGGGCACATCGATGCTATGGCACAACACGTCAGCCTATTGCTGTTGTGCCTCGGTCTGAGCTCTCTGTGCCTCCATCATCTACTGGAGCAACACGAACATCTGCGCTGTGTCAGTCGGTGGTGGAGGTGGAGGATGAGGTTCCGACTGTACGAGGACAATCCTCTGGACTGGTAGAGGAATACCTCCAGGAGCTGTTGATACGGTAGGAGCCACTCCTAAATCTGCAGCTCCTGCAGCTCGAGGAGGAGGTTCTGAAGTAGCAGACCTCTCCGTTGCTGCAACGGTTTTAGTTCATTGTGATCTAGTCTCCGACATCCTGAAGACAGATTGAAAAAAGAAATCAATATGGCACAAGATGAGATATTATCAAGGAAGGACAATGGATGATGGAACATAATCCTATAATAATAGAAATGAATGATAGATATGATACGTTAAGAACCTTTTTAAGATACAATCTGATAATCATATGCGTCTGTCCAATATCAGGATACTCAAAATCCTTACCATGCCAGTAAGCAAAGTTTCATTAGACGATACATTCCATAACTGGGGTATGTACCTCTATAATAATGTCATTTAGAATCCTCGATGTGCCTACTAGTATAGTGTAGAAGCTCAAAAATGAATGGGCCCTACTCATAAGAAGGCGCCAGCATCAAGTGGTACCCAGATGCTGCTTGTGCGAGACTCAAGTTGCGCCCACATCAAGGTGCGTGGGTCCCACATGAAAAGCTTCCTCGAGAAACTGTAACGGTTGCCAGCATTAATGACAGCACAATAGTCAAAGAATATCTCTTCGAATCTCGAGCAACACGACGCTCGAGAAAATTTTATTAATATTAAATGCTGACAGCTAGCTCGCGCAAGCTATCAAAGGAAGCGAGAAATTTTTACAGCACCGAAGACTGAGTTAGAGGTACTAGTTATCAAGTTGTGCCGGCGCAACCTGGCTAGTTGGCACCACCTGATTAATTTTTTGTCCAGAAGCTAGATGACATAGCGCGCATGGTCTAATTTTGAAGAACGTGTCCACTACACCACCCATGACCATACGCATCACACTAATAGGATGCCATGCATCACCAGTAGTTAAAGTAACCGTTCGCGCAACTGGATAGGAGGTGCGCAACACAGAGTGCACGCAACTCAGAAAACAGTTATTTCAGAACTCTCTAAATAGAGTTTCAAATCAGTTCTAAAGCATCACTAATGATCATAATCTTCTGAAAAAGCATTGTTGCATTCTCCAGAGGCTCGTGTCATCAATATCACATAGCCCAAGGGATAAAGTGATCGTCTTCTGATCAGATTCCTATAGTTGTACTTCCCCAAAAATTATTGTACTCTTGTACTTTTATTCCTTCTTAGTCTATAGAAAGAAAACTTTTGTTTTTACAATCAAAATGGCGACTATGCTGGGGACGACTTTCTCCTTCAATGAGAAAGTGACAACTCAATGTAATGCTGCATCGATTGGCAAGATATAGAAGACCTTGGTCGTACAAGTCAACCAAACAGCCTACGAAGCCATGATTAGTGCTGGGGGTGCTAGGTACGCCACTATGGCTGCCAAGAACAAGACGCACGTCATATGGACTCCCAAGTCCTCAACAACACCAATCACTACTTCTGCGCAACCTGCGCCTATTGCCTCTCTGGCACAAAACAAAAGGGAATGCCCTTTGGCTAATCCTTCTTCTTTTCCAGTTCTGAACTCGGAGAACATCCTATCTAGTAAGGCTACTAATAAGAATAAAGGAAAGTGCCCTTTGGCCTTTTCTCATTCTGTGCAAGCTGTGCCTATTCCTGCCCTGGTGCAAAACAAAAGGAAATGCTTTTTAGCTAATCCCTCTTCCTCCCAAAGTCCAAAACTTGTTGGGAATACACATATTTCTGCCCTGGCATAGGACAAAGGAAAGTGCCCTTTGGCCTTTTTTCGTTCTTCTTCGGTCCTTAACTCGGTGGAAAATACTTCTAGTTGTGCTCTTGTGCCAATCAGTACAAAAGCTCTTTTGGGCAGAAACTCTATTCATCTTGACAGAGATAATCAAATCTCTGGCAAGAGAGTAAGTTCTATTCAGAATAAACTTTCTGTTACCCAGTTGTGCCATGCCAAGCGCACAGGAACATGGTGTACAGCATAAAAAGGCATTATACCTACTCCCAAGAATTCAAGTCAAGATTTGCCAACCCTGCGCATCTCAAGATCCAAATAAAAGAAGCTGTTGGTGTCTCAAACAGACACACAAGTGGCGCACCTATCTGACTTGCACGCCTATCTCAACAGGCGCCAGTCAGGATCAATTTCAGAAAGGCATAAACATTATGCGCCCGCAGCTAACTTGCGCCAGAGAATGATTTCTGAAGTCAAAAATCCTCTTACCTATGCCAAATAGCTCAGCACCTCCTTGTACACTCTAGGTACAGGACACCTCAAGAAATGGAATCATGTTCCCAATGTTATTAAGGAATATATCCCTCCGACTTCTTCTCGTCCTGCCGTTGTAACCGATCTCCGTGAACTTCTTGCACAGAAGTGGAAGATCGTAATGCCGTCTCATCCACCTGTAGCTCTACAACAAGAACATCACTGTAATCACCACCACGAGGTAGTCATCAAATATTGCTGCCAGTCAGCTAAGCGGTCTGTCTTCGACCGTTTGAACTATACTCAGACTTCTGAACCAGTGATAATGGACGAAGATGAATTGTTGTACGCTTCGGTCAATATGACATCCCAAAGCACTAGGGGTGGAAAGCGTCTGAGATGCAACGTATCCCGCAACCCCAGTCAATAATATTTAGATTGGATCCATGATTCCGGTGAAGGGGTCTACCGACACACCAGATAAAGAAGCCAAGATACAATCGATCAAAGGAATCTTCCTTCTGACTGAGAAACAATCGATCAAAGGAATCTTCCCTTTGACCAAGAATCAATCGGTCAAAGGAATCTTTCCTTTGACCAAGAATCAATCGGTCAAAGGAATCTTCCTGACTCTGACTAAGATTCCTTCAGTCAAAGGAACCTTCCTATCCCTTGTCCTAGGGGTAGTTCCTTGTATGACTTAGATGCCGACAGTAAAAGTTCTGAGCGGACCATCTTTTCTACCAGTTCCTCTTTAGTGGCCAGAAAAGTGACAACATATATCACTAATGAGGAACAAGACGTATCTAGCTCTAACGTTCAAGAGCAGAGAATTGCTGCCTTAGATGCCAGTTTGAAGAGCATGGTTGAAATGATGACATGCATGAATGCTGTGATCATGGAACAACACACGGTTCCACCGGTTGCGAATCCAATTCTGACCCAAGAACCTGTAACGACATCTGCTCCCGTCAACATTGGTCTGGAGGTACAGTCTCTTTATACTGCTTTAGTACCAGTTCAGGCTACTCCAAATCAGTCTGGTACTCCACAACCAGTGGGAGATGCTAACGAGGCCGTAAAACTTTTACGTACTAAGTTTGAAGCCTTCAAACAGAAAGACGGCCTACAGAAGCTTGGGATTAAAAAACCTTATCCCATAAAGTGGAAGGAAGTTTAGTTTCCACCCAAATACAAACCTCCTACCAATATGTTGTTTGATGGCAGTATATCCCCAAGCCAGTAGCTCAACCACTTTGATGTAATGACTGATCAACTTTAGCCGAACGATGCTCTACTCACTAGAGTATTCGTAGGATGCTTAGCTGGTGCAGCTTACGACTGGTACCGCATTTTGCCAGATGGTTGCATAACCTTCTTTTCTGGATTCAAACAAATATTCCTGGAATGATTTTATGAGGGAACAAATGACATGACTATGTCAGTCCTCATCAATATCAAACAACGGCATAATAAAACTACTGAACGTTTTATTGAACGATTTCGCCGTGAGGCACTCAAAATGCCTTTGGGAACTCCAAATGCTCTGACTATAGACTTATGCAAATCAAACTTGTTGCCTATAATCAGTATGTGGACTGGCTCTACACAGTTTCAGGATTGGCCTTTCTTCATAGTAAATGCCAAGGTAACAGAAGAAAGTGCCGACAAGTTCAAACAATTAGTCATTCATATGCACAATCTTGACAGAGATGAACATGCTCCATCCAACAGCGGTGGCCGTCAGAATAACCACAAAGGCAAAGAGACTTTGGCTACCGATGTTAAAGGCAAAAAAGCTCTAGTCGTCAACATAGGTCAGTAATACCTACTCCAACGGCACCACCACGGAGGGCACCACGTCCGAAAGAAGAATACTCCTTCGACGAGGATGATGTCATGAGCATATTCGATTGCTTGATCAAGAGCAATAAACTTTAGCTACCGGACGCAAAGTGGCCAGAGAAAATAAGTAAAACTGATCATCCTAAATATTGTGTGTATCACAAATTTATTGGACACCCGACTCGAGCAGGCTATGTGCTCAAAAGAAAGATCCAAGAGATGATCAAATCTGGCATAATTACTCTTCAACAGGACGAGAAGACTGTAACTGCTAATATCGTCTCTCTACAGTTTGGTAATTTTTCTGCTCAACTTGTGTAGGATGGAGTCATACCTATCACGAAAGCTATTCTGGAGATTGTCAGTCTCCCACCTGTACGAACTAATGGTCTTGTTCCTCTATCAACCGATAAGGGAGAGATTATGTGGGTCCATCCTTATTTGGTGGCTAATTTTGAAGCACCTTCTTCAACCACAAAGTCTAAGAAAGCAGCCAAATATAGGTCATATCACATGACTTCATTGGGTGAACACTGTCTTCCACCTTTAACTGCTACCTTCACTTCGGCGACAGATTCTTTTTTTTCTTCTTCTTCTGAGATAACGCTGCTAAAGCTAGAGGCTAATTACCAACCAGCCTTCCATCTATATAGTCAACAATTCTGCAAACTCATGACAAAGATAGGATATGATCTACAAAAGGCTCCCGGCCTGAATTATGGAAAAAGATCTCTGGTACCTCTTTCTCTATGCCTTTCACACAACCAATCTCGTATTGGTTTGGGTTTCTGGACAGACTCTTCATCTTGCCAAAGAAAGCCTTCCAAAAGTAAGATTCGGACAAAGGGTTGCAATATGGTGTCCTTCGAACCTGTATTAAAAGAAGAAGCCTTAACTGGTACCAGGTCTAGGAGACTTTACTTGAGAAACTATTCAGAAGATTAAGAGAGCCCTGCTCCAGCTCCGGAGGCTCCTCCAGCATCATCTTCTCCCTGTTCCATCGGCTTCATCACCTCCAATGGAACCAACTCCTCCCAAACCAACGGCGGTCGACAAAGAAAAACAGCCAGTTTGCTTCGATAAAGTATTAAAGAAAACTCCACCTCTTGGACTTAAGAAGCTGTATAACTTTAATATATTAGCTTAACTGGCTAATACTCTAGTAAGGTTATCAATCTTTGAGCTCATGTGTCTCTCAAGGGAAACTCGAGAAACATTGAGCGAAGCTTTGATGTAAGTCGATATTTGTCTGACACTCCTTAAGATGCCATAGGAGGAGCCTCTGACCTGCTTTTATTATCATATTGTGATAGAGCTAATGCCCAACATCACCTTTACACATAATGATATGCTGCTGGAAGACAATCGACATGACCGGCCTCTCTATTTTACGGGATATGTCGATACAATGAAGGTTGACCGCATCCTGATCGATCCTGGGTCTGCACTCAGTAACATGCCAAAGACTCTACTAGATGCTCTGAAGATCCCTATGCATAATCTATCCACAACTATCACGACAATCCTGGGATTTAATTTCAGTAGAAGTAAACCCCTGGGAAAGATTCGCCTGAAAGTACAAATCGGCAATCTTCGTACAAAGGTCACCTTCTATTTGATCGACAATCATGGCTCCTATAATGCCTTACTGGGAAGACCATTTCTACATGAGCATAATATCATACCATCCACTTTTCATCAATACTTTAAATATGTGGACATCAATGGAGAAGTCCAAAAGGAAGTGGCTGATCTGAATCCCTTCCTGGGTATTGAAGCATATTGTACTGATTGCCGAATATACAAAAAGGAATTCATAAAGGTTGTACTAGCCATGGACACTGAAGAAGATCAGAGTGACACCCCAAATGATGTTCTTGCTATCCCAGTTAAAGGACGTACTTCTCGTCCTTAGTCTTCTCAGACATTAACCATCCATCTTTTCTCTCATGCTAAACATCCTCCTGCTGAAAAAACAGAACAGAGGGAGCTTACCTCTTCTGAGCCTCTTATTATCTATCTTCATCATAACAAGGCTCCTCCTTCTCCTCCTCTGTTTATCAACCTTACCAAGCTTTCTGCTAAGGCCAAGAACCATATTATAAATGATGATGTACAAATCAATAAAGTAGCATCTCTTTTGCAGTATACTGATGTCTTTTATTATAATCGATGTTACTTAGAAATTCTAGATAACTTTGAACCACTTACAATAGGAGCAGTTCAACCACTCCAAGGCGAAGTATTGCTCGAACCAGTGTAAGACTCCTTCTTCTTAGTTCCTTCCAGGAAGAAAGATGAACTTCCTATACTTTTTAGTAAAGGAACAGAGCAGAAGACTATGCCCAATAACAAGGAGGAAAATGACGATAACTGGAGGCTCCAACTACGTCGTTATAGTCAACAATCAAAAGATATCATTCAAAATATGAGCTACAATTTTAAAGCTGGTCTCAATGGCGGTAGGGGAAGGCGAACTCCTATTCGTATTCCTGCTCCAAAAGGAAAGTTACTGCAATATTATGGCAAAACGAAGCATGGATTGGGTTGTACCTCGCCTATTCTGACCATAGAAGCCTCTGAATCCGATAAAGAGAAGCGATCTAACTTTTCAGATTATGTTTCATATGATTCTGATACCAGTGTAGGGCACGTCCATCGGGTGATGCTATTTTCTAATATAGTGTCTACTGAATTCTCAGAAGACGACGATGACTTTAGTGAAGCTCCTAAAGCAGATCCTTGGGCACAAAGGATGGACACTCAATGGGAACTTCGCTTTGAGCAACGAGAACCACCTACTGAAGATTAATGAATTCAGATCGATGTTGGAGAAGAAGGTTCGCCAAGACCAATCTTCATCAGCAAAAGCCTCCCAGAAGCAGACAAGCAAGAATTAATTCAACTTATTCGGGAATACATTGACGTCTTCGCCTGGAGTTATGAGGATATGCCAGGACTGGATCCTCAGATTGCTACCCACAGGCTCAACATCTTGCCCAATGCAAGGCCGATCAAACAATAATAGCGTCGATTCCTACCTGACATGATGGATGCCATAGAAACTAAACTCAAGAAGCTTATCTCTTATGGTTTTGTCAGAGAAGAACAACATCCTGACTGGGTTGCCAATGTTGTCCTAGTTATAAAAAAATAGGGAAGGTCAGAGTCTGCATTAACTTTAGAGATCTTAATGATGCTTGTCCCAAGGATGAGCTTCCTCTTTCGATCAATGATGTCATGATCGACAATACCTGCAGATTCGAACGAATATCTTTCATAGATGGATTCTTCGATTATAATCAAATCCGAATGCATCCTGAAGATGAGAGACACACATCTTTTCATACTCCTTTGGGAGTCTATTAATATACCTCCATGTCGTTCGGTCTTAAAAATATTGGTACAACCTATCAGCGGGCTATGAGTACTATCTTACGTGATCATTTACGGAAGATAGTTGAATGATATGTCGACGATATTGCTGTCAAAAGTCGTCTAAAGGGAGACCATATCTATTACTTGAGAACTGTTTGCCATTAATTATCTAAGAACAGAACAGTTTTATGGGAGGACTGAACTTTGATTTACAATACAAACTTGCTCGTACAAAGAGAGCCTAGGAACAAAACCTAGGAAAAGCAATCTAAGTACAATTGTTTAATTTTGATTCTGGGGGTGACGGTAGAGGCTCGGGAATGTGATATCAACTCTGCCTTACTCCTTGGATGATCGAACGCGGCCTTGGCTCCAGCAAAAAAATGCTCTCTCTCTCTCTCTGTGTATATCTCCTACTTTGTGTGCTTTTCTCTGTGTGTGTGCAAAGGAATAATCTCTTGCTATTTATAGGACTTCGTGACGAGTGGGATGTGTAGTAACTGTGCCTTGAAAAGTGGGCGGTTGGGGATTGGTTAAGATTAACTTTGATCTGTTTGTTGGAAATCAATCTGGGCCGTTGTGTCGGTTGTAATAAATTTGCATTGATATGATTTATTGGTTGCAATAAATTTGCGTGGATAAGTCTCAGTCAATCTTCTGCCACGTGTCCCAATTGCCATTATGCTGCAAGCCGCATGAATGTTGCGTCATGGCAGAGCCGCATGAGGGTGGCCTCACAACTAAGCCGTATGAGGGTGGCCTCACAACTGAGCCGCATGAGGATGGCCTCACAACCGAGCCGCATGAGGGTGGCCTCACAACTGAGCCGGATGAGAATGGCCTCACAACCGAGCCGCATGAGGGTGGCCTCACAACTGAGTCGCATGAGGGTGGCCCCTACAACCGAGCCGCATAAGGGTGGCCCCCCATCTGAACCGCATAAGTGTGGCTCCCACAACTGAGCCGCATGAGGGTGGCCTCATGTCAGAGCCGCATGGAAGTCCTTCAAGCGATTCGCATAGAGAGCTTTAGAATTGGCGGATCGTGCCAGCTATAAAGATTTTTCCCGTCTCTCTAGAAGTACGTCATTATGTCAGAGTCATTATTTTACCTTTATGTCAGAGCTGTCAATCCTTTGTGTCAAAGCTGTCGCATTGCGTCAGAGCATTTAATGAGCCAGCTGCACAGAGTAGTTATGGCCAGCTGTAGAGGCCTATTTTTGAACCGCATAGGGCCATGTGGCTTTTCCTGAGTCGCATGGAGCTATCGGGGACTTTCGAGCCGCATGAAGCTCTAAGGGACTTTTGAGCCGCATGAAGCTCTAAAGGATTTTTGAGCCGCATGAAGCTCTAAGGGACTTTTGAGCCGCATGAAACTCTAGAGGATTTTTGAGCCGCATGAAGCTCTAAGGAACTTTTGAGCCGCATGAAGCTCTAAAGGATTTTTGAGCCGCATGAAGCTCTAAGAGATTCTTGAACCACATGAGACTCCCTCTGTTTTGAGCCGCATGGACTTTCCTGTTCTTTTCCATGCTTCTACAAGACCCCCTTCAAAGTTTTCAATTTGTAAAATTAAAATACTTTGAATAAGAAGCATGGCTATGTCCGCATAAGCTTTTCTTACCGTATAGACTCCTCTGGCCATATAGGATGTTCTGGCCGTATGGACTGTTCTGGCCGCATAGACTGCTCTGGCCGCATGGACTGCTCTGGCCGCATGGACTGTTCTGGCCGCATGGACTGCTCTGGCCGCATAGTGGTCCTGTGCCACGTAGGCGTCTCATTTAATTGCCTTTGATTTACTTTGATTTAAAGCCGTCTTTTGGGATAGGATCCCAAGAGTCAGTTTTAAATATTTAGATTTGTCTTGATGATTACGAGTAATCTTTTGCATACGGGGGATAGAAATCCAAGAGTCGGCCTTATCTTCTAGGCAGCGCATAATGCGAAGTGTCCATCGATTCGCACGCCCCTCATCAGCCTATAAATACGAGTACTTTTGGAAGAGAGAGACTCTTTACTTTCTTTTCTCTTCAACTTTTCTTGCCCTTAGTCACCGTCTTCACTTCCTTCTCCGATCATCAATGGCTCCTAAAGCTTCCTTTAGCGCTGCGACGAAGGGTAAGGGAGCGGCTTCCTCATCGACTGAGGCGCCCACAGTTCATCCCGACGTTCACCCCGCTATTGATGGTAAGAATATTAGGAGAAACTGTATGAACTCAAAATCCTAACCATTATGACTACGCCGTATATTCTATGCGCATGCCTTCTTCGTCTTCATTGAACTGTTCAAGTTTATTGTGATGAATCCGCATACTATGTTGCATGTGCCGCATGTACATCTCATGTCCGAGCCGCATAAGCACTTTGCAAACTGGGCCGCATGAGACCCCACCAAATCAGAGCCGCATAAGCTCTTTTAAACTGGGCCGCATGAGCACCCGCTAAACAAAGCCGCATAAGCTCACTTGAACTGTACCGCATGAAGTTCCAATAAAACAGGACCGGATAAGCTCCCTCGAACTGTGCCGCATGAGACCCCACCAAATCAGAGCCGCATAATCTCTTTTAAACTGGGGCGCATAAGCTCCCTCTAAGCAGAACCGCATAAGCTCACTTGAACTAGGCTGCATGAAACCCCGCTAAACAGAACCGCATAAGCTAAGCTGAACTCGGCCGCATGAGGTCCCGTTAAACAGATCCGCATAAGCTCACTTGAACTGGGCCGCATGAGCACTCGCTAAACAGAGCCGCATAAGCTCATTTGAACTGGGCCGCATGAGGCCCCCCCCCCAAAATAGAGCCGCATAAACTCTATTAAATTGAGCCGCATAAGGCCCGCCTGATCAGAGCCACATAAGCTCGGAAATACTAAGCAGTTCTCCCTGTCCATCTTCTAACTTGTTTCTTTTGTCCTTTTTTCAGTGAATTTACCAGTCAATCCTGCGGGAGAACATTTGGTAGGTCGTGCCCAATCTGCTGTGGGCTATAGGTTCGACCATATAGTCGAGTATGTGGTGAACCAGCTTCCAAAAGACGAACCTATGGAGAGGCTGAGAGACATTAAAAACCAGTCCTTCTTCTTTATCTCGGGGATGATGAACTCAGGGCTGCTGGGGGGCAAACACCTGAAGCATGCGTTCCTCTTCGGGAAAGCCTTAACTGTAAAGAACTCCCAAGTTCTGGATATATCTAAGAGTTGGAGTTTTACTTCTGATGGGATGGCGATCCATATTCCTCTGATGGAGCGTCACTTCCCACTGTCGTGGTTCAACATGCTGCCGATGGACAGAAAGATGGAGGATTCCTTGACTCTGATTCGGTCTGGGATGTTCATGGGCAACATCCACTATAACAATAACTTGGGGTCAGTATATGCGGGCAAGGTACCGGTCAGCCGCTATGTGATGGGGTTTGCCCCGGGCAATTTCTTGAATGTGCAGGGTCCCAACTTCAAGTTCTCTCAAGCTGACACTTTTCTGAACGAGCTTGCTCGGAAGGGGTCCTATCCCGTTGGTCGGTTGTCGCTACCGAGTTGGATAAACCCCATCCCTTCGTAGACCAACCTGTCTACGTGGATCGCACAGAAATACGAGACTCTTCTGCACGAGATTGGACTCTACCATGCTATTCGGGGCACCAGCTATGGCTTGTCCATAAACAAGAAATTGTTCATGGCTATGCTGGAAATGTACAACTGCCATACGGGGACCTTCTTTACACCTGTAGGAAAGATGGGGCTTGCTCTCCACGAGATGCATGACGTCTCCAAGCTGCCATGGGGAAATGAAGTCTTTGAAGTGTACACTCCCACGAATGAAGAGTTCGAGAAGTTGGATGAGAGGTTCCCGTGCTTCGTTGTCGTCTACCAGGAATTGTTGTATCATCACAGCACGTGCCAGCAGATGTCAAAGAAAAAGAACGACAGCTCGGAAGGGAACCTTCCTCACACAAAAGACTGGCTCACTTATCTTTTTAAGCTCGGTGCCTCAGGCCGGGTTTCTCCCCGAAGTCGTCGAACTCGGAAGGAGGTGCAGGACCAAGTGTTAACCGCCAAGAGGGTAAGAACCACCGGAGACAGGTTCGGGGGTAAATCTGACTCTTTTGCTTATTTTTATCAAGACACTCAGCCATTGTCCGAGAAGGCTCTTCTGGCCAGATTCCTGTTGGTGTGGCTACGGGATTGCGTAGTTTCAGGAGGGACTGGTTCTATTGAGAGAATTAGCCGCAACTTTTTCCTTCCTGCTGTGAAGCTGGTCTTCGGGGTCAGACTACCTCTTCTTCTGGCCATGGTGTGCAACATACATCGTAGCCTTCGTACTTTCACATCCAAGGTTATCGTCCGTGACACGACGAAGGATTTTGAACGCATTGAGCTGCCCTATCATTATCTGATGGGGTGGCTGTTGATGCATTGCCGGTCTTTGATGAGGCCTGGCCCCGAAGATGGCGTAACTGCTGATGGATCTATCATCTTCCAGTACCGTCGCATGCCTTGGGAATGTGAGACTATGCGTACCTGTCGGATGGCGCTTGCAAGAGTGGACAGATACACTTTTTTCGTGAATGTTCCTCAATTTACTGCTAAAGAAGTGAGGGCCGTACATCTTGATGGTATTGGGCCTCCCCACTTCTTATCCGACAAGATGGTCCTTTGGCTATATAACATTCGCTCTGTCCACCTGGTATACCGCAACCACAACACTGTCTACTTGGAGCCTTACTTGCCCAGTAGGTTCTCCCGACAGTTTGGGTATAGTCAGCTATTCTTGGACAGTCCCAGCTCTTGTCTGGGTTTTGAAGGTAGCATCCTTGACGGCATCAGGGCCTGGCACTATTATAACACGCTTCATACCCGTACCAGCTTCTCAGTTCCTGATGCTGGAGAGTCAGGGAAGATCTTGTATTTGGCGGCTCTATACCATGTCATGGCCAACAAACCTCATGTTGGTTTTGACCCGAGTACCAGCTTCATTGTTGGTACTGGCTTGGAGGAGAAGCCCAAGGGGTCTAAGGCGAGGAAGAAGAGGGAGAACACGGTTGCTGCGTTGGACTCGGAGTCTGCCAACGCGGACGAAGAGGATGACGAGCATGACCCCGACAACACTCTTCCTTCTGTAGATGAGGTGGTGGCGGATCAGCCGCCTGTCGTGCCCGGTCCTTCACGCAAGCGAAGCAGACGTGAGCCCACTATTACTTCGTGAAAAGGGCTACGGTTAAACCTCGCGGGCTGCTCATTAGGGAGAGACGCGAGGATGTTGACGCCATTTCGGAGGTGAATTAAATTACAACCATCTTCTTTTTTAGCTCTCCTTTTTTTTGAACTATGACCTAATCATTTTTCTTTTCTCTGTAGGCGTCAGGAGAAGGGGACTTTTCAGAGCCGACTGCTGCCTCTGAAGTTGACCCGGCTCTAACTACTCTAGTTAGAGATATGAGTGCCGGGATTCTTGCCGCCGGGATTCTTCCAGCGACGGCTGAGGTTCCTTCAGTTGTCGACGTGCCAACTCAGGGCGACGTGGTCTCTGCTGAACCCATTCCCGAGACTGCTGAATTTCAGTCGGGTGACGCTGATCCAGTTGTATCTCCTTCCGGGGTGGCTGGGGCAGCGGAACCATCTGTATTCGGCTCGGATGTCGCTGGTGAAAAGGCTACGGCAGCTGTGAGCGAACCTCAGTCTCAGTAACTCTCTTCCGGTAAGATAAGTCAAGTCTTGACTAGTGAGGAGGTTTATTTGCTCTATCATCACATCCTTCAGGTTAAGCTGATTGATGGTTGCTTCGGACATCCAGGTCCTGCTCTTTCACTGCCAACGATGGACATTATCGGGGGAGAGTTCGCCAGAAGAGATCTGGTGGAAGAGAATATGCCTCCTCCTCCTCCAGCTTACATTGAGGGGCCTCCTGCTGGATCGAGTTCAGGAGAGCAAGCGGTAGAACGGCCGGAGCGGAAAGAACTGGTCCCTGCACCCTCCTCTTCGTATGGCTCCGGAGGTCGACCTTTCCGTCCTGCCGAGTCTCCAGATCCTTCGGGCTGCGGAGGAGGAATTGGCTGCTATTCAAGCGTCTTTTTGCTCAAAACTTGTTTTCCTTCTGGCAGGGGCATCAAGTTCCGGTGCATCTTCTTCGACAATGCCAGCTACTCTTTCTCTTACGCCATCTTCTTCAGAAGTCTTGGATGAATCGTCAAAGGATGTGGTTGACAGTTTCTACCGCCACCTGAAGCGAGGGGTTGAGGTTGCCGTGGAGAGGGGGACTTCTTTTTCCTTGGCCCATCAATACGCCCGTGGCCAAATTGAACTCCTTAGAACCCTCCCCAGTGGGGCATGGATAGTTGAGCTCCTGGAGCCCAAATTGCTAGAGGCAGATCAGCTTGTGGCCCAGTTTCAAGTACTGTGGCAAGTTGATCTGTCTTCAGCAATAGATCAGGAGCGGGCCTTCCTCATCACTGTCATGGAGAAGGTAAGGGCTGCACGAGAAGCGTCCAAGCCGATTATAATGAAGGACCTCCGCGATCTCTCTCTGCAGTATGATCAGTTGAGCTACAGGGGAGAGGATTGTATTGCTCGGGAAGCGGCCGCCTCCAGTGGGATAATTGATACGAGAGAGCAGATCCTCGAGCTTCAGAGGAAAATGACTTTCTTGGAATTTGAACTCGAGGTCGCCCGCGCGGATAAGGAGCTAATTGTTCAGGAGGCCGACAAGGTCACCCATACTTCTACTGGCTTGGAGCGTGCTCTGAAGAGGCTTGAAGATGGCTGGCAGGCTCATGCGCATCTGGAGGATGCGGAGCGGTTGACTCAGGAGGCCGAGCGCCAGGCCAAGCAGCAGTTTGAGCGGTCGACGGCCGTGCTGAGGGACCGTCTCAGAGAATTATGTGTTGCCGAACCGTAGTCGGCCTTTTTTTTCTTTCTTTCTTTGTTATTTTCCTTCATTTTAATAGGGACGCGGTCCCCGAACATGTAGTATTTTTCTTTCAATAAATGACTATGTTTACACCATTCATCATCTATTGTGCTTGTACTGTATTTTTGGTATTATGATGTTTGCCCCACTGGGGGACTTTTTGTGGACCTATTACCCTTGGCATACCCTGGTTTTATGTATGGATAATAAGTTTGATAGAGATACGTAGAACAATTCCGTGGTAAGGTGGATATGGAAGTTCTTAGTATCTGGCGAAAGAATGCCATGGACTAGCTGGGTCCCAGAGGCATGAGATTGTGAAAAAAGAGGCACGTGTACTAGAAAACTTAGTACATCATTTGTGGTCAACTGCGGACATTTGAGGTCAACTGTGGACATTTGTGGTCAACTGTGGACATTTGTGGGCCTATTATCCTTGGCATACCCTGGGGTTTTTTTTCGGGTACGGATAATAAGTCAAGGGAAAACCGTCATACTTACTCAGAGGTAATATGGACGTGGTAAATATTAGGGTTCCTTCAATGGAGTATTCCTACTCAGAGGTAATGAGGACGTGGCATGAGTGGACACCATAAAGGGTACATAGAACAACTCAGAGGTAATATGGACGTGGAAGTTCTACGTGAGGGGTGGTTTATTTTTGATGGAAGTGAAACAACTCAGAGGTGACATCGACGTGGTTGTTTCGGAAAATTTGTGGATCTGTTACCCTGTTTATGCACTGAAAGTGCGGGTAATAGATCATGAAGAAGATGCTCTTTTAGAAAGGAAGTTCAGAGGTATGATCATACATGACTCACTACCCAGAAGATGCGATATAGATTCATTTGGGATGACCAGAGTGTAAGGTCAGCGGTACGTGAGGGCACATAACTCAATAGTCCGGTTGATTTGGAGGATGTCGTTTAGACGTAATACTTCTTCAGGAACTTGCCATTGACGGACAACATGAGCAAGTCTCCATTTTGTTTTACGAGGCTGTGTCACCCTAGTTTCTAGAAACAGGGGTATTTTTGACTTTTTTTCATTTTTAGATTATTTTGAAATTATTTATTTATTTATTGTAATATTTTGGGGTTATTTGAGTTGGGTTCGAATTTCAGCTCAATCCGACTTGAAACGGGGGCCCGGGGTAGTTTTGACTCTAGTGGACCCACACACTAGTTAGCCATGGCCCACATGTCATTTATTTTAGTTAGTGACTAGGCTAATTTATTTGGATTAGGATTAATTAGATTAGTGTGTTAGAATGACCAAACCAGCCCCCGACTTAAACCCCCTTTTTAATGTATTGTTAATAGGCTAGAGGGGGGCATTTTTGACATTTCTAAATGGGTTATTTCAGCCAATAGGGCCGGCCAAGAGAGGAGGGTTAGCCTTGAGTTCATTTCATTATTTCATTCTTCCATTCTCTCTCTTGTTCTTCCCCAAATTTCTAGAGAGCAACCTCTAGTGATTTCATCTCCAAATCAACTCCTTCTTCCACCAAATCTCCTCCATTTCTTCTCTACTCCATGAAAGGAAGGTGCTAGCCAAGTTTGGAAGGATTCAGAGCTCGTTCATGTCCTATTGGAATCTCTACGTGTCGGAAGGCATTTTCCTTTGAATCTCTCTCCCGGAAGGTATAACCTCTCCTCTAAACCATCACTACATGCATATAGGTTAATTTTTGACCCATAGGAATAACCCCCATGGTTGTGTCTCCATTTGTGTCCGTTTCGTTTCCATTTGGAGACTTGTAGATGTGTCCTATGTGTTGGTTTGTACCCATGTGGGAAACCCCCAATTTTGGACACTTGTATACTATATATATTGTAGAATGATTTATCTAGATATTTAATCTCAGATTTTATATAGTTTAGAGGTATAATTTATATGTATCATATTGTATCTTATTTCTAATATCAATACATGTATATATATGGTGATATATATATATATATATATATATATATATATATATATATATATATATATATATATATATATATATATATATATATATATATATATAATATGGTTTATATATATATGTGAATATATATTATGGTATATAGATGTGATTGTGTGTTTACTTTGTGTCCATGTTTGGGGGAGATTTCGGCCAAGGTATAGGGGGATTTAGAATGTGTGTTGGTTGAGGGTGGTATGTAGGTGTGGTGTTTGGGAGAATGATAGTGAGAGTTGAGTGCATGTTTGTGGAAAGTTAGAGAGGGGAATAGAGAGTGTTAGAGTTGGTTTGAGAGTGGGGGATGAGAGGAGAGATGTGGGAGTGAATGGGGGTGATAACAAAGGGGAGGAACTGCTGTTAATAACAGCAGTAGCAGTAGCTAATCAGTCCCCACAAAGACACAAACATGCCTGTGAAAGTCAACAAAAGTCAACCGAGAGTCAAACTTAGCCTTTAAGCGACTAGATTCGACCGAAACCAAACCAGAGTTGACCAGTTGACTGAAAGTCAACAGTTGGTCAACATGTGACTTTTTTGACCTAGGTTGACTCCGTGTTGACCAGAGTTGACCAGAGTTGACTTTTTTGACCCAAATTGACCTACTTTGACTTGGATTGATTTCCTGTGACCTTGGTTGACCTTGATTGTCCTAGTGTGACCCAGTTTGGCTCAGTATGACCTAGTTGTTGGCCCATTGGTCATATGGTCAACCTGATTTTAATAATTGATCAAACTCTGTCTGGATATACGAAGCTAGTGGGGACATCTCGGACTCTTGGACATGATCAAGAATGGCTATCCACTGAATTCAAGACCAAAGATCTGTTTGCCTGTTCGAGTCTGTAATTCCTTATGCAATGTGTTTTTCATTTTATTTGAGTCTAGGAATATGTTGTACACCGAGTCGTACTGGCAAATAGGCTACCCTTAAATGAGTTCAAAATGTTTTTAAAATGACCTCTCAAAAAGGTTTACAAAAAGGTTTTCAAAAAGGTTTTCAAAAATCACCAAAAAGCTTTTTAAAACCCTAACTAAACCCTGACAGAACTCGGAACGAGTTCGGCCAGAGTTCGGCCAGAGTTCGGTTGGTGGCCGTTGTGATTTTGAATCCTTGTTACTTGGTCCTCCTGCAGTTGCGAATTTGATCGAGATTTGCTCATAGAGTTCTGCCCAAATTCTGTCAGAAGTCTGTCTTTGA
Source organism: Iris pallida (assembly GCA_029216955.1). Taxonomy (NCBI): domain Eukaryota; kingdom Viridiplantae; phylum Streptophyta; class Magnoliopsida; order Asparagales; family Iridaceae; genus Iris; species Iris pallida. Next base: position 18,313,739 of record JANAVB010033220.1, on the reverse strand, counting down.
AACTCCTATAAATAGAGAAGGATTTCGATCATTTCAACTCACTCATTCACTTTCAATCTTCTCTCTATCTAAAGCTTTCTGTCTTCCAAAGAGTTTTCTAGAGCTTTCAATTTCAGATCCCAAGCCAGTTACAATCCTCTAGTCGATTTGCCAGTGCGGTGCGGTCTAGAAGTTTCTGAGAGATTGTAATCAGAAGGCTTGATTGAAGAATACCTCTTCACATTTGAAGTTGGACGAGTTCTTCGTATCAAAGCTCGCATTATAGAAGTTGCAAGGACTTTGTAAGAAAACTTCGATTTTTCTAATAGTGGATTCAACTGGTAGCAAGAGTTCTACCGACTGGATTAGTCTTCAACAGAGGGATACCAGTATACATCGCTGTCTTTGCGTTTGCTATCTTAACTTTGCCTTTACATTATTTTAGTTGTGATTAATATTCTGTGATTGTGCTGCTAATATTTTTTAATTAGCATTATTCTGCTGCCAACTCTATTCACCCCCTCCCCTCTAGAGTATTACGCTTTACTATTTCGTTCCTACAATTGGTATCAGAGCGGGTGTTACAGGTAAAGCAAGGTAACAGTGCAATTATTTATTCATTTTTTAAACTGTTATATAGATCACAGCACAACACATGGCAACTGTAAAATTCACAAGTGAAGGCCAGGCCATAAACAGACCCCCACTGTTTGATGGTACGAACTATACCTATTGGAAAACACGGATGAGTTTCTTCTCGAAATCACTTGACTTTGATTTATGGTCCATTGTTCTTGATGGCTATCAAAAGCTACCTCGTATAAATGTTGATGGAGTTTTAGTTGAAAAACCCCATAGCAGATATACAGAGGAAGAAAAGAAAAGGGCCAGTCTTGACGCACGTGCCATTAATGCTCTTTTTTGTGCTTTAGACAGAACTGAATTTAACAGGGTGTCTATCTGCATAACGGCTAATGAAGTGTGGAAGCTACTTGAAGTCACACATGAAGGCACGACTCAAGTCAAAGAATCAAAGGTCAGCAGACTTACTCAAGAGTATGAGGTGTTCAAGATGAAGCCCAACGAAACAGTTACTCAGATGTTCGAGAGGTTCTTGGATATTGTAAATCCTTTGTCCTCCCTAGGCAAAGATTACAATAACCATAAAAACATTCGCAAACTCCTGCGAGCTCTCACCAAGAACTGGATTCCAAAGGCTACTGCAATCATTGAAGGAAACGATCTCACAACTATGTCCCTCGAAGTACTCATGGGTAAGCTACTCACTCATGAACTGGAGCTACAAGATTTTGAAGAGCCTGCACCAAAGGAGAAGACGATCGCTTTCAAGGCTCAGCACAGAAAAGCTGCTGAAGGTGACTCAGACAGCAGTGAATCTGATGCTGAAGATCAAGCACTCCTAGCAAGGAAATTCAAAAGATTTATGAGATATGAGAAGAGAGCCAAAGAAAACAACAGCAGCAACAACTGGTATCAAGATGACGCTGTCTGCTACGGCTGCAAGAAGAAGGGACAGAGACGGGTACTATATCAGCAGCATCAGGGACAGAGACGGGTACTATATCAGCAGGACACCGTGTGCAACTTCTGCAAGAAGCCAGGCCATTGGTGGAACGATTGCAGGAAGAGGCTGGGTATGTGTTTGCTTTGCAGTTCAGCGGAGCACCAGTGTAGAGAGTGTCCCAAGAACCCGACACCATTGGCTCAGGTAGCACCAGGAGCTAGGGCTCCGGCAGGACAGCATAGGGGATCACCATTGCAGACTCAGCAGGAGAGGTTCGTACAGCATCAGCAGCAGGCCAGGAGAGGCCATCCAGGGCGGACTTTCGCCATGACAGCCGAGGATGCTCAGGTCGTTGGAGATCTAGTCGCAGGTTCCGTTCCTTTGATTCAAATTCTGTAATTACTGCCTTGAAAATTTAATTCCATCTATTCCTATCTGTTTCTTCATTGTTGATAAGTTTTGATCTGGTGCTTCATTATGATTTAATTTTCTTTTGAGATAAGTCGTATGGGCTAGGTCGCCTCGATTATGAGATTTTAGAATCCTCTAGGGTCATGCTAGCAGGCATAGTGAGGACATATAGTCAGATTATGGACGTATTTCTCGGGCGTGGGAATTTAAGGTTTTCGCTGCCAAGCGCGCGGTAATACGAAAATTTTAAATACCATAATTCTAGAGGTAAGTACCATAGTTGAGGACTCTGTGATTATCGTAGCCTTGTTCACTGGCATGACAGAGATTCTGAGTATCATGATGATTGGATAGACGCATACGATTATCGATTGTATAATTTTCTGTGGTTACCTTGTTTTAAAAATTTTGGATGATTTTTTAAGGTGGATAGCTTCTATTTGAGTGTAATATTAAATTTTATAAATTTAGTCATTTAATTCATGCTTTGATTTTTGAGATTTTAATCATTTTAATTTTTAGCCATGACTTGTGATTTGGACATTTTACTATTGTTTGGTTTTAATTTCGAGGACAAAATTTTTTTAAGGTGGATAGATTTGTCACCCCCAGTTTCCAGAAACAGGGGTATTTTTGTCTTTTTTTCATTTTTAGATTATTTTGAAATTATTTATTGTAATATTTTGGGGTTATTTGAGTCGGGTTCGAATTTCTGCTCAATCCGACTTGAAACGGGAGCCCGGGGTAGTTTTGACTCTAGTGGACCCACACACTAGTTAGTCATGGCCCACATGTCATTTATTTTAGTTAGTGACTAGGCTAATTTATTTGGATTAGGATTAATTAGATTAGTGTGTTAGAATGACCAAACCAGCCCCCGACTTAAACCCCCTTTTTAATGTATTGTTAATAGGCTAGAGGGGGGCATTTTTGACATTTCTAAATGGGTTATTTCAGCCATTAGGGCCGGCCAAGAGAGGAGGGTTAGCCTTGAGTTCATTTCATTATTTTATTCTTCCATTCTCTCTTGTTCTTCACCAAATTTCTAGAGAGCAACCTCTAGTGATTTCATCTCCAAATCAACTCCTTCTTCCACCAAATCTCCTCCATTTCTTCTCTACTCCATGAAAGGAAGGTGCTAGCCAAGTTTGGAAGGATTCGGAGCTCGTTCGTGTCCTATTGGAATCTCTACGTGTCGGAAGGCATTTTTCCTTTGAATCTCTCTCCCGGAAGGTATAACCTCTCCTCTAAACCATCCCTACATGCATATAGGTTAATTTTTGACCCATAGGAATAACCCCCATGGTTGTGTCTCCATTTGTGTCCGTTTCGTGTCCATTTGGAGACTTGTAGATGTGTCCTATGTGTAGGTTTGTGTCCATGTGGAAAACCCTCAATTTTGGACACTTGTATACTATATATATTGTAGAATGATTTATCTAGATATTTAATCTCAGATTTTATATAGTTTAGAGGTGTAATTTATATGTATCATATTGTATCTTATTTCTAATATCAATACATGTCTATATATGGTGATATAGATTAATCTCTCTCTCTCTCTCTCTCTCTCTCTCTCTCTCTCTCTCTCTATATATATATATATATATATATATATGTATATATATATATATATATATATATATATATATATAATATGTATATATATATATATATATATATAATATGGTTTATATATGTATGTGAATATATATTATGGTATATAGATGTGATTGTGTGTTTACTTTGTGTCCATGTTTGGGGGAGATTTCGGCTAAGGTATAGGGGGATTTAGAATGTGTGTTGGTTGAGGGTGGTATGTAGATGTGGGGTTTGGGAGAATGATAGTGAGAGTTGAGTGTATGTTTGTGGGAAGTTAGAGAGGGGAATAGAGAGTGTTAGAGTTGGTTTTGAGAGTGGGGGATGAGAGGAGAGATGTGGGAGTGAATGGGGGTGATAACAAAGGGGAGGAACTGCTGTTAATAACAGCAGTAGCAGTAGCTAATCAGTCCCCACAAGGGGGGACTGATTTCACAGGATAGAGCAGCCATAGCTGCTGAATCAGCATTTGAACCAGTCCCCAAACACACATTTTAGGCCTCCCAAACCCTATTCTTAACAGCCTAGTAGCAGCTCTTAACAAGCCCCCAACAGTCCCATGTACACCCTACAAATCAGCCCTCTAGCTGATACAAAACAGGCCATAGGCAAACCCCATAGATCAGTCCTAAAAACATGCCCATTGGCACCCCCTAAAACCAGATACAAGCAACCATGTTTGCACCCTCCAAACCACAACATGGCAGCCCACATCAACCACACCAAATCAGCCTATATAGTACCCTCATATTGACAGCCCTTGTAGGCCTAAAACCCACTTGTTAGTCCCATTTTTCAGTCCTATACACAGCCTTTAAGACATCAAATACCTGTCCAGATTTCAGCCCTATAGTATCAGCCTATAGGCAGCCCCTTAATAGATTTAGATGACCTATGTATTCAGCCTTGTTCAGGCCCTAGCAACACACCTAAATCAGTCCATAAATGGATAGTTGTGACCCTTAAACCTGTCATAAATTCACATGTTAGCAGTCCCCTAAATTCAGTCCCTACAAGGTTGTCCATGTTCAGCCATTCACCATCACTTGACATGCCCCAAATGGCAGCCAACCACAGCCTTAAAACTTGTCCTAAATAGACCCTTGGACTGTCCCCAAGTGCCTGAAATCAGTCCACACATCTATATTTCTGCCCCCATATCAGCAGTCCCATACCTATCCTATTTCACCCCAAAACCAAGCCTCAAATCCACTCCACAGTAGCCTATTTTGCTGTCCTTATCAGTCCCTAACATGCCATAGGCAGTTTCCATATCAGCCTTCAAAAATCAGTCCCAAAACAAGCCCCCAACAACCCCAATCCAATCCCCATATTTCAGTCCTATACCAGCCTAAGCATGCCCTTCATCTCAGTCCTATTCACTCCAATTCAGCAGCCCCAAACTTGTCCTTTAGGAGACCAGTAGCTGTCGCACATACCCCCAATGATTCAGCCCTGTTTAGCCTTAAATTAGCCTATGTGTTAGCCCCAATCCAGGCCTTAAACTCAGCAGCCAAGCAGTCCTATTTAGTCCTATAAAACAGTCCAATATATGCCTATAGGTGTGTGTTAGTGAGAGCTTAAGTGTGTGTATGTGTGTATAGGAGCTATAGGTGTGTGTTTGTAGGATTTAAGTGTAAGCTTGTAGTGTGAGAGTATATAGGTATTTGTGAGTGTGAGTGATATATGAGTATAGCTAGTAGCCTATAGGAGGGCCTATATGTAAACCTATAGTTAGAGCCTATGTGTGACCATGTGTAAGAGAGTATGGTATCATGAGTGTTGTGTGTGAGTGAGTGTTAGGGAGAGGTGAGAGTGATATGTGATATTGGTAAAGTATAGGACAAGGTAATGGGTAGATAACCAACATGTGGTCTAAGATGACTTAGATGACCTAAATACTAGGATTTCTTGGTAGGTAATGTTAGTATAGGATAGTATCTAGCTATCCTAGGAAACCTAGGCTAGTATTCCTAGGTTAGAGTGGTATTGGACAAGGTATTGGTATTTACCTTGGTAAGGTAATATAGGTAATGCCTAGAAATAGGATATTTGAGTTTGGAGTCTAAGATAGAGTTAAAACTTGATTTTCTTGGTTGGTAATGATCAAATATAGTGCTCATAGACTAGTTTTGAAGTCGGTTGACCATTTTGACCAAAAGTCAACAAAAGTCAACCGAGAGTCAAACTTAGCCTTTAAGCGACTAGATTCGATCGAAACCAAATCAGAGTTGACCAGTTGACTGAAAGTCAACAGTTGGTCAACATGTGACTTGTTTGACCTAGGGTTGACTCTGTGTTGACCATAGTTGACCAGAGTTGACTTTTTGATCAAAAGTCAACTGTAAGTCAACCCTTGACCCAAATTGACCTAGTTTGACTTGGATTGATTTCCTGTGACCTTGGTTGACCTTGATTGTCCTAGTGTGACCCAGTTTGGCTCAGTATGACCTAGTTTAGCTTGGTGTGACTTAGATTTGACTTAGATTTGACCTAGATTCATTTAGAATGCATTGTGATGCATCTTATTATCATTTTTGGACTCATAGTGACTTGTACTGTTCTATAGGAGACATACACCACTCCTCGGACAGTATATTCTCTTCAGACACTCAGGCTAACAGGCGAGTACATTCTCTGACCGTTTCATACTTGTCTGGATTTATATTCTTGCTCTAGATTACTGTACTTGATGCTGACACGATCATTATCACGGATTGGTACTATATGGATCTTCTTCTGAGATGTTATCTCCTTGTATTCACTAAATACATATTGTGATGTGCGTTTCACTTACATATTGTATTTATTGAATACCCTTATCTTTGTACACTCATTGTGCATATTGTACTCTCATTATCACATTGAGCCATTGTACAAGCCATTGTACAAGCCATTGTATAAGGTAACGTAACTGAATTGGATCCTTGTGTATTAATTGGGGGAGAGAGAGTAGAAATGGTTATGTGATCAATTCTATTGTATAAGAAATTGTATATGTCCATTGTACACCCACGTACAAAGGAGTTCCATTTTGTTGTATAACCTAACCCGTTTACATAACCATATTGTACTCTAAATCACAGTTGGCTTACAGTTCTTACTTATCATATTTAGATATTTCCTGTTATTAAATCTCTACTGCTTTCATATACTTCTTTCTTTCAGCGTTTCATGTACCTTACTCTATTGTATGCTTTATATTTCCTAACATGATATGAACTGCGTGAGATGTTTTGTGCTCGCTCCTGTCCTGACTGGACCTGTTGAAAATATTACAGAGGATGAGGCCTGCGTAGACACCTTCTATGGGACAGCTGTAGATGACTCGTGTGACCCAGATTTCCAGCCTGATCCACTAGCTTAGAGACTGAGGCTCCCTAGTCTAGGTTTTACTATTTCTGTCTTCTGACATCTGATTGTATATATTCTTTCATATTCAGTATTAGAGATTTGTATTGAGTTGGATGTTCTGTTTTGTATGGCAGTAGACACTTAGTCTCTCTCTCTGATTGTATCATGTGGATCTTTTATTCCAGTATCTATCTATCTTTTATTTTATTATTCTGCCTTAGATGTGATTGAGACTGTATATTACTATGTCACCTCCATTCGGAGTGTATATACTGTACAGGTACCTTTATATTGTTAGATGATTGACCTAGAACAGCGTTCTACCGTCGATACTGCGGCATAGGTTGGGCATTGTTACGTTTTCGTGCCCTCACAGTAGGTGCGGGTCGTGACAGGTGGTAAGCACTATTGGAGAATATAGCCTCGATGACAAATGGGCCTTTCCAGTTTGGCTGGAATTTGCCGGCAGTTTTATGATTCATAACCATCGGCCTCGGAACTGCCAGAACGAGATCACCCACTTAGAATGTTCTGAGTTTAACCTTCTTGTTGAAGGCTCCAGAGATGCGTGCTTGATACATCTCAATTCACTGTTGAGCTAATAGGCGCTTCTCATCTAAGGCATCCAACTCTTGTAGCCGGAGATGGTAATTATCATCTGTCGTCAATCGATCGGTGAGGGCGACACGGAACGAGGGGATTTGAGTCTCCAGTAGGAGAACTGCCTCACTTCCATACACCAGAGAGAATGGTGTGTTCCCGGTGGCCGTCCGGACTGTAGTACGGTACGCCCATAAGCATTCACCAAGCTTTTCGTTCCAGTCACGTTTGTTGGAAGACACGAACTTCTTGAGTAGCTTGATTATAGTTTTGTTGAATGCTTATGCCAACCCATTCGTCGCCGGATTGTACGGTGTTGAAGCAACATTCTGGATCCGGTGTTTGTCGCAAAACTGATAGAAGGCGTGGCTTGCGAACTGCGGACCGTTGTCGTGGATGATCCTTCGGGGCAGTCCAAAGCGATAGATGACGTGATGCTTAAGGAAGCTGATCATGTTTGATGTCTTCACCTCTGCAAGCGGGACAGCTTTCGCCCATTTGGAGAAGTAATCTGTAATTGCCAGTATGAAGCGGTGCCCTCTGGATGATGGTGGGGTGATAGGACCAAAGATATCCATTTCCCATGCCTCAAATGGCCAGGATGCCACCGTTGGGTGTAGGAATTCAGATGGTTGGTGTTTAAAATCTGCGTAGACCTGACAGGCTTTGCACTTTCTTACATAGTCTATCGCGTCTGCCACCATCGTAGGCCACTAATAGCCCATCCGGCGAAGGCAATTTTACAATTTTGGGCCAGGCTGATGGGCCCCACAGACGCCTTCATGTCCTTCACATACAGCTTCTTTGGCTTCTGTATTGGACAAACACCGAAGCAATAATCCATCGTATGACCACCGATACAGCATCTTTGGTTTTGTATCATAGAACAATCTGAGAGAACGTCTTCTAATAGAGGTGGCTTCTTTCGGGTTCACCGACAAGATGCCATAAACTACGAAGTCGATAAATGGGAGCCTCCAATCCTGTGTCTCATCGACCGTCAGGACAGAATAGCTCTCAGCAAATTGGATAGTGTTCTTGGGACAGACCAACTCATGGCCTATTACGTCCACCAAATGATGAGTATATTTTGGGACCGCCAGGGAAGCGGCCAGTCCTGCTAAGGCATCGGCTTCAATGTTCTGGAGTCTCGGAACATGTTCTATGAAGAACCCTTTCAGAGAAGTAATGATGGCGATCGCTACCTGATGGTAGGGGATCATGTCTTCATGACGAACTTCATATGAATCCCGGATCTGATTGATGATTAACTGTGAATCGCCATATATGCCTCTATGTACTCTACCCCCAGTTCTTTTGTAAGCCGGAGGCCGATAACCAAGGCGTTGTACTCGACCACATTGTTCGAGCAGGGTTCTATAAGGGAATATACCCGATTGATTACCAAGCCAGAGGAAGAAATCAGTACCACTCCGACCCCAGCGACAATGTTGCCCTTGGGCCCCGTTCTTGAAGCACCGTCGAAGAACATTCGCCAGACAGAATCATAGGAAGCCATATTTGAATTGGCGACCTCGTCTGGAATTTTTTATATATTCTGGTTGACTCCGAACTTGGATGGGCTGCTAAAAAGTCTGCCAGAGCTTGACCTTTAACAGCTTTTTGCGGGACGAAGATCATGTGGTAGGGAGACAGTAATATCGGCCAGGTAGCAAGGCGAGAGCTGAGTGCCCCTGGCTTGGTCATGAGAACCCTGAGGGGGTTAACTCTTGATATGACATGGATGGTTTGTCCTGTAATATAGTGTCACGTCTTCTGGATAGCGAACACTAGAGCAAGACATTCCTTCTCCACGCCAGTGTATCTATGCTCAGGCCCAATCATCATTCGGCTGAGGTAATAGATAGCTTGTTCATGTCCCGTATCATTGTTCTCTGCTAGTAGAGCACCGAGGGAATACTCCATCGCTCGTACGTAAAGCAAGAACGGCTTTCCAGCAACCAGGGCCACCAGAACTGGAGGATTTGACAGATATTCTTTGATGTTGTCGAACGCGCATTGGCACTCTTCATTCTATACGAATGAGATGCCCTTCTTCATAAGGTTGGTGAATGGTTGACACTGCCCGGAGAGGTTAGAGATGAACCTCCTGATGTAAGCTAGCCTCCCTTGAAGGCCCCAGAGTTCACGGAGATTTCTCGAGAGACCCATCTCTATGATTGCCTTCGTCTTCTCAGGGTCTATGTGGATTCCCTTAGCAGTAATGATAAAACCTAAGAATTTTCTACTAGATACGCCCAAGAAGGATTTTGTGGCATTCATCTTCAAGTTGTGCGCTCGCATCAGGTCGAATACCGTCCTCAGATCCTGCAGATGGTCTCCTTTAGAGCGGCTTTTGACAGCGATGTCATCAACATAACACTACGGTCTTACGCAGGTGATATCTGAAGATGACACTCATGGCTCTTTGATATGTGGCACCGACATTCTTTAAACCAAAGGACATGACTGTGTAATAGTACACACCAATCGGTGTTCGGAATGATGTATGCATTTTATCGTCAGAAAACATCTTGATTTGGTTGTATCCTGAGAAACCATCAATGAATGATATACGCTCAAAGCCACATGTGTTGTCGATCATGATGTCCATGATGGGAAGAGGGAACTCATCTTTAGGACATGCTTCGTTTAGATTTCGAAAGTCGATACAAATTCGAATCTTTCCATTCTTCTTGAGGACTGGTACTATATTGGTGACCCAGTCTGGATGTTGCTCCTCCCGGATAAAGCTGCTGGCTATCAGTTTGTTGACTTCAGCTTCGATAGAATTCATGATGTTCGGGCGGAAACATCTTTGCTGTTGCTTGACCGGCTTCGCGTCTGGGTGAATATTGAGTTTATGAAGTGCAACCTCGGGGTTTAGCCCCGGCATGTCTTCATAGCTCCAGGCGAATACGTCAATGTACTCTCTGATGAGTTGCAAAAGTGCCTCCCGCTCTTCGTATGTCAGGCTTTTGCTGACGAAGATTGGCTTTGGAGAGGACTCATCGCCGAGGTCAACTTACATAACCTCATCTTCAGTGGGAGGTTCACGAAGTTCGAAGCGTTTCTCCCATTGTGCATCTAGTTGCTGGACCCAAGGTTCTAACTCGAAAAGTTTGGGTACATCTTCATCTTCTTCGTAGGCATCAGCAAATGCCATATTGACAGACAGAGCCTGCCTGAATACGTCCCCGATGCTGACATCCGAATCAGAGGTGGGTGATCCGGTTGAATGTGAATGCTAGTCATATTCCTCATCTGAGCTTTCAGGGGTCGTTGCAAGTGTAACATAACCGAGCCTACATCTGATCTTGATGTAATAATCTCGTGGTTTTCCAGCCGGGACTGGCAACTGCAAAGGTAATCGCCGACCTGTGCCATAATTCAAGCCAGGTGTAGTCTCCAGATCATACCCCTATTTTTGCATGACGTACTTGGATCGGGAGCTATACAGATAAAGGGGCAATCTCCCGTTGTCGGGTTCGAGCTCAACTTCTTCTATCCTAAAGGGCTGTGGATCATTCTTCCGTCCGAAGATGATTGAATGATCCTCTCCCTCGACTATGAAGCAGGAGTCTTCCGTGGGAGTAACTTGGTTTACGGTGTAGACATTTATCACCTACGTGTGTAGGTTGGTACCTATACCGTGTTCCATAGCATACATGGTACAAAGCTTATTAAGCTCGAGGTAGTTCAAAGATAACACTTTATTGATGAAATAAGGTATCTTTTCGGTAGAATTACATCATCTGCGGACGGAACATCAGTGTGAGCAGCCACATACTTGGCCAGATCTAACTCTTCTTCGGCCATCCCCTGTGTTAATGAAGACTGGAAGGATGACCTGGGCAGCTTAATCATCAGGGGCTCCACTGGTGGAGCAGAACGTGGAGTCGTTGGCGCACTAACGACCCCCAGTCTGGTGCTCGGTGCTAGGCGGGGAGTTGTTGGCTCGCTAGCGGTCCCCGGCTTAGTACTCGGCTGTCGACTCATTCTGGGAAGACGAATCATCATCAGCTTGACAAAGGGATTAAGCTCCTCTATTTGTTGCTGGCCGGCCCTCGGCAGCCTGATTGTTAGTGGCTCCGTAATGGGCCTCGACCCTTGGCTAGACCTTGGCAGTCGGATTGTCATCTACTCCTTCTGTGCGGTGAGCACTGGAAGACTAGTTGTTTCTCTACGCAGAGTAGATGTAAGAGGTGCAGTCATGCTTGGTTTGCGGGATTGGAGATGGATCCTCAAAGGATTCTCCGACCCCACAATGGCCTCTGTCTTCTCTTGAACATCTTCGTTGATCAAGTGCCTCTTTGACTTCTCGTACAAGCAAGAATTCGAATAATAGGATTCGACTCCTTTAAAGGGATCGATGTCGGCAAATTCTGTCCTCACGAAGCCGTGCTTGTCGACGTACTTAAAGCACTGGTGCAATATGGAGGGCACGATCATGTAATCATGTATCCATGGACGCCCCAGAAGAATATTGTAGGAGGTGTTTGCGTCGATGACATAGCTGGTTACTTCTGACTGAAGGTCACCAATTTGGCACTTCAGACGAATCTTCCTGATGGGATAGCTTCTTCCGGAATTAAAGCCGCTGATGGCGATGCTGGTAGGAGTCCGCCGATGTATAGCGATGCGTAGATGGTGGAGCAAGCTCTTTGGGATAATTCTTATCGAAGAACCGGGATCAATGTGCATCCGATCCACCTTGACGTCGCTGACATATCCAGTATAATACAGAGGGCGATCGTGCAGGTTGGTTTTGATAAGCATGTCCTGCGGAGTGAACACAATGTTGGGCATGGCTCCTGTGCAAGCGCTGTCCTGGAGATCTGCAGGCGAGCTCTCCCCAGTGAGATTGACCTGAGCCAGATATGCGTCGGCATTCTGGAGTGCCTCGCTCAGTACGACACGAACATCTTTGGAGAGTCTCAAGAGCTTGTATAATGACATTTTGGCCGGTGTGTTGGCCAGTTGTGCCAAAATATCAAAATTGTAGGGCTTCTCCAGCCCGTAAGGAGTGTCTTTCCGGAGCGGCTTGTCAAAGCGGGTCTCCTTTGGCTTGGGCTTATCGGTCGGCGGAGGCTGAGAAGGTCCTGGGGCATCAGCATTGGTCGGCTGACGTTCTTCAGTCGAATTACCCGGCGCAGGTTGGGATTGTGCACCAGATCGGGTGATGACAGCCGTAGTTTCTTCGACATCTGCCGAGATTGTGCGACAGGACTTGACTTTCCCACCCTTCTTCTTGCCGGTGGAGCGTGGTACGGACTGAGTCACTTCAGGTACTTGGTCCAAATGGACCCACATGATCTTCCCTCGTGATGTGGTGAGGGGCACTGTCACGACCCGCACCCACTGTTAGGGTACGATAACGTAACTACGCCCAACCTACGCTGCAGTGTCGGCGGTAGAACGCTGTCCTAGGTCACAACATCTAAAAATATAATGCTACGCAGTTTATACTCCCCGAATGGGGGTGACATAGCAGATACAGACTCAATCACATCTGAGGTAGAGCATGATAAGGATAGATAAAACATGAAATCCAAAAGAGGTACAACAGAGAGAAATCTAAGTGTCTATGTTACACAAACCCAGAAATACATCTCAAATCTCAAAACTCAGATACAGTAATCCATAAAGTAAAAAAACAACTCCAGACAATGAAATAACTATCTAAACAACCTCTAATGTGTCCCCTCTAGGCTAGCAGGCAACCTCCAGGCTATCTGTAAAATTTATCAACAGGTCCAGTCAGGACAGGAGCGAGCACAATACATCTCAACAGTTCATAGCAGGTTAGAAAATATAAGCATGCAGTAGAGTAAGATACAGGATCTGAAAAAAATACAGTATGTAAACAGAGAAATAACTGTAATATAAATATCTACTATAAATAGAGAACTAACAATGGCTAGTGATGTAGAGTACAGGATAGCACATGTGCCCGGGACAGATTTGTACATGATCTACACTAAAGAGTTGTACATGATCTACACTACTATGGAATTGTTCACATGACTACTAGCACTCTCCCGTTTTCCCCAATCAATACACAAGGATCTAAACAGGTTATGTTATTGTACATGATATCACATGGGGCCCTTGAAAGGGTGCACATGATAGTATACATAAAGGCTCTGTGAACATGAGAGTACAAGATTCATAAGAGTGTACATGTATGGTGAAAGCACAGGAGTACATGATGAAAGTGAAACACACATGACACAATGTATCCGATGCTCCCGAGGGGGATAACATCGTATGATGAGATCCGTATAGTACTAATCCGTGATAATGTCGTGACAGCATCAAGTATAGTAATCTAAAGCAGGAATATAATTCTAAGCAGGATATGAAATGATCAGAGAATGTACTCGCCTGATAACCTGAACAGCTGATAAGTATAGGGGGTCCAACTGAAGCCACAGAGTCCTATTTAAAGCAACACAGGTTACAAGGTGTTCAAGTTGAAATAAATGAAACTCTACTAGCCATCTATATTATCCTAGGTTCTTTTAAGTCAAAACAACTCTAGGTCGACTCTGGTCAATAATCTAGTCAAACTAGGTCAAGTGTTGACTTACAGTTGACTTTGGGTCAACTGGTCAACTCTGGTCAAACAGGGTCAATTCTAGTCTAATATAAAGTGTACTTCGTTATTTTTACGTCGAAACTTACGATACGCAAATCGAGACAAGATGATCAACGGTAAAGTTGATAATCTTATTATAGTGATCCACGTGTCCAACTTGTCAATTTTAGCGATGTGAGATCACTGGAATTGACTAATCTCAGTTTCGTTGTACTAATCCCGAAATACGAATATTATAAGAGTTAATTATTAATTATAAAAAGGTTAAACTCGGAGAAATTTTCAACAAACATTGTCGGACGATGAAATAAACATCGCCAACGTGTCCAGAATGGTCAAATTAGCTAGGATAGCCTACCCATCGGTCCAATTTGGACACAAGGGCAAAAAGGTAATTTTGGGTCAAAATGGTATCCGTATCGGAGCCGTTTTGCACCGAAAAACGTGCAAGAAAACAAGTGTATAAAATATAACAAATTATATGTCCACGAAACCAGAATGACGATACGAACCCAACGGTATCTCCAGAATTGGATTCCGTTGACCCGATCTCAATTTGGTCCGTTGACCAGAACTTGGAATTCCGGTTTGCACGGAAATGCGTGCCGGAGCCAAAGTTCTCAAAACTCAGCAAACTACCTGTCAACGAGTCCAGAATGATGATACAAACTCAACGGTATCTCCGGAATGGGATTCCGATAAGCCGATCTCAAAATGACCCGTTGACCCGGATATTGGTATCCGACTTGCACCGAAATGTATGTCGGATCCAATGTCCACCAAAACCTAGCAAATTATATGTCAACGAATCCAGAATGACGATATGAACTCAACAGTATATCCAGAATTGGATTCCGATGAGCCGGCGTTAAAAAGTCCTGTTGACCCAGAATGTGGAACCCACTTTGCACCGAAAAACGTGCTCGTGCCCACGTTCTCCAAATCTAACAAATTTTATATGAAAACATGCCAGAATGATGCCACGAGTCTACTGGTGGTGTAAGAAATGAAATCTGGAGTCCCGTGTTCAAAAATGGAATTTTATAAGTTGGAAATTACGAATTCGGACGGCCAACTTTGGCGTCGAATTCAACCAATCAAACAAGCTCACAATGAAACGAAACTGGAGGGGTAGTAAGAGAGTTATACCAGCTTCGCATAGGAACTGGTAGCACGCCAAAAGGAGCTGCGGTGGAGGAGATACAAGCTGACGAAGTTGGCCCCGTGACACTGTCTAAATTTAATACAATTTAAACGGTCAACTTGGTGGCCGGTTTTGATGTATCAAACGATAAAATTAACGGACGAAAATTGACATGAGTGAAGGTGGATATATCGAGATTGTGACGGAGTGAAGAAATCGCCGATCCAACGGACGTATTTCCGAGAAAATGCGTGCGAAGTTGCTGCGACGGAACGCCAAAATGAACTCGATTCCGCGCGCGTCACGACGGGACGTCGTGCAAAACGCACGAATTGCCTCGACGGCGCATCCCGGAGGACGGTGGCCGTCAGGGAAGGCTCGCCGGAGTTTGCCCATAGGTGGGGGCACACGGCCAGGGGCCACGGCGGTGCGTGGCCGGCCACGGCGGCGTTCCTCGTGCGCGCGCGCGGCTGGACTGCTGCCACTGTGCTGTTGGCGTACACGACGGCACGCGGGGCGGCACGGCGATGCGCGGGGCGGCCAGCAACTGTAGCGGCGGGGTGGCCACGGCCTCGACGAGGGTCGTCGGCGCACGGCAACTGTGGGGGCGGCCACGCGGCGGAAAACGAAGTGGTGGTGGCGGATTAGATGAGGAGGAAAAGGAGGAGGAGGAGGAAGGAGGAGTTGTGGGTGTGGTCGACGGCCGGCGGCGCGGCGGAGGCCGGCCAGGGGAGGTCGGGGGAGGTGAGGTAGTGATGGCTGGAATGGTGGTCGGGGTGGAGTGGTGATGTTGCTGCTGTTGTTGTATGTTGATGTTGTAGTATTTGTTGTGTAGGAATAAATAATAGGAAGAGAGAGAGTGATATTAAATGTGAGAGGGAGAGAGAGAAATGTCTTCCCTAGAAATTAGGGCCGGCCAAGTGTTGGCTGTGAGAGTGTGGGATGGAGGAAAAAATGGATGGAGATGATTTAATTGGAGAATCAATGGCTAGATTTTATTTAGAGAGAATTGTCCATTCTAATGGGAATTAAATAAATAGAAATTTCCAATAAATATAGAAAAATATGTAGGAGAGTACTTGATATTTTTTGGGCAAGAAAATATGAGGGTGTTATGATGGAGAGCAACATGGAGCTGGGCTGGACTCGATGGAGCCGGGTTGGGTCAAAACCGGACATTGTGCAAAAATCGAATTAAAATTAGGTGTTGATGATCATGAGTGAATAAGTAGCACATGGGGATTCCAATAAATGGGACACAAGTGGCGGACGGGTAGTAGGCTCAATGTGGGCCATGTCCATAATTGGGGCTGACAGGTTTTGGTCGACAGGGGACCCACAAATCAAGTTGGAAGATAAATGCACTACAACAGATATGGGATATAATAGCGTGCTCGGAACGCTGTAGAATGTCTATTATAGCATACTGCGTCCGCTATAAATGCCCCCGCTATAATAACCCTATGTACAAGAACGCTATAAAAGTATAGCGTTCCAAAACGCTGTTGATGGTTTATAGCGTTTAGGGCCGCTATAGAGCATGTATAGCATTTCGAAACGCTGTAAATGGGTAATAGCATTTGAGAACGCTATAGAGCTTTAATAGCATACATGAACGCTATTCATCAGTTGTAGCGTTCATGAACGCTATAGACATTTTATAGCACTGGAAAACGCTGTATAGGTTTTATAGCGTTTTAGAACGCTATAGCTTATTAATAACATTTGTTTACGCTATAAATATGTTATGGCATTCCTGAACGCTGTTGAGTAATAATAGCGTTTCGTTATATATATCCTATATATCTGCATTTCTTTCATGATATTATATTTGCAACAATAGCATGTCAGAATGCTATTGCAGAGTGAAAATTCTGTATTCGAAAATTTGCAGAATGCAGCCCACAGTTACACAAAATGCAGGTATTCAAATGTTTAAATGCGAATCAATCACAGAATCAAGTAGTACCAAACATATGTAGAACAACGAAGTAGTACCAAACATTCAAAATCCTTAATTTCTCCATGTAGAACAACAAAGTAGTACCAAACATTCAAAATCATTAATTTCTCCAACAGAACAATGAAGTAGTACCAAACATATGTTCAAATATTAAACATTAACAGTGTATCAGCTACATATATCCCAAAATGTTGACTATCTAACATTTAGCTCCCTTCGAGCCTATCCACAACCAAAACCCCTCAGAAAGCATCCTCTTCCTTCATCCAACCTACACAAATATAGGAGAAAAACATTAGTGTTCCTTGTTAATAAATAAGCAGTTGAATTTATGAGTTAGCTACCAAAAAAACTTGAAATAAAAAACCTCGACCAAACTTTAACATTGTATTGGTCACATATTTTCAAACTTTTTTTCCAGATTAGATTCAGACACAAGATAAAGACACTAGTGAAGTAAATGTGGCAAATAAAGAAATTGACATTATACCCATATATCAACTTGGAAGTGGGGACATCTGTAGTTGACTAAGAAAAGTGATATCATACATCAAAACTGAATATGGTATCATTTTATTCCAAATCATGCGGCTCAGTGTGACCCGCGAGATGTCAGTGTCATGGGCGACCAACCAAGGGGCAACCAAAATTAGTTCCGACCAGGACAAATCGACCTCAACTAGGACAACCCAAACTGATAACGCGTCACAATAAACAGAAATGGATCCTTCGAGACGGCAACAAATACTTGAAAAAAATCTTAAGCACAGAGTCCTCTACAGGAGTACTTTCTTCCTCCTTAAGGTTCAATTCTAAAGGTTAAACATCACACTCAATATAAACTTCCCTTCAATTTCTGGTCCCCAAGGGTGAATATGATACAAATACCGTGACATGCAATCTAATGGCAACCTCTGCACTTTTAATTTGGCTAGAAATTTATCACACAGATTGATACCCACACCAAACTCATCAGTAATAGAATGTACATCAATGGGGCTTTGTCATACTTAATCAACCAAAATGCAGCATTCCAAAATAAAATGAGAGTACACTCACGAAACAAAACATGTAAATAAACCACAAAACTAAATAAGATGGAAAATGGTGTAGTGTCCCTCTCCTAGCAGAGGCATTGTGTGGGGTTGCGACTTGAATAGCCATTTGGAATCAGATGATTGTAGGAGGATCATGTCGATATCGATTGATCGAGACAGTGAATTGGGACCATGTTTCTCAAACTTTTTCACTATTCGTTTTCATTGAATATTTTTTACTGTTGCTTTTGTTGGATGTCTATTCGTCGATATTTTTCGATGGATGGTTTTCATTATTTGCCTAGATCGATTTTCGCATGTATATCGAATTCTGAGAGAAAGAGAAAGAATATTGAACCTCCGGTACTGCAAATGCTGGTGAACGCATAGAAGAGTCTTGATCAATGCGTAGGGGAAAAAACTCCACAATTCTCCAATAGCGAATGGCTCTGATCCTTTTCTCATTTATCTCCATGCCATAACAAAAAAAAATCTCCTTTTTTTTATGTCCTCCGATGAATGATACATTAACAAGAGAACCTAGATAAAAGAAAGTAACAATATTGTTTTTAGTTCGTTATATAAAACTATGGAATGTTATAACAAACAAATAAAATTGTAGAAAGAAAATTAGGACAATTGGGTCACTAGTTGTGTTAACCCCGGATTGGAATGTATAAAATTACGAACAATGGCTCAAGAACCATTGGGTCACTAGTTGTGTTTATTCCAAGTTGCTATGATCATGCATTATATATTTTATAGCTAAATTGTATATACATACATAGTCATGTACTATTTGTGCATAAAATTTTGTTCCCTCGAACTAGAAGTGCATCCTTATTTCAGCACACAACTAAGTCTTGGCATAGACACCAGGAAAGATAAACTTGAATATCTTATATAAAAAAGCAGTCAACAAAGCAAATCCAATTTTTTTTCCCTGGAGAACACATTGCTTCATAATAATATGGGGAAAGAAGTTTTGAAGGACTTCTGTGACGATACATCAATTAAAAAGGTGACAGACTCATAACTTCTATTTCAAAACTCCAGTTTGATCTCAGAAACCAAATATATGCAGAAACAATACATTACCTCATACAAAATTACCTGTACTAGGAAAACTAACCAACACATTATTACAATTTAGAAGATGCAACCAGATTTTACAAAAAAAAAAAACCCGACATAAATTACTTCTAGTCCAGCAGTTGTACCATTAAGTTATACAACAAAAAGAGTGACTACACTTATAAGATTTAGTAGTTAACTATCTGCGTCTGGAGAAATTCATATGGCAAATAACTAATCCCAAATATCATAGAGATAACTATCACAAGTTCACAAATATAAGCAAAATTATTTCAAGAAAGAACTTCTAGTTAATTAAAGGAAAAACTGTCGAAATAGAATGCTTAACTCAATGTTCTTTATTTATTATAGTTACTCTTCTGTTCAAGATAAAAATTTGCAAATACTTAAAACATGAAGATGGAGAGTTCTACTTGTTTTGAGCATACCTAACAAAGAGGCAAAGGCAAAATACAACAACCTTTGCAGGTGGATTGGAATTTCACCAGCAATATCATGATGGATTATGGGGGAAAATGATGGCCAATTTTTCTCCTCTATTATGATTCCAGCTGCAAAAATGACCCAATAATCATCAGATAGTTTGGAGGGTGGTCAAGGTATAAGATACTTGAAATGAGAATGGATTTCTCAGAATATTAAGGGAAGTACGTACCATATTGCTAATTAGACTATTTGCTAAATGGGAAAAAAAATTGAACTTACTTCTCAGAATATTAAGGAAAGTACGTATCATATTGCTAATTAGACTATTTGCTAAATGGGAAAAACAATTGAACTTACCTTGTTGTGCAGCTTCTTCCCTCCATTTAAGTTCCTACAGTAAAAGTATTAAGTGATAACATGAAATCAAAATTGGTACTTTACATTATTAGAGATCCATCAACTCATTTTCTTAAGAAGATTGCCCTATTAAGTTATAGAATCAGATGGAAGCATTCATTTGACATACTCAAAAATGCATCAGAAGCGACTTTCTACAAAAACTGAAGTGTATGGGCAGGACCGTAGGAGAGATGACAAATCTCCATTTCCAATGGAAATCACAAATTTCATAACTCAGATCTTCTATCTACAATGATATTTAATTTATTTTTAACTTCTCAGTGTCGACAAGGTATCACAAACAAAAAGAATAGTATCATGGTTTTTAATTTATTTTGTTCTTTCCGGAACATAATAAGCAAAGAAAATAATAGCAAAAGAAATGAAAGAGAGAGAGCATAAAAAAACCACCATCGAAGAGACAGCCGTATCCACCTCGAGTGAAGGAGAGCATGGAGGTCATAAGCACGGATGCGACGACGCTGTGTATCGGTAGAAGTGGCTCAACTCCACCGGCGATGTCCAAGTCCAAATTTAAACCAAGTCGAACAAATAAGTAGACAAACTTGAGAATAAACCCTAACCCTAGCCTAATTTGAGTACGTACCGGAGGATTCGAAGAGCAGCGATGGGGAGCCTGAAAGCTGAGGCAGAGGGTTTCGGCTTGATGGCGGTGGCGGTGGCGAGTTTTGCAGTGGTGCTTCGGACGGAGGATGACTGGAGAGCCGATCTGGCGGCGGTGAAGGATGCCATTCTCTAATGCAAAGATGGCAAAACCCTACCCTAATTTTGAATGGAGAAGAAGGAAATTTGGGGCCAGGGTTCGAGATCGAGAGAGAGAGAGGGGGGGGGGGGGAGGAGAGGATTTTTCAGGAGAAGGTTTCTCTAATAAGGAGATTTATTTCTCAGAAGAGGGGTTTTCTAATCGGTCTGTGGCTTGGGATGGAATTCAATGAGAACGAGTGACCAAGAGAAATTAGGTTATCAAAAACCTGGAGGGAAACCAAAAGATGGGAGGGCAACAATATTTTTGGTCCATGATTTTAAGAAATCCAAAATTTACTTTTCGTTTCCCTCCAGGACTTGTTGAGAGTGGGACGAAAAAAATTCTCTAGTCCTAAATAATATAAATTATTATGATCCATTTACAAATTTGTCAAAAATAATAATATTTTTTTGTTACAAAATAAATATCCGTCCCAATTATTAATTTTTTAGGACACTTTAAAATAGTGTATCTAATTGTGTCGTCCTAAAAGCACTCATTTTTTGTAGTGTATTATAATGCGGCTTAGAACGGGCTCCAAATTAAGTCTTTTGTGTCATATGTTGATAGGTGCGGGAGGATTTGTTATCATATATTTGATTTTTGGAAAATATTTTTGGAAAATCTCTACTATTATATACATCTTAGAGCGGGCTCTAAATTTTATTGAAAAAAGGAAATATATTCAACCAAAATTATTCTTCACCTAATTTTGAAAAAAAATGTTAAGGTGATAATTTGTTAACATATATTCATTATAAATCATTTTTATTTATTTGGTGAATTATTTAATTATTTGGAGAAAACTTTTTGATTTGGTGAATTATTTAATTATTTAGAATTTTCTTTTAATTTAATTGGAAAATAGTTTTAATTTATTTTCTGGATTATTTGATTATTTGGATAAACCTTTTTGACTTATTTGGAGAAATATGTTCAATTATTTGATTATTTGAAGAAATATTTTTAATTTATTGGTGAATCATTTAATTATTCCACAAACTTTTTATGATTTATTTGTGAATTATTTGATTTCTGAAGAAAAAAATGGAAAATCTCTACTATTATTATGTGGCTTAGAACGGGCTCCAAATTAAGTCGTTTATGTCATATGTTGATAGGTGCTCAGTTCATTACCTCATCATTTACCGACTTGCAAGCTCATACAAGTATGCCAAATCATCGACTTGCCGTCTTAGACGAATATGCAACAACTCGTCTCCAGCTGATTTTTTTTTTGAAGTTTCCTTTTCTTCGGGTCGGCGAGAAATGTCGGGGGGGGGGGGGTCCGAACCATGCACATCCCCACAGGACCCTCCGGTATACCCAACGGGTTATACACCCACGGACATGTATGAGGGAGCCATGTATCAAAATCTATAAATATGAGCTATGAAGGTATGTAATCAGATTGAAAAATGTACTTAGCTTGTGTTCCCATTTTCGAGTCTTTCTTTCTTGAATCTGTAACCGGCTTCTTCTTCTCCATTCAATAAAATCTTATTCACGTAGTTTATTTTTAAAAAAACCTAAAATTCTCCAAACTACTTAACATATAATCCTCAAATATTTTAAATTTTAAATTATATGTAAAGTAACTAAATAATATCATTTAAAATATTCTAATTTCTACATTTCTATATTTTTACATTCAATAATATTATAAATTTTTATATTTAATTTTATTGTACGTGTAACACACGTGCATTTACTAGTATTTTTTAATTTGTTTGGTGAATTATTTGATTATTTGGATAAATATTTTTAATTTATTTGGAGAATAATTTAGACTTTTATTTTATTATTATTTCTGACAATGTTTACTTATGTATAGAAAATAGTCAACTACTTCTGATGACATAAACAGATCCTTGGAAAAAATATATACTTTCACTTACAATATTTAACTTCCCTCGTAAATACAAATTTATTTCTGACAATGTTTAGAGTTTCTCATAAATAAATCCTTATTTACGACCAACTATAATTGTCATCGCAATTAGGCTCATACAAATTTATTTCTGTTAACAGCACTACATAATGAATGCTATTGATAGTGACATTCTAATAGCAGGGAGGCTTCAATGCTATAGATAAACTGCTATTGTATGAACGTTTAATAGCACTTCAATATGAACGCTATGGATGATTATATTATAATAGCAGGGAGGCTCGAACGCTATAGATAAACTGCTATTGTATTCAATTTTAATAGCACCGCGGAAGGAACGCTATTGATGATGACATTCTATAGCAGGGAGGCTTGAACGCTATAGATAAACTGCTATTGTATGCCCTATTTGTTGTAGTGATGTGACACCGTAGGGTGAAATAAAATTGGGTCACGTGTCGAGAAAGTTGTGCGAAGCAAATGGAGCACAAAATGGCGTGTCTGAGTGGGACACGAAGGTCATGGGTGACGAGCGTCTCGAGTAGATCATGCATGAGGAGTTGGTTTCAAGAAAATAACAGGTCTTGCGCTCCCAAATTAAAAGTCACGGTAACGTGCTAATAATGATCAAGGAAAAGAGTGGGAAAATTAATTAATGATCAAATGGTCTAATTCGACCCGAAGTTCAGCAAAGCAAAAAGAGTACAAGGGAACAAGTTTGGATGGGACACTATATACCATCATGAAGGTAATTTTGTCCACTCCAAAACTCGTGAAAAAGATTTCCAGAGTTGAACATCCCTGACACTCCAAATATCAAAGGCACGAAAAAGTACACTTAAGAAAAAAATAACATAATATATTATTTATCGAAACCAATCAATCAGAAAATAAAATAAAATGAAAAAAAACAACCCGAAATTCAGGGTGCTCACATCCTACCTACCTTATAAAAATTTTGTCCTCGAAATTAAAATGTTCATACTCCCTCTAGGTCAAACCCCCACAATCAAAGTCCCAGATTAAAACAAATCATGTGATCAAAAGGACGACATACAGGATCATGGCATACGGTGGTAGTGAAAGTCTCATCTAGGTATACTAGTCGTACTAATACCAAAACGGTCATAGGGTATCAAAACACACAAGCAATCTAGGGTGCTAAACTAGAGAAGTTACAGAAACAACAAACCATCAATACTGTAAGGCAGTCTACCATCCTATATGAAAACTGGTACTTATCAAAATAAAATAAAGGCAACTACCAATTATCTATAAAGGGTACAGAAAAATCAAATTCAAAAAATTAAGGAATTAAAAATCACTTGCATTGAAATCCAATCACAATATATATAGAGAGCGTTAGAGGGTGAAAACTAGCATTATGTGTATGGGGACATGTTCATATGGTTGGATAGTAGGCGTGTGTGTACGTGAATATACATGAAAGTTCATAGGAGGATTTGGGTTTCAAACAATAACTATCAAGTTACACTAGTCATGGCATATTGGTTAAATAATCTGTAAAACGTAACCTATTTAATCATAACATGCATGGCTAACCATATATATATATATATAAAAAGGTAGAGACTTAGTTATGTATCTATATACGTTATAACATGTATGCATAAACTCTGTATATATATATATCTATACAGGTACATGATTATAACATAGAGAGGAAAGGTTAGGTTACATGACAGGGTATACTAGGTTAGGGTGTATGTGTGTGTCCTTGTACAGGGTTATAGCTTAGTAATGAAAGGTTAAACCCAGTTTTAGTTCAGCATTTATATGCAAAGTCTGAAAATAAGCTAACATTTAAAGCAGTAAAATATTAACATAATGCAGTCTCAGATTTGACAATTTCAACACAAAACTCAACCAAAATTTTTGAATTGAAACCCTACGTATAGCATACATGTGCAGTGATGTAAACATAACTAATAACATGAAATCTGTATTTGAATTACGAATTTAAACTAGAAAAGTAGAAAACCAGAAATATTGGGGTTTTGAAAATTTAAACATTAACGACATATTAATATGTATTTAGCTAGGTGGAATCAAAGTGTAGCATGCATACGTGTCAGAAAAGTGTCCACTATATATATTCATATATATATTCTCATGTCCCAATATAAAAATTAATTCTACGTTAAGACTAACATTTAGATTCTTACCAAGTTTGCAAGCAGGTGATTGACGTAATCAAGACAGTTTTATTATTATTATTATTTAATGCGAGAATAATAGCAAGAAGGAAATAACAATGAAATTTGTTCTGCTTATCTGTTTAAAGAAGGAGCCATTTTGAAACCCAGTGCTAAAATATCAAATCCAAGATAAGTTCTAGTAAAATAATCAATTTATTGTATTATGTAGAATCTCATAGCAAGAAGTTACACAAGCTACTCCTAAGTTAAATAATTAGAAACTAAACAAAACAAACCAATTAATAATATTTTTTTTGAAGGACTGAAACAAAAGTAGCAAAAACATGTTCGAAAACATTTAAGGTACAATCTGATAATCATATGCGTCTATCCAAAATCATGGTACTCTAAATCCTCGTCATACTAGTAAGCAAGGCTACGATAATCACAGAGTCCTTGACTTATGCACATACCTCTAGAATCATGGTATTTAACATTTTCGCGATGCCGCTAGCTTGGCTGCAAAAACCTTAAATTCCCACACCCGAGAAATATATCCAAAGTCAGACTATATGTCCTCACCATGCTGGCTAATGTGACTATAGAAGACTAGATTCCATAACATAGATGACCTAGCCCATATAATTTTATCTTGTCAAAAATTAAATTAAATCAACAATGAATGCCCATAAATCAAATCAAATTTATCAACGAACTTCAAAATTCAAAATGAACAAAAATCCATCAAAATACAAACTCGGGTGCAACAGCTATCATCAAGATTCAAAATTCGACAATCATCCATCAAAATCAATGAATACAAACTCAAATTCAACCATAATCCATCAAAATCAAATTTAACAACAGAAAGTAAAAATAAATCAAATCAAGGGAAAAAAGAGTTTTCAAATCGAAGTTAAAATAAGATTCTCAAGGGTCATCCCGGGAATCTCTCAAGGGTTCCTAACTGTGATTGAGTACCTTCAAAATATATCCTATTCCTACTGCAGGCTGTAGTGGTACTCAAGTTCGAATACCACTACATAAACTCGACCTGCATGGGCCACTACTAAAAACGTGTCACGACCCGCACCCACTGTTAGGGTACGAGAACGTAACTACGCCCAGCCTACGCCGCAGTGTCGGCGGTAGAACGCTGTCCTAGGTCACAACATTTAACAATATAATGCTACGCAGTTTATACTCCCCGAATGGGGGTGACATAGCAGATACAGACTCAATCACATCTACGGTAGAGCATGATAAGGATAGATAAAACATGAAATCCAAAAGAGGT
Source organism: Iris pallida (assembly GCA_029216955.1). Classification (NCBI taxonomy): domain Eukaryota; kingdom Viridiplantae; phylum Streptophyta; class Magnoliopsida; order Asparagales; family Iridaceae; genus Iris; species Iris pallida. Next base: position 18,287,493 of record JANAVB010033220.1, on the reverse strand, counting down.
ACAATAGAGAGAAATCTAAGTGTCTATGTTACACAAACCCAGAAATACATCTCAAATCTCAAAACTCAGATACAGTAATCCATAAAGTAAAAAAAACAACTCCATACAATGAAATAACTATCTAAACAACCTCTAATGTGTCTCATCTAGGCCAGCAGGCAACCTCCAGGCTATCTGTAAAATTTATCAACAGGTCCAGTCAGGACAGGAGCGAGCACAATACATCTCAACAGTTCATAGCAGGTTAGAAAATATAAGCATGCAGTAGAGTAAGATACAGGATCTGAAAGAAATACAGTATGTAAACAGAGAAAGAACTGTAATAAAAATATCAACTATAAATAGAGAACTAACAATGGCTAGTGATGTAGAGTACAGGATAGCACATGTGAACGGGACAGATTTGTACATGATCTACACTAAAGAGTTGTATATGATCTACACTACTATGGAATTGTTCATATGACTACTAGCACTCCCCCGTTTTCCCCAATCAATACACAAGGATCTAAACAGGTTATGTTATTGTACATGATATCACATGGGGCCCTTGAAAGGGTGCACATGATAGTATACATGAAGGCTCTGTGAACATGAGTGTACAAGATTCACAAGAGTGTACATGTATGGTGAAAGCACAGGAGTACATGATGAAAGTGAAACGCACATGACACAATGTACCCGATGCTTCCGAGGGGGATAACATCGCATGAAGAGATTCGTATAGTACTAATCCGTGATAATGTCGTGACAGCATCAAGTATAGTAATCTAAAGCAGGAATATAATTCTAAGCAGGATATGAAATGATCAGAGAATGTACTCGCCTGATAACCTGAACAGCTGATAAGTATAGGGGGTCCAACTGAAGCCACAGAGTCCTATTTAAAGCAACACAGGTTACAAGGTGTTCAAGTTGAAATAAATGAAACTCTACTAGCCATCTATATTATCCTAGGTTCTTTTAAGTCAAAACAACTCTAGGTCGACTCCGGTCAATAATCTAGTCAAACTAGGTCAAGTGTTGACTTACAGTTGACTTTGGGTCAACTGGTCAACTCTGGTCAAACAGGGTCAATTCTAGTCTAATATAAAGTGTACTTCGTTATTTGTACGTCAAAACTTACGACACGTAAATCGAGACAAGATGATCAACGGTAAAGTTGATAATCTTATTATAGTGATCCACGTGTCCAACTTGTCAATTTCAGCGATGTGAGATCACTGGAATTGACTGATCTCAGTTTCGTTGTACTAATCCCGAAATACGAACAATATAAGAATTAAATATTAATTAATTATAAAAAGGTTAAACTCAGAAAAATTATCAACAAACATTGTCGGACGATGAAATAAACATTACCAACGTGTCCAGAATGGTTAAATTAGCTAGGATAGCCTATCCATCGGTCTAATTTGGACACAAGGGCAAAAAGGTAATTTTGGGTCAAAACGGTGTCCGTATCGGAGCCGTTTTGCACCGAAAAATATGCAAGAAAACAAGTCTATAAAATATAACAAATTATTTGTCCACGAAACCAGAATGACGATACGAACCCAACGGTATCTCCAGAATTGGATTCCGTTGACCCGATCTCAATTTGGTCCGTTGACCAGAACTTGGAATTTCGGTTTGAACGGAAATGCGTGCCGGAGCCAAAGTTCTCAAAACTCATTAAACTACCTATCAACGAGTCCAGAATGATGATACGAACTCAACGGTATCTCCGGAATGGGATTCCGATGAGCCGATCTCAAAATGACCCGTTGACCCGGATATTGGTATCCGACTTGCACCGAAATGCGTGTCGGATCCAATGTCCACCAAAACCTAGCAAATTATATGTCAATGAGTTCAGAATGACTATACGAATTCAACGGTATATCCGGAATTGGATTCCGATGAGCCGACGTCAAAAAGTCCCGTTGACCCAGAATGTGGGACCCACTTTGCACCGAAAAACGTGCTCGGGTCTACGTTCTCCAAATCTGACAAATTTTATATGAAAACATGCCAGAACGACGCCACGAGTCTACTGGTGGTGTTAGAAATAAAATCTGGAGTCCCGTGTTCAAAAATGGAATTTTACAAGTTAGAAATTACGAATTCGGACGGCCAACTTTGGCGTCGAATTCAACCAATCAAACAAGCTCATAATGAAACGAAAATGGAGGGGTAGTAAGAAGGTTATACCAGCTTCGCACAGGAACTAGTAGCACGCCAAAAGGAGATGCGATGGAGGAGATACAAGCTGACGAAGTTGGCCCCGCGAAACTGTCCAAATTTAATACAATTTAAACGGTCAATTTGGTGGCCGGTTTTGATGTATCAAACGATAAAATTAACGGACGAAAATTGACATGAGTGAAGGTGGATATACTGAGATTGTGACGGAGCAAAGAAATCGCCGATCCAATGGTCGGATTTCTGGGAAAACACGTACGAAGTTGCTGCGACGGAACGCCAAAATGAACTCGATTCCGCGCGCGTCACGACGGGACGTCGTGCAAAACGCACGAATCGCCTCGACGGCGCGTCCCGGAGGATGGTGGCCATCAGGAAAGGCTCTCCGGAGTTCGCCCATGGGGGGGCGCACGGCCAGGGGCCACGGCGGCGCTCCTCGAGCGCGCGCGCGGCTGGACTGCTGCCGCTGTGCTGTTGGCGCGTGCGACGGCACGCGAGGCGGCACGGCGACGCGCGGGGCGGCCAGCAACTGCAGCGGCGGGGTGGCCATGGCCTCGACGAGGGTCGGCCGTGCACGGTGACTATGGGGGCGGCCACGCGGCGGAAAACGAAGTGGTGGTGGCGGATTAGATGAGGAGGGAAAAGAGAAGGAGGAGGAGGAAAGAGGAGCTGTGGGTGTGGTCGACGGCCGGCGGCGCGGCGGAGGCCGGCTAGGGGAGGTCGGGGGAGGTGAGGTGGTAATGGCTGGAATGGTGGTCGGGGTGGAGTGGTGATATTGCTGTTGTTGTTGTGTGTTAATGTTGTAGTATTTGTTGTGTAGGAATAAATAATAGGAAGAGAGAGAGAGTGATATTAAATGTGAGAGAGAGAGAGAGAAAAATGTCTTCCCTAGAAATTAGGGCCGGCCAAGTGTTGGCTGTGAGAGTGTAGGATGGAGGAAAAAAATGGATGGTGATGATTTAATTGGAGAATCAACGGCTAGATTTTATTTAGAGAGAATTGTCCATTCTAATGGGAATTAAATAAATAGAAATTTCCAATAAATATAAAAAAATATGTAGGAGAGTACTTGATATTTTTTGGGCAAAAAACTATGAGGGTGTTATGATGGAGAGCAACATGGAGCTGGGCTGGACTCGGTGGAGCCAGGTTGGGTCAAAACCGAATATTGTGCAAAAATCGAATTAAAATTAGGTGTTGATGATCATGAGTGAATAAGTAGCACATAGGGATTACAATAAATGGGACACAAGTGGCGGACGGGTAGTATGCTCAATGTAGGCCATGTCCATAATTGGGGCTGACAGGTTTTGGTCGACAGGGGACCCACAAATCAAGTTGGAAGATAAATGTGACACCGTGGGGTGAAATAAAATCGGGTCACGTGTCGAGAAAGTTGTGCGAAACAAATGGAGCACAAAATTGCGTGTCTGAGTGGGACACAAAGGTCATGGGTGACGAGCGTCTCGAGTAGATCATGCATGAGGAGTTGGTTTCAAGAAAATAACAGGTCTTGCGCTCCCAAATTAAAAGTCACGGTAACGTGCTAATAATGATCAAGGAAAAGAGTGGGAAAATTAATTAATGATCAAATGGTCTAATTCGACCCGAAGTTCAGCGAAGCAAAAAGAGTACAAGGGAACAAGTTTGGATGGGACACTATATACCATCATGAAGGTAATCCTGTCCACTCCAAAACTCGTGAAGAAGATTTCCAGAGTTGAACATCCCTGACACTCCAAATATCAAAGGCACGAAAAAGTACACTTAAGGAAAAAATAACAGAATAAATTATTTATCGAAACCAATCAATCAGAAAATAAAATAAAATGAAAAAAAAACAACCCGAAATTCAGGGTGCTCACAGGTACTAGACCAGCAGCCTGGTCTCGGGGAGGTGGAAGATTAGCGACCTCCATCTTTGCCCGGAGAACGGGTACTATCTCGTCTTATGTCTTTGTCAGCGGGAAGCTGTCGAATTGGACCGACACCATATTGGCGGCGACCGTTACCTCCTCGAAATCAATGGCCAGGGCCTTCGAGTCGATGAGGTTCTGGTTATACCGCTTCAGTTGGAAGTAGTCTTACGTGGCATGGTGGATGTAGCGATGGTAGTGAAAATACATAGGGCTCTCCATCTCTGCAGGTCGAGGTTCACGCCTTGGAGGAGGGAGCTGAATTCGATCTCCTTGTATGAGCATGTCAATGATGGGCTTGACATGGCTGTCTTCAAAGGAGTAAGTCATCTGCGGCCACTGCTTTTCTGCTTGCTTCGGTTCGGGCTTCGGGGCTGTGTCGGCCACCATAGCCTGTTTGCCCTTGTTGTCCCGGTTGTTGGAGGAACCGCTGTTGTTATTATTGGTATTAGGGCATTTGCCCTTGTCGTCTCCCTCCGAGATATGCAATCCCAGTTGGCGAGCTTTCTTCAACTTGTCTTCTGCGCTAGTGGCACTGATGATAAAAGTCTTCCAGTCCTTGAATTGACTTTCGCCCATCCAGAGGCTGATTGTGGGGAGCGGCCTCTTTTGGCAAATTTCAATTAAGGAAGAGTCCGGGTTACCGGAGGGCAGCTTCATCACGGTTTGGCGAAACCGCTCAATGTAGTTCCTTGTCAGCTCCATCTCGCCTTGAACAACGCCCATGAGGGTTGACATGGTCACATCTTGCCCCAACACATAGAACCTCTCCAAGAACATATGCTTAAAGCCAGCGAAGGAGTAGATGCAGTTTTCTGGCAAGTTGCGGTACCAGTCGAATGCGACCCCTTCTAGTGCCCCAATGAACAAACGTGTAAGGATAGCATCGTCATGCGACAGATGATCTGTTGTGACCTCAAAGTAGGTCACGTATCGGCTAGTAGAGGTCTTGCCATCATATAGATTAATGTTTAATGGCTTATACCGTGGAGGGAAGGGGACATCTCTCCATGCCGCGGGATACGGCTGCCGTATCCTGAGGTCTTGAGAGTTTTCTCGAGCGTCAAACATTGCCCGAAGCTCTTGGACCTCTCTTCTTGCCTCCCTAGCTTCGTCTGTAGCGGTAGAAGCCGACATCCCAGGTGGGTTCTCACCCGGGGTTGGTGTAGTTGTGTTTGAGTCCGCATTGACGGTGGGACTCAAACTTGTTTGGCCAGGCGTCCTTCCTTGGAGAGCTGGTAGAGCCGCCTCGATCTCGTCTACTGACTTGACCATGATATGAAGTATGGCCTCAAGAGTGTCGAGGTGCTGTCGGTCGTTGGGATCGTCCTGGTCATTATCAGTCATAAATACTGTTCTCATACAAGGAAAAGTGGAAGGAACTGTAGAGGATGTGCTCTCCGAATCATACCCCCGAACGGAGAAGTCATCGGGATATGTAGGAATGTTCTCCTCTGGTTTAGACTTCGAGGAAGTGTTACCCCCTGCATAGGAGGTTGCTTCATCTTGGGATCCATGGACGTTTCCAGGGGCGTCCGGTTCTGTTGCATCTGTGGGGGGAACTGTCTCCTCTGGTTGATCTTCTTGGAACACCGGATTGTCGTGGATGTTCCGAGGAGTGCTACCCCCATCATCGGCTACCCCTAAGGATGTAGACGAATCTCTAAGTGTTGAAGATTTTGTCTTAGAGCGGGTGCCCTGATAAATTCCTCCTACGGTGGTTGTGGACAACCGCCTGGATGCAAGTTTTCTGGCAGCGCTAGTAGAGATCGTCGGGCTGGAAACATTTAACTTTTTCCCCGCCTTGTCGGTAGGGATCTTCCGAGCAGAATTGCAGGAGGCGACATGAAGCACCTCGTCTCCCAAGCTTTATTGCAGGACCGGTCCTGGCTGCTGCAGTCGTTAGAAGACGGACTGCCGGTCCTCTTGTACTGCCGCCTTGCTGCAGCAGCAGTTGACAATGACTTGAGTATAGTGATGTCCATGAAAGTACTCTCTGCACACCAAGCTTTCTTCTCTTTCCTTGTGCTTGTGAAGAATCATATCACGTAAATCACTCATTTTGTGGGCCCGAGAGTCCCGAGCACACGAGTATGTTGGCACCATGTTTGCTCCCTGATTGGGAGACTCTTGGGAACCACTCTGTCCGTTTGCCGCCGGGGACTGGACACGGTCGGTTCTGTACAACTTTCCATCAGAGCCCACCTAACAGTAAGTGGAGCTCTCTGATGGTCAGAGGTTGGGACAGCTGACTGAGCTCGATGAGCCCGCGCTGCCCTATACTTCTTTCCTCTAGCACCCAAGGGCGCATAGTAGGAAGAGTCCAAATTGTGCCGTACAGAGTCTGGCACATCCTTATAGGAGCATCTGAGGTCAGGACCGTATGAGAGGCGGTCGAAGACTGAACCCGAGCCGCATGGAGCAGATGGTCTGCGGCTGGGATTGGTGGTCGTATGAGCATTCATGCGGCGGGCATTTGTGGCCGTATAAGAATTCATGCAGCTGGATTTGGCTGCCGCATGGACATTCATGCGGCTGGCATTTGTGGCCGCATCAGCATTCATGCGGTTGGATTTGGCTGCCGTAGGAACATTCATGCGGCTGGATTTAGTGGCCGCATGAGCCTTCATGCGGCTGAAATTATTGGCCGCATGAGCCTTCTTCATGCGGCTGGCACCCTTATGCAACTTCTTTCTGGACCGTATAGAGTCCTCATTTGCTTCCTCAAGTCCAGCATCGTAGTGCTTTCCTCTGCCGGACTTGAGAATAGCAGGGTCCTCTGCGGCATGAAGTGGGGCCGCATGGGTGTCTTCTCCGCCGTCTTGGGCAGAAGAGAGCATTTCTTCCAAAGCTTGGGGAGGAGCAAAAGATTTGGGCCTCCACTCCATAGGGGCCTTCTTCGTGTGGGCCCGCTTCTGGACCGGGCTAGCGCTCTCGTCGGAGAGCATCTCTTCAAACGCTTGCTGGTCGAAGCGAACAACCAGCATCTGTTGCGTGGAGCCAAGCTTGGCTGCGTCCGATTGCATCACCAACTTCTCAGCAGTGGAGAAGTTAGTCCCCAGCAGAGTCGCCATCGTGTTTGCCATTGATTATCTAAGAACAGAACAGTTTTATGGAAGGACTGAACTTTGATTCACAATACAAACTCGCTCGTACAAAGAGAGCCTAGGAACAAAACCTAGGAAAAGCAATCTAAGTACAATTGTTTAGTTTTGATTCTGGGGGGTGACGGTAGAGGCTCGGAAAAGTGATATCAACTCTGCCTTACTCCTTGGACAATCGAACACGGCCTTGGCTCCGGCGAAGAAGTGCTCTCTCTCTCTCTCTCTCTACGTATATCTCATGCTCTGTGTGCTTTTCTCTGTGTGTATGCAAAGGAATAATCCCCTACTTTTTATAGGACTTTATGACAAGTGGGATGTATAGTAACTGTGCCTTGAAAAGTGGACGGTTGGGGATTGGTTAAGATTAACTTTGATCTGTTTGTTGGGAATCAATCTGGGCCGTTGTGTCGGTTGCAATAAATCTGCATTGTTATGATTTGTTGGTTGCAATAAATCCACGTAGATAAGTCTCAGTCAATCTTCTGCCACGTGTCCCAACCGCCATTATGCTGCGAGCCGCATGAATGGTACATCATGGCAGAGCCGCATGAGGGTGGCCTTACAACTGAGCCGCATGAGGATGGCCTCACAACTGAGCCGTATGAGGGTGGCCTCACAACTGAGCCGCATGAGGATGGCCTTACAACCGAGCCACATGAGGGTGGCCTCACAACTGAGCCGTATAAGGGTGGCCCCCACAACCGAGCCGCATAAGGGTGGCCCTCCATCTGAACCGCATAAGTGTGGCCCCCACAACTGAGCCGCATGAGGGTGGCCTCATGTCAGAGCCGCATGGAAGTCCTTCAAGCGATCCGTATAGAGAGCTTTAGAATTGGTGGATCGTGCCAGCTATAAAGATTTTTCCCGTCTCTCTAGAAGCACGTCATTATGTCAGAGTCATCATTTTACCTTTATGTCAGAGCTGTCAATCCTTTGTGTCAAAGCTGCCGCATTGCGTCAGAGCATTTAATGAGCCAGCTGCACAGAGTAGTTATGATTGGTTAAGATTAACTTTGATCTGTTTATTGGGAATCAATCTGGGCCGTTGTGTCGGTTGCAATAAATTTGCATTGTTATGATTTATTGGTTGCAATAAATTTGCGTGGATAAGTCTCAGTCAATCTTCTGCCACATGTCCCAATTGCCATTATGCTGCAAGCCGCATGAATGTTGCGTCATGGCAGAGCCGCATGAGGGTGGCCTCACAACTGAGCCGTATGAGGGTGGCCTCACAACTGAGCGGCATGAGAATGACCTCACAACCAAGCCGCATGAGGATGGCCTCACAACTGAGCCGCATGAGGGTGGCCTCACAACTGAGCCGCATGACGGCGAACATTTGATGATATACTCTTACGCTGTCTTACGGGAGATGAAGCAAAACAAATAATATATGAAGCTCACGATGGTGTATGTGGTGTACATCAGCCGGGTCCTAAGCTACAGGATCGTATCCGACGTATGGGCTACTACTGGCCCACTATGGTAACAGATGCCATTGAATATGCCAGGAAATGCCGAGCCTGTCAAATCCATGCAGATTTTATCCACCTGAAGTTACGTGTAGGCAACTCTAGAGGGGGTGAATAGAGTTTGTGTCGATAATAACCAATTAAAAAAGCAACTCTATATCAAGTCCAGAAATCAACTACCAAGAGAGTAAGTAATCAGATAGTAATGAGGAAATAAATAAAGATCAGAAGAGCAAACGCAAACACAGCAATTTAACCTGGTTTCCCTCGTGGAGGACTAGTCCAGGCCTGAGAACTCTCGCTCAGGATTGAAATCTACTATTTGTGAAATTGGGTACAACCACGTGCCTTTACTCAGAAGAGCACGCCAACTTCTTACAACTTCGTAGAGGCAAAACTAGGAATTGTCCAAGTGACTTTTATTTCACTCTTGTACACAACTTCTAGCTGATATCGCACTAAGCACCTTGGGCTAAGCAGAGTTGTGGCTTAAGAGATATGGAAGAGTGGGGGTTGGAGTAGTATAGCTTAGAAAGCTTGAATATTTGAAGGTAAGAGATGATTTGAAATGAAAGAATTCAAGCTCTATTTATACTAGTCTGAGGAGGCAGAATTCTGTTCCAAAAATTCAAAATTTTGAACGTTGGACAGCTAGTATCAAGCAGGCCCTAAAAATTAGAATCCTAATTTTTAGGAGGCAGAGTTCGCCCCAAATTTGGTTTCTATGGGGCCAAAACATACAATGGACAATAAGAGGATTGGTATGGTTTGGTAATTGTCTTGTTTTGTATGGTGGAGCTTGGAGAATGAAGTCTAGGTTCGAGATAGCTCAGTACGACTCAACGTACATGTTCCTAGACTAAATAAAATGAAAGGTACAGACTCAGTACAAGTACAATCACAATGATCAACTTGTTGATGACGTCTGTCTTGAGCTTGATATGTTCTAGAAGATGTTCTTGACTTTGAGCTCACTATGTCGTATTGGATCATGTCTAATATTATTTTGTTAATTCTCTAAATTAGGTTGACTGTGATCCGGTTTGGGTCAATAATCTCCCCCATTTTGATAATTAACAAAAATAATATTTGCATGTAGCAACATTCATACCTGGATACATGTTGAAGGGAGTAGTTTGTATTGAGTAGTCCCCCGTAAATAGATATGTCGGCTCCCCCGTAATTAACTATTTCGGTTATGTCCTGATACAAAAAAACTTTTTCCAAGCGCAACATAATATCCATGATCATGTAATATCCAACAACATATAAGATCATTATCAACCAAATATCAACAACATATAAGATCATATCAACCAAATATCTATGCTTCTTCCCCTTTATCATTTAGCAAAATTAATCATAGCTCGTAAAGAGAGAGAAATGTGATGAAGTGAGGATAGCAAGCACACAATTCATAACCATAACCAATTATCATAAGAGACAGCTACTTTGCTAAGTAGTTTTGATAAACCAAAAGGAAATAAACTACAAGTTCATACATGATAAACTGAAGTCTAAAAATGTAGTACAAAGAGTGTAAGACATGAAAATGATAAAAATATATCTAAAGTGAACATCAACAATAGCAACAGCAGGTAGAAGACCACAACCATCACGGAGCATGGGAATGGGATGGACCGGCTGAATCGCTGGCAGGGCGACGAGGATCAACAAACGCTGCATCAGGATCCAAATACCGCAAGGCCCATGGGTCGTCAATCCGGTAGCCTTCGAGAGAAGGGTCCCGACCCGTAGAAAATGGCATCGTAGGATGCCGGGCTATGTTATACTGGATATCATGCAGAGTGTTGCTGATGGCGTTCATCTGCAATATAGACCAGTAGTCCATCTGGGTGTAGCGATCATCTTCCAAACGGAAGCGATCGCGCGATAATTCGCAAATGGTGTCGAGAGTGGCAGGAGGCTCAGGCTGAGGTGCATCTGAGTCAAAAAATTCCTCCTCAACTGGAGCAAGAGCAGAGGCAGTCATATGTGCCTTGGACAGAAAGGCAGGAGTAGGTAAAAACTGACACTCGTCCAAAGGGACGTTGAAAGCACGAAAGATCATCGGCAGATATATCACATAGACAAGCGATTTGGGTTTCTTCCTTGCACGAATCATCCAATCCATCATCGTGCAAGGAAAGTTAAATGGAATGGTAAAGTGAAGAAAATAAAGGGCAGTAATCTCAAGATAGGTAACCTCATCGGTATATCCTACTTTGGGCAGGATGGAAGAGAAAATACTCTAGTGAAGTTTGTAAAAATAATTGTTAAGAAATTTAGCCCGAAGCTTACGAGGAAGGGTATTGGGTTCACAAATCATGTCTTTGAACCTTTCAAGAGTAATATCCCCAGCAAAAGTGAATTCACGGGCTTCAATACGACGCTCCCAAGAGTTGGGATCAAGAAGTTCAAGATATTCAGCAAGATCAAAATCATCAAACATGATATTAATGCCGACGACCTGAGAGTAAATTCGGTTGTCTTCGTGAGTCATATTACAATAAAACATTTGTATTGCATTGAGGTATATGATTGATTGTGTGGATATAAGTTCATCGAGACAAAGATCCTTGAAGTTCGGATCAAAGTTGAAAAATATTATAAAATTAATTGGGTGTCCTAGCACAACACTTCTTGAGCAAAAATCCGAGTACCACTCATTAGATGCTTCTAATGAGACCAAAATATGCTCATTATAAGTGTTGGCATAGGGATGTAGAGAAGGATTGAACAATAGGTGAATGGGTTGGACATTTGGAGGAGGAGAAGGCGAGTTCGATGAAGAAGCTCCTTTGGTTCTAACCCTCTTCCTTCGATTAAAAGTCTAGGAGCCATATGATAAGTAAAAACAATGATATAAAGAACAATAATGAAAGAGTAGATGGAGAACAAGAGTTTATACCTCAAAATAATGAAGTAGAATTGAAGAGAATCTCCAAAAACCTTGAAATCTTAAGTTTTAAAGAAGGAAGAGCACCAACAATAGAGTTTCTAGGGTTAGGGTTTGGAGTTAATAGGCTTTGGAGAGAGGTTAAAGGTGGTAGCAATGAGGAAAGAGAGTCAACGCAAAAAATAATATCTAATTTCTATGTGCTTAGTGTGTGAGTGACATACTGGGTTTTTGGTCATATTAATTGCACTAGTGTTATCACAGAATATTGGTATGTGCTTAAACAGTAAATTATAGTCTTCAAGGGTTTGCTTCATCCACAGAATCTGAGCACAACAACGTCCAACTACGTTGCATTCAGCTTCCATTGTGGATAGTGCTACAGAGTTCTACTTCTTGCTAAATCAAGAGACTAAAGTCTTACCTAATAAATGACACGTGCTGCTGGTACTCTTACGGTCGACTTTGTATCCCACAAAATCGGCATTGGAATATCCGATTAAGTTAAAAGAAGTGGTTTTGGGATACAACAAGCCCACCATAACAGTCCTTTTAAGATATTGAAAGATACGCTTAACCGCGGACATATGTGATTCCTTAGGGTTAGCTTGATATCGAGCACACAAGCAAATACTAAACATGATATCGGGACGACAAGCAGTTAAATAAAGTATACTACTAATCATACCTCGTTACTTACGTTGATCAATAGGTTTGCCGCTTTCATCATGTTCTAGTTTTATTGTAGTAGCCATAGGAGTACTGATTTGTTTGATATTGTCAAGATCAAACTTCTTTAGCATATCCTTTATATACTTTGATCGGCTGATGAAGACGCCTTGTGAGTATTGTTTGACTTGTAGTCCAAGGAAGTAGTTGAGCTCCCCCATCATGCTCATCTCAAACTCATTCTGCATACACTTGGCAAACTATTGGCACAAGACCTCATTAGTAGACCTAAATATGATGTCATACACATAAATTTTCACTAAGAGAATGGTGTCATCAAAAGATTTTATAAACAGTGTCGTATCAATTTTCCCTTTTGAAAAACCTTTGTCAAGTAAGAAAGTGCTAAGGCATTCATACCAAGCTCGAGGGGCTTATTTGAGGCCATAGAGAGCTTTCTTAAGTTTAAAAACATGATCGGGAAATTTCTGATTTTTAAAACCAGGAGGTTGCTTTACGAACACTTCTTCTTTAATAAAGCCATTAAGAAAAGCACTTTTGACATCCATTTGAAAAAGTTTAAAATTTTGAAAATTTTAAATGCACAAAATATGCGGATTGATTTAAGTCGTGCAACAGGAGCGTAAGTCTAATCGTAGTCGATACCTTCCTCTTTCCTTGAGCTATGAGACGGGCTTTGTTACGTGTGACTGAACCATCCTCATTGACTTTGTTACAAAAAAACCCAATAGTACCGATGATCGAATGATCAACAGGTTTAGGAACAAGTTCCCAAATTTGATTTCTTTCGAACTGGTTGAGTTCTTCTTGCATTGCCGATATCCAAACTTCATCAGAGAAAGCTTCTAAAATATTTTTGGGTTCTATTTAAGAAATAAATGCAGTGCTAGCTATAGAGTCTCTAACAGATGATCGAGTACTTACTCCTTTCGATACTTTACCTATTACCAAGTTTTTCGGATGAGATGGTGTAAAACGAAACTTCTTTGGTAAGCCTTCCAAAGAACTGGTTACAGGTGTTGTATCCACGGGTGTAGAAGTTGATGGTCTGATGTGTATGTCATCATCGTCATCGGAAAGAGCGGTTGTACTATTAATCTCATCAAAGGTTACATTAGCAGATTCTTCAACAATCATAGAGCGTTTCTTGAACACTCTGTATCAATTACTCTTGGCAGCATAACCAAGAAAAATACCTTCGTCAGCTTTGGCATCAAATTTGCCTAAGTTGTCTTTGGTATTAAGGATAAAGCAGCGACAACCAAACACTCGAAAATAAGAAATAGTTGGTGTTCTACCAAATCAAAGTTCATAGGGAGTTTTCTTCGAAATAGGTCGAATCAACACCCTATTCAAAACATGGCATGCTGTACTGACAGCTTCAGCCCAAAAGTATTTTGGAAGAAAAAATTGATTCAACATGACTCTAGCCATATCGCCAAGAGTCCTATTCTTGTCACTGCCACATTCTAGCTTAAGGGTATTTTGGTCATTTTTAAAATTTTGGGAATTATTTGGAATTATTAGTATTAATTATAATTATAGAAATTTTAAGTAATTTTTAGTATAATTGATTTGGTGCTATTATTGACTTTGACTAGTGTTGACTTTGGAGACTAACCTAGAAGCTAACCCTAGCCATGACTACTTGGTTAGATTATGAAACCCTAGTTTGATTTAAGTTAATCATATCCTAGTCATTAGAACCAATTTTGATATAGGAATAAGAATAAAGATTGGGTTAATGGCTTATGACTTCACAAGTCATGATTAATAACTTAAGCCCATAGAGGCCCAAAACCCAACACCATGTAAACCCTAACCCTAGCCCAATTCCCACTTGGCTGGCCACTTATGGCTTCTTCCCATCTATTTAATGCCTCCTCAAAGTTAGGGTTAGCCTCCTTTAGAAAGTTCTCAAGATGGAAAAAGAGGTAAATCCCCAACTTCAATAATTCCTAGAAAATCCAATTTAATTCCTTTTCCATCCAAACCAATTGTAATAGGTTCTAAATTTCTTCTACTTGCTGTTTGTGTTGAGAAATTTCAGAGTGTGGACAATTTGAAGGAGTTTTGGTAACTTGAGGATCCACTCACATTGGGGCTTTTTGAGCCATTACAAACCCTAGGTAAATTTCGAATCCCTTCCATAAATTACTATTATTATTGCATATTTAGGAAGCCCTAGGTCTACCCTAACTGTAGGTATAGCAATCCCTAGGGTTCGTGTCCAATACGTGTCCGTATCGGACACGTATCAGTCCTTGCATGAATGTGTTTGATGAAATGCCCCAAAGGGCATTTCGATTTGATTTCTAGAATGTTTTTGAATAAAATTCTTCATATTCATGTGCTTTATGGTTTCCTCCTCGACTGAGTCGATATTCGTGCCGTGTCGTGTCAGTTGGATACACGAACACGGGCGTTCCAGCTGTACAGATTTGCCCTACTACTCGAGGGCAAATCCTCCTTGGACACAACACGTGAACACGTGATATTGGACACACGAGTTGGGGAAACCACTGACACGAGGTTCCCAGAGTTATACGACCTCTCGTGTCGTATCGGACACGGTATTGCATCTGCACGGGGTGTACACTATGCGTGTACAGCCTATTGTTTTGATTTACTGTTTTAATTCAGATTTTAATGATTTAAATTATGATTTAATTTGCTAATTTAGATCCTATATATGTTTAATAATCTCTGTTAATTGAGTTTACATATTAGAATAGGTTTTGATGTGGGAATTGGATTCAAATTTGGGTTAAATGTCATTCGGCTGATGTATTGCTACTCGTTTACTGATACATGGGTATTTCTAAATTTCTGAACTTAAATCCCAGTTTTATTTATGTTTGTCACTGATTAATTGATCCCCACATAATTGCTAGTTCATGTTAATGAAGTATAACAATTCAAATAGGCTTTATGATTGGAGAGTGGGATAATTAGACTTTGTGTGGGTTTCAAAATGCAGGAAGCTGTGAACTGATACACTGTTTCTCCTATTTACCTGAACTGAGTTCCTTCCTTTAACTGTAACTTGAATGTTCATTTCATTTCTTATAACCTGAGTTGAATCCCCATACATTGTATTGTTGTTTCATTGATTAAATGGTGGAATGGGGGAAATGGTTATCTAGTAACTGGAATTGATTTTAATGAACTGTCAGCTGAGAACTGTTCTCATTTTCTAAAACCTGAGAATTAATTCTCACTCACTGTTTCCTAATTTTCTTTACACACTCCTTGACACATGAACACTTCAGTGATTTTTCTTCTAGTTAGCTCACTGAATTCAGGATATTATACCCAATGTGCTCACTGATTTCAGGAACACTTGAACACAGGCTCTCATGCCTTCACACACTCACTTGAGTAGTGTATATCACTGTTTCTAGGTTACAAATGTTAGCTACTAATTTTCTATGCCCTATTTTCTATTTTTCTTGTTAGCACACACTTCTATTGACACTTGAACACACACTCTAACATGTATTACTCACTGTTTCCTATTCCTGTATACACTAATTTCTTTGACACTGTTTATGTCTCACTAACACACACACATGTCTATCTCACACACACATTGACACCCTCAAGTGACACACACTCTTGTACTCTCATGATACACACACACACTTGAACACATGAGCACATATGCCCTTCCCTATTCTTGTATGTGTGGTATACATATAGTAGCCTACTTGTTAAGGTGTATTTCTATATTAGATTATATAACTATATCAATATGTGTATTATATTAGATATATGAATTGACATGTGTAGATGTGATTTGTAGGTTGGTTATAGGCATGAGATAGCCTATAGCCTAGGGCTCTTAGCCTATGGGTGGCTTGAATGCCAGTATAGAGTCTAGATTGGACTTGTATAGCCTTGTTAGACCTAGAATAGACTAGTTAGACTAGTATAGATTTGTTTGACTTAGGTTTGATTTGGTTGACCTAGTTTGACTTCTAGGGTTGACCAGAGTTGACCAAGAGTTGACTTTGGTCTATATTAACCTAGATTCATGTAGAATGCATTGAATTGCATCTTATTATCATTTTAGACTCATAGTGACTTGTACTGTTCTATAGGAGACAGACACCACTCCTCGGACAGTAGATATTCTTCAGATACTCAGGATACAGGCGAGTACATTCTCTGATCATTTCATATCCTGTATTAGGAGTATATTTCCTGCTTTAGATTACTTTACATGATGCTGACACGTTGGAAACACGGATTAGTACTATATGGATCTTGTCGTGCGATATTATCCACTTAGCGGATACATCGGGTATTTCGTGTTCGTGTACTTTATCGTGAGCATCGTGTACTCCTTGTATTCGTGACATTCGTGTACAAATCGTATAAAATCGTGTATATTCATGTATTCACATGATCTTCGTGTACGACCATTCTTCGTGTATAATAACATAACTTGGCTAGATCCTTGTGTATTAATTGGGGCGGGGGAGTAGAAGTGGTTATGTAATCAATCCAGTAGATTACTCGTGTACAAACCTCTGTAGATTACTCGTGTACAACATCGTGTCGTTTACATAACCGTCTTGTACTCTGAATCACTAGTCACTGATAGTGCTCTATATATGGTATCTATTTATTTACAGTCTTCCTTTTTATCATGTTATTTCCTTCAGTTTCTTGTATCTTACTCTCTAGCATGATTGTATATCCTGACCTGCTATGATTTATTGAGATGTACTGTGCTCGCTCATGTCCTGACTGGACCTGTTGAAATATTACAAAGGATGAGGCTGAGGTGTTCTGCCCTACCTACTACGGTGCTACACTAGATGAGTGCTGTGACTTGGACCAGCAGCAGGATCCGCTAGCAGTGGATGACACTCCCTTAGATTAGGATGTCTTTACTTTTCATGGATTACTGTATATGGATTCTGAGATATTTTGGGATATGTACTTATTTAGACACTTAGACTTCTGGATTGTATCTCTGTGTTTTCATTATGTTTATCTATCTATCTATCTTTATCCATGTTCTACCTTAGTTGTGATTGAGACTGTATCTGCTATGTCACCTCCATTCGGAGAGTATATATTGTACAGGTACCCTTATATTGTTAGATGTTGACCTAGGACAGCGTTCTACCACCGACACTGAGGCGTAGGCTGGACATACCCACGTCTCGTGCCCTTACTCTAGGGTGCGGGTCGTGACAATTCTTTCGCTCCACAACAGCATTTTGTTGGGGAGTTCCAGGACATGAAAATTCATGATTAAAACTGTTTGAGTCATAAAACTTTTTGAAATCGGAGTTTTCAAATTCGTCGTCGTAATTACTTCGGATTCGAGTAATCATGAAGCCTTTTTCGTTTTGAACCTTTTTAGTAAAAATTTCAAAAACAGAAATAGTATCACTTTTATTTTTAAGGAAGAAAATCCAAGTAAATCTAGAAAAATCATCAACAATTACAAAAGCGTAAAGTTTTCCACCAAGACTAGCTACTCTTCTAGGACCAAATAAATCCATATGAAGTAGTTGCAAAGGTCTAGTAGTACTTACAGAGTTAATGGATTTAAAGGAGGATTTGGTAGCTTTGTTTTTCTCACATTCGGCACATATCGTATCCTTTTTGAAGGTAATGTCAGGTAGTCCTCTTACTAGCTTCTTAGTTGACAGTCTTAATATGGTATCCATATTTGCATGACCAAGACGCATATGCCAAAGTAGTCTTTCATTTTTGTGAGCTTAGAGGCATCTTCCTGATTGTTAGTATCTCTAGAAAGATAGAATACATATATATTGTCTTCTTTTATCCCTTCAAAATGATGTCTCTAGATGATCTATCATATATGGAGCATTTAGTTTTGCCAAAGTTAATATCTTATCCATGATCAGCAAGATGACTAATGTTGAGCAGGTTATGCATTAACTCGGCCACTAAACAGACATCCTTAATTGCGAAAAAAGGCGGATTGCCATTAGTACTGTTACCTATGATATAACATTTCAAGTTATTTTCGAAAGATACATATCCTTCCCTCTTCATCGATAGTGTTGCGAATAGATTTGCATTTCCAATCATGTGTCGCAAGCACCCACTATCGAAAATCTACTTGCTTCTAGAGGATGAAGGAAGGTCCACCTACACCACGAGTAGATGTGAGACCTTTGGTACCCAAATCTATGAGGGTCCTGAAAGGTTAGTCTTCGGTACCCATGCATACAGCTTTAAATCAACTAATCTTCTAATTATACACTGTGGTAAAGTGTGTCCATATTTACCACAGTAGTAACATGTAGCATGTATATTCGTGTTAGGTACAGGATAATAGTGATGTCTATGTGTTTGTTGTACTACATGAGAATGTATGTGCATAGGAGTATGTCTATGTGTGCCATGTGTATGTGTGGGTGTCCTTCGTACTGCATGTGGATAAGTGTACATAAAAGCCTGATTATGAGCAGCATGAGTATATATGTTTCTCTTGTTACGTGTGTTTTTGTGTTGAACAAACTTTTGTTTAGTGTACATAATATGACTGTAAGACTGGGTTTGAGGCTGAACAGCTTGTTTCCCCAGTTTGATCTTTAATCTTTTAGAGGTGTCGCACATATCATTATACTTGGCAGTTAAAGCATCAATTCTTACAGCAGCAATATTATACTTCTTTTTCTCATCTAGGAGTTCTTTATTGAGTGCTGTAATATCATGCTTTTTGTTTCTTAATACGAGATTCGGCATCGTGTAATCTTAATTTAAGCTTGGATACCTCCTCAGTGCTATCCATGGGTGGTGTGTCTCTGATATTATCAAGTAAACATGAAAGTCTGTATCTCAACTTCATGAGTTTTGATCTTATCCTTTGCATGTTTGTACTTGCTAAGCAACTTCTTGTGATCTTCAAACAAGTCACTAAAGGCATCACCAAGTTCATCAAATGTAAAGTCATCAAGAGGATCATTTGTTACCTTTTCGAATGTTGCTATTAGGCAGATGTTTGTTGTATCTTGGGAAGCGTCCTCTTCTTCTTCTTCTGAGTCACTGGCTTTGCTCTCGTGCCAAAAACTTGTGTTGGCATATTTTTGAAAGGTTGGCCTCTTGTACGATCTTTCATATCGACTTCCTTTCTTTGCATTAGGGAAATATTTCTTGACGTGCCTCATCTTATTACAGCCAAAACAAATGGGCGCTTCATCGTCTTTTTTGTGTTGTTCCTTCTTTCTTTGGTTGAAGCGAAAATACTTTTTGAAGTTGCGTACCATCAGTGCTTGATCATCACCTTCGGAATCATCGTCGTCGGTATCATCTGGAGCAGTCTTTCGACAATGAGCTCTTAGTACAATTTTCTTTTCCTTCGGAGCCTCTTCTTCAAGGTCTTTGAGATCGAGCTCATGCATCATCAGCTTGCCCACCAAAGTTTCTAGAGACATGGTGGTGAGATCATTGCCTTCTATGATCACTGTGGCTTTGGGGTTCTAGTTCTTCGTTAGTCCCTTTAGCACCTTGCGTATCTTCTCATGGTTGAAGTAGTCCTTACCAAGAGAAGATAGAGGGTTGACGATGTCGAGGAATCTAGTGATCATCTGTTTGATCGTCTTATTGGGCTTCATCTTGAAAGCTTCGTACTCCTATGCCAAACGACTAAATTTTGATTCTTTCACCTGTGTAGTTCCTTCATGGGTTACCTCCAGAAGCTTCCATACTTCATGTGAGGTAGAGCATGTGGAGACCCTGTTGAATTCAGTCATGTCTATAGCATAAAAGAGAGCATTAATAGCCCTAGCATCTAGACTAGCCTATTTCTTTTCTTGGTCAGTATATTTGTCGTGGGGTTTATATATAAGATACCCCTCGACAATAATTCTAGCAGGCTTCTTGTAACCATTAGTGACTATGTCCATAAATTAAAGTCGAGAGACTTTAGGTAGAAACTTATTCCAGTCTTCCTATAAGTGTAGTTGGTTCCATCAAATAGGGCATATTTATGGACTGTTCCTCACCATAGTTGGTAAAGATAGGTTGTGTGGTTGCCATGGATCAGCTCTAGGATGTTAATCAGTTATCAAGAGAATAGAGCTCTGATACCAATTGAAGTTACGTGTAGGCAACTCTAGAGGGGGGTGAATAGAGTTCGTGTTGATAATAACCAATTAAAAATGCAACTCTATATCAAGTCCAGAAATCAACTACCAAGAGAGTAAGTAATCAGAGAGTAATACGAAAATAAATAGAGATTAGAAGAGCATACGCAAACACAGCGATTTAACCTGGTTTTCCTCATGGAGGACTAGTCCAGGCCTGAGAACTCTCGCTCAAGATTAAAATCCACTATTTGTGACATAGGGTACAACCACGTGCCTTTACTCAGAAGAACACGCCAACTTCTTACAACTTCACAGAGGCAAAACTTGGAATTGTCCAAGTGACTTTTCTTTCACTCTTGCACACAACTTATAGCTGATATCGCACTGAGTACCTTGGGCTAAGGAGAGTTGTGGCTTAGGAGATACGGAAGAGTGGGGCTTGGAGTAGTAGAGCTTAGAAAGCTTGAATATTTGAAGGTGAGAGATGATTTGAAATGAGAGAATTCAAGCTCTATTTATACTAGTCTGAGGAGGCAAAATTCGGCCAGAATTCTACTCGAAGAATTCAAAATTTTGAACGTTGTACAGCTAGTATCAAGTAGGCCCTAAAAATTAGCATCCTAATTTTTATGAGGCAGAGTTCGGCCCAAACTCGGTTTTTGTGGGGCTAGAACATACAATGGGCTATGAGAGGATTGGTTTGGTTTGGTGATTTTCTTGTTTTGTATGGTGGAGCTTGGAGAGTGAAGTCTAGGTTCGAGATAGCTCAGTATGACTCAACGTACATATTCCTAGACTCAATAAAATGAAAAGTACAGACTCAGTATAAGTACAATTGCAATGATCAACTTGTTGATGACGTCTGTCGTGAGCTTGATATGTTGTAGAAGATGTTCTTGACTTTGAGCACAATGTCTCGTATTGGATCATGTCAAATATTGTTTTGTTAATTCTCTAAATTAGGTTGACTGTAATCCAGTTTGGGTCAACACCACCAACCGTCGGAGTTCCTTCACCTAACTGCCGCATCATAGCCCTTTGAAACTTGGGGCATGGATGTCATTGGTCCTATTAACCCACTGTCATCTAAAGGACATCGGTTTATACTAGCTATAACCGACTACTTCTCAAAGTAGGCGAAAGCTATACCTTTAGCCGAAGTCAAGACCAGCAGCATCATCAATTTTATCAAATATCATGTGATATACAGATTCAGCGTTCCTCGGCAAATTATTCATGACAATGGGCCCCAATTCATCAGTCAAAAGTTTACTCGGTTTTGTGATGACAACATAATATTGCTTCAATGGCCTACAATCCTGCAGCTAATGGTTCAGCAGAAGCATTTAATAAAACCACCATCAAGCTTCTCAAGAAGTTTGTTTCTACCAATAAAAGGAACTGGAGCAAAAAACTTGGAGAATGTCTATGGGCTTATCGTACTACTATACGCACTCCAACCGGTTGCACACCTTTCTCCTTGGTGTATGGGTGCGAAGCTGTCCTACCATTGGAAATTCAAATCCTATCTCTAAGGATTGCAATTGTCAATGAACTCACAACAGAAAATAATGATCGTCTTTGACTTCAGGAGCTTGAAGCGCTTGACGAGAAGTGGCTATTAGCTCAACAATATATTGAGCTATATCAAGTCCGTATCTCAAAAGCTTTCAACCGTAAAGTCAAAGTAAAAGCATTTCAAAAAGGCGAATTGGTCCTTACTGTCAGACGTCCTATGACTATAACACACATGAGCAAGGGTAAATTCGAAGCGAAGTGGGAAGGTCCCTATGTTGTAAGCAAGATTTTCTCAAATAGAGCTTATCAACTGACCGGGATGGACGACCGAGTCGCTATGATGCCCATCAATGGCAAATTCTTAAACAAATACTATGTTTAAAGAATGTATAAAACATCTTCTGAATATTTTACATACCCCAAACCATCGAGTTATTATCTTTTATTTACTTTTTTGTAAATAAAACCACAAATAATAAACCCTCAAAATCCCTAGTGGAGTATATCCAGATCATATCACATTATCGCAAATATCATTTTTGGAACCCAGTTGTTTTAAAAGATATCATATTTTTGAATCCCAGCTGATTCAAAGATAACCAATGGATACCTGAATTCATTTTCGCATTACCTCTGAATTCTATTATCTACATCAGCGACCTATCACGTCCACATTACCTCTGATAAAGTCGTCTTTTGAAATGACAATATTTCAAGAATTATATTTTGTCATGTCCACATTACCTCTTAATAGATATAATGAGTATATTGTTTTTTCTAGAAGATATGTCATGTCCGGTACCTCTGAACATACTTAATATTCTTATCTATTACTTATGTCTATCACAGATATGCAATAAGTAATGGAACCATAAAAAGATCATTAATTTTTTATTTCAATGATGTTCAAAATATCAAAAGAGTATATCATGTGAAAGATAATAAAAAGACAAAGTTGTCATGAACAGCTTCATTGTGGAGGCTGGGTACTGAGATAAACGATCAGTCTCTTCAGATTCTCATCTCTCTCTGTTCTGGAGTCGAGCACCCTTTGCCTAGCTAGAGCTCTCCCAGACTCTGGATCAAATGGTTGCAGTGAGTTAGCTCGGTATTCTAGTTCTGCACCTTCAGTTCGGATATGTTCATCCCGTTGCCTCCTCGGATCATCTAGTTGACTTGCGACAATTTGATGCATTTATAATACTTCATCTTCATGTCGCCAAGCTACTTTGAGTACTTCTTGGGGCCGGGCCATCTCGGTTTCTAAATCCCAGAGGCGAGCTTGGCATTCAGTAGCTTCTTTCTTTGCAGCTTCAGTCTTATGACGCTCAACAGAGAATTTGTCTCGATAATGCTAGATTCCAACTCTGTAGAGCACCGTGAGAAAGCTACCACAAAAGCTTCGAAGTCAGCCTTTCGTGTTGTAGCCTCACGAGCCATCACTTCGCACTTGGCATCTACAAGCTTCTGGATATTTTCTCTTGTTAGATCTCTATAAGACTTGATAGATTCTTCAAGATCATTCAAGATATGCTCCAAATAGTTGACTCTATCCAGATCGTCGATTTTGTGGATAGCTCCAATAATAAAAGTGGAAGGGCCCTTACTGACTCATAATGTTGGTCCTTTTCCATGACCATCTGAACTAGAGGCCCCAGAGAGGAGAAGAAAGCATTGGTATAAGCGTCAATGATGACCCTGTTCATCGCTGAGATACCAGGAGTGGCCACTTCTGCCTGAATCCCTCCTTCTACAGCAGCTGGAGGAATCATAGATTGTGCATCAGGATCTTCGAGTACTGGCATCATAGAGGAGTTTCCTTCTCCGAACTGAGTCCCCATATCCAGAGGATCCAGAGTTGAGCTAAAGCTGAAGGCGGCCGACGGAGTAATTGTAATTGTCCCTACAGGACCCTCTGTAATCAAGGTACACAATTATTATACGTCATAAAAGGAATTAGGTCTCAAGAGGCAAGACTAAATCTGTGTGAAGCCTCGTCATAGTAGTCTCAGACACAGCTGCTTGACTACTTCCAGCTTCTGAGCCGCCTGACAGGAAATGGCTGCTTCCGGCCCCTGACTCTGCTTGGCTAGTTGGGGCAACCACTTCCGTTTCCTTGGTTTTAACAACTTGTTCTTTAGGGGTTTGGGTCCCCTCAGCATTAGTTTTGGGATTTTTGTCAATCCCATGTCTTCAAGAGCTATAGCCTGATTTTTACCCACTTTTTGGTGATCATCAGGATTGTCAATGTCCTTCTGATCATCAGATATTGGGCTTGGATGCCCCTTATCATCAGTAGGGTGATCTTCACCCTCACCAGTGGTACGGCCTTATTCGGTCGGTAATTCTTGATTCAACGGGACTTCCACTGAAGCTTGCTCTCCTTCAACGGTGCTTGTAGAATCATCTTCGATTAGTGCATCGCTATAGTCACAGCCTTCTAGAGCCGCTATCATTTTTCGATCCTCTTGAGAGCGAATAGAAGTTTGGGCTGCGGAAGGAGCTGCAACATTGGGGCTGGATTCGGGCAACACTTTCTCAAGAAGCATAGTTTCTGGGACCGAGGGAGTCGGGAATGACATCATTATTCCTGCTGCAGCTAGTGCAGCTATATGAATGGTCGTCTACATGATTCGGTATCCTGAAGGATTTTTTGTAATGACTGGAGCCGGAGCAGTAGTTACTGTAGAAGCATAGAATTTCACAACCAGAAAGCCCATGCGCCAGACACTACATGCGCCAGAACTCAGATGAAGAACTTCACAGCAAAGTCAATAATTATAGACATTTGAAGAAGGACTTTTTATTTATATATAAAAGTCTATTACATGTCTAGAAAAGGTTGTACAAAGGAGAATTCCTACAAAGGAAAGAGCCTAAAGTCTACAGCCAGCGGCCATCATGCGCCTTCAGATAAGCGCAAAGGCCACCATGCGTCTCCAGATAGGCGCAGCATCACTATGCGCCACCAGTGAGACGCAGCAGATATCATGCGCCTCCATCCAGGCGCATCCCATCATCTCTTCAGCACCTCAGTTATGTGCATCCCTTCAGCCAAATTCTTCCAGCCAGGCTCACCTGGCCGAGCAGAGCCCAGTTATGTGCCGCTCTTCCAACCAGGCTCGCCCGATAAATGCTTCGACACAAAGCATTTAACCCTCTGGCTGGAACCAAGGAAGAGAAGAGCACCGCAAATGCTGTGGCCAGGGGAGGCTTCGAAAGAGCCTCCAAAGCCGAAGGAAGACCGTGATCGAAACCATGGCTAAAGGAGCAGCTTTCGACACGATCAAAGTGGGGAAACCCCACTTTGCAGGAAGAGAGAGCCTTGCACCGCCATTCCGATATACGGCTCTTCCGGAATAACGGAGACGAGGCTCGAGCATCCTTATCTTTGGATGCAACAGGCACCTTCCGCCTGCCTCAGAAGCCCTCGACTCCGTCTTTTGGATGTAACAGTCACCTTCAAGTGCATCGAAGACAACACAGCGTCTCATCTTCACCCTCTGGAGCACTTCGTCAGCAGAATGCACCCGTATGTTCAAATTCATATTGGAAGTACGTGAGGGAATGAGAAGCAAATCTTCTCTCCATGCCACTATTTATAGGCCGGGCAGATCAAACCCACGCGCCAAGTGGATGGCCCTCCGAATTCCGTGCAATGAATTTACATTAAATGGATGAACCGGACGCCTCGAATTCAGCCAAACGGCTATTTATAGCACTCGAAGAGCGAGACAGCCGCATCATTAAAAGACATGTCCGATGCGCCAGCCAGACAGCGCATCACACGGACGCGCCCTTCGGCGTCAGGCGCATCATACAGATGCGCCCTACAGTACTCGGCGCATTATAGAGGATGCGCCCCCACACATCTCCATACCGAATGGAACGCCAACCGACGCGCCCACTCAGCTGTCCATCGAACGTCACCAACATTAAATGCTGAACTGACAGAGTTGGCAGCACGCCTCCCAAAGTCTGAACAAGTGACAGCTTTTTCAGAGAACGAAGCATCGGCAACGTCAGCATCATCATGACTCCGACGGCTACTGCCACGTGGCCATCCGTATGCGCCTCTACGGCCATGCGTCCATCCGCATGCGCCTCTACGACCATGCGTCCAAACCCGCATGCGCCTCTACGTCCATGCGTCCATCCGCATGCGCCTCTACGGCCCTGCGTCCAAACCCGCATGCGCCTCTTCGGCCATGCGTCCAAACCAGCATGCGCCTCAAAAGCCATGCGCCTCAGACTGCTCTCTGATCCCGAAAGACAGAAGGAAAGTCGCCTGCATGCGCCTCAAAAGCCATGCGCCCCAAATGGTTTGTAACTCCTAAAGGTTATGAGCCGCAGCCTCCTCCTACGCCCAATCCAAGGCACAGCCCACCAGATCACTCCTCTCCACCAAATTCGAGATCTTCGAACCATGAGTCGACGACACGTGTCTTTTGACTCAACTCGTCCAAGATTTCAGCAACGGAAAGATCTTCTCCCTGTTACGTGCCGGCTCACCACAGCAGCATGAAGAGTTCTCCCCCTCGATCAGGGCGCAGCATCCATGCGCCTCCATCAGCAACCTCCACGTGGCGTTCCCACACCGGCGCATCCTACATGCGCGCATGAGCAGCCAGCCTGCAAAACTATAAATAGAAGGGTCATCTCCTTCACACACACAGACAGAGACTCAGAACATAAGACTCACAAAGAATCCACAACAGAGAATCACCAGAGAGGCAGTTCTAGACACTCAACGTCTTACTCCTCTCAGCAAGCTCCAGCACCCAGAGCAATCAACACCTTCAGAGAACCGATAACCGCCGTCAGCCGGTCAACGGAGTCAACGCATTACCACTCGCTCCATTGGCACTAAGGACCCAGCTTAAACAAAAGTGTACTCCTAGGACTACATCTAAGTCCTATATTGTATCACTGTTCTGTTTGTATTAAGATTTCAATCAAAACAATTTTAATGGAAAACAAGCTGACGACTCTGCTGGGGACCTCTTTCTCCTCTACCGAGAAAGTCGTGTCACAGGCCGACGACGTGAAGGTGGGCTCCTCCCACAAGACGCTGGTAGTGCGCCTCAATCAACAGGCGTACGAGGAGTTCATTTCTGAAGGAAGTGCGAGTCCTTCGAAGCGGCTGTCGAAGCCGAAGAAGACCCGCGCAGTCTGGGTGCGCAAAGTCGACGCCTCGGGCACCACCGTTGAAGGGGATGCGCCCATCCAGCCTTCCCATCCTGCTGACGTCCTCAGCAGTCAAGGTGCGCCCGCTGATGCAGCGCATCTCTCGGGGAAGCGTGCGGCTGACCACGTTCCCCAGCCATCTTCCTCTCAGGCGAGGAAGATACGTCGACGGAGCAGGGGCGCAGCCAATGCCCCGCGCATTACTTCTGATGCGCCACAACGAGCCTCTATCTTCGACAGACTCACTCGCTGTAATGGCGAGGAGAATTTGGATGCTGAGTACTATGCGCCCCAGCGGGCTGGTACGAAGAAATCCAAGACGGCACGGGCCACGCGCCACAAACGTGCTATGCCAGCAGCCGGCCAGAGACACGCGCATACAATCACGCGCGCTGCCGATGGCAAGCTGTACAAGGTTGACTCAAGTGCTCCCGCACTGACAACGAGTCGACCTTCAAAGTCCTCATCTCACTTGGGCGCATTCACTGCGTGCACAACCAAGCCGAGAGAGGCAAACTCAGTGGTCTTGAACTCCCGCGCCTCCTCTGGTTGTGCGTTTGAGGTCCGTTCAAGTCACTTCAAATGCTGTGGTTCCCCCACTACTGATCGTGATGCCTGCTTGGTATTAGATCAGGGGGTGCAGCACTCACCCGACCACCCCGGCGCTTGGCCCTGCCATGCGCCTGAGAGGGGTGTGAGGGTAGCACTCTCCTCCAACGACTTGCGCAACGTGATCACTCACAAGCGTCGGTCAGGAGAGTTGACCAACAAGCACGATGCGCCTCTCACAGGGCACACTTGTGCAGTGGTCACCATCAACTGCTGTTGCAAGACGGCAGTACCGCCAAAGCAGTCGGTCTTCCAACGGCTACAATCATCGACACCCCTCCGACATCGCCTTGGGACGAAGGTGTCAGCAGAAGAGGAACTAAAGGTTGCTTCATGCAACGTGATCTCCAACTCCTCATCTGTCCGGAAGACGACTGTCAATTCCTCGTCTTCATCCAAAAGCCAGTCGAGGAAAACCAAGGCAGCTGTCACGACCTCTGGAGTGTTCGAAGGCACTCGGTCGAGGAAGAAGTCCTTGGAGGAAGCTGGGGGTAGCCAGACCCTTGTTGAGCCTCCTTCCGAAGACGAAGATGTCCAAAGCACAGCTGCGGCGGATCTTCATCAAAGCGAAGATGGCCTCCCTGAAGCCCCTCAAAATGACGATGTCCTCCAAGACACCGCCGGGGGTAGTACTGAAAATGAAGAGGCCCTTCAAGACAGAGCTGAGGGCAGTCAGGCCCTTGCAGATGCGCCTGTCGAAGACGAACTCCAGAATGTGGCTGGGGGTGGCCAAACACCAGGAGAAGTAACTCCCCCACATGAGAGTGAGGCTGAGAGCGAAGCCTCAACTAATCCATCCACTTCCGGCCGTGTCATGACAGTATACATGACCGGGGGTGATCTTGAGGCTGATGCGCCGCCACAGGACATTGTCCAGCGCATAGACTCGTTAGAGGGAGGACTCAAAACCCTCTCTGCCTCAATGCAAGCACTGACTCAAGCAGTGTTTGAGATGCGGTCGGCCTTGATCAGGACACCTTCAAATGGTCCCGACCCAGGAGCTAATGGAGAGTCGAGTGTGCCCCTCCAGCGGACACCCTCAGACACAGAAGCACCCCGGACATCGGAGCCCTCAAATGCTCCACTCCAGGTGGTACCTCCTTCCCCGGCTCCTAGCTCCACGGAGGACGTGGTCGAAATGATCAAAGATCTGCGGGAGCGCTTCGAGTCCAAGAACAGGCAGGAGGAATGCCAGAAGATGGGCATTCTCCAGCCTTATCCCCTTGAGTGGAACAAGGTGGTTTATCCCCCAAAGTATAAACCACAAACACTCACGCCATATGACGGAAAGGACTCTCCACGACGGTACCTGACGTACTTCCAGTCGCAGACAGGGCATCTTCCGAAGGAGGACGCACTCCTCACCAGCATCTTTGTTGGGGCCCTGAAAGGGGTGGCGTATGACTGGTACTGCAGCCTCCCCGATAATTCCATATCGTCCTTCGACGACCTGACACGCCTCTTCCTCGACCGCTTCTACGACGGTGGGAAGGACATGACGATGGCGTCTCTCATTGAGATACGCCAGAAGGACAAGGAAACGGTTCGGGCATTCATCGAACGCTTCCGTCAGGCCTGCTTCAGGTTACCTCCAGGCATGCCAGAACATGCGCTTCTCTCCGCTTGCAGTATGAACATGCTGCCTGCAGTAAAGCTCTGGCTTAACTCTACTCCCCCTCCCGATTGGAGCTCCCTAATCATTGAAGCTGAAGCTGCTGAGAAGAAGGCGGCCAATGCACGTCTTCTGGGTGTTAGCTTCCCCGCCTTTGACGATAAGGGGAAAAAGTCCGCAACCAACAATTCCGGACGAGAAACAAAGGGGAAACAGGCATTGACAGTTAATGCCTCGAAGGGCGCATCTGCGCCTACTCAAAAGCCTCCATTGGCACCGAGACCCAAGGAGGTTTATTCATTCAATGATGACGACACCCTGCAACTCTTTGAGATACTGAAGCAGGGTGACAAGATCAAGCTTCCGGACCCGAAGCGGCCCGATGAAGTCGGGAAGGTGGACAACCCAAGGTACTGTCACTACCATCGGTTTGTCGGACACCCGACTAAGGACTGCTACGTCCTCAAAAATTACATCCAGCACATGATCAATGCGGATGTAATTTCCGTCGATTACGAAGAGAAGACGGTGTCAGCTAATGTGGTGTCACTTCAGTTCGGCACCTTGCCGCCGACTACCACACAAGATGGCATCGTCCCCATCCCTAAGGCGACAATGGAGGTGGTGAATTTGCCACCCACCCGTGACATTGTGAGTGGATTTGTCCCACTCACCACATCTCGAGGAGAGGTCCTCTGGGTTTACCCCGACCTCGTCTCCGAGGTAACTCAACCGGAGGTACGCCCTACCTCCAAAGCAAAAGGCAGGAAGATCAAGTCTTGCCGCACGGTCTCTTCTTCAGCGGAAGAGGCGCTTCATGTGCAGACGCGTGCACAACAGAACTCCCAGCCCGGTGAAGCTGCCGCCGAAGTGGTGCCTCCTGGCACCATCCCTGAGGAGGGTCCATCCAAGCCCTCAGCAGCCAATAAACAAAAGCAAGTGGAGGCCCGTTTCGACAGACCTCTGCGGAAAGAAAATGCTTCGGGGCTAGCCAAACCCCACAATTTTGACATCCTGGCACAACTGGCCAGTACTCCTGCACGCTTGTCTCTGTTCGAGCTCCTGCGTCTCTCCAAGGACTCCCGAGAAGCTCTTTGCGAAGCTCTGAAGGATGTCGAATCTTTTCTCAGTCAGGTCAAGCAGCCTGAAGACCTCCCAACTACTTGTGCACACTGTCATTGTGCGGATGAAGTTATCCCAAACATAACCTTCACCCAACAAGACATGCTGCTCAAGCATCACCGACATAACCGACCGTTGTATTACACAGGATACATCGGTTCGGTAAAGGTGAGCAGGATTCAGATCGATCCGGGGTCTTCCCTAAGCATCATTCCAAAGGCGCTGCTATCAAAGTTGGGGATCCCAATGTACCGGCTAGCGCCCTCCAATATGACCATCAGCGGCTTCAACGCCAGCAAGAGCGAGCCACTGGGCAAGATCCGGCTGAAGTGTCACATTGGCAGCCTCAAAACTGAGGTGACTTGTTATGTGGTGGATGCCGAGGTCAACTACAACATCTTACTCGGACGACCATGGTTACATGAGTACATGGTGGTGCCCTCCACGCTCCACCAATGCATGAAATATGTATCCACCAACGGCGTCATCCGGACGGAGTTTGCGGATATCGATCCCTTCAAAGGGATTGAGGCCTACTTCACCGATTCTGACTTGTACAAGCCACTTGACGAAGAGGAAGCCAACGACGCCGATGATGAAGCAGAGACGGCAACAGAGCCGGACTTGGAACCCGAAGCGACTCCTGACGCCCCTTTGAAAATCCGTCTGAAAGGGAGACCACCCCAGAAGGCGCCTCCAATGAGCATCAAGCTATCAGGAAAAGCGCCAGCTCGCGAAGCCCCCCTGAAGATACGCCTCAAGGGGAAGCCACCACAAACAGCGGCTCCCCTAGTGGTAAAATTACAAGGGAAGGCGCCACTCATCGAAGGCGCAACCGAGGCACCCCTCAAGGTGCGTCTTAAAGGCAAGCCGCCGCAGTCATCCAAGATGCCGGAAAGGGCTCACATAACCCTCTCAGACCCCAAAATCGGAGCGGTGGAGGACTCTCCTGATCCGGCCCCAGTGCTTACAGACGAGGAGCTTGGCGAATATATCTCTGCCGATGTAGACGCACCCTCCTTCGACAATGTAATCCCACGGGATAAAATCTCGTACTTTATCAATAATAGAGTGTCTTTCAATTATTCTTGTCTTCCACACTGGAATGCCATGTATACATTAGACAACGCTCTACGGTCGTTGCAAACACAAGTAACGACCGTCTACCATAATCAAATAGTCCCGTCTCAAGGAGTCTTCATAGTCCCTCCACGAAGCCGAGACGAAGGCACCATCATCTCGGGCAAAATCGAGCGTCGTCGGAACCTCCCATCGATCGAGCCCGAACCTGATACAGGCAGAGTACAAGTATATCGATACACGGATGCGGCTAAGCACATCATCCAAAAGATGGGCTACGACCTGAAAAGCAACAAAGGCCTAAACTACGACAAGGGTCGGCATCTCCCTGTCCGGCTTTCGATGCCCAATGGAAAGCCACAGGATTACTATAATCGGACTCGACGGGGGTTAGGCTATGCACGCCTCCATCAACTCCAGAGAGTTCAGACGCAGAAGACATAGAACATTCCCACTCATCAGAAGCATCGACGTGGGATTCCGATACCAGTATCGGATCAGTCTTCAGGAAAGTGCTGTCAGCTAACATGACATCGGCGCAACCTCAGAAAGATGAAGGCGAAGGCCAACCGCCGGAACCCTTCGAAGAGGAACCCTGGGCTCAACGCCTAGGAGAACAATGGGAGTCTCGTTTTGAGTTACGAGAACCTCCCACCGAAGACGAAGTCGAGCAAATCGACCTCGGGGATGGGTCTTCTTCTAAACCCATCTTTATCAGCAAAAGCTTGGAAGGAGAAGACCGAGAATCTTTAGTCCAACTCGCTAAGGGGTATATCGACGTCTTCGCCTGGAGCTACGAAGACATGCCGGGTCTCGATCCACAGATCGCGATGCATAGGTTGAACATCTTACCAGATGCCAAACCTATCAAACAACAACAGCGACGCTTCCGCCCGGACATCATGAACGCCATCGATCAGGAGGTGGACAAACTCTTGACCAGTGGCTTCATCCGTGAGGAACAACACCCGGACTGGGTAGCCAACGTCGTCCCTGTCACCAAGAAGAACGGGAAGATACGAGTCTGTATCGACTTCAGGGATCTCAACTCTGCTTGCCCGAAGGATGAATTCCCGCTCCCAATCACCGATGTAATGATCGACAACACATGTGGCTTTGAACGCATGTCCTTCATGGACGGGTATTCAGGCTACAATCAAATCAAGATGTTCCCCGATGACACAAAACACACGTCATTCAGGACTCCAAAGGGTGTTTTCTGCTACACCGTAATGCCCTTCGGCTTGAAGAACGCCGGTACAACGTATCAGCGAGCTATGAGCACCATCTTCCGTCAACATCTTCGCAAGACAGTTGAGTGCTATGTTGACGACATCGCAGTCAAGAGCCGCCTCAAAAGAGATCACCTACAGGACCTAAAGACGGTCTTCGATCTCATGCGGGCACATCAACTCAAAATGAACCCCGCTAAATCCTTCCTGGGGGTTTCTAGCGGCAAATTCTTGGGCTTTGTCATCACGGCAAAAGGCATTCATGTCGATCCCGAGAAGACTAAAGCCATCCTTAACATGGACCCTCCGAAGAACCTTCGAGAACTTCGGGGCTTACAGGGACGTTTGGCATACATCCGGAGGTTCATAGCAAACCTCTCCGGTAAATGTCAACCCTTTACTCAGCTCATGAAGAAGGGAGTCTCTTATGTCTGGTCAGAGGAGTGCCAAAAGGCTTTCGACGACATCAAGGCTTACTTAACAAGCCCGCCAGTCCTAGTGGCACCTGTCGCCGGCAAACCATTCCTCCTCTACGTCCGTGCCATGGATCATTCCCTCGGCGCTTTGCTATCTCAAAACAGCGATGCAGGCTACGAGCAAGCAATCTACTACCTCAGTCGAACACTCATTGGGGCCGAACACCGGTACAACCCCGTTGAAAAGGAGTGCTTGGCTTTGGTGTTTGCCATTCAGAAGACTCGTCATTACGTCTCGGGCCAGACAATTCACGTCATCTCCCGAGTCAATCCGCTCAGAGTTCTCATGACAAAGCCAGGGTCATTAAACTCCCGGCTGGCTACATGGACGATCCTACTAACACCATACAACATGGTGTTTGTCCCGCAGAAAGCAGTCAAGGGTCAGGCTCTGGCTGACTTTTTAGCTGCACACCCCATCCCAGAATCTTCAAAACTCTATGAAGACATCCCGGATGAAGTTCAAGAATCAAACGTCACTGAAGGAAGCCCCGTTTGGCGGATGTTCTTCGATGGCGCTTCAAGAACGGGCCCCAATGGCCAAATCATCGCAGGAGTGGGGGTAGTCTTAGTCTCCCCCGATCAGCTGGTCATCCAGCGCGCATACTCCCTTTCGAAGCCGTGCTCCAACAATGTTGCTGAGTACAATGCACTCGTCATGGGACTCCAGCTAGCACAACAGCTGGGGGTGGATCATCTGGAAGCCTACGACGACTCGAAACTCGTCGTAAACCAGATTCGGGGGCAATACGAGGTTCGCCATGAAGATTTGATCCCTTACCATGAAGTTGCATTGAACATCATTTCAACCTTCACTGGGTTCTTCATCGAACATGTACCCCGCCTACAAAACTTGGAGGCTGACGCTCTAGCTGGCCTCGCAGCCTCATTGGCCGCGCCCCTTGGGACTCAACACTATGTCACGGTAACTGGCCGAGACTTGATTTGTCCCAGAAACAACCTATGTTTGCAAATGGCTCACGCCATGCCGACAAACACTGGGGTTAATGTCCGAGATTGGAGGTTCCCGTTCATCGACTTCGCTGTCTACGGAATCCTTCCAGAGGACCCGAAGGAAGCCGTCTCAGTCAGGAGACGCTCTCTTCGATTCTACTACGATACATCCACTAAAACGCTGTACCGACGCTCCTTCGACGGGCTTCTCCTTCGATGCCTGTCTAACGAAGAAGCGGCCGAAGCTCTTCGAGAAGCTCATGACGGAACTTGCGGAGCTCACCAACCAGGGCCTAAGTTGCAAGATCGACTGCGACGTATGGGCTACTACTGGCCAACCATGGTTGCCGACGCAGTGGAATATGCTAAGAAGTGCCATGCATGCCAACTTCATGCAGACTTCATACATACACCATCTGAACCTCTACATCCTACAGTCGCCTCCTGGCCATTCGAAGCCTGGGGCATGGACATTGTAGGGCCAATCACCCCTCCTTCATCGAGAGGACACCACTTCATCCTGGCCATCACCGATTACTTCTCCAAATGGGCGGAAGCAGTCCCACTAGCAGAAGTAAAAAGCTCCAGGGTGGTCAGCTTTATCAAACACCATGTCATTTACCGTTTCGGGGTACCCCGGCGAATCATCCATGACAATGGTCCTCAGTTTATCAGCCACATTTTTAGCAGGTTCTGTGACAAGAATCGCATTCAAAACGTGGCCTCAACCGCCTACAATCCGACAGCAAACGGATTGGCCGAGGCATTCAACAAAACTATCGTCAGGCTACTCAAAAAAGTCGTGTCATCCAACAAACGCGACTGGGACGAAAAGCTTGGCGAATGCCTTTGGGCCTACCGCACAACAGTACGGACTCCAACAGGCAATACTCCATTCTCCCTGGTCTACGGGAGCGAAGCAGTACTGCCTCTCGAGATACAGATACCTTCGCTCCGTGTGGCAATCACAAACGATCTCACAGAAGAAGACAATCAACGTCGTCGTCTGCGGGAATTGGAGGCACTTGACGAAAAGCGTCTCCTAGCTCAACAACGCATCGAACTTTACCAAGCCCGTATATCACAGGCTTTCAACAAGAAGGTCAAGCAAAGAACTTTCCAAGTTGGCGACCTAGTTTTAGCAGTCAGAAG
Source organism: Iris pallida (assembly GCA_029216955.1). Lineage (NCBI taxonomy): Eukaryota > Viridiplantae > Streptophyta > Magnoliopsida > Asparagales > Iridaceae > Iris > Iris pallida. Next base: position 18,252,205 of record JANAVB010033220.1, on the reverse strand, counting down.
GCCAATGGTGTTAACTCACAAGACACCAGGGAAGTTCGAGCCCAAATGGGAAGGACCCTTCATCATCGAGACGGTATACTCAAACGGTGCTTACCGGCTTGCCAAACCCAATGGGGACTTGTTCATGATACCCATCAACGGCAAGTTCCTAAAGAAGTACTACTCTTGACATCCTCCAAGACATATATTTCCCCAAATAACCTCTTTTCACAAAATCAATCGCTTCCGGAACCCAGCTGTTCCGTGGCATCCTTCCGTAGAAAGATAACCACGTCCACATTACCTCTGAGTTGTCTCTCTACATCCTACAAAGCGGAACCTTACACTTCGTGAGCTTATGCTATCCTTCATGTTTACCACGTCCACATTACCTCTGAGTAAACATCCCGTACAAACAACTCCTACGTTGTCGTACATTGATCGCAGAACTTCCACGTCCACATTACCTCTGAGTTGTTCAGCGTATCCCCCAGGATCATTCCTACCACGTCCATAAACACCTCTGAGTAGGAAGATTCTATCATTCGAACCTAATGATTGCCATGTCCACATTACCTCTGAGCAAACATGTTGGTTCCTTTATACTTATTATCTGTACCTAAAAACCAAGGTGCGCAAAAGATAATAGGTCCACATAAATCATCAAGTTCATGAGATCAAAAATGAACACATCACAAAGAGATAGTGTATTTCTTTATTTTAAAAAAAAAGGGGAGTACAGAAATACGCTATTTCCCCAGCAAGAGTTGCAAAAACACATAAAAAAGAAGAGAAGCTACAATCCGCGATCCTCCCCAGGGTGGGATGAGAGTTCTCTGACTCGACGTCTCAGGTCGGCAGTGCGAGTTTCCACAGTCGCCTGGACTCGCAGCTCGGCTTCTTGACGCATTAACCCGACAGCCTCAGCAGAAGTCTTACTCTCATACTTCTCATCAAGCTGTCGTCGCTGTTGAGCCAAAGTAAGGGTCCGCTGAGTAAGAGTCGTTTCCTCCCGTTTGAATGCCACGTGTTCAGCCAGGATACGCTCAGCCTCTAGTTGAAGTTGGGCCCGCTGGTCTTCAAGATGGTGCATCTGAGCATCAACTTCTGCGATGTTAGCATCCACCGCAGCTCGCTTCTCCATCGTCTTCTTCATAGATTGAGACAGCTGCTCTGCCGCAGCCTCAGTCCCAGCTACTTCACGCTCCCAACTGCTCACCTCGGCTCGATGGGAAGCCTCGATCTCAGCCATCGACTTTCCTATCTCTGCATCTACCAAGACCGAGAGGTCATTTCGTTGGATGCGCTGCAGTTCCGCGAGCCGCTCGTCCAGCTCCATCACCGAAACCTCCAGAATTTCGGCCGTATGGTCATGGCCCTGGTGAATGCGGATCAGCTCGATACAAGGCATTGCCAAAGCTTTTGTCGCCGCAAAGCTCCCCTTGGCATCTACCACTGCAGATACACCTTTCTCCAGCATTTTGTACACTCCCTCGACGAGGAATTTCACATACCCGTCGGCTTCCACCAGCACCTGCGGCGTCATAGCAGGAGTTGAGGGAGCTACTACAGTTTGCGGACCGGAGGAAGATCCGCCGACCTCGATCTGAGAGGTTTGAATCTCGGCAGCAATAGGCTCTTCATCAACAGGGCCCAGACTGCTAGCCCGAGGAGTCAAAGGAACAGAAGGAGCTGGCATATGCGTCGTGATAGTACCCCAGGTGGAAGGAGCAACAGAGGGTTCCACACCCTTACCCTTCTCAAGCCCGGAGAAATCACCAACGTCAACGGCCACCTCTTCTACCCCCGACATTCTATCAGCATCAGCCACCTCCCCCGGCAAAACGGAGAGGTCAACATTTATCTCTTGGCCAGCCCCAGGAGACAAAACCGGCAGAAGAGTCTCATTCTTCTCAAGTCCCTCTACAGGGACAGAATCTGTCGCTACCGCCTGATCGGTAGCCATCTCTATGTCCAAGGTTGAAGCCAAGGAAGGATTCGACAATGATTCAGCCGACCTCCCTTCATCATGACCAGGAGGGGAATCAACCCTCTCCTCTATCCCCACTGCTTCTGCTGCCCCCGCAACGGACCCTTGTAACGCGGGAGGGACGTCACCAGAAGGCGACGAACTCCAATCCACTTCATCATCAGGATGCCTCGAGTCGGTAGGACCCTCAGCGTCCAAGGCCTCCACGGCAGATGGTACTATCCCAGAAGTTGTCGCGACTTCAAAGTCAGGAGATACTAAAACCTCCGCGGAAACATCTTCGGGACCCTCCTCCACAGGAGACAACATCGTTGGTGGAATGCGCTCCTCAGAAGAGCCTGCCACCTCCTTCGGCTTACTGGTGCCCGATTTCGAAGCACGAGACTTCTTCTTCAATCCCTACAAGAAAAAGAGCATAAGTCGCCACAATGACATAAAAAAACTGGAATTATGAAGCACTCCTTACCTCAGCGGGGGCTAAGCCCGTTGGCGTTACAAGTGGCGTTTCTGTAATCTTCGGGGTCGACGTCCTTCTCGACCTTTTCAGTACGGAAGAACCAGCTTCTGGGTCAGCTCGCCTTTTTACGACAGACGGGTCTCTCGCTGGTGCCATAGCAGCAGCCCGATACCCCGCCAATTCTGGCAGACGATATGACCAAGCCGCCACCAACATATTCGCTGTTGCCTCCAACTGGGTTCCAATGATGAAACTAGTCTCCCTGTCATAACCAGGAGACATAGTATTCATAGTACAATACAGCTTGGCGGCCGGATATAAGATCGGCGGCCGAGGATTGCGAACTGGTACGTGGTAAACTTAACGCTAGTGCATCCAGCGTTATAATACTGCCAGCCCCGGGCTCCATCCAGCAAACTCCCGATGAAGCCTAGACTGCTACTGGGATTCCGCAGCATTAGCTGAGTGTAGCCAAATTGACGAGCAAATTGGCTTGGCAAGTATGGTTCCAGATAACACCTGTTCTGATTACGGTAGACCAGATGCGAAGGCCGGATACTCTGCAACCAACGAAAACTCCATTTCGGCAAAGTAACCGCATCCTCGCCAGAATCAACCAAATCCTGGTCGGCCTCGAAATTCTTGAAGATCGGGCCAACCTTCATAATTTCCCATCCCTAAAGGAAGGACAAAACCCTCCTACAAACAGGGACGCCAGTGTAAGACCACTTCCTCTTGTAGAAGCGGCGAATGAAGGCATCTCCTTCAACGTGGTCCTCCTCAGGACCAGGACTTATCACATTCGGATGATGTAAGATCAGCCAACCCATGAGATAATGGAAAGGCAGCTCGGCCCGGGGAAAGTTGTCATTATTACCTTTCTCATGGATCACATCATCAGCAAAAGACCTCAAACCGCGTAGCAGGTTGCACACCATCGCGGGGAGGAGAGCCAGAGGTCGTCCAAAGGCCAACTTCACTGCAGGCAAAATGAGATTCCGATGTACCCTCTCAACAGCACCGGATCCCCCTGCAAATATGCAATCCCGGAGCCATATCATCAAGTAGGCCGTCAACACTGCCTTAGATGACATCCGGTGCCCGCAGTGCCAGAAACAGCTGTACGTGTTCTTTCCGCTCTCATTTGAATGTGGGGTCCTCTCGTCCAGCCGGGTTATTTCAGAACTCACTTCTGCGGATGTCAAGCCCTGCGGAGTCGCAAACCGGATCCTCGAAGGATCCGCCAAATCCTGTCTGAAAACATAGTCCCTCCAAGCAGTCACGTGAGGTTGGGTCTTACCCTTGTCCCTCCGGTGCATCAGATAATGATGGCTCGTCACCTCCTTGAAAATGGCCATCATCTCCGGGTCCTTATCTTCCAAGACCTGGATCTCTTCATTCGATGGGAAATATTCCTTGTATGGTTCCGAGCCCCAAGGAAGCTTGGACACTTCATACATCTCATGAAGGGCCAATCCCAACTCTCCCACTGGAGTAAAGAAGCTGCCAGTCTGGGCGTTGAAAAGCTCCAATAGCGCAAGGAACATCGGCTTATTGAGGTCCACGCCTGCCTGAGTGGCCCGAATGGCGGCAGTCAGCCCTATCTCTTTAAGCTCAACTTTGAACCTGGAAAGCACCCACGAGGTCAACTCGTCCCACTTTGGGATGTAGTGACACCAACCTTCGACTCTAAAACCAGCTGTCGGATACGTGACCTTCGACGTCAGCATCCGATTTGCAAAAGTCGGGGCACTGAAGGGAAACGTGTCATTTGGGACTTCACTATAGATGCTCCCGGGACGCAAAGCTCGGTAACTGAACGAAGAACCAGTTCGTGAAGCGGTCAAGGTGTCTCGCTGGTTCGAGGTGGTGTCAATCGTAAGGGAGCCCCCCAAGGCACCTCCTTGAGAAGGAGTAAGTTCCCAACCCATCCTTCTCTTCGAAGCTAGACGATAAAAGGCTGTCAATGGCAACTGGCGGTCAACCTGCCGCATGTATAACATCATGCCCTTAGCAGCGAAGAACCAGTCTTCTCTGATCTTCAATATCTTCGCCTCGGAAGAGACTAATCGGTCGCCAAACAGAAACACAGGCTTTAAGAAGGTCACACCTTCAGAATCAGCAGACTTCAGTTTACCGCTCTCCATCATACTCTGGAGGAAAAGCGGCAACTGGACCTGGATTTGTAGCATCCTCTCGCGAGGTTGGTCCTGAAGGATAGCATCCTTTGCAGGGTTGATCACCGCCTCATCAAAATCAACTCCCATCTGGCAAAGAGAAGCGTCCAGGAGGACCTCATTCAACAAAGGGATCGTCATCGACACTGGCACGACAAAAGTGAAAGTCAGGCAAAAAGACAAAATATGTCAAGCAGACTGGCACATTGCCAGGGTATGAACCCATGCGCATTGGCATTGGAGCTTCGGTGCATTATCAGAGCGTGAGCCCATGCGCGTCAACAAAGGCTTCGGCGCATCTTCAGGGAATAAAACCCATGCGCGTCAGCCATTAAAACCTTGGTGCATGATAAAGGTATAAACCTATGCACGTCGGCAGGATAGAACCTCGGCGTATCATTAAAGACCGAAGTCTATACGCGTCGGCAGTTAGGGCACAGAGCCCAAAGCAGAGACGAAACCCACCTGTCACCTCAGGACGAACGTCGGCAAGTGGCACAAGAGTGATAGGTACATCCTCATCCGCGGACTCTTTCGCTTTCTCCTTTCCCTTGCCGGCAGCGCCGCGAGGAGTCTTGGGAGCCATTCTCTCGAAGAAGGAGAAGTTAGGGTTTTGAAGAAGAAACTCTAAAGAAGCAGAGGCACAGAGAAGAAGAACTCTTTCTCTCTCCGACTCTTACCTATTTATAGGGCATGGTCGCACGCGTGAACAGATGACGTGTGATCTCAGCCGTCGCCTCGGGTTCTGTGCAAGGATAGCAGCAAATAAAACCAAAAGATCATCATTAATCTTTTCGGTTACCGAGACACCATCATCATTAACTGAGAAGAGCATGCGCCCGAACAGGCATGCGCCCAGAAATCATGCGCCCTGACCTCCATGCATCTTATTCAAAGTATTCCAAAACTTACTCAAAAGTTTTGAAAACTTGGAAGGGGGTCTTGTAGAAGCATGGAATTTTACAACCAGAAAGCCCATGCGCCAGACACTACATGCGCCAGAACTCAGATGAAGAACTTCACAGCAAAGTCAATAATTATAGACATTTGAAGAAGGACTTTTTATTTATATATAAAAGTCTATTACATGTCTAGAAAAGGTTGTACAAAGGAGAATTCCTACAAAGGAAAGAGCCTAAAGTCTACAGCCAGCGGCCATCATGCGCCTTCAGATAAGCGCAAAGGCTACCATGCGTCTCCAGATAGGCGCAGCATCACTATGCGCCACCAGTGAGACGCAGCAGATATCATGCGCCTCCATCCAGGTGCATCCCATCATCTCTTCAGCACCTCAGTTATGTGCATCCCTTCAGCCAAATTCTTCTAGCCAGGCTCACCTGGCCGAGCAGAGCCCAGTTATGTGCCGCTCTTCCAACCAGGCTCGCCCGATAAATGCTTCGACACAAAGCATTTAACCTTCTGGCTGGAACCAAGGAAGAGAAGAGCATCGCAAATGCTGTGGCCAGGGGAGGCTTCGAAAGAGCCTCCAAAGCCGAAGGAAGACCGTGATCGAAACCATGGCTAAAGGAGCAGCTTTCGACACGATCAAAGTAGGGAAACCCCACTTTGCAGGAAGAGAGAGCCTTGCACCGCCATTCCGATATACGGCTCTTCCGGAATAACGGAGACGAGGCTCGAGCATCCTTATCTTTGGATGCAACAGGCACCTTCCGCCTGCCTCAGAAGCCCTCGACTCCGTCTTTTGGATGTAACAGTCACCTTCAAGTGCATCGAAGACAACACAGCGTCTCATCTTCACCCTCAGGAGCACTTCGTCAGCAGAATGCACCCGTATGTTCAAATTCATATTGGAAGTACGTGAGGGAATGAGAAGCAAATCTTCTCTCCATGCCACTATTTATAGGTCGGGCAGATCAAACCCACGCGCCAAGTGGATGGCCCTCCGAATTCCGTACAATGAATTTATATTAAATGGATGAACCGGACGCCTCGAATTCAGCCAAACGGCTATTTATAGCACTCGAAGAGCGAGACAGCCGCATCATTAAAAGACATGTCTGATGCGCCAGCCAGACAGCGCATCACACGGACGCGCCCTTCGGCGTCAGGCGCATCATACAGACGTGCCCTACAGTACTCGGCGCATTATAGAGGATGCGCCCCCACACATCTCCATACCGAGTGGAACGCCAACCGACGCGCCCACTCAGCTGTCCATCGAACGTCACCAACATTAAATGCTGAACTGACAGAGTTGGCAGCACGCCTCCCAAAGTCTGAACAAGTGACAGCTTTTTCAGAGAACGAAGCATCGGCAACGTCAGCATCATCATGACTCCGACGGCTACTGCCACGTGGCCATCCGCATGCGCCTCTACGGCCATGCGTCCATCCGCATGCGCCTCTACGGCCATGCGTCCAAACCCGCATGCGCCTCTACGGCCATGCGTCCATCCGTATACGCCTCTACGGCCCTGCGTCCAAACCCGCATGCGCCTCTTCGGCCATGCGTCCAAACCAGCATGCGTCTCAAAAGCCATGCGCCTCAGACTGCTCTCTGATCCCGAAAGACAGAAGGAAAGTCGCCTGCATGCGCCTCAAAAGCCATGCGCCCCAAATGGTTTGTAACTCCTAAAGGTTATGAGCCGCAGCCTCCTCCTACGCCCAATCCAAGGCACAGCCCACCAGATCACTCCTCTCCACCAAATCCGAGATCTTCGAACCATGAGTCGACGACACGTGTCTTTTGACTCAACTCGTCCAAGATTTCAGCAACGGAAAGATCTTCTCCCTGCTACGTGCCGGCTCACCACAGCAGCATGAAGAGTTCTCCCCCTCGATCAGGGCGCAGCATCCATGCGCCTCCATCAGCAACCTCCACGTGGCGTTCCCACACCGGCACATCCTACATGCGCGCATGAGCAGCCAGCCTACAAAACTATAAATAGAAGGGTCATCTCCTTCACACACACAGACAGAGACTCAGAACATAAGACTCACAAAGAATGCACAACAGAGAATCACCAGAGAGGCAGTTCTAGACACTCAACGTCTTACTCCTCTCAGCAAGCTCCAGCACCCAGAGCAATCAACACCTTCAGAGAACCGATAACCGCCGTCAGCCGGTCAACGGAGTCAACGCATTACCACTCGCTCTATTGGCACTAAGGACCCAGCTTAAACAAAAGTGTACTCCTAGGACTACATCTAAGTCCTATATTGTATCACTGTTCTGTTTGTATTAAGATTTCAATCAAAACAATTTTAATGGCAAACAATTACTGTAGCCTTTGTAGATGAGAAAGAATAAGTCAATATTTTATTCAATCGTGTTTAAACTAAAAGGTACAGATATTACCTTTTTGAGGTGGCAGATCCTTTTGCAAAGGTAATGATGCATCCGATCAATACGATGACTCTTTTGGTATGGAAGGAGTGAGTGAAGCGTCAATTTTTCAACGATCTACTTGAGTCACCATCAATATCCTTTTAGTCTTTCGCAGAAGAGGTGTCTCTGGTTATTCTTCAACGTCGTCTTACACGTTAGGCTCCCTGATGACCTCTTCACGGACGACTCTATTATCTCTTGGAACTGAAGAAGGAGTTGCCTCTCCTCCTCCAGGGGATGCTCCCGTCTACATCTGCTTTGTCTGGTACCGTATTGTCCTGGTAGTGGGCTGCTCAAAAATAACCAATGTGGTCTTCTTCTTCTTTTCTGGAGCCTTAGAAGAAGAAGGGAGATCGTCAGGGTGTGATGGAGCAGATGATTCTCCAGCCTTTCTTTTCTTACTAAGCCCCTTTGCAGGAGACTTCTCCTTCCGTATCTTTAGTGACACATCTAATGGGTCGTTGACTTCGTCATGGAAGCCCACGAGAGAAGCCTCCAAAGGTTCATCAGCGGGATCATGATCCTCTTCATCTCTAGAGGATTGTGCAGTGTGAACTCCAGCTCTTGATCGTCTATCACTAGCAAAATTGTCGACTAGGTTGAAGTTTTCGACGAAAGTGTTGGTTGAAGTATAAAAATTCACGTATGTATATAACATACGCGGGCCCATTTGAGAAACATTGGGCATGAAGAACACGGCCTTGGTGCCTCTTGTATTATAATATCTCCAAGCTCTGGCACCATCTATTAGGTGACCCTTAGCCTGCAAGCAGGTGGTGGTGTTACCTACATGCATTTGATCGTAGCCAAACTGCCAAGCAAATCGGCTTGGTAGATATGGTTCCAGAAAACACTCGTCCTCAAACCGGTACACCAGGTGGGATGTCCGGATTGTCTTCGACCATACAAAATTACACGAAGACAGACGGAGAGACGCCATTTCTAAATCCATGAGCTATGGAGGAAGATTCTCATATCCTGTAGGGGGAGGGACACATTGAAATCTTCATCCAGACCTTCGGTTCAAAGATCTTCTGCATTCTGAAAGTGCATTTATATTCCATCGAGCATTAGAATAATGCCTGATAAAGTCACCTCCAATTTCACCTATATCAGGGTCCATCAAGCTGGGGTAGTACAGCAGCAACCATCCAAATAAATAGGTGTAAGGCATTTCAGTACGAGGGAAGTCATCCTGAGCATCCCTGTCATACACCATGGTATTAATAGAAGAATGCAAGCCTGCATTCAAGGGACAAGTTATCGTCGAAAGAAGATCCATCGTGTAGCTGAACACTAGACGCACGGCGACGAATAGTACGCCTTGATAGAATTGATCAACGGTACTGGCTCTTGGTACCATAAACTGCCATAGCCATAAGGAGAGAAAACCCACCAACTGGGCTTCTCGAGACATGGGTCTGTAACCCTGCCTAAAATAACTTTCGATAGGAGCACCGGCAGTGAAGGAGTGCCAATCCACACTCAAAATATCATCAATATGCTTGGATTTTTCTATCAACTTCTCTATGTCACTACGGCCGAGCGGTTTGAAGAAGAAAGGGTCACAAGCCTGACTCTCGACGATCTTATCTTTGTGGATATGGCCCAGAAATAAGTATGGCAGCCATTTGGTCGTGTAGCAAGTCCCTTTTGAAGCACTATTATAATAAAGGAAATAGACCATATAGTGGCATATAAGCTCTTCAAATACAACAACCATCTGAGGGTTCTCCGCTGACAGGATATCCAGCTCCTCGTTCGTGGGTACGTATTGTTCATATGGGTTCCCACCCATTGGCAAGTGTGAAAGATACTTTATCTCATGAAGCGCAAAGCCAATTTCTCCGTGAGGAGTCATGAAGGTGCTGGTCCTATCATTGTATCTTTCTACCAAAGCCAAAAACATATGGGCATTTAGACGAAAGCCATGCGCAGTAGCCCAGATCAGATCATAGAGCTCTAATTCGAGGAGTTTATCCTTGAACTGATCCAAAACCCAAACTACAACGCTGTTCCAGTGCTTCTTATCAGGGTTCACCAAGCCGGTTAAACACATGGTTTGATCTGGATACCTTTCCTGAGCCTTCGTAAATATGTTCGCAAAGATGGGTACCCTGTGGGAAGTAGCATCGATAAATCTTTGAAGGCACACAACTTGGCTTCAAACCTCTCAGATGAGAGCTGTATTTCTCCAAAGTGCTATAAAATAAATCTTTGTTCGGGGGACCCAGATTGTAGCATATTTTTCCAACTCTAGCTTGTTGAATTGGGGTCATATCCCATGCCATCCGACGGAGATAACTGGAGAATTCATATCGTGACAGGGACATGTGCCTCGACATTTCTATGAGATACATAATTCTATTTCCGCATTGGTAAATCCGGTCTTCTTTCTTCGCTTTAGGCTGGGACGTCTTCTTGATTGCATTCCCAAAAAAGAAAGCTGGTTTCTTATGAACGATGTTGTCCAAACTTTCTAAAGGTTCGTTATTCATCAAGCTTAATAAAGTGGTATTTTCTTGAGCTGCAAGCATGGCCCGTCTGGACTCAGGAAGATCGTTGTTTGCCATTGATTGTAAAAGTACAGAACAATTTATGTAGGAGGACTGAACTTAGACTCACAATACAAACTCGCTTGTACAAAGAAAGCCTAGGGACGAAAACCTAGGTGCAACAATCTAAGTACAATTATTTATTTTAGATTATGGGGGGTGACGATAGAGGCTCGGAAAAGCGATGGCAGCTCTGCCTTACTCCTTGGACGATCGGGTGCAACCTTGGCTCTGTAGAAGAACTGCTAGGCATTGATGAAGAAATGCTCTCCTTGTTCTCTCTGTATATGTTCCTCTGTCCTTTCGATCTCTATATATCTTTTTCTGACTCTTTGGATCCGAAGGGGTGTGTTGTGCGCTCTGTGCTCTTGCAAGGTAATGGCACCTTGCTATTTATAAGAGTGGGGGGCATCATTAGGGTTTGCAATGATTGCTCATTCTCAAAAGTCGGCGGTTAAGGATCAATGAATCTAGGCCGCTCATCTTGAATATAATATATTTGAGCAATTAATATGATTGCATCAAATCTCTACGGGCAATAAATGTTGATTACCATGAAATTCGTGACTTGTGATGGCTTGCCACGTGTCTAATTTGCTCGATCTAGGCAATTACGGTGATTGCAGCAAATCTGATTTTGTTAGGATTTTTTAGCACCCACAATCCTAGAAAGATAAGACTGCCACGTGGCTCAATCATCGTAAAAAGTGCCACGTGTCTCCACTGGGTCATCTTGGCCGAGCCGCATGAAGATGGGCAGCCGCATGGGGACGAACAGTCTCATGAAGATAGTCAGCCGCAGGATAGGCAGCCGCATGCTGACGGGCGGCCGCATAAGGGATGCAGCCGCATGAAGATGGGTGGTCGCATGAAGTAGGCGGCCGCATGAAGTGGACGGCCGCATAAATACAGCAGCCACATGCCTCGGGGCTCGGTGGATTCTGCCAGCTATGAGAAGATCTTCTCTTTTCTAGGAACGCTTCTTTATGTCAGTCATTATTGTGCCTTTATGTCAGAGCTGTCATCTGTCAGAGCTGTCAGCCGTCAGGGCATTAAATGCAGCAAAAGACGAAGGGAGGAGCTGTTGAAGGCCACGTGGCTCCTCTCTGGGCCGCATGGAACTATTCGAGCCGCATAGATTCTTGAGCCGTATGGATCCCTGAGCCACATGGGCTCTCTGAGCCGCATGGATCCCTGAGCCGTATGGGCTCTCTGAGCCGCATGGGGATCCTTGGCCGCATGGACCTTTCTTTATTCTTTTTTATGCTTCTACAAGACCTCCTTCAAAGTTTTCAATTTGCAAAATTGAAATACTTTGAATAAGAAGCATGGCTATGTATAAACTCTTTGGGCCGCATAGGATGTTCTGACCGTATGGGTGCCTCAGTCGTAGGCCCCCCCTTTCAGCCGTACGGCCATCGGAGCCGTATGGTCGTTTCAGCCGCATGGCCCCCTCAGCCGTATGACCGTCTGAGCCGCATGGTCGTTCCAGCCGCATGGCCATCTGAGCCGCATGGGCTCCTCGTCACGTCTTCATGCCATGTGTGCAAATCTTTTGTATTGATTGCTTTTGATTTGCTGTCAGATTTAAGGCCGCTCTTTGGGGCAGGATCCCAAGAGTTTAGCCTTAAATAATCAGATCGCCTTGATAACCGAAGAGTCGGTTATACTGCACATGAATCGATGCGTCGGTCCATTGTGGGTTCTGCCTATAAATAGCAGAGTGTTTGTAAAGAAGACTTTCTTTACTTTCTGCTCTTGCCCTAGCTCTCTTGTCCTCGTCCTCCTTCTCTGATCATAGTAATGGCTCCCAAGAAGACTGTTGCGGCAAAGGGTAAGAAGGCAGCGTCTTCGTTGACTGCGGCACCCGAGGCTCACTTCGACGTTTGTCCTGCTGTTAAGGGTAGGGATTTGGGAAAGTCATGTTCTTCGAAACCCTAACGACGGCTCTGTTGCATGCTGTATGTACAAGCCTTTTTTATGCAAACTATTTCGAGTTGTATGGGTCGCATACATGTCTTATAACCGAGCCGCATGAGGGTATATCCCATGTCTGAGCTGTATGGGAGTTGTTTTGGTGGGCCGCATGAGTACTTCGTAAACCGAATCGCATAATAACCTGTCGATCAGGTTCTCATGAGTCTCCTGCGTAAGGCTCTGACCATCCTTTGACTTTGTTTCTTTTTATCTTTGATTCTTGCAGCAACCCTGCCGAAGGCTAAGATCATTGCGAAGGAAGAGTTGTTGTCCCCTTTCAAACAGGAAACATCGCTTGTTAAGGAGGAGGTAACACCAGAAGCGGAGGAACAGAACGGAGAGCTGGCGCCCATTGCTGTAAAGAAGGAGCCCCAGTTTGAAGGCGGTAGTGCTGGGAGTTCTGATCCCCCTATCTCGGATGAGGATCTTGCTCAAGTTCATCCTTCATATGCAAAATGGTTGAGGGATTGGTGTATGCGTCTCCACAACTAGGATTCGTGGGCTCTCACAAATGTCCGTCTTTGTTTTGATACTTCTGTCTGTCTTTAGCTGCGGTTTATGTCTTGCTTCTTTCGGACATTGATGTAATCTCTTTCCCTACTTGTTTGAATGAAATAATACAGAACTTTCCTGGCTTGTTAATGAGGCGTAGTCGTATGAATGTCACCGATTTTGAACGGAATACATTCATTCTGTTCTCCGCTTTGTAGGAGTTGTCCCAATGGAAGACTCTTTTGTGGACCCATTATCCTTGGTGTACCCTAGTTCTGGATACGGATAAAAAGTTGGGAGAGAACCAACATATTTACTCAGAGGTAATGAGGACATGGCAAATATGAGGGTTTCTTCGACGGAGCCTTCCCACTCAGAGGTAATGAGGACATGGCAGGAGTGGGCTCAATGAAGGGGGGTACATAGAACGACTCAGAGGTAATGACGACATGGAAGTTCTATGTAGAGGAGTGATTTGTTTTTGGCAGAATTGAGATGACTCAGAGGTAACATCGACATGGTCGTTTTGGAAATTTGTGGATCTGTTATCCTTTTTGTGCACAGGGAGTACGGGTAGTGGATCATGAGGAAGGAGCTCTTTCAGGAAGAAAGTTCAAAGGTACGATTATACATGACCTTCTCTCCAAAAGAGTGACCGGAATGTAAGTTCAGGGGTACCAGCGGGTATATAACTCGACAATCCAGGAATTTTGGAATCAAAATGTAAGTTCAGAGGTACCAGAAGGCACATAACTCAATAATCTGGGTTCTTTTATGGTGGAAGAATGTGAGTTCAGTGGCACCGGAAGGTACATAACTCGATAATCTGGGATATTAGTGGAAGAAGGATGCGAGTTCAGCGGTACCAGAGGGTACATGACTCAGCAATCTAGAATTTTATGAATATGAGTTCAGCGGTACCAGCGGGTACATGACTCGATAATCTGGAATTTTGTAATATGAGTTCAGCGGTACCAGCGGGTACATGACTCGATAATCTAGAATTTTATGAATATGAGTTCAGCGGTACCAGCGGGTACATGACTCGATAATATGGAAAATGTCGTTTAGACATAATATTTCTTCAGGAACTTGCCATTGACGGGCAACATGAGTAAGTCTTCATTTTGTTTTACGAGGCGGTAAGCACCATTGGAGAATACGGCCTCAATGATAAACGGACCTTCCCATTTTGGCTGGAATTTTGCCGGCGATTTTGTGAATCATGACCATCGGCCTCCGAACTGCCAGAACGAGATCGCCTACTTGGAATATTCTGATTTTAACCTTTTTGTTGAAGGCTCCGGAGATGCGTGCTTGGTATAGCTCGATTCGTTGCTGAGCCAAGAGGCGCTTTTCATCTAAGGCCTCCAACTCTTGAAGCCGACGACGGTAGTTATCGTCCGTCTTTAATTGGTAAGCAAGGGCGACGTGGAGCTAAGGTATTTGAGTCTCCAATGGGAGGACTGCCTCACTCCCGTACACCAGGGAAAATGGCGTGTTCCCAGTGGCTGTTCGGACTGTAGTACGGTATGTCCATAAGCATTCACCAAGCTTCTCATTCCAGTCGCGTTTGTTGGAAGACACAAACTTCTTGAGAAGTTTGACGATTGTTTTGTTGAATGCTTCTACCAACTCATTTGTTGCCGGATTGTATGGTGTTGAAGCAATATTCTGGATGCGATGCTTGTCGCAGAACCGATAGAAGGCATGGCTTGCGAACTGCGGACCATTATCGTGGATGATCCTTTGGGGCAGTCCAAAGCGATAAATGATATGATGCTTGAGGATGCTGATCACGTTTAAAGTCTTTACTTCTGTGAGTGGAACAGCTTCTGCCCATTTGGAGAAGTAATTCGTGATTGCGAGTATGAAGCGATGTCCTCGGAAGGAAGGTGGAGTAATCGGACCGATGATGTCCATTCCCCATTCTTCAAATGGACAGGACGCCACTGTCGGATGTAGAAACTCGGATGGCTGGTGGATGAAGTCCACGTGGACTTGGCAGGCTTTCCACTTTCTTGTATAGTCTATCGTATCTGCTACCATCGTGGGCCAGTAGTAGCCCATTCGGCGAAGACGGTCTTACAATTTAGGGCCAGGCTGATGGGCCCCGCAGACACCGTCATGAGCTTCACGTACGGCTTCTTTGGCTTCTGTATTTGACAGACACCAAAGCAATAACCTATCGTAGGATCGCCGATACAGCATTTTCGTCTCTGTATCGTAAAAGAATCTGAGAGAACACCTTCTGATGGAAGTGGCTTCCTTTGGGTTCTCGGGCAGGATGTCGTAGACTACGAAGTCTATGAATGGTTGTCTCCAGTCTGGCGCTTCGTCGATCATCTGAGCGGAATAACTCGCCACGAATTGAATGTTGTTCTTGGGACAGACCAGTTCGTGGCCTATCATGTCAACCGAATGATGAGTATGGTTTGGCACTGCTAGGGAAGCGACAAGGCCTGCTAGGGCATCGGCTTCGATGTTTTGGAGTCTGGGAACATGTTCGATAAAGAATCCCTCAAATGACGAAATAATGTTGATCGCTATTTGGTGATTGGGGATCATGTCTTCATGGCGGACTTCGTATGAACCCCGAATCTGATTGACGATTAACTGCGAATCGTCGTATGCTTCAAGATATTCTACCTCCAGCTCTCTTGCCAGTTGGAGGCCAATGACCAAAGCGTTGTACTCAGCCATATTGTTAGAGCAGGGTTCCGTGAGGGAGTAAGCGCGACTGATCACTAGTCCGGAAGGAGAAATCAACACCACCCCAACTCCAACGACGATGTTGCCCTTGGGTCCACGAAGCACCGTCGAAGAACATTCGCCATATATCATCGTGGGAGGCCACATGTGAGTTGGCGACCTCATCTGGGATTCCTTCATATACTCTGGATGACTCCAAGCCTGGGTGGGCTGCTAAAAAGTCTGCCAGAGCTTGACCTTTAACAGCCTTTTGCGGGACGAAGACCATATGATAAGGAGACAGCAATATTGCCCATGTGGCGAGGCGGGAGCTGAGTGCCCCTGGTTTAGTCATGAGGACCCTGAGAGGGTTGACTCGTGAGATCACATGTATGGTTTGTCTTGTGACATAGTGCCGCGTCTTTTGAACGACGAACACCAGAGCGAGGCATTCCTTCTCTACGGCGGTGTATCGGTGCTCTGGCCCAATCATCATTCGGCTGAGGTAATATATAGCTTGTTCATGGCCTGCATCGTTGTTTTGTGCTAGCAGAGCGTCGAAAGAATGCTCCATTGCTCGTACATATAGCAAGAATGGTTTCCCAGCAACCGGGGCCACCAGGACTGGAGGGTTCGATAAATATTCTTTGATGCTGTCGAAGGCATGTTGGCATTCTTCATCCCATACGAACGAGACACCTTTCTTCATGAGATGGGTGAATGGCCGACATCGCCCGGAAAGGTTAGAAATGAACCTCCTGATGTAAGCTAGCCTCCCTTGAAGGACTCTGAGTTCGCGGAGATTTCTCGGGGGACCCATCTCCATAATTGCCTTCGTCTTCTCAGGGTCTACATGAATTCCCTGAGCAGTAATAATAAAACCCAGGAATTTTTTGCTGGATACGCCCAAGAAGAATTTTATGGGATTCATCTTCAGGTTGTGTGCTCGCATCAGGTCGAATACCGTCCTCAGATCCTGCAGATGGTCTCCCTTATAGCGACTCTTGACGGCGATGCCATCAACATAGCACTCCACGGTCTTACGCAAGTGGTCTCTGAAGATGATACTCATGGCTCTTTGATATGTGGCGCCAGCGTTCTTTAAACTGAAAGGCATGACTGTGTAGCAGAACGTGCCTATTGGTGTTCGGAATGATGTATGCTTTTCGTCGTCCGGAGACATCTTGATTTGGTTGTACCTCGAGAAACCATCCATAAATGACATGCGTTCGAAGCCGCATGTGTTGTCGATCATGATGTCTGTGATAGGGAGGGGGAATTCATCTTTGGGATATGCCTCATTCAGATTACGGAAGTCGATACAGATTTGAATCTTCCCATTCTTCTTGAGGACCGGTACTATATTGGCGACCCAGTCCAGATGTTGTTCTTCACGAATGAAGCCACTGGCTATCAGTTTGTTGACTTCGGCTTCGATTGCATCCATGATGCCCGGGCAGAAGCGTCGCTGCTGTTGTTTGACCGGCTTTGCATCTGGCCGAATGTTGAGCTTGTGAAGGGCAACCTCGGGGTTTAGTCCTGGCATGTCTTCATAGCTCTAGGCGAACACATCAATATATTCTTTGACAAGTTCCAGCAGTGACTCTCGCTCTTTGTATATCAGGGTTTTACTAACGAAGATTGGTTTTGGAGAAGATTCGCTGTCGAGGTCGACCTGTATAACCTCATCTTCAGTAGGAGGCTCTCTCTGTTCAAATCGATTTTCCCATTGTGCATCCAGTTGTTGGGCCCACGGCTCTAACTCGAGGATTTCAGGAATGTCTTCATCTTCTTCGTAAGCGTCGGCGAATGCCATATTGACTGACAGGACTTGTTTGAATACGTCTCCGATGCTGGTATCCGAATCAGAAGTTGGTGATCCGGTTGAATATGAATGCCAGTCGCATTCCTCATCTGAACTTTCAGGGGTCGTTGTGGGCGTAACATACCCTAATCCACATGGGTCTTGCTGTAGTAGTCCTGTGGTTTACCAGCTGGGACTGGCGGCTTCAAAGGTAATCGTCGACCGGTACCGTAGTTCAAGCCTGGCGTAGTCTCCAGATCATACCCCTGTTTTTGCATGAGGTATTTGGATTCGGGGCTATAGAGATACAGAGGCAGTCTCCCGGCATCCGATTCGAGATCGACCTTCTCTATGGTGAAGGGCTGTGGATCATCCTTCCGGCCGAAGATGATTGGATGGTCCCCTCCCTCGATTATGCGGTAAGCGTCTTCCACTGGAGTAAGCTGGTTTGCGATATAAACATTTGTCACCTATGTGTGTAGGTGAGTGCCTATACCGTGTTCCATAGCATACATTGTACAAAGCTTATTGAGCTCGAGGTAGTTCAAAGATAGTCCTTTATTGATGAAATAAGGTATCTTTTCTAGCGGGATTACATCATCTGCGGAGGGAACATCAGTGTGGGCAGCCACATACTTGGCCAGTTCCAGTTCTTCTTCGGCCACCCCTGTATAAATGAAGACTGAGAGGATGACCTGGGCAGCTTGATCATCAGGGGTTCTGCTGGTGGAGCCGAACGTGGAGTTGTTGGCAAGCTAGCGACCCCCAGTTTGGTACTCGACGCTGGACGGGGAGTTGTTGGCTCGCTAGAAGCCCCAGACTTTGCATCGGGGTGACGATTCTTCTTGGGAAGACGTATCATCATTGGCTTGTCAGAGGGATTGAGCTTCTCTGCTTGTGGCTGGCCGACTCTCGGTAGTCTGATTGTCAGTAGCTCCGTTGTGGTTCTCGGAACTTGGCCGGACCTTGGCAGCCAGATTATTATTTGCCCTTCTTGTGCCGAGAGGCTGATTGCATCCTTACGCAAAGCGGCCGTAAGGGGTGCAGATTTGCCAGGTTTGCGAGCTTGGAGGTGGATCGTCAGAGGTTCTTCTGAACCTGGGGCCGTCTCAGTTTGAGCCTGTACATCTTCATCCAGGTGCCTCTTCGATTTCTCGTATAGGCAGGAATCCGAGTAATAGGATTCGACTCCTTTGAAGGGATCGATGTCGGTAAATTCTGTCCTCATAAAGCCGTGTTTGTCGACATACTTGAAGCACTGGTGCAGCGTGGAAGGCACGATCATATAATCGTGTATCCAAGGGCGTCCCAGGAGGATATTGTATGAAGTATCTGCATCTATGACGTAACAGGTTACTTCTGACTGGAGATCGCCAATTTGGCACTTCAGACGAATCTTTCCGATCGGGTAGCTCCTGCCCGAATTGAAACCATTGATGGCGGTGCTTGTTGGCGTCAGGCGATGCATAGGAATGCGGAGGTGATGTAACAGACCCTTCGGGATGATGCTTATGGAAGAACCAGGATCAATGTGCATCCGGTCCACCTTTACGTCCCCGATGTATCCAGTGTAGTATAACGGTCGATCGTGCAGGTTGGTTTTGATGAGCATATCTTACGGAGTGAAGACAATGTTGGGCATCGCTCCTGTACAAGCGCTATCTTGGAGATTTGTAGGCGGGCTCTCTTCTGTGAGGTTGACCTGAGCCAGATATGTGTCGATATTTTGGAGTGCATCGCTCAAAGCCGCGCGAACATCCTTTGAGAGTCTCAGGAGCTCGTATAATGATAATTTGGCCGGTGTGTTGGCCAATTGTGCCAAGATGTCAAAGTTGTAGGGCCTCTCCAGCCCCTGAGGTACCTCTTTTCGGAGGGATTTGTCAAAGCGAGTCTCCTTCGGCCTGGGCTTGTCGGTCGTCGGAGGCTGAGAAGGTCCTGGAGCGTCAGCAGTAGCTGGCTGATGATCTTCAGTCGGGTTATCAGCCACAGGTTAGGATTATGCTCCAGACCGGGTAACGACAGCCGTGACTTCTTCGATATCTGCCGAGATTGTGTGGCAGGATCTGACTTTTCCATCCTTCTTCTTGCGAATGGAAGGTGGTGTGGACTGAGTCACCTCAAGTACCAGGTCCGGATGGACCCACATGACCTCCTTCCGTGATGTGGTAAGGGGCACAAGACCAGCAGCTTGATCCCGAGGAGGTGGAAGATTAGCAATCTCCATTGTCGCCAGAGGAATGGGTATCACACCGTCTTGAGTCTCTGTTGGAGGGAAGCTGCCAAATTGTACGGACACCATGTTGGCCGCCACGGTTACCTCCTCGAAATCGATGGTCAGAGCGTTCGAATCGATGAGATATTGGATGTATCGCTTCAGTTGGTAGCAGTCGTGCGTAGCATGGTGGACGTAGCGGTGGTAATAGCAGTACTTTGGGCTCTCCATTTGTGCCGGCCGAGGTTCCCGTCTTGGTGGAGGGAGCTGAATTCTATCTCCTTGTATGAGCATGTCTAAGATAGGCTTGACGTGGCCGTCTTCGAAGGAGTAGGTCATTTGCGGCCATTGCTTGTCTGCCGGTTTTGACTTAGGTTTCTAGGCTGTGTCGGCCACCATAGCCTGCTTGCCCCTGTTGTCCCGATTGTTGGAGGGGCTACCCCCATTGTCGTTGTTGGTATTAGGACGCTTGCCCTTGTTCTCTCCCTCCGAGATATACAATCCCAGTTGGCGAGCCGTCTTCAACCGTTCTTCGTCGCTAGTGGCACTGATGATAAACGTCTTCCAGTCCTTAAATTGACTTTCGCCCATCCAGAGACTGATTGTTGGGAGCAATCTCTTTTGGCAAATTTTAATCAAGGAGGAATCCGGGTTACCAGACGGCAACTTCATTGCGGTTTGGCAAAACCGCTCAATATAGTTCTTTGACAGCTCTTTCTCCCCTTGGACGATGTCCATGAGGGTGGACATTGTGATGTTTTGTCCTACTTCATAGAATCTCTCCAGGAACATGCGCTTGAAGCTGGCGAATGAGTGGATGCAGTTGTCTGGCAGGTTGCGATACCAGTCGAAGGCGACTCCTTCTAATGCCCCAATGAATAATCGTGTGAGGAAGGTATCGTCATGGGGCAGATGGTCGGTGGTGACCTCGAAGTAAGTGATGTACCGAATTGCGGAGGTCTTGCCATCATAAGGATTGATGTTGAATGGTTTATATCTTGGTGGGAAGGGGACATCCCTCCATGCAGCAGGGTATGGTTGCCGTATTCTGAGGTCTTGAGAGGTTTTTCGAGCGTGAAACATGGCTCGGAGCTCCTGGACCTCTCTTCTCGCTTCTCTGCCTCATCTGCAGTGGTGGGAGCCGATATTTCAGGAGCATTATTGCCCGGGTTTGGTGTCGCTGAATTTGAGTCCGCATTGACCGCGGGTCCCGCACTTGTTTGTCCAGGCGTCCCTCCTTGCAGAGTTGGGAGAGCCGCTTTGATCTCGTCTACAGACTTGACCAAGGCATGCAGTATGGCCTCCTGAGTGTCGATGCGTTGGCGATCACTGGAACCACCTTGGTTGCTGTCTGTCATGAACACCGTCCTTACATGAGAAGAGATAGAAGGAACGGTGGAGGACGTGCCCTCCGAGTCATACCCCTGTATCGAGAAGTCATCGGGGTATGTGGGAATGTTCTCCTCTGGTTTGGACTCAGAAGGAATAGTACCCCCGACTTCAGAACTTGCTTCATCTTGAGAGTCGTGGACGTCCTCGGGGATGTCGGCATCCGCTGTATCTGATGGAAGAGTTGTTTCCCCGGGCTCGTCCCCTTGGAACATCAGATTATCGTAGATGTTCGGAGGAGGGCTACCCCCAGTTCCAGCGACCCCCAGTGGTGTGGATGATGAATCTCCCACTGTAGCAGATTTTTTCTTCGAAGGGGTACCTTGGAAAACTCCGGTGGTGGACAACCGTTTAGACGACAGTTTCTTAGTCACAGTGGTTGAAATCTTCGGTGTGGAGACGTTTATCTTCTTCCCTCTCCCATCGGCGAGGATTTTCTGAGTAGAGTTGCAGGAGACAACAGGAAGTGCCTCGTCCTCTGAGCTCGGCCGTCATAGTCTTTGGAAGACGGACTGTCGGTCTTCTTTTACTGTCGCATTGTTGCAACAGCAATTGACGATGATTTGGGTACAGTGACGTCCATGTGAGGACTCCTTGCACACCGAGGCCTCTTCTCTTTCCTTGCGCTTGTGGAGGATAACCTCACGCAGGTCAGATGAGTCTCGAACAACCATGTTTGCTTCCTGGGTTTTGGGAGACTCTTTGGAACCCCTCTGTCCGTTTGCCGCCGGGGGCAGGACTCGAGTAGTTCTGTAAAACTTCTCATCAGAGGCCCGTATAACAGTATGTGGAGCGCTCGGATGGTCAGAGGTTGGGATAGCCGACTGAGCTCGCCAAGCTCGCGCTGCCCTTGACTTCTTCACTCTAGCGCCTGAAGGCGTATAATAGGAAGAGTCAAAATGATGCTGCAGAGAGTCAGACATATTCTCTTGGGCACACGAGAGATCAGGACCATAGGAGAGGCGATCGAAGACTGAGCCTGAGCTGCGTAGAGCAGGCAGTATACGGCTGGAGTCAACAGTCTTCATGCAGCTGGCAGTTGTGGCCGTATAGGCTTTTTTCGTGCGGCTGCAAGTCTCGGCCACATGAGTCTTCTCCATACGGCTGGAAGTTCTGGCCGTATGGATATTCTTCATGCGGCTGGCAGTTTCAACCGCATGAGCATCATGCATACGGCTGGCGGTCTTGGCCGCATGAGTGTTCGGCTTCTTCCTGGAGCACATAGAATCACTCTTTGTCCCTGCAAGTCCAGCATCGTAGTGCTTTCCTCTGCCGGACTTGGGGACAGCAGAGTCCTCTATGGCTTGAAGTGGGGCCGCATGAGAGTCGCCTTCGCCGTCTTGGGTAGCAGAGAGTACTCCATCCAGGGCCTGGGGAGGAGCAAATGATTTTGGCCTCCACTCCCTGCGAGCCTTCTTTGTGCGGGTTTGCTTCTGGACCGGGCCAGCGCTCCCGTTAGAGAGCATTTCTTCAAACGCCTGTTGGTCGAAGCGGACGACCATCTTCTGTTGCACGGAGCCAAGTTTGGCTGCATCCGATTGCGTCACCAACTTCTCAGCCGTAGAGAAGTTTGTCCCCAGCAGAGTCGCCATCGTGTTTGCCATTGATTGTAAAAGTACAGAACAATTTATGTAGGAGGACTGAACTTAGACTCACAATACAAACTCGCTTGTACAAAGAAAGCCTAGGGACAAAAACCTAGGTACAGCAATCTAAGTACAATTGTTTATTTTAGATTCTGGGGGGTGACGATAGAGGCTCGGGAAAGCGACGACAGCTCTGCCTTACACCTTGGACGATCGGGTACAACCTTGGCTCTGTAGAAGAACTGCTAGGCGTTGAGGAAGAAATGCTCTCCTTGTTCTCTCTGTATATGCTCCTTTGTCCCCTCGATCTCTGTATATTCTCTCTCTGACTCTCTGGATCCGAGGGGGTGTGCTGTGCGCTCTGTGCTCTTGCAAGGGAATGGCACCTTGCTATTTATAAGAGTGGGGGCATCATTAGGGTTTGCAATGATTGCCCATTCTCAAAAGTCGGCGGTTAAGGATCAATGAATCTAGGCCGCTCATCTTGAATATAATAGATTTGAGCAATTAATGTGATTGTATCAAATCTCTGTGGGCAATAAATGTTGATTACCATGAATATTCGTGACTTGTGATGGCTTGCCACATGTCTAATTTGTTCGATCTGGGCAATTACGGTGATTGCAGCAAATCTGATTTTGTTAGGATTTGTTAGCACACACAATCTTAGGAAGATAAGACTGCCACGTATCTCAATCGTCGTAAAAAGTGCCACGTGTCTCCACTGGGTCATCTTGGCCGAGCCGCATGAAGATGGGCAGCCGCATGGGGACGAACAGCCGCATGAAGATAGTCAGTCGCATGAGGATAGGCAGCCGCATGCTGACGGGCGGCCGCATAAGGGATGCAGCCGCATGAAGATGGGTGGCCGCATAAAGTAGGCGGCCGCATGAACTGGGCGGCCGCATAAATACAGCAGCCGTATGCCTCGGGGCTCGGTGGATTCTGCCAGCTGTGAGAAGATCTCCTCCTCTTCCCTAGGAACGCTTCTTTATGTCAGTCATTATTGCGCCTTTATGTCAGAGCTATCATCTGTCAGAGCTGTCAGCCGTCAGGGCATTAAATGCAGCAAAAGACGAAGTGAGGAGCTGTTGAAGGCCACGTGGCTCCTCTCTGGGCCGCATGGAACTATTCGAGCTGCATAGATTCTTGAGCCGCATGGATCCCTGAGTCGCATGGGCTCTCTGAGCCGCATGGATCCCTCAGCCGCATGGGCTCTCTGAGCCGCATAGGGATCCTTGGCCGCATGGACCTTTCTTTATTCTTTTCCATGCTTCTACAATCGTATTGAGGATACGATACATGGAATAAGTCTTCTCGATACTCTGACACTCTGAAAGCCAAAGCTAATCTCTCGGCATCGGGGTCATCTCTGAGATCGACTGTAAAAAAAAGGGGGAGCAAAGATCAATTACAAAGTCTATGCAACAATCCCTAAAATTAAAGTAGGGTACGCGAGGTCATAGGTTTTGCGAGCTTCTAAAATATATTTTAGATTATGCGCAGATCTAGGTTGCACGAGTTCACAGGGTGCGCCTAGTGTAAGTTTGAAGGAACATGAACTCAAGTTCAGCATGAATTTAAGTTCTACATTACGCAAATACATAAGTTGAGCCTAGTGCAAATTCGAAGTGCTCATGTCCGAAGTGTGCGATCGCGCAAGTTCAGAAGGCACAAGTTCGAAACTTGTACAGCACAATTCGTAAAAATAAACAGTGTGTTTTGATACAGCCAACACTCTAAAAAAAGAAGGCACAAGTGATGAAGTGCGCACCTGCACTCTAAAAAGAGGAGGTGCACGTTACAGAGTGCACAGATCAATCAGAGCTCTAAAAAGAGATGATCGACTCTGGCATAATGGGCTATTGTTCACTAGCACCTAAGAGATGGTCGATTTGCTCTCCGAAGATCACATTCGAGCGGCAGGTTGGCTCTTTCAGCTCTCGACGACGGGGGCGCATAGCGAGGCGCCCTTATCGGTGATGTGCACGACGAAGGTCCGACGGGGCCTTGCCCTTGTCAACAATGGATTTCCTTGGCGCTATTTGATGGTCGGAGAAACTCGGGAAGAAGAAGACAAAAGAGTGAAGAAAAAATAACTTTTTTAGTGAAAGTACATTTTTCTCTCTCCTTACAGATATTATAGCCCAAAATAATTTCTTGACTGTTGCGCAACTTGCGCTCAGAAATCGGAGTCGGTTACACTGTTGACAGGCGCAACTCGTGTCGATCGTTTCTAATTCAAAGTATTTAAAACTTTGAAAACTTTGAAGGGGGTCTTGTAGAAGCTCAAAAATGAATGGGTGCCACTCAGAAGAAGGCGCCAGCATCAAGTGGCAACTAGATGCTGACATGCGTGAGACTCAAGTTGCATCCACATCAAGGTGCACGGGTCCTATGTAGCAAGCTTCCTCGAGAAGCTATAACGGTTGCCATCATTACTGACAGCACAATAGTCAAAGAATATCTCTTCGAATCCCGAGCAACGCGACGCTCGAGAAGATTTTGTCAATATTAAATGCTGACAACTAGCTTGCGCAAGCTATCGAAGGGCGTAAGAAATTTTTACAGCATAAAAGGCTGAGTGAGAGGCGCCAGTTATCATGTTGTGCCAGCACAACATGGCTAGTTGGTGCCACCTGATTAATTTTTTGTCGAGAAGCTAGATGACGTGGCGCACATGCCACTAATTTTGAAGAACGTGTCCATTACACTGCCCACGACAGCACATATCTCACTAACAGGATGTCATGCGTCACCAGCAGTTAAAGTAACCGTTCGCACAAGTGGATAGGAGGCGCACAACTCAGAAAATAGTTATTTCAAAACTCTATAAATAGAGTTTCAAATCAGTTCTAAAGTATCACTAATGATCATAATCTTCTGACAAAGCGTTGTTGCATTCTCCAGAGGCTCGTGTCTTCAATATCACATAGTCCAAAGGATAAAGTAATCGTCTTCTGATCAGATTCCTATAGTTGTACTTCCCCAGAAATCATTGTACTCTTGTACTTTCATTATTTCTTAGTTTGTAGAAAGTAAACTTTTGTTTTACAAACATATAGCTGCGAGGAATTCCAAATTTCATAATTAAGGTATATACATCCAAAGTCTGGTCCCTACATTTCTGCCACACCGGCTAATATAGCTGAGATAAATTCCAGGCTCCATAACCAAGTAGACGTTTTACCTTCTTTATTGTCCTCATTATCATATGTTATCAGAAGATACCGTGATCCAGTCCATAAAATTCATCTCGATATGAAAATCAAAGTCAACAACGAACCATCAAAATTAAATTCAATAACAAGAAACAAAGGTAAACAGAAACAAAAGGAAAGGATTTTGAATTGATGTTCAAAACAAGATTCTCAAGGGTCATTCTAGGAATCTCTTAAGAAGTCCTAACTGTGATTGAGTAACTCCTACCATAACTTAGAACCTATATCCTAATAGCAGGCTCGTAATTAGTACTCTAAGTCGAGCACCATTACGAAATCGTACTAGTTGCGACTCAGACCTGCATGGGCCACCACAAAAACGTGTTACGACCCGCACCCTATTTAGGGGGCACGAGCACATGAGTACGTCCAGCCTACGTCGTAGAGTTGGCAGTAGAATAATATATAGGTTATCTAGAACATATAACATCTAAGCCACATTGAATATAAACTGTCATGTTCACACGGAGGAATATAATCACAACTCAATCACATGAATCTAAGGAAGATAAGTACGAATAACATAGAGATAAAGATGAAATAGATGCAGAGTCACAAACACAAGTTCAGAATTCAAAGACAAAATACAATCTCTAATAAGTTCTACAGACCCAAAATATCAAGCTGGAATACAACAAGTCTGGCTAATCAAGTCACTACAGGCGGTACGTCCTCTACGAGCACCGGCTCCACAGGCAAGTCCTGATCATAGTCTCCATCTATGCCAAACTCGTAGAAGGTCGAGCAATCAACATCTAAGTCCTCTGAAAAATAGTTATCCAGTCAGAATTGGAGCAAAGTACAAACGCCAACAGCAATTCCAATGAATTGACAAATACCATAAGAAACAGTTATAATGGAATACAAGATAGAATATCAATACTAGAAGTAAAATAGCACAAGGTAGACTAAATATCATGTCATAGAATGAGATATAGGGTAAAACTGGAATGTAAAGCAGTACATGTAATCTGATATACAATATAAATATAAAAGGTGCCTTGAGATATTAGAGCATTATGTGATCGGCTTGGGTCCAGATCAGGCTGTTCCATTTGACCGGCTATGCACAAGAACAAGCACAGGTAAACCTGAAGATTAGGCCGGCCAAAATAGAAAGCTATTACTCAAATAGTATCAGGTCAGGCTACACCCTACGTGTGGCGAGGGTGGAGCTATGCACAAGTAGTAAACAGGATGGGTATTGATCACATAACCTCTAATAACTTTCCATCCTCAAATAGTATAAAGGATCCAACTAATACGTCATGACATGGGATTCAAAGAGCATGGGGCCAGCCCACTCCCAAATTGGTGTCTATACAAGTACAAGAAACAAGATCGAACTATGTACCAATATACCAAGTAAACCAAGAATAACATCTCATGACGGGATCCAACGTATACTAGTCTGTTTATCCTTGTGTCGAGAATCAAGTAAAATACTACAACTGAACAGATATAAGAAATATCAAAGCAATGAAAACTATCAGAGAATGTACTCGCTTACGGTCCTGAGCTATCAATATGAATCGAGGCTCAAAGTGGAATCACAGACCTACAGATGAGATATACATGTGTTGAATAGGGCTAAACAGTGTTAGATATGGTTTTCTAGTGCGTGATATGCAATCTAGGTCAAATTAGGTCAAGTGTTGACTCACAGTTGACTTTTGGTCAACTAGTCAACTATGGTCAAACCCTAGTCTAATCTAGCTCAAATGTTGACTCAAGGTTGACTTCCAGTCAAAATAGTCAACTTTGGTCAACCATGGTCAAATCTAAGTCAAATTATCCTATATCAAGCCATTACCTACTTAGATACCCTAATCGAGGTATTCACATACCCAACATGTATATTCATATATATATATAATATACCCCATATATATGGTAATACATTATCTATCAAGTACTCTACCCTAGTCATCTAGGTAACCATTATCTTTATGCAAACTCTACCTTAGACACCTAGGCTAAAGGATACCTTAGTCTAGTAGGTACCCTTATCTATATATCTAGGTAATAGCTATTACCTTAACTAGTAGGATACCATATATATATACTCATATCCTAACTTACTAACAAAAACTAACAACCATCCTAACTTGAACTAACATCTACTAACTAAATCCTAATACACTAACACCACCATATCCTCTAGCTAACATACCACTGGCCCAAACCATCTGCTACCTGCAGGTAACATGGCCAAGTGGCCTAGCACCTCTGCTGCTACTACAATGCTCTACAATGAGCTGTTGTGCCTGTTGTAAGCTCAAGTGTTGTTGCTGCTGCTGTAAGCTCAGGTTGCACCTGCAACTGCTGCTGCAATGAAATGCAGTACAAGCAACTTGTTGCTGCAATTGCTACTGCTATTAAAGCCTAGAGTTGCTGCTACTGCCTACCAAGGTGCAATGTAAACCAAGAAAGCTAAGCCTAACCACCAGGATACATGAGTCTAAATATACATCTGAAAGTGACTAATACAAACTATCAACTGACATTAACTCAACATTCTAACATATGAGACTAACCTGGGACACATGAATCTAACATACCTCTAACAAAACCATATTTGATACTAACTCTCATGACTAACTGAACTCTGATACTCTCTAGGATCTACTAACATATTTATTAGCTCAAAACCTATTCACTAACAAAAACTAACATCAAGACACTAACAATCCAAATAGGATACTAACACATGCACAAAGCCCTCTGAACTAATTGATACATCCTAACATCTCTAACAAATATACTAACTCAAAACCTGACTAGTCCTAACTCAAAAACTCTCACTGTACCCTCTGATACCACAACTAATCCTAAACCCTCTGATACATGATGATATAATAACTAATTTACTGACTAATTAATATCTGAACTCTCTAATACACTAATCTACTGATACATTCCTCAACCCCAAAACTCCGATACCTAAATCCATGTCTAATGGCCTACTCCTAAACTAAATGCCAAAGCCACATGTTGTCACTGCTCTGCAATAGGGCAGAACCCGACCCCCTCTATACTGCTGCCTAGTGCAGCAAGCCAAGGGCCAAACCAAATGGCCAAGTGCCAATGCATATGCTCTGCTTTGACTACTGCACAGCATGGGGCCATTCCCCTGCTGCTCTTACTGTTCTGCAAACTGCTGCTAACCCGATCCCTCTCTACACTGCACACTAATAAACCCAAAACTGATATCTAAAGCCTAAGGCCAATGGCCAAGCAAATGGCCAAGTGCCAATTCCATGGCCAAATAGCCCGACCCCCCCCCCCCTCTAATCCTACTATTTTGTATACTCAAACCCAATCTACTGACACGGTGCAGTGCACACGAAACCCCCCTCCCCTCTGTTGCTGACACAACCAAGCTAATGTTCACTACAGTGAACATCAAATGCCTCTTCTAAACTCCACACACACAACACAATCTACCATGTGTACATTCCTCCCATGTTCACTTGACAGTGGACCACTCCACTCTCTCAAAACAACACACACACTCATACATATAACATACATGTATACAAATAACATGTAGCTTATATATATATATATATATATATATATATATATATATATTGAAATATATATTGAAATATATATATATATATATATATATATATATATATATATATATATATATTGAGAAAACCGGAACTTTATTAAAGAAATAGGCGCAAAATGCCTAAGCCTATACAAGTAAGCACGCTAAACGCGGAAAGAGCAAAACAAAACCAAACACGCAAACGCGCACAAAAAGGGGACCGACTCTCCACGACCTACGAAAAGGGGAGGCGTGAGGAAACCGGGAGTGGCCTAAGCAAGGGCCTCCCAAAAAGTGTTTGAGGTGTGAGACCAACTCCTCCTGGCTTTGAGAATTTGTCTGATGACCTCTCTGAGCAAAAGCGGCTGAGGGAGTTGGCGGCCTTCATATCTGAATTTGTTCTTGTTCCTCCATAAAACCCAGATACCAGCGGCTACGACGATCTGATGTCCGTGGAAGAGACTCCAGCTGGTCAGAAGATCGTTGAAGCCTCCAGAAGGGGGGATGAGACTAAGTCTATTGTGGAGGTTGAACCAAATCTGAGTCGCCAATTCGCCGTAGAAAAGAACATGCTCTGCGGATTCTAAAGTAGGCTCAACGCAGCGATAACATCTGGATGCGCGGCTGAATCCGATTGACTTGTGTGGTCGTCCATCGATAGCTTCTGACGAATTGTGCGCCAGATGAGCCACTTGGTGGGAATGCAAGACTGCCAAAACTTAGAGCACAACATGTTCGGCATACCGCTGCCCCGGGCCACCATTCTTGCGGAAGCCAGCGAAAAATCCCCGCTCGGGTTGAGGGACCATCTCCACTTGTCGGGTGCGTATGTGAATATATATATATATATATATATATACATATATATATATATATATATAGCTCATATATATACATGTATACATATATACATGAGCTCATATAACATATAGCTCATATATATATATATATATATATATATATATATATATATATATATATATATATATATATATATATATATATATATATATATATGGGTCCGGATCGGGAGCCCCGTTTTCGGAGCCCCGCCGAAGCCCCGCGATCCTTGGCCGTTGGATCGCGCGGCATCGCGTGGGCCCCTCGCGGGCCCCGCTCGATCCGATGGTGCAGGGGGGGGCGGGGCTTCGGCGGGGCTCTGCGGACGGGGCTCTTGATCCGGATCCTATATATATATATATATATATATATGAGCTACATGTTATATGAGCTCATGTATATAAAAAAAAAAAAAAAGTATACATATATATATATATATATATATATATATATATATATATATATATATATATATATATATATATATATATATATATATATATGTAAAAAAAAAAAATATATATATATATATATATATATATATATATATATATATATTTATATATATATATATATATATATATATATATATAAGATATAAAAATATATATATATATATATAATATATATATATATATATATATTTATACGAACCAAAGGTTTATTGATGTATCAAGCACAAAATGCCAAAGCCTATACAAGTAAGCGCGCCAAGAGCGAAGAAAAACAAAAGTAATAAGCAAACCGAGCGCCCCAGGGCGCTGCAGATGGGCTAAAGAAAAGCCTGCCAAAACCAGTTTGCAGAGTGGGAGCAACAGTTCTTGAGTTTAAAGATCTGGCGATGTGTTTCGTAGATCAGTAGGGCCGCGTTGTACTGGCAGTCTTCATACCTGAATTTGTTTCGGTTCTTCCAGAGCGTCCAAATGCCAGCGGCTGTAGCGATGATGACAATGGAAGTCTCCCATGTTGGCCAGGAGATCGTTGAAGCCCCCGGGCCAATGCCTCTTCCTACATAGACGGGCGAGGTCGAGCCACAGCTGATCGGCAAGATCTCCGAAGATCAGGATGTGTTCTGCTATTTCAGGTTTCTGGAAGGTACAACAGTGACATCTAGATGCTAGGCTGAAGCCTATGGTGTTTAGTGAGTCGTCGGTCGGAAGCTTCCTGCGTTGGGCTATCCAGATCAGGAACGACCACTTGATGGGTATACATGTTTGCCAGAAGGGGGCGATCAAAGTGGACGGCATTCCTCCGGCCCTGACCTCGCGCCTGGCGGATGCCATCGTGAACGCTCCTCCAACGGTAGGGGTCCAACACATGGTGTCTGGGAGATCGTTGATTTATGCATCCACGGCGGCGATCGCTATGGCCGCCTCTGCCCTGATTCAATCTCTGATCCGATCCCACCGCCATCCCGAAGCGCTGCTCCAAAGATCCCGAATCGTATAGTTTGGTGGGGCATCTGGGGTGAGATGGAATACCGTGTCTCCAATCCACCTTTCGTGGCATGGTGACGAGGCACCGTTGCCAAGCTGCAAACAGATAAAGGGTTCAGCTAGCTGACGACCGTGAAGAATGAGATGCCAGAAGGCTGAGGAACGGTTGTTGGCCACCGCCGACGCTGGGTGAGCGTGAGGAAAGTATCTGGCTTTCATGAAATACGTCCAGATGGAGTTATAGGATCTAGTCTTCTACCACAATTTCATAGAGCAGGCATCCACAATGTGCGCTAATTTGATAAATCTGAGGCCCCCTTCGTTCGTTGGTTTGGCCATCGTGTCCCAGCTGGCCCAGTGGTGCTTTTCCTTACCATATTGATGCCCCCAGAAGAAGTTGGCGAAGAGAGTCTCCAGGGATGATAGCACCTTCAAAGGCGGGGAGCAGACGGCCAGGGTGTAGATAGGGATGGAAGACCGAACGTGCTTGATGAGAATCATCTTGCCACCTGGGAAGAGGGTAGCGTTGTGCCAGCCTTCGATCTTCTTCCTAGTCTTGCTAACGAGCCCGCTGAAGATGGTTGAATTAGATATACTGTACACCAATGGACATCCCAGGTATGTGAATGGTGGGTATGCGGTTGTGAAGGAGATGAGATTGGTGAGGGTGGCCGAGTGGGTCCTGTCTGCTTTGTGGTTGGTGTATATGACGCCTTTTTTTGATTGATCTTTTGACCAAAACATATGGTGTATTTTTCAAGGATATTACAGACCACCTCCACAGATCCTACATCGCCGGAGGAGAAGATGAGGATGTCGTCAGCGTAGGCCAGATGGGTTATTAGGGGACATCCGGCGGTAGTGTGAAAGTGGTGGAATATGGGGATATTGGCCATGCCGTTGGGATTTCTGCTAAGAGCTTCGGCAGCAATGATGAATATGGTGGAGGAGAGAGGGTCTCCTTGGCGTACCCCTCGGCTGGATTTGAAAAAACCTTCTGCTTGGCCGTTGATGACAGTGGAGAACCATGAGACGCTAATGGATCTGTATATGATATCTATCCATGTTTCGGAGAACCCGAATGCCCTGATGACCCAAATCAAGAATTGCCAGTCAAGACGGTCATAGGCCTTCTCCATATCAAGCTTAATAGCAATATTATCCCCTCTGGACGAGAATTTCATGCATGTTATCATCTCTTGGGCTAGGAGGATGTTATCGGTGATGTTCTGCCCGATGACGAATTCGCTCTATTCCTCGAAGATGATCTTAGGGAGGATGTGGGCCATACGGGTGGCGATGATCTTGGAGATGATTTTGTTGGTGAAGGTGCATAGGCTGATTGGTCTGAAATCTTTGAAGGTCTCTGGGTTGTCTTTTTTGGGGATTAAGATGAGGTTGGCCCGGGATAGCGATTTGGGATAGTGCGCTCCTTGCAAAAAGGCGATAGCTGCCTTGATCACATCGGTGTGGATGATATTCCAACAGGACCTGAAGAAAACCCCCAAGAATTCGTCTGGAGCAGGAGCGCTATTTTTTTCGAGGGCCCAGACCGTGGACTTTACTTTATCCGCGGAAGGGGGCTTGACAGAAGATCATTATCCTGTTCTTCTATTAATGGGGGGACCTTCGCCAGGAAGCTCTCGTCTTTAGCTACGACGTCTTTGGTAAAAAAGTTTAGAGTAGAAGTTGGTAGTGGCCGCCTGGATGGACCGTTGGTCTTTAAGTAAGGTGCCTCTATCATCAGAGATTTGATGAAGGGAAAGTTGATGCCTGCGTCCCCTAACGCAGGCATGGAAGAAAGCAGAGTTTCTGTCGCCCTCGATGTCCCAAGTCAATCTGGATTTCTGTTTCCAAAATTTTGTCTCCATTTTGAGGCAAGATTTAAGGACGGCCTTGTTGAGGTTAAGAGTGGCACGGTTCTCTGAAGATCCATCTGTGGCAAATCTAATCTCAGCACGAGTGACGTCGTCCTCCGCGTTCTTGATTTCTTGGAAGATGTTGCTGAACGCGAGTTTACTCCAGGAAGCGAGGGCATGCCTGGTAGCCTTAAGTTTAACGGCCATTCTGATAAGGGGGTCCGGGTTGTTGGAAGAGTTCCAGGCGGATGCCACGATGTTATAGAATTGAAGGTGATGTCTCCAGAGGTCCAGGAATCTTAAGGGTTTTTTAATCGGGTTGGTGATGGTGCTGACCTCAATAAGGAGGGGGAGTGGTCAGATTCAGTGGAGTTGAGGTGGGATAGGTTGGAGATGAGGTCATATCGATCCACCGATTGTCTATAAGGGCGTAATCCAAACGAGAATATTGGCGACGAGCTCCTTCTTGCATATTATACCAGGTAAAGGAGTTGCCGTAGAAGGGGAGGGAGTGTAAGTTGGCCTGAAAAATAAAGGAGTTGAAGTCGTTCATCGTTGGTTGGTGGGGAGGGCGGCCCCCCGACTTTTTCTCGCTGCTAGAGATAGTGTTGAAATCCCCGATACAAAGCCACGGGAGGGTGTTGAGGGACCTGTGAGTATCCTTAAGGGTGGTCCAGAGCTGCTTACGCTCGACGTAGTCGTAGCTGCCATGAACTGCGCAGATAAGGGATCTGGAGGA
The DNA here is from genome assembly GCA_029216955.1 of Iris pallida. NCBI lineage: Eukaryota > Viridiplantae > Streptophyta > Magnoliopsida > Asparagales > Iridaceae > Iris > Iris pallida. The sequence goes on along the minus strand of JANAVB010033220.1, from coordinate 18,217,893 downwards.
GAGGGCTAGGTGTTCTACCCAGCATAATAGCGCCTGATCGGAGTCGAGGACGGTGCCAAACATACATTCGTCGGAGAATAGGATCCAAATGTCGTGGCACCCAGCAATGGCGTTTGGGAAACCGAGCTGAAGTTGGATGGCTTTGAGGTTTTTCTGGGGGATTTTTGGTTCGATGATAACGATAATGGCAATCCGATGGATTTTGGTGAGGGAGGTCAATCTCCTCTTGGTTGGTTTGTTGGCCAGCCATCTGACATTCCAAGTTAGGATGTTAAGCGTTCGTATGATTGCGATTGGATGTGGGGTTGAGCTTTGAGGCAGACCGAGTGGTCATGACCGAAGGCTCTTTGGCTCAATTTTTTTTTGATGAGTAGTGGAGGCCTTTTGTAGCACTATAGGGGTAGCTACCGTCGAGTCTCCGATTTTTGAGGCGGTCTCCAAGGTGTTAGCGAGTTCTGTCTCGATCTCGGCCAGAGCGCTGAAAGGGCTGTTGGGGTTAAGGAAGCCTGCGTCCTGAGCTTGTCGTATCCTGGCTTCATACTCAAGGTCTAACAACTGCACATCCTCATTCGGGAGTGGCGAGGAAGGATGATCTTCAGTGGCCGGAAGGGACGTCTGCTCCTGCCTATAATCCCTGGTTTATCCCGAGGCTCCAGCGGAGAGATCGTCGTCATGCTCCCCCCATCCTGAAACTTATTCTAGTCTGCAGAAGGGCCGACAGCCAGCTCTCCACCTGCAATGGTCTGAGGCTTGTTAGGTAGGGGTTTGGGTGTTCTTCGGCCTCTAGAAGGGGGCTTAGGAGCTCGAATCTGTTGAGGAAGGTGATACCTGTTGGCTTGGCAGGGGCCATGATGCTGTTTGTCGAAGTGGACATATGGGGACTGGGGGAGCCGTCGCTCTCAGCGAAGTGAGAGTGGTGGTTGGGGCGGGGAAGAATCGGACAAGGAGTAGGAAGATAGGTTGTCTTCTGGGATTGGTTCTTAGGAGGCACTTTCTTTCTGAGCTCGGGGTGGGCTTTGAAGTACTGCTTCGATAGGTGGCCTCTGATCTGACAGTACGTACAGAAGCTGATGTTGTTGTCGTACTCAAGCGCCTGAAGTTGTGCCTGCCCCCTAACTCTAGATGAATGAATGATGGGGGGTCGAAGGATAGGTCGATCTCTATACAAATCTTAGCATAGTTTTCTTTAGTGAGATTACGAGTTTCGTCGACGATAGCGACAAAGGTCCCGAAGGAGCTGGCAATCCTCTTGAGAGCTGCGGGAGCGAAGTAGACCAGGGGGAGTTTTGGCAAAGTAATCCACGTCGAGATAACCTTAGAGTCGACGTTGGAATTAAAATTGGGGGACTATTTGGCAATTTTCATGCTGAGTGCTCCGATGGTGGTGGTGCCCTTCGCCCAGACTAGGGAGCAGTCGGAGTCAGACGATAGGTGGAGGAAAAGATGTCTGGAATCCACCGGTGCGACCTTGTAAGTAGTAGAGAGACCACATCCTGTAATGGCTTCCTGCACGACCTACAGTTTAGGGCATCCGGACTGGAATTTCAGCACGAAAGTCTTCGAGAAGGCAGAGGATAAGGAGGAAATTTCATCGGTAGAGAACGGCACGCTGATGTTTTGACCTTCGGGCGGGGTAGAGAACTCTAGCTCTGGGAGTTCAATGTCCTTTTCGGGAGGCAACTGTAGTAGCCTATCCAGACGCAGTACTTCAACAAATGTACGACTGGAGGACGTAGGCAGATTGAACCCCAACACGGGGGGATGGGGATTGGAGGGTGAAACGGGAGCAACGTTTTGGCCCTAGGGGGTTCTACTCGGATGCGAGCTACGCTCAGCAATAAGCACAAGGGTAGGGCCCGCAGGACTACTGAGAGTCATAGACGCTTGAGATCCCAACAAAGGAAGGTCGAATGCACGCCGGACTGCTCCTGCGGGCGCAAGACCGTCCACAAAAGGCTGGGGGTGGAGCCCAGTTGGGCGCATGAAGGCTGGGTACTCACTGGCGCATAGCCGCTAACATACAAATAGCCCGGCTCCGGAGGCGCATAGCCCAGGGGGGCTGGCGCATGGGAGGCCGGGACGGAGGGCGCATGGTCCCCGACGGAAGTCCCGGGTGCATAATGCTTCAGGAGGGGCGCAGAAGGCACATGTACCCCGACGGATGACCCTGGCGCCTAACCCCTCAGGAGGGGCGCAGACGCCTGCTCGATTGGAGGGGGTGCATATGTACGAAGGCTGAGAGGCGTATGGCTCCCCATGGAGGAGGAGGGAGCATGCGAGAGCGGGAGTTTTGAATTTTTAAATGTTAAATTCGAACTCTGAAGGGGTGACGGCCCGGGAACCCAGGCGGCGGTGATCCCGGAGTCTCCCGAAGAAGGCAGGCTAAGACTGCGCACCGTATTGGAGGACGGGAGCCACAGAAGGAGCGGAGCCGCACCGGGGCGGGGAAGCGCTAAGGGGTGAGGTCCGGCAAGGGCAGGCGGGGCATCCAAGCGAGGAGAGGCGCCAACATTGGCGGAGGAAGGATCCAGAGAATGGTCCGCCGACGGCCACCTAAGCTTCTGGGCGATCCCGGCGGAAGAGAAGCCTACCAAGGCGAGGTGAGCGGATGTCCAGGTCGACGATGGGGTGGAGCGTCGTGCAGCCCGGCTACGACCGTCAGGCGCACGACCCAGCCGTCGCCTGGGGAGGTACGAGTGCGGGAGGCTCTGACGACGGGAGGAGGCGACGGGGGGACTAACCGGATGGCCATGGCCGCGGGGGTGAGATTCACCGAGGGGGGATGGGGGAGCAGAGAACATGGGGGAAGCCTCAGTAACGATATATATATATATATATATATATATATATATATATATATATATATATATATATATATATATATATATATATATTAGGAAGACATACTAATAGCCTAGCTAAGGAATAACCTACCCAAACATATAATCAAAACTGAAAATAAAGCCCAAAATAGCCTATGAGGCATTTCACCAAACACTTGGGGGCTCTCCTCGGATTTCTCCAAGTATGGCACAAAAACCCTATATGAAATACACAAAAAGGAAGGTTAGAGCCTTGCTCACCTCCCCATGGGTATCCCTAACCAATGTGGGTGTTCCTACAAGGTGTCATGCATGAAGAAGAATCTAAAACTATGAGAATGCAAGGTTTTACCTATTGGTTGGTTGATTTCCCAATAAAATCTCTTGTGGAATGCTCTTGTGTCAAGTTAGACACAATTTTCTCCTCCTTGGACACTTCCCCACGAGCTTCTTGGATCTACAAGCTCCTAGCCTTGAAGAATGAAGGTTTTGGAGGAGTTTGGGAGAATTGGGAGAGTTTCAATGGTAGGAATCCATGGAAATGGAAAGGGCTATGCTAGGGTTTTGTGGAGGCTCATTAATGAGGGATAAGATGACTTAATGGCTCTCTAATACCATCTAAGAGAGGGAGCCCTAAAACCCCTCTAAAATGTCTAATTTGCCCTCTCAAGTCACCATGAACCATCTCCTAATTAAAAGGTTAATGGTGCACTAAGTATGGAATTAAATTCTAGTCTAAACTAAGTCTAACATGACTTAAAGGAAGCTAATTGTGTTCATCCTAGGTTGTGGGCTCAAGTGGTCATATCTAGTCTCATTGGGTTCACAAGTTAAGTTTCAATTAGTAGACTAAACTAACAATGAATGAAACTTTCTCAATAAATGAATTAAATAATATTCAAGTAATATAAATAATGCAAATTGACAAGAATAGCCCTATTTTTGAAATGTGGTAGTGAAACATCTTTACGTTCTTGGACTCTTATTTGATTCGTTTCAAATCAAAGTTGCATCTGCGATTAACCAAAGTTGCTTCCGCGAGTATTCAACGTTGCTTCCATGATTAAATCAAAGATTGCTTCCACAATTATCCTGATGTTGTTTTTATAATTATTCCAAGTTGTCTCATATCTGAAAGTCGTTGACCCTCTTGGTTGCTCACTGGATGTTCCATACAATAAGTATAAATACATTGTGATGCCCATGAATGAATGCTTGCTGTTGGTTTGGATACTAATGAACCAACAATGACTCGATGCCATAGTATGCTATGCTGTAAATAATATTTAAAGTGTAGGAATAGAGAAAAGTTGCCATGTGTGCTGTAACATGTCTAAGAATTTCATGTTAGTTGTAACTTGAGACCTAAGATGTTGGTAAGATGTTGGCTTTTATGTTGTGATCAGTCTAGATCATGATTGACCGAATAGACTTTAACTTAGTATCGTTTGGGGATGGCTTTACTTTCGAGTGGTATATGCCTCTACTACTTCAGAATGAGATGTATCGTGACCCTTCCATCGGATAGCAATGTGTCTATCTATGAACCTTGGGTAGTGCTGAGACTTAGGTGGAAGTCATGCCATATTGCTAGGTGACTCGAATGTCCCTTGACGGTGACGTTATGCTGGGTAGCGATAATTATCAGAAATTATAACTAGTGGCTTGGTTAGAAATTGCTCAGTCGAGTGATAACTCGGAATGGTCGAATAATTATTCTACTATGGGTAATAAATTTGGCTAGAGAATGTTGTGGCTTAGAACATGGAACGATAGTTACGATTAGTTGGATGAAATCATGTATGGCTAATTACAATCTGGTTGCTAAATTAGAAGTTTTGGAAATATTGTCGGTGACTCAAATGAATGTTAAAAATCTGTGTTATGACCCTAATGCACGATGTTAACCCATCTTGATCGTCGAAGGATAAAATTAGTAAAGTATGAGTTTAAGCTTGGCAAAATAGATAGTCGTTGTATATGTACATGTATACTAAGGAATTAAAGTGTATCACAAAAGTAACAAGTAGTGCCTCGGAATACTTATGTTGCATAGAAAATGGTTAATTGATATATAAAATTGTCGAATTAGAATGGAATAGATAACTTAACCCTTGCGGTGCGAAATCTTATGAATCTTCGTATGAGATTTTGATGGCCGAGAAACGAATGGGATTGAGAACCACAATATGTGTTGGATAGTGTCGGTAGATGGTATGATGGTATAGACGACTGTCGGTTGGAATATAGATTGTTGGCTTATAATTTTTTCATACAGACCGAATAGTATAATTCTATAGTTTTGTTGAGACTATCAGAATCGATGACCTTTGAAATAGTTAGCCTCGATATATACATCAGTGTGGGTACGAAGGAATTGGAATAGAAATCAAATCGTTGGGAATTTACTTGATGGATTAGATTGCTGGGAATTGTATGTCGGAATGAGAATTAGACCGTAATGTTGCTAGATCGATCTTTCATGACTAGAGATAATGGCACTTTTGTAAATAAATATGGTATGGATAAGAGTGGGAAGTTTCTAGAGATTATTTAGTCATATGGAGTAGCTAATTAGTCATGTGACTAATTATTAAGTTAGTTATAACTAACTAACTAATTTACTAACTAATTTGTAACAAAATGTAACTACTTCCAAACAAACCCCACTTTCTTCCTAACTAACCCTAACAAACTCTAAAAAACCTTCTAACAACATAACTAACTCCTAACCACTTTCTTAGTGGAGAAGAAGAGTTAGTTAGCAGTTTATTACATTTTGAGATAAATATATTATTTTCGTAAAATAGTTAAATTGTTTTATAATTCCTTAATTGATCACTTCAAACTCTATGTAAACAGAGGATTTCTTCTGTTTTCTCATTCCAATCAACGAGCAGCGAAGCTCTGTTAAAATTTCTCCCCACTTCCACTTCTTCTTCTTCTTCCTCCGTTCTTCCCAATCAACCTACTCTAAAACCCTAACCCTACTCTTTTGAGTTCGGCAATGGCAGTCGGGGCAGTAAATCCTCAGCCAAGCGACGCCTAGGCATAGTCTTCTCCGGTGACATCGGCAGTCGAACGACAGCACAAAACTTATCGTCGTAGTGGTCCGGCGAGTGGAATCATGGCGCACACGGCGAGCACCACCGCAACAGCTCCCTCCTCCGTCGATCGTGCTGACTCGATCGATCGATCGGTGAGTTCCTTGTTCTTCCTCCTCCTTTCGTTTAGATCAATCTCGATCGACAATATGATCGAGCGATCCACTCATTTAGAGGTTCTTGATCGTAGCAGGTGACGACGGTTCTCGAAGACACCCTCGTTTCCGATGACAATCATTTCCTTGGCGGACAACAGTGCTGCCAGTGGTTCTTCCACTGTCACTACCACATTTTTGGCCTAGGGATATTTTGGTCATTTGTGATTTATTGGATTTAATTTGAATTTTTGATAATTAATATTGTGTTAATCTTTGTGTTGAGCCTTAACCTAGTTTTGTCCTAACCTAGATGTTAGTCATGATCCTAGAGACTAAGTTAGAGGATTACAAACTTAATGGTTAAGTTAAAAATATCTAGATATTTAGCTAAGTTAGATATTTTAGCACAACCTAATATCTACTTGGGCCTTTAGCTAGAGGCATAGAAATTTCATTGTTAGAGAAGCCCATGACCGAACATTGCACCCAAACACTAACCCTAGCTATAGTGGCCGACCAAGGAGCCTTCCCCCTATAAAGGTTCACATTTATTACATCTTGTCTCTTGTTCATAGCCTCCTTTAAACCTAAATTGTGTTCTTCCCCAAATCACCTTCTTTTCTCCAAATTACCTCCAATTTGAGCCTAGTCTTTTTTATTGCACTCCCTTGCTGTAGAGGAGATCATTGGAGGCTAGCTAGCAAAGATTGGAGGCTCTTGGACCATAGCAAGTTGGTGAAGGGACTCATTTCTAGGCATTTGTATTGAGATCTAACTCTCAATAGGTAATGGCCCTAAACTTATTTAAATTCCAATTTCTCTTCATAGATATATGCATCTAGACACCATAGACCTGTAGACCAAGTTTGGTAGGATTTCGTATCCATTTGATACGCGTATCGGAGGCGTATCGAAGTGTAGTGTAAAGTATTTGATGAAATGCCTTAATGGATTATTTATTTATTAATGTTTTTCAAAACTAATTTCATATTTCTATAGCCTAATATGTGTGGATTTCATTCCTTGGACACTGAGCACATTTTTGTGTCGTCTTCGTGTCCAAATCGGACATGGAGAGCTCTGCGCTACACTGTGCACTGTCCTCTCCTACATAACATTATTTTCTCACTGTTTTGGACACGTGGACATGTGCCACTTGGCATGGAGGTGGGGGCCATCACTATCAGGCTCCTCTCTAAATTCGAGATCACTTTGTGTCATATCGGACATGTAATCGAGCCTGTATTGATTTTGAGCAGACTGGGCACGAGCAGAACACAACTTCTGATACGCACTTGACACAAGGACACGGGACGACTTGGACACGATTCAGGGTGTCCATAACCTAGCCCTAGACCCACTCTATCTCGGGATACGAGCACGAGACTTCTAGTTGTGTGTGTCATGTCCTGTTGTGCCCGACATGGCCGTACAAGCCCTCTTCTCACTGCAGTCTGATACCTTGTGTTCGACATTTCTGTGGACACTTCGACACCACTTGGACACGATCCTATTGACTTCGTGGACACAAATGAGACACCCTCATGATGGAACTGGTGATTTCCATGACCCTTACTTTGGTGTGTGTATTGATTGATAGAAAGTTAAACAGATTTAATACATGTTCTAACCCTTCATAGGCGGAAACTAGGGTTTACGAATTATACCTGCGGTGGAAAGAAGACAAGTAATTCCTGGCAATCTCGAGCGGATGACCCCAAGATCTTTTACACGTATTTCTTCCTCGAGTTGGACGTCGTGTGGGCGACGATCTTCCAACCTTTTCTTCTCCTTGGCAGCCCTCTCTTTCTCTCCTTACGTGAATCACAAATTTAGAGAAAGCTTCAGATTTCTGATCAGTAATTTGGCGGCCAGAGAATAGAGGATATATATAGGCTACGGCAGGGACCATGAGGAGAAATTAGGGTTAGGCCTCCTAATAGATCTGGATATCCCGTGTTCAGCCCGAACACACAATCCAGGCCCATTAACAATAGCTCGATCTACTAATGAGCTATTGTTGCACTACGTCCCTAATCCCAAATTATGTTTGTGGGCTTCTTTTATTATATGCTCGTTTGGCTCCCCATGTTAAGATATCGTATGTCTGTCGATTAAATTAAGTTACTGACAACTATATTGATTTGACATCTTTTATCCTTAAGTAGTACCGTTCAACTTTATTTGTCATGTCGGATATAATCCACCTGCAGGGTTTACATGACAATCCTTATGAGCTCCTTAAGGGGACATCATCAACCCGATGTATCGGGACATGGATTCCATTTTATATTCAATAGCCCATCATACATACAATGTTATTACCCAATTCATAGAGGTTGTTTATCCATAATAAATCTCACTCTTTCATGAGTCAAAGTAATGCACACTGTATATACATGTCTGTTATTATATCCAGATTAAGAGCACAAGCATCCATAATAACAGAGGTGTTTGATCTCTTATGTAGTCAGTACAAAGAGAACAATCTCAAGTGGTCATGTTCAATACACACAAAGTGTACTAGTGTAAACCTATAGTCAAGATAGATTAATACCAGATTACACTACAACCTTTCCAATAGATTGTCCAAGTCCATCTAGGTTGTGAACTATTTATATACTCCATAAGGAACTGATAATATGATCTTCTGTGTGACACCATACACCATATTATCTACAATATAGAATATCAGACATTTGCATTAACACTTGCAACAAATACAATATGCAAATATTTGCCCATATGATTCTCATTCAAAATTTAAGGAAATAAGGTTACTACAAAAGTGATGCTTTTAGTATATAACCCTAACACCTCACTCCCACTGGGTTGGACACATGTTAGACATACCTCACATTGACACTTAATACTATGTGACACTATGTATTGACACTCACTCACTCACTGAAGACTGTTGTACACTAACACACCTGCACACACACAGGCCCTCTGTACACTCACACACTCTTGTCACACACACAGAACACGCACACACCCTAACAAGTGACACATGACACCTTCCCTGCACACTTGTCACTCGAGCACAATCATTTACAGTTTCCAGATACACTGAGCACTTTACACCCTCTGTGACACTGACCTATAGCCCTTTCCCTTTTCTTGAGAATACTCCCCCCTTACTGTTTGTAGTGGGTTTTATGTATGTTATTGGGTTTAGTTACCTGGGGTTATGTTATAGATATATAGAATTTGGGTTATATATTTAGTTGTGGTTATATATATTAGAGTGTGGGATATTGAGTTGGGTTACAGAGATATATATGAGAGGGTACATTGTGTTAGGCCTTAGGTATATAGATGAGGTGTACATATCTATATGTGAGTTTGAGGTACGAGTTCCTATGAGGATTTATGGGCTGTGTAGGTTTGCATATGTTTGTATACATGAGGATAGGTTATTCAGTTTTCTGTTATATGATTCAGTATAGGCCATAGGTTGAGGGATATATATGTATGTGTGAGACTATATTGGTTGAAGTAACAGTTGTGATATATAGATGTAAAAATGTGTCACGATCCGCACCCACTGTGAGGGTACGAGTACGTAACAGCGCCCAGCCTACGCCGCAGTGTCGGCGGTAGAACGCGGTCTTAGGTCAATCATCTAACAATATATAAGGTACCTGTACAGTATATACACTCCGAATGGAGGTGACATAGCAATACAGTCTCAATCACATCTAAGGTGGAATACGATAAAGATAGATAGATATGAACAGAAGAAATCTACAGAGGTACAATCCAGATAAAGACTAAGTGTCTATGATACATCTCCACAAACATCCAAATGAAACAACTCCCAATAAATATACAATAATGTATCAATGAGAAAGACAAGTAAGAGTCTAAGCTATCTATACTAAGGAAGGGGTATCATCCTCAGCAGCTGCCTGAACCTCCCCAGGGGTCCAGGTCGCGAGTGTCATCTAGGCAAGCTCCAAAGTAAGGGGTGCAGGGTTCCTCATCATCCTCTGTAAAATTTTCAACAGGTCCAGTCAGGACGGGAGCGAGCACAATACATCTCACGCAGATCATAACAGGTTAGAAAATATAGACATGCAAGAGAGTACGATACATGAAACTGAAAGAAAGTACATGATGTAAACAAGAAGAGAACTGTAATAGAAATATCTACTATAAGTAGAGAGCTACCAGTGACTAGTGATTTAGAGTACAAAGTCGACATGTGAACGACTGGATTTGCACATGACTATACTAAAGAGGCGCACATGGCTATACTAGTTTGGAATTGTTCACATGACTATTTATACTCCCCCATACCCCAATCAATACACAAGGATCCAGACAAGTTATGTTACGTACATGATTTTCACATGAAGCCCATAAATGGGTGCACATGAAGTATACATGAGAGCTCATACATGAGTGCACATGAAGTTCACATGGGGGCCCATAAATGGGTACACATAATTTCACATGAAGGCTCATAAATGAGTGTACATGAAGTATAGGTTATACATGAGATTCATGAGAAACATGATCGAACATGATAGCACATGAGAGTACACAAGTGAGCACGAACGAGCATGAAGTACATGATAACATGAATAACATGAGAGCGAGGAATACATGATGTATACGAAACACATGACATGATGTATCCGATGCTTCCGAGGAGGATAACATCGCATAAAAGGATCCATATAGTACCAATCCGTGATAATATCGTGACAGCATCAAATAAGGTAAACTAGAGCAGGATATAATTCTAAGCAAGTTATGAAATGATCAGAGAATGTACTCGCCTAGTATCTGGATGTCTGAAGTAAATGTACTGTCCGAGATGAGGTACCTGACTCCTAGTTAGAGCAACACAAGTCAAGATGTTTACAGGGGATGATAAATGTAATCTACAATTCATCTGCATGCTATCTAGGTCAAACTAGACTAAAGTCAACACTTGGTCAACTATAGTCAACTACACTAGTCAAACTAGGTCAACTAGGTCAAGTCCTAGCCCAACAAGTCTAACAAGTCTTACTAGGCCTAACCAAGACTAAACAAGTCTAACTAGACTCTCACTAGGCAACAGACACATCATAGGCCATATACCTATGTAGAGTCATAACCATGTAGGTCATGAGCTAATACAACATAGTAATATAGGTCAAAAACCATATATAGATATATATCACTATTCACATATTAGTATATAGATATCTACACATACCAAGGAAATATGCCTAATCACATTAGCTATTACACATAGAAAATTCTCATATCCTACTCTACCATCTAGATATCCACATTAGGTTAGGCATTGGTATATACTCATAGGCATACATATATGTGTATTATATATACATAGAGAGGGGGAACTATGAGATGTGTGTGTATCTAAAGGGGAAAACTATGTGTGTGAATATTATAGTGAGATTGTGTGTGACAGGAAAAATGTGGAATGTGTGTGAAATATATGTGTTAGTGTCACAGGAATGTGTGTGATGTATGTGTGTTCAGGTGACAGGAAATGAGTATGTGTCTGTGTAAATGATACATTGTGTGTGACTGCAATTAACCTGTGCTAACAGGAACATGTGGGTGCATTTAGTCATTTGGAAAGTGGCAGGAAATGTACACTAGCGTGTGTGGACTGTCACATGAGATTGTGTGAGGGTGTGTGTGTGTTCAGTCATAAAAAACAGTGTGTGTATGGGAACAAAAGTGTGTGATCTGCTAAACAGGAATATATATGTGTTAACAGTTAACAGGGAAACAATAGGTGTTGCAGGAAATAAAACCAGTGTAGTGTGGATGAACATTTGTGTGTGTGAGTGTCAATAGAATATAGAGTGTGTGTTAGAGTGTGCCACAGGATATGTGAACCTGTGTGTTCACAGGAATAGATTGAAACATGTGTGGTGAACCTGTGTGTTCAGTGTCACAGGAATATGAGTGTTAGCAGGACATGTGCCAGTGTCAATAGGAATATACAATGTGTGTGGACTGTAATACAAGTGAGGGAGATCATAAAATAGTGTGTAGTGTACATAGGAACATAGGGTGTTAGAGTGTAAACCTGTGTGTTAGTCCTACAAAACAGTGTGTGCATGTTCAGTCATAGGGAATGTGTGTATATCTGTACAAGTGACAGGAAGTGTGTGTCAAACATTTAAATGTGTTAACAGGGTATAATCTCAGGATTTAATTAGTGAGAGAATTGACAGGAACATGCAAACAACCATTCAACCCCATTCGAAAACCAATTCAAAACCAAGATCCCATTTCTCTTGAAAACAACCTAATCTATCATGCAAATCAAATATAGCTGTAGCTAATACATTTGTGGAATCAAAAGTGGCAAATTAATCATCACTCAAATAAGTTTAAAAAGGGGATTTAAAATCGGGATTTCAAGAATAGGAATGTATTAGTCAACAAAATGGGAGATCCAAATCGAATTCAAACTTCAACTAAATGATCAATCGATGGTTGGTAAACATAACACTACATGTGCTTGTGTCCCTTAACCCATTTTTTGTCCATCAAAGTGTCCCAAACATGTCCAAAACTCAAACAACCCAAAATAGTACAAACTGGACAGCAATCATCGTGCACGTGTTCACTGTGTTCGTGGACACGACACGACACGAATTAGGACACATGCTCATGCACACGTGTACGCCCACACTAGGGCTACACACTCGTGTCAACACGAGGTATCCAAGCTGTGTCTAGACACGACACAAAGGCCGTATCAGTGCACAAAATCATGTGTGTGCAGTGTAGTGTGTGACCAGTGCAGCCTCGATTTCGTGTCCGACATAAAATAAGGTGCACTGAAACTTTGGGGGAGTGTGCGCAGACACTGCCCCCGTGTCCATGCCAAGTTTGGCGTGTCCAAGTGTTGTGTGCAGGGCATACGGGATACGTGGTAGCAGGGAAGCCAACCGCGTGCACGCGGGGGCGTGTCCACGGGTCCAGTACGACCCCGACACGACACAAGACATGTTCAGAACATTAGAAATGTGTAAGCGACATTAAAACTTAATTATATATTCAAACACAATCAGAAAATAGTAAAGGAAAACCTGTTGAGGCATCAGGTCGAACACCTAGGTAATCCTATTGATACGTGTCTGATACGGACATGTATCCGACATAAGTTGGGGTCAGCTCCTACCCGAGGCCAGAGGGGACCTTGGACTATGCATCCATGATGATAAATCAATAGTTTAAATGAAGAATAAGGGATTTACCAATGGGTGTTTCGAGCTCAAAAACTGTCAATGTGCAGTCCCTTCTACTGTAGCCCGAGCACTGTGGATTCCCTAAATCTGTATTCTACCTCCATGGATAGCAAGAGGGTGATGGTTAGGTCACAATGCAAGAAGTTTAGTTGAAAAAGTATGAGGAATGGAGAAGTTATAGAGAAATGAAGTTAAGCTCACCTTGTTCTTGAAAAGAGAGAGAATGAACAAGGAGGCAATGATTTAGGAGGGATTAAATAGGCTCACCTAGGGTTTTGGGCTGGCCACTTCATGGGTTTTGGGATCCCATCTAATGGTCACCCTCACATCATGTCAAATCGATGGCTAGGATGGAATCTAGGTTTCAATGCTAGTCTCAACTAACTATAACTAGTTAGTCTAACTTGATCATTCTAACCAATGACTAGTCATGACTAATCCAAGCTAACTAACCCTAGTCTAGGCCATGTCTAATCTGGGTTAGGGCTAAACTTCTAGGTTAAGGACTAACATAACACATAGCACTATTTAATTAATAATAAATTCACACAAATTCCAATAAATCATAATAAATTTAAATTAATCCTAAAATGACCAAGATACCCTCTACGCTAAAAATGATAAATGAAACACCCTAATCTCATGGCTAGGCTCTAGGTCAAGCTGTCTCTAGGGTTACACTAGCAAGACACCAAATCACGTCATGATTTAAAATAGTTTAAAAATGATTAAAAATCACCAAAAATCATAATATGTAATAAATATCAATAAATTATAATTATAATTTCAAAATTTCAAAATTACCCTCATCTGGAAAACTAGGTGTTATAATCCTACCCACCTTATAAAAATTTTGTCCTCGAAATTAAGATGGTAGTAGTCCTTCTAGGTTAAACACCCCACAATCAAAGTCTCAAACATACCGTCAGATAATCATATGCGTCTGTCCAAAATCGTGATACTCAGAATCTTCGTCATGCTAGTGAGCAAGGCTACGATAATCACAGAGTCCTCGACTAAGGCACATAACTCTAGAATCATGGTATTTAAAATTTTCACATTGCCGCATGCTTGGCAGCGAAAACCTTAAATTCCCACACCCGAGAAATACGTCCTAAATCCGACTATATGTCCTCACTATGCCAGCTAACACGACTATCGAAGATTCTAGATCCCATAACTGAGGTGACCTAGCCCATATGATTCATCTCAGAAGAAAATCAAACATAACATAAGAATAACAGGACAAAATTGATAATTCAACAAGGAACAGAGGGAATCGAATTTTCAATATAGTTATAAGAGGCAATTGTGGAAATGAAATCAAAAGAACGGAACCTGCAACTAGATCTCCAACGGCCTGAGCATCCTCGACTATCCTAGCGAAAGCTCGCTCCTGCTAGCCTCCCTTGGCCTGCTGTTGATGCTGCATGTAACTCTGCTGCTGAGTCGGTAAGGGTAATCCCTTTTGCTGGCCTACCGGAGCCCCAGCTCCTGCTCTCTGAACTGTCTATCCCGACGACTCGGAACACTCTCTCAGCCGATGATCGGATCCTCTGCAAAATAAATATTTGCCCAGCCTCTTTCGGCATTCGCCCCAATCATGCCCTGGTCTCTTACAAAAAGGGCAAATGATAACAAGCTGCTGTCCCGGGGCCTGTTGTTGCCTCTGTGGCTGCTGTGCCTGCTGAAAGGGTATACGGTCATGAAACTGTCGCTGTTGAAAGTAGACCCTCGACTGCTGATACTGCTGCTAAAACTGTAGGGGTGGCATCTGCTGTGGATACTGTGGCTGAATCTGCAAATGGGGCATCTGCTGCTGAAACTGTAGGTGGGGCCTCTTGGATGGGCCCGTACTGCCACTAGCTCCCTAAGTGTCTCGCATCCTCTTTTTCTTCAGCCCAAGATCATCTTCCGCTGTCATGGCTCCTACCAGAATCTGCTCGAAAGTGGCGTCGAGGCCGCTCTTGGTATATGACTTGATCTCCCTGATCAAACCCCTGCGGAACCTCCTTGCCTTCCCGGCCTCGGTAAGGTCCTCGATGAATCTGCTCAAACGGCAGAACTCTCCTGCGTACTCCTCAACGGTCTGGTTCCCCTGAACCAAACTCTCGAACTGCGCCTCCAAAGCACAGAGTGCTATATCGGGAAAGAATTTCTCCTTGAATAGTTTCTTGAACGCTGCCCTAGTCTGACCGGCTGTACCAACCGTCGGGTCCGTCTGGTACCAGGTACGGGCCAAGTCCTGTATCTGACTGGCGGCTGCCTCGATCTGTAATCCTGCTGGTATCTGTGCCAATCGGAATATCTCTTCAATGTGCTCTATCCAATCATCAGCGTATATGATGCCCTCTGTACCCTTGAAGTCTCGGGGTCCCATCTTATTAAAGGATTGGATGTCTGGAGTCCTCGGCTGATACGGCTGCATCTGACCTCCTTGTGGCTGAGCAGCCACTAGCTCTACTGTCGTCCTGACCAACTGGTGAGTATCTTGTATGCTCTGTCAGATATCAGCAGACTGGCTCTGCAGTATCTGCTGCTGAGACTCCAAGAATTGCTGGAAAAGGGCAAACATCTGAGCCGCATCTACTGTCCCTGAAGGTAACTGCTGCTGATATATATCTGGAATGACGGAGGAAGACCTCCGGACAGGTGGAGGTGCACTCCCAAAAGCTGCAGATGCTCCAATATGAGCAGAAATAGAGGGTGCTCTGGTCCCAGCATCCACAATCGGGCGAGGGGTGGTAGGCCTCTCACCAGCGTCTGCTGAGCCAGAGCGATGCGATCGTGTCTCCATCACCATCCTGGAGACAGATCAAACAAGGAATCAATACTGAGATAGAAACGATAATTCAAGGGAGGACAGTTATTCAAGGAAGTATCAGAAATTTAGATGGCAGGGATCCAGTTAAGAGTTTTTCCTAATGTGATTGAGTAACTCAATAAAATCCTAATCCTACTGCAGGCTGTAGTGATACTCTAGTTCGAATACCACTACACAAACTCGACCTGCATGGGCTACCACTAAAAACGTGTCACGACCCGTACCCACTTTGAGGGTATGAGTACGTAACAGCGCCCAGCCTACGCCGCAGTATCGGAGGTAGAACGCTGTCCTAGGTCAATCATCTAACAATATATAAGGTACCTATACAGTATATACACTCCGAATGGAGGTAACATAGTAATACAGTCTCAATCACATCTAAGGTGGAATACGATAAAGATAGATAGATATGAACAGAAGAAATCCACAGAGGTACAATCCAGATAAAGACTAAGTGTCTATGATACATCTCCACAAACATCCAAATGAAACAACTCCCAATATATATACAATAATGTATCAATGAGAAAGACAAGTAAGAGTCTAAGCTATCTATACTAAGCAAGGGGTATCATCCTCAGCAGCTGCCTGAACCTTCCCAGAGGTCCAGGTCACGATTGTCATCTAGGCAAGCTCTAAAGTAAGGGGTACAGGGTTCCTCATCATCCTCTGTAAAATTTTCAACAGGTCCAGTCAGGACGGGAGCGAGCACAATACATCTCACGCAGATCATAACAGGCTAGAAAATATAGACATGTAAGAGAGTACAATACATAAAACTGAAAGAAAGTACATGATGTAAACAGAAAGAGAACTGTAATAGAAATATCTACTATAAGTAAAGCTCTACCAGTGACTAGTGATTTAGAGTACAAAGTCGACATATGAACGGCTGGATTTGCATATGACTATACTAAAGAGGCGCACATGGCTATACTACTTTGGAATTGTTCACATGACTATTTATACTCCCCCATTCCCCAATCAATACACAAGGATCCAGACAAGTTATGTTACGTACATGATTTTTACATGAAGCCCATAAATGGGTGGACATGAAGTATACATGAAAGCTCATACATGAGTGCACATGAAGTTCACATGGGGGCCCATAAATGGGTGCACATGAATTTCACATGAAGGCTCATAAATGAGTGCACATGAAGTATAGGTTATACATAAGATTCATGAGAAACATGACCGAACATGATAGCACATGAGAGTACACAAGCGAGCACGAACAAGCATGAAGTACATGATAACATGAATAACATGAGAGCGAGGAATACATGATGTACACGAAACACATGACATGATGTATCCGATGCTCCCGAGGGGGATAACATCGCATGAAAGGATCCATATAGTACCAATCCGTGATAATATCGTGACAGCATCAAATAAGGTAAACTAGAGCAGGAATATAATTCTAAGCAAGTTATAAAATGATCAAAGAATGTACTCGCCTGGTATCTGAATGTCTGAAGTAAATGTACTGTCCGAGATGAGATACCTGACTCCTAGTTAGAGCAACACAAGTCAAGATGTATACAGGGGATGATAAATGTAATCTACAATGCATCTGCATGCTGTCTAGGTCAAACTAGACTAAAGTCAACACTTGGTCAACTCTAGTCAACTACACTAGTCAAACTAGGTCAACTAGGTCAAGTCCTAGCCCAACAAGTCTAACAAGTCTTACTAGGCCTAACCAAGACTAAACAAGTCTAACTAGACTCTCACTAGGCAACAGACACATCATAGGCCATATACCTATGTAGAGTCATAACCATGTAGGTCATGAGCTAATACAACATAGCAATATAGGTCAAAAACCATATATAGATATATATCACTATTCACATATTAGTATATAGATATCTACACGTACCAAGGAAATGTGCCTAATCACATTAGCTATTACACGTAGAAAATTCCCATATCCTACTCTACCATCTAGATATCCACATTAGGTTAGGCATTGGTATATACTCATAGGCATACATATATGTGTATTATATATACATAGAGAGGGGGAACTATAAGATGTGTGTGTATCTAAAGGGGAAAACTATGTGTGTGAATGTTAGAGTAAGATTGTGTGTGACAGGAAAAATGTGGAATGTGTATGAAATATATGTGTTAGTGTCACAAGAATGTGTGTGATGTATGTGTGTTCAGGTGACAGGAAATAAGTGTGTGTCTGTGTAAATGATACATTGTGTGTGACTGTAATTAACCTGTGCTAACAGGAACATGTGGGTGCATTTAGTCATTTGGAAAGTGGCAGGAAATATACACTAGAGTGTGTGGACTGTCACATGAGATTGTGTGAGGGTGTGTGTGTGTTCAGTCATACAAAACAGTGTGTGTATGGGAACAAAAGTGTGTGATCTGCTAAACAGGAATATATATGTGTTAATAGTTAACAGGGAAATAATGGGTGTTGAAGGAAATAAAACCAGTGTAGTGTGGATGAACATTTGTGTGTGTGAGTGTCAATAGAATATAGAGTGTGTGTTAGAGTGTGCCACAGGGTATGTGAACCTGTGTGTTCACAGGAATAGATTGAAACATGTGTAGTGAACCTGTGTGTTCAGTGTCACAGGAATATGAGTGTTAGCAGGACATGTGCCAGTGTTAATAGGAACATACAATGTGTGTGGACTGTAATACATGTGAGGGAGATCATAAAACAGTATGTAGTGTACATAGGAACATAGGGTGTTAGAGTGTAAACCTGTGTGTTCAGTCCAACAAAACAGTGTGTGTATGTTCAGTCATAGGGAATGTGTGTATATCTGTACAGGTGACAGGAAGTGTGTGTCAAACATTTGAATGTGTTAACAGGGTATGATCTCAGGATTTAATCAGTAAAAGAATTGACAGGAACATGCAAACAACCATTCAACCCCATTCGAAAACCAATTAAAAACCAAGATCCCATTTCTCTTGAAAATAACCTAATCTATCATGCAAATCAGATATAGCTGTAGCTAATACATTTGTGGAATCAAAAGTAGTAAATTAATCATCACTCAAATCAGTTTAAAAAGGGGATTTAAAATCGGGATTTCAAGAATAGGAATGTATCAGTCAACAAAATGGGAGATCCACATCGAATTCAAACTTCAACTAAATGATCAATCGATGGTTGGTAAACATAACACTACATGTGCTTGTGTCCCTCAACCCATCTTGTATCCATCAAAGTGTCCCAAACGTGTCTAAAACTTAAACAACCCAAAATAGTACAAACTGGATAGCAATCATCGTACACGTGTTCACTGTGTTCGTTGACACAATACGACACGAATTAGGACACGTGCTCGTGCCCACGTGTACGCCCATACTAGGGCTACACACTCGTGTCAACACGAGGTATCCAAGCAGTGTTTAGACACGACACAAAGGCCGTATCAGTGCAGACACTGCCCCTGTGTCCATGCCAAGTTTGGCGTGTCCAAGTGTTGTGTGCAGGGCATACGGGATACGTGGTAGCAGGGAAGCCAACCGCGTGTGCGCAGGGGCGTGTCCACGGGTCCAGTACGACCCCGACATGACACGAGACATGTTCAGATCATTAGAAACGTGTAAGCGACATTAAAACTTAATTATATATTCAAACACAATCAGAAAACAGTAAAGGAAAACCTATTGAAGCATTAGGTCGAACACCTAGGTAATCCTATTGATACGTGCCTGATACGGACACGTATCCGACACAAGTTGGGGTCAGCTCCTATCCGAGGCTAGAAGGGACCTAGGACTATGCATCCATGATGATAACTCAATAGTTTAAATAAAGAATGAAGGATTTACCAATGGGTGTCTCGAGCTCAAAAACTATCAATGTGCAGTCTCTTCTACTGTAGCCCGAGCAGTGTAGATTCCCTAAATCTGTATTCTACTTCCATGGACAGCAAGAGGGTGATGGTTAGGTCACAATGCAAGAAGTTTGGTTGAAAAAGGATAAGGAATGGAGAAGTTATGGAGAAATGAAGTTGAGCTCACCTTGTTCTTGAAAAGAGAGAGAATGAACAAGGAGGCAATAATTTGGGAGGGATTAAATAGGCTCACCTAGGGTTTTGGGATGGCCACTTCTTGGGTTTTGGGATCCCATCCAATGGTCACCCTCATATCATGTCAAATCGATGGCTAGGATGGAACCTAGGTTTCAATGCTAGTCTCAACTAACTATAACTAGCTAGTCTAACTTGATCATTCTAACCAATGACTAGTCATGACTAATCCAAGCTAACTAACCCTAGTCTAGGCCATGTCTAATCCGGGTTAGGGCTAAACTTCTAGGTTAAGGACTAACATAACACATAGCACTATTTAATTAATAATAAATTCACACAAATTCCAATAAATCATAATAAATTTAAATTAATCCTAAAATGACCAAGATACCCTCTACGCTAAAAATGATAAATGAAACACCCTAATCTCATGGCTAGGCTCTAGGTCAAGCTGTCTCTAGGGTTACACTAGCAAGACACCAAATCACAAGTCATGATTTAAAATAGTTAAAAAATGATTAAAAATCACCAAAAATCATAATATATAATAAATATCAATAAATAATAATTATAATTACAAAATTTCAAAATTACCCTCATCTGGAAAACTGGGTGTTACAATATAGTGTGTGTGTGTGTGTATTTGTGAACCTTGCTATATAGGCATTATATATACTATGTTAGGTAGGTTTCCTATATAGGCTAATGTATGTGTTACTTGGCTATGTATATATATATATATATATATATATATATATATATATATATATAGGAGCTTATTAGACTATCTTGACCTATAAAGTGACTAGACAGACCTAAGATGACTAGTTGACTTGTTGTTAACTGAACCCTAGACTAGTTGACTAGAGTTGACCTAGTTTGACTAGATTGTTGACCAGAGTTGACCAAGAGTTAACTTTGGCCTAGAATGACCTAGAATCATATAGTATGTATTATAAACTTCATTATTACCATCTTGGATACATTGTGACCTGTGTTATCCTAAATAGGACTCAGTTACTCCGGTTCGGACCTCTGTATTCACCAGTTGCTCAGGATATCAGGCGAGTACATTCTCTGATCGTTTCATACTTGCTAGGATTTATATTCTTGCTCTAGATTACTTTACTTGATGCTGTCATGAGGTTATCACAGATTAGTACTATATAGATCTTTTCATGAGATGTTATCCCCAAGCGGGTGTATCGGGTATTTCATGTTCATGTACTTTATCATGTGCATCATGTACTCCTTGGACTCGTATCTATTCATATATACATATGTTCTCATGTGCCTTCATGTCCACTCATGTGCACTCATGTTCACATGAGCTTCTTATATAAAGTAGCGTAATCATGTACAATAACATAACTTGAATGGATCCTTGTGTATTGATTGGGGTAGGGGGAGTAGAAGTGGTTATGTGGTTAAATCCAAGTAGTATAATCATGTACATGCCTGTTATACCTTCATGTATAATTGAGTTACCTTAGAATAATTAAGTGCAACCTATCCCGATTACATAACCATCTTGTGCTCTAAATCACTTATATATATATTCACTTACAGTCTTACTTTCCATATAAACTGTCTCCTATTTTCAGATATCTCTCTTATTTTCATGTACTTTTCATACAATATTTTATGTATCTTACTCTATTGCTTGTTTTACATTTTCTGTCATGATATGAACTGTTTGAGAGATATGTGCTTGTTCCAGTCCTGACTGGACTTGTTAAAAATATTACAGATGATACCGAGGAGTTTTGCCCTACTTATTATAGAGCAGGCCTAGATGACACCTGTGAGTTGGACTCACTGGAGGATCCAGCTCTAGCTGAGTAGATCATCTCTATAGTCTATACTAGATAGCTAGGCTTTATCTTATTTTGTTATGCTAATTGTATTTGACGTCTGAGTTGTATTTATTTCTAGATGTTGACATGTTGTGTCGTTTAGACACTTAGACTTATTTTTTTCTATTTGTATGTTCTCTTTTGAGATTTCATATCTATCTATTCATATTATTTCTACCTTAGAGTTGTGATTAAGTTGTACCTTCTGTCTTGTCCTCCGATTGGAGAGTATATCTTGTACAGGTACATTTATACTGTGTTAGATGTATGTGACCTAGGACAAGCGTTCTACCGTCGATACTGCGGCGTAGGCTGGACGTACCCACTTCTCGTGCCTCTACACTAGTGCGGGTCGTGACACATTTTTAGTGGTGGCCCATGCAGTCGAGAGTCACAACTAGTGTGATTTTGTAGTTGTACTCGAACTAGAGTATCACTACAGCCTGCAGTAGGATATTGGATATAGTTTTGGGGTACTCAATCACATTTAGGAAAAACTCTTATCTAATTTCTGCCATCTAAATTTTTGCTGTTAATTGCTTTCCTTTGAAATAAATTGTCCTTATTTGATTATATCACTTCTTTTTCAGTATTGATTTCCTTGTTTGATCTGTCTCCAGGATGGTGCAGACACGATCTCATCATTCCGTCCCAGGGGATACCACCAAAAGGTCTGCTACCTCTCGTCTGGTTTGGCAGGGCCCTGGGACCGCAGCTCCCCTTATTCCATCTCATGTCAGAGCTTCTGCTGCCTTTCGGGGTGCACCTCCACCTGTTCGAAGGCCGACCCCAGTTATCCCAGATGTGTTCCAGCAGTAGCCATGTGAAACCCATTAATTCGTAGTTAATTATTAAATAGAGTGGTGTTATTATTAGTAGTATTTTTCTAAAATTATTATTATTATTAATATTATTATTATTAAATATTTTTGAGTGGAAAATGATTTCGAAAATATTAATAACTTGGACTTTTGATTTTTGGACCCAGACCCGAGTCCGAGCCCAGACCCAGGCCTGAGCCCAATTATTCCTATTTCTTAAATCTGATTATTCTTTGGACTTGGTTAAATCTTGATTTTAATAAAAAAAAATTTGAATGTTGGCTGGTCCCGTAGGACCAGCACTCCATCACACAGAATTGGTAAACCCTTCCTATTCTAACTCCCCACTTAACTCTCATAACCTCCCACCTCTCCATCTCTCCCCTTCACTCTATCTCTTCCCTTTATTTCATTCGAGTAACACCCCATTCCCCCTTTTAACTCCCCTCTCTTATTACTCCTCCTCACTCACGAACAGAAGAGATAAACTCTCATCACTCATCTCTCTCTCGTACTCCTCTCTCTCTCTGTTCTCTGGAAACCCATTCCCAAACCCCCACTCTCATCACCCACGCCCTCTCTCTCCGGCGCACGCGACCACCCCTCGGCGTCTTCCCCGGCCGACCCTATTCGCGACGGCCACCCGTGCCTACTCCGGCGACCCACTCCGCGCGCAAGCCAGCCCCGGCCAACCTCCCCTGCAGCCGTCCGCGCCTCCCGCGGCCGTTTCCGTGCCGCCGTTCCGGTCGAGCAGCACCCCGCGCCCCTTCGCCCTCCTTGCGGCAACCCTCTGGCCGTCGACGGCCTCTCCGGCGAGATCCAGCCCGCGCCCCCTTAGCCCCGTCGGCTCCCAGCGGGCCGACCCCGTCGTCGCCCCTCTTCCGCGGGTCCAGCGCTTCGCAGCGGAACCCCGCTGTCCAGATTCGCGGAGTTCTTCTCGCTGTCCACAGCGGAACCCCGCTGTCCAGATCCACTTTTTCGTCGTCTCTCCAGCGCTCCCCGTGAGCTTCCCTCTTCGACAGCGTTGCTGTCCGCCGACGTCGCTGCTCTTCGCATGATTTCTTTTATTTCGGGCCAGCGTGCATATTCTGGACTTTTTCGACGTTTTCATCGTTGACGTCGCTGCTGGATCTTCTCTATTCTTTCTATATCATCTGAGAGCTCTAGCCGAGCACCCGAGGTATAATTCTCTGTCCCGTTGCTTTTCATTGGTAGTCTGTGATGATATCGGTCCCCGGTTTTCCCTTCGGAAATCCGGTTAGCTACGTGGTAGTTTCGGTTAGCTACGTTAGCATTTTCTGTGATATTGTCTGCTGAGATTTGTGTTGTTGGTTGATTTCGGATATCCCGGGTATTTCGGGAAGGTTCTGGTGGTTGGAAAATTATTTAGGTGGTTATATTTTCGGGATTATTATTTGGTTGGAGCAATTGCAGGTTTTGTGGCACATTTCCCAGTTTTGGGTTGTCCCGAAATAGAGGAAATGCTGCCCAAATTTTTACAAAACTTTATTTATTTGGATTTCAAATTGGTTTTCGGAAAATAAATTTAAAACTGATTTTCGGGCGACGACCGTACCGGTCTGTGGGCCCTAGCGAAATGCAAACGCACCGGTCCGACCGGGCGTTGAGGTATTAGCTAGATTTGATGATGGACCGAGTCTGAGACTCTAACTTTTAATTTAAAATTATTTTTATTTAATGTTTAAGTTATTTATTATAGTTATCTATTTACGGCACATTTTGTTTAGTAATTAAACATTTTCTCTTATTTTATGTAAAAGAATTGTACAAGGCATAAGCCCATAACTCTATGATGATTAGCTGTGTCCATGTATTGCATAGTGTAGGTTTTACTTTCTTTCTGGGTGGATGTTGATCTTGGGTGGTTTTGGTTTGAATGGATAATCGTAGTTAGAGCGTAATCATATAATTAATTAAGAATTTAAATAAATGGATAAAATATTAGTAGGATAACTAGTTCATGATTTGTCACTGGAAGAAACTATATTTTATAGATATATTACAAAAAAAAACACAAAGTTTTCTAAAGATAATTTGTTCTTGTTATTATTTCCCAAATAATCAAATTAACCGATTAATCAACGCACATAGCTTGCGACGTAAACGTTAGCTGTAGCTTAATAACAACTTAAAACCTGACTAGAACTTGTTACTAGAGATTGCAACTAGCACACTTAGCTTGGTTATACAGCGGATCTAAGTCGAGTTTTCAACTGTAGGAACTCGAAGACATACCTGACGTTCCTCCTCAGTACCAACTCATCTCTCCAGTCATTTTCATGAGGCAAGTATAGTTTGTGTTAGTTTTACAGTTATTTCTATAATCATTTTATTGCATGTTTAAACCACGATACAAACACGAAACTCTCTCGGAGAGTACTGATTGTGACTACTGTACTGATTGGGACTGGGGGAATAGAGTAATGATTATGACCAAAGCCAACTGTAACTACTGACTGTATTAGCTTTCCCCTCTTCACACGGGGACAAGCCATATCGTATCGCTAGGATACTAATGTACATCCCAAGCCGGTCATAATTCATTGCCTGTTCAAATCATACTGTTTTACCGCTGAAAACTATTCTTTCTTCAAACTGTTTAAAACTGCATGATTCTATTATTTACTTTAACTGTTTTAAATTAGCATGAATTATACTTTGCTCCCTCCTGACTGGAGAACCAACATTTTAGGTATCACTGATGAGGCTTTGTTCCGCGATCCCAAGACGAGGATTTCAAGACTGATGAGCTGTTTGCCTAGAGTTTTCTTTTATTCATGATGTATGTAGAAAATGGTTTAAGTTGTATCTTTCATTTCATTGTAAAAGTTTAATAAAGTTTTAAATTTCCGAATGTTGAGTTGTGACAAATATAATATTGTTGTATGGTTACCTGCTACTGAACAGCTTACCGCTGTCGTCTCAACAACGGTGCAGGCTGGGCATGATCCGGTTCGACCCAATTAGTTGGGATCGGGTCATGACATGTTTTCAGTGGTGGCCCATGCAGGTCCCAACAACAACGACTTAGGAAAACCTATCTAGAAGCAACTAGAACACTAGAACATCAATTTGTCACGACATAGGACCGAAATATTTTATAAATAAATATTTTTGCTTGATTATAGACCGGTAGGCTACCTTGCTTATGTGTGCGACCTAAACCTTCTAGAGAATAACCATTGACAAGACCAAATCCTGCTGGCGATGAGGTGTCATCTCCGGATCATACCCCATCTCCTCAACCAAGCCCAGGGTCTTTTCCCTCGTGGCTGTTTGACCGTCCTCATAATGCATCCAGTGAAGTTTTCACTACACTGGCGATTTCTACCTCATCTCAAACTGTGTTGCGTTTCCTTGGTGGAGTATCCATTGTTGTTGCTCCACCAGTACCAGCAAACACCTTCCAAATGGTTGCCCTATTTCAAGAAACCCTGGAGTTCCAGAAAGCTCAAGATGAAGCCCAGCAGGAACAGAAGAATATCACGAGAGAAGACATGAAGAACGTCATGATGTAGCCTTAGTTATCTCCAACCAAGTTAGAGCAGAACTTTTGTCCTAGGAAGGATACCCCTGAATCTAGAAGATATTTGGGTCCCATCAAGTACTCTACTTTCCGGCAGTCTTGTCGTAAGAAGTTTTGGGATTGTAACTATTGCAAGAGGCCTGGTCATCCGGCCGTTAGTTGCCGCAAGAGATTGGGACAAGGTTTGGCATGTGGATCTGCTGAACATCGGGTAAAGGACTGCCCCTTATCTTTCTATCAAACCAGAGCTCATAACCCAGCAACACCTGTTAGGCCACAATCTAGGGACCCTCTTCCTATCCAGCAGACCCTTCCTCTTACAATAAGGCATGATGCATACTCGGGGTTCATAGAAAAGGAAGCAATTGGAGACTGCTCATACAAGAGCCAGAACCATGAAGAATAGTACCTAGAACTGCTGAATAGCATCATCTTTTTGGAAGTTGTATCAGCATGCCCCTAGATCAATCATAAGAGTTTTTGCTGTAATCCTCCACATGAATAGAAGTTTTTAGTTACACCTTTATGGCAGATGTTTTCCCTGATAGTCTTCCCGGATTATCCCAGATCTAGACACAGGATTCACCCCTGACCTAGTCCCTGGCTCCTTTCCTAATTCTAAAGGATGTTACAGAGTCAACCCGAAGGAGGCCAAGAAGATGAAGGATCAGATCAATGAAGGCTCTAGGAATTATTCAAGATGGAACTTCACCTTAGGGAACACCTATCTTGTTTGTGGCTAAGAAGGATGGAACAACGGATGTGCATCGATTACCAGACACTAAAGAACAAGTACCCTCTGCCCGGATCGAGGATCTGTTTGATCTGGTTGTGTGGAGTTAGGGTGTTTCGAAGTTTGACTTAAGATTTGACTACCATCAAATCAAAGTCAGGAAAGAGGACATTTCCAAGACGGCGTTCAAATACCAAGTAAGGGTAGTTTTCTGTGGTCAGGACGTTAGACTGACAAATGCTCCTGCTGTGTTCATGAATCTCATGAACAGAGATTTTCATGAGTATTTGAATCAGTTTATCTTCTCCATAGATAATATTCTGATATATTTGAAGACTGAAGAAGAGCATGAAGAACATCTGAGGAAAGTTCTGGGAACTTTGAGGAAAAAGAAGTTTTATGGTAAGTTATCTGAACGTGGATTTTCTTTGACAAGGTGGATTTTTGGCCATGTTGTCAAGAGAAGAAATTTCGATGGAAGATAGCTGCTGTTGAAGGGTGGTGTACCCCAAGTTCAAATCGGAAGTTTCTTGAACCTGGCTGGCTACTATCAGAAGTTCGTGGAGGATTTCGCCAAGATTGCTGAGCCGATGACGACGCTCACTTGGAAGAATGAAGAGTTCATCTGAACGAAAGATTGCCAGGCAGCATTGAGGAGCTGAATAAGAGACTTACCACTACACCAATCCTTGTGCTACCCGCAGGAATTGGTGGTTTCTCAATTTACAGTAATGCCTCTAGAAAAGGACTGGGTTGCGTTCTTCAACAACATGGAAAAGTAATTGCTTACACATATAGGCAACTACAGACTCATGAGAAGAATTATTCCACATCTAATTTGAAATTTGCTGCAATTATCTTTACTTTGAAGCTATGGAAGCAGGATTTTTATGGAAAGGGAGTGAAAATATATACGGACTACAAAAGTCTGAAATATGTCTTCACTCAGAAAGGGCTGAATGTTAGACTAAAAAGATGGCTGAAGCTGATGAAGGATTTCCAACATCGACCCGCTATACCACCCGGGTAGGGCTAATGTGAATCGCTGATACACTTAGTCGATATCCAGTGGCAATGTTCTTAACCAAGGAGTGGCACCTACTA
The DNA here is from genome assembly GCA_029216955.1 of Iris pallida. NCBI lineage: Eukaryota > Viridiplantae > Streptophyta > Magnoliopsida > Asparagales > Iridaceae > Iris > Iris pallida. The sequence goes on along the minus strand of JANAVB010033220.1, from coordinate 18,189,721 downwards.
GAAGACGTCGAAAAGCTTGGACTGGAGGTTATACTACCTGGAGACAGAAGGACGGAGCTGGATGCTGATTCAGTGTTGATGAAGTTCGAGATTGATGGACAAAATCAAGAGAACGTAGTATCAAAACAAGGCACTTTGCAGGCTTAGAGATCAAGTGTTGGTAGGAACACTCGAGGGTTTCTAAATTGATCAGCAGTAGAACTCTAAAGAATGGTACGAGATTTTACGTATTGGCTGACAAACGGAGGAGCGAGTTGATGAAAGAAATGCACCAGTCGCAGTATTCCATAAATTCAGGAGATAATAAGATGTATCGGAATATGCCTCCATTGATTGGTGTTATGGAATAAAGAAGGGCAATTCCAGGTATGGGATTAGATGTGAATTTGTCAATCTGAGGAATTTAGCAAGAGAACAACAAGTTTGTTGCAGCCGCTGGACAATTCGGAGTGGAAGTAGAAGCATATAACAATGAACTTTGAGTAAGGATTGCCTTGTTCCCAAGGAGGGAAGGGCACCAATTGGATTATAGTAAACCGACTGACTAAGTCAGCACACTTTATTTCCTTCAAAATTGGTTTATCCACTAAGAAGTTGGCAGCATTGTACGAGAGGCACATCTACCGGATTCATGGAGTACCGCGGGACGAGCAAGCGCAGAGGTCAATCCAGACGCTTGAAGATGTATTGAGATTTTGTGTCTTGGAATTTGGTAGGTCTTGGGAAGGCCAAATTGCATTTGGTGAAGTTTTCTCCTACCAGGGGAACAATCAGTTTTGACGGAACTGGAAATTGAGGCCAGGTACATCAGGCCATTTGAAGTTTACGACGAGTTGGAAGTAGCGTACCAGTTAGCTCTACCAGCTAATCTGAGGTGAAGATTGGATAATTCAGAGCTGAAGATTGGACTCAACCTTTCAGTGCCAGAGAAACCAGTTACAAGCCTAGTCAGAGGTAAGAAGAAGATCAGAATTTGAGCCATCACTTAAACTCCTATTTTCTTATCTTTTCGTTCTAAACTTGACTGATGCTGCTAAATTAGCCTAGTTTTGTAAGCTATCTTTTTGTCAAGCTTGATCATGACGGTATTTTATTGGGTGCACCCACTAATATATTGTCTAATCAGGACCGGTGCATGATGGTCTGATCAACCTCGTGTACTTTGGTTCGCTTTTATATTTTTCTGCATGGATGATATCATAAATAAAAACTTGTCCCTAAACCGTCTCATCCACGACTGCCTTGGAAATTCTTATGGTTGGACCTGAGTTACGGGCGCAGTATCCGTACCTGTTTGTCTTTTCTATCCCTAACCTTACTTTAATTTCGAGGACAAAATTTTCTAAGGAGGAAAGATTGTGAAACCCATTAATTCGTAGTTAATTATTAAATAGAGTGGTGTTATTATTAGTAGTATTTTTCTAAAATTATTATTATTATTAATATTATTATTATTAAATATTTTTGAGTGGAAAATGATTTCGAAAATATTAATAACTTGGACTTTTGATTTTCGGACCCAGACCCGAGTCCGAGCCCAGACCCAGGCCTGAGCCCAATTCTTCCTATTTCTTAAATCTGATTATTCTTTGGACTTGGTTAAATCTTGATTTTAATAAAAAAATAAAAATTGAATGTTGGCTGGTCCCGTAGGACCAGCACTCCATCACACAGAATTGGTAAACCCTTCCTATTCTAACTCCCCACTTAACTCTCATAACCTCCCACCTCTCCATCTCTCCCCTTCACTCTATCTCTTCCCTTTATTTCACTCGAGTAACACCCCATTCCCCCTTTTAACTCCCCTCTCTTATTACTCCTCCTCACTCACGAACAAAAGAGATAAACTCTCATCACTCATCTCTCTCTCGTACTCCTCTCTCTCTCTGTTCTCTGGAAACCCATTCCCAAACCCCCACTCTCATCACCCACGCCCTCTCCCTCCGGCGCACGCGACCACCCTTCGGCGTCTTCCCCGGCCGACCCTCTTCCCCGCGGCCACCCGCGCCTACTCCGGCGACCCACTCCGCGCGCAAGCCAGCCCCGGCCAACCTCCCCTGCCGCCGTCCGCGCCTCCCGCGGCCGTTCCCGCGCCGCCGTTCCGGCCGAGCAGCACCCCGCGCCCCTTCGCCCTCCTCGCGGCAACCCTCTGGCCGCCGACGGCCTCTCCGGCGAGATCCAGCCCGCGCCCCCTTAGCCCCGCCGGCTCCCAGCGGGCCGACCCCGTCGTCGCCCCTCTTCCGCGGGTCCAGCGCTTCGCAGCGGAACCCCGCTGTCCAGATCCGCGGAGTTCTCCTCGCTGTCCACAGCGGAACCCCGCTGTCCAGATCCACTTTTTTGTCGTCTCTCCAGCGCTCCCCGTGAGCTTCCCTCTCCGACAGCGTTGCTGTCCGCCGACGTCGCTGCTCTTCGCAGGATTTATTTTATTTTGGGCCAGCGTGCATATTCTGGACTTTTTTGATGTTTTCGTCGTTGACGTCGCTGCTGGATCTTCTCTATTCTTTCTATATCATCTGAGAGCTCTAGCCGAGCACCCGAGGTATAATTCTCTGTCCCGTTGCTTTTCATTGGTAGTCTGTGATGATATCGGTCCCCGGTTTCCCCTTCGGAAATCCGGTTAGCTACGTGGTAGTTTCCGTTAGCTACGTTAGCATTTTCTGTGATATTGTCTGCTGAGATTTGTGTTGTTGGTTGATTTCGGATATCCCGAGTATTTCGGGAAGGTTCTGGTGGTTGGAAAATTATTTCGGTGGTTATATTTTTGGGATTATTATTTGGTTGGAGCAATTACAGGTTTTGTGGCGCATTTCCCAGTTTTGGGTTGTCCCGAAATAGAGGAAATGCTGCCCAAATTTTTACAAAACTTTATTTATTTGGATTTCAAATTGGTTTTCGGAAAATGAATTTAAAACTGATTTTCGGGCGACGACCGTACCGGTCTGTGGGCTCTAGCGAAATGCAAACGCACCGGTCCGACCGGGCGTTGAGGTATTAGCTAGATTTGATGATGGACCGAGTCTGAGACTCTAACTTTTAATTTAAAATTATTTTTATTTAATGTTTAAGTTATTTATTATAGTTATCTATTTACGGCACATTTTATTTAGTAATTAAACATTTTCTCTTATTTTATGTAAAAGAATTGTACAGGGCATAAGCCCATAACTCTAGGATGATTAGTTGTGTCCATGTATTGCATAGTGTAGGTTTTACTTTCTTTCTGGGTGGATGTTGATCTTGGGTGGTTTTGGTTTGAATGGATAATCGTAGTTAGAGCGTAATCATATAATTAATTAAGAATTTAAATAAATGGATAAAATATTAGTAGGATAACTAGTTCATGATTTGTCACTGGAAGAAACTATATTTTATAGATATATTACAAAAAAAAACACAAGGTTTTCCAAAGATAATTTGTTCTTGTTATTATTTCCCAAATAATCAAATTAACCGGTTAATCAACGCACATAGCTTGCGACGTAAACGTTAGCTGTAGCTTAATAACAACTTATAACCTGACTAGGACTTGTTACTAGAGATTGCAACTAGCACACTTAGCTTGGTTATACAGCGAATCTAAGTCGAGTTCTCAACTGTAGGAACTCGAAGACATACCTGACGTTCCTCCTCGGTACCAACTCATCTCTCCAGTCATTTTCCTGAGGCAAGTATAGTTTGTGTTAGTTTTACAGTTATTTCTATAATCGTTTTATTGCATGTTTAAACCACGATGCAAACACGAAACTCTCTCGGAGAGTACTGATTGTGACTATTGTACTGATTGGGACTGGGAGAATAGAGTAATGATTATGACCAAAGCCAACTGTAACTACTGACTGTATTAGCTTTCCCCTCTTCACACGGGGACAAGCCATATCGTATCGCTAGGATACTACTGTACATCCCAAGCCGGTCATAATTCATTGCCTGTTCAAATCACACTGTTTTACCGCTGAAAACTATTCTTTCTTCAAACTGTTTAAAACTGCATGATTCTATTATTTACTTTAACTGTTTTAAATTAGCATGAATTATACTTTGCTCCCTCCTGACTGGAGAACCAATATTTTAGGTATCACTGATGAGGCTTTGTTCCGCGATCCCAAGACGAGGATTTCGAGACTGATGAGCTGTTTGCCTAGAGTTTTCTTTTATTCATGATGTATGTAGAAAATGGTTTAAGTTGTATCTTTTATTTCATTGTAAAAGTTTAATAAAGTTTTAAATTTCCAAATGTTGAGTTGTGACAAATATAATATTGTTGTATGGTTACCTGCTACTGAACAGCTTACTGCCGCCGTCTCAACAACGGTGCAGGCTGGGCATGATCCGGTTCGACCCAATTAGTTGGGATCGGGTCGTGACAAGCCATCTTTGGGATCGATCGATGCTGCTCAGCTTTTCGTCTTCTTCTAGCAAATAATGGAGGCCCAGCAGTGCCAGTCAGCTGATTTTAGGAAGGGCATAGACAATGCCACCAGCTGGCTATGACGACAGTGGAGAGGGTTACCGCCTAGCCGTAGGGAGGGCAGACGCAGCAGTATCAGCCGAGGACCCCGAGCATCCAGGACTTCCAAAAGATGCGGCCATGAGACTTTCGAGGTTCCAAGGGAATTCTATATGTCGACGATTGGATCGAGCATATAGAGGAGATCTTCCGACTGGCGCAGATATCAGCCGAGATTCAGATAGAGGCGGCGGGCAGCCAGATGCAGGACCTTGCCCGCACATGGTACCAGACAGACCCTAGAGTGGGCACAGAGGGGCAGACATGGGAAGCTTTCAAGAAGCTCTTCAAGGAGAAGTTCTTCCCGGATACAGCACTCGACGCCTTGGAGATGCAGTTTGATGGTTTGGTTTAGGGGAACCAAACCGTGGAGGAGTATGCCGGTGAGTTCTGTCACCTGGGCAGATTCGTTGAGGGCCTTAGCGAGACGGCGAAGGCTAGGAGGTTCAGGAAGGGCTTGGTCAAGAAAGTCAAGTCCTTAACCAAGAGCGACAGAGGCGCTACCTTCGAGGAGATTATGTCGGGAGCCATGGCAGCAGAGGATGACCTTGAGCTGAAGTTGAAGAGAGGTCGGGATGCGCATGGAGCCAGTAACAGTAGAGGCTAGGCCAAGAGTCCCCATTTTCAACAGCAGCAGCAGCACTTCCAACTGAGGCTATTCCAGCAGCAATTTTAGGGACAGTGCCGTACACCTTTTCAGCAGGTGCAGCAGCAGCCAAGGCAGCAGCAGCAGGCACTCTGGCATCAGCAGGCCACCAGTTGTACCTTTTGTAAGAAAATGAGGCATGGGTGGAACGATTACAGAAAGAGGCTATACAAGTGCCTACTCTGCGGTTCAGCAGAGCATCAGATGAAGGAGTATCCCATGTTTTCGGGGCGTATAGTTCAGGGAGCGGGAGCCAAAGCTCTGGCAAGGCAGCAGAAGGGACCACCATTGCAAACACAGCAGCAGAGGTTCATCCAGCACTAGCAGTAGGCCAGGGGAGGCCAACAGGGGTGAGCTTTTTCTATGGCAGCTGAGGATACAGAAACTATTGGAGATCTGATTGCAGGTTCTGTTCTTCTCGACTCCATTCCAGCTTTTGTATTGTTCGATTCTGGTACTTTCCATAGCTTTATGTCTGTATCTTTTGCTATTAGACACCATCTTATTTTTGAATCATTGCCTAGGACTTGCAAGATCACGAATGGGGGTGGCATTATCCTAGTTAGTGATATTTACAAGGATCGGAGAGTTGTTTTGGGAGGCCAAGAACTGGATGTGAGTTTGCTCGTAATGCCACTACCGAACTACGACATTGTACTCGGTATGGATTGGCTGAGCAGGCACTATGCCAGTATAGATTATCGTAGAGGCAGAGTTCTTTTCAGAGTGCCAGGAGAGCCAGAGTTCGAGTTTGCCAGACGGGAGGTGGAGCAGAGCAGCGGAGTTTCAGTGGAGGAGCAGACGATGCCACATACATTGATAGCAAAATTTATGGATGTCTTTCCAAAGGAGTTGCCAGGACTACCATCGGACAGAAACGTTGATTTCTTTATAGACTTAGTGCCTGGCATAGAGCCGATATCTCAGTATGTCTATAGGGTGAACAACGGCGAGTTGGTGGAGTTAAAGAAACAAGTGGATGAGTTGTAGGACAAGGGCTTCATCCGATCGAGTTCTTCACCATAAGGTGCACCGGTGCTTTTTGTGCCGAAGAAGGATGGGTCGGTACGGATGTGTATCGACTACAGGGCACTCAATAACCTTACAATCAAGAATAAGTACCCGCTGCCGAGGATCGATGATCTCTTCGATCAGTTGAGTGGAGCGAGGGTATTTTCTAAACTTGATCTGAGGTCATGCTACCATTAGGTGAAGGTGAAGAGGGGGATATCCCCAATACAACATTCAGGACACGGTATGGCCAATTTGAGTTTATGGTGATGCCGTTTGGGTTGACTAACGCCCCGGCGGTGTTCATGAACCTGATGAACAAGGTGTTCCACCAGTACTTGGACAAGTTCATGGTGGTGTTCATCGATGATATCTTGGTGTACTCAAATACCGCAGAGGAGCATGAGGAGCAGAGTGGTTCTGGAGACTCTCAGGAAGGTGGAGCTTTATGGGAAGCTCTCAAAGTGTGAGTTCTTCCTGGATCGGGTTGATTTCCTGGGTTATGTGGTGACTGGGGATGGTATCTCAGTTGACCCGAGGAAGATCATGGCAATTGAGACATGGACAGCAATGAGTTCAGTTGCGGAGATCATGAGCTTCTTTGGATTAGCAGGCTACTACAGAGGGTTCATTCAGGATTTCTCCTGGGTTGTATTGCCATTGACTAGGCTGACCCGGAAGGACGGAGAGTTTATCTGGTCAGAGGAGTGTCAGGTCACTTTTGATGAGTTGAAGGAGCAGTTGACGACAGCTCCGATTCTAACATTGCCATCAGGATCAGGGTGGTTCACTATCTACAGTGACACCTCATGGAAGGGTTTGGGTTGTGTCTTACAGCAGCATGGGAAGGTAATTGCCTATGCTTCTAGGCAGTTACATCCACATGAGAAGAACTACCCTACCCATGACTTGGAGTTAGCAGCAGTTATCTTTTCTCTGATGTTGTAGAAAAACTATTTATATGGAGAGCGAGTGGAGATCTTTACAGACCACAAGAGCTTGAAGTATGTGTTTACACAGAAAGAGCTCAACATGAGGCAGCGGAGATGGTTGGAGTTGATGAAGGACTTCAATATTTTATTGCAGTATCATCCAGGGAATGCCAATATGGTTGCCGACGCTTTGAGCAGATATCCGGTAGCCATGTGTTTAACGGCAGATCGTCACTTGTTAGCAGATCTGGAGAGCCTGGAGATCGAGGTGATAGTGCGAGGAGTTGAGATGCAGATGTAGGGTCTGCAGATTCAGTCGGACTTGATGGAGAGGATCAAGTCGACTCAGTTCACGATATTTCTCTCAGGTGTATCCGAAAGCAGGTTCGAGCAGGACTAGTTGATGAGTTTGTCATTGTAGAGGATGGCACATTGAGGTACGATTCCAGACTGTGTGTGCCCAGTAGAGACCTTCAAGAGCAGGTTATGCAGGAGGCCCACCATTCTCAGTACTCTATGCATCCAGGTGCTAACAAGATGTATAGAGATCTGAAGGAGCATGTCTGGTGGTATGGGATGAAGCGGGAGGTAGCACATTTTGTAGCCAGATGTTTAGTCTGCCAGCAGGTAAAGAAAGAGACGCACAGGCCATGAGGACTATTACAGCTATTGCCCATTTCGGAGTGGAAGTGGGAGCACATTACGATGGACTTTGTTTTAGGATTGTCGCGTACACCAGGAGGAAAAGATATGATTTGGGTCATCGTAGATAGGTTGACCAAATCAGCCCACTTCTTGCCATTCAAAGTGGGTTTATCTACGAAAAAGCTAGCAGAGATATACATGAGACAGATTGTCAAACTTCATGGAGTTCTAGTGAGCATTATCTCGGATCGGGATAGTCGCTTTACTTTCCATTTCTGGCAGAGTCTGCATATTGGTTTGGACACTCAGCTCAAGTTTAGTGCTGTATACCACCCTCAGACGGACGGACAGTCAGAGAGGACTATTCAGACATTCGAGGACATGCTGCGGACTTGTGTCATGGACTTTGGAGGTTCCTGGGAGGATCATTTGCACTTGGAGGAGTTTACATACAATAATAGTTTCCAGGCCAGCATTGAGATGTCACCATTTGAGGCGTTGCACGGGCATAGATGTCGTACTCCCTTGTCTTGGGATGATATTGGAGAGCGAGCTTTATTGGGACCTGAGATGGTTGTGGATGCAGCTGAAAAGGTGAAGCTCATCAGGGATCGACTTCGCGTGGCGCAGGACAGACATCGATATTGGGCCGATATCCACCGCAAACCTTTGGGGTTTGAGGTACAGCTTAGAGATAGGATTATTATTAGGATTAGTTTGATTTTGTGATTTTGTTTGATCATGTTTGATTATTATAGTTAATTTGAGACCTTGTTTGTTATAGGTTGGAGATCTGGTATTCTTGAGGATATCTCCGATACATGGTACTATACGCTTTGGTGGAGGTGGAAAGATAAGCCCACGCTTCATCGGACCTTTCGTTATCAGCGGAAGAGTCGGTCACGTGTCATACAGGCTAGACTTGACACCTGTATTAGAGGGAGTCCACAACGTATTTCACGTGTCGCAGTTGAGACGGTACGTGGCAGACCCTTGCCATGTACTCGATCATTCCAAGATCGAGGTTGGACCTACTCTTAGCTATCCAGAACAGCCTGTGGAGATTCTGGATCGACGAGAAAATGTACTGAGAAACCAGACGATACCCTTGGTTTGCGTCGCATGGAGGCATCATTCTTCAGAAGAGTCTACCTGGGAGAGGGAGGATGAGATGCGCGAGCGATACCCTTATCTTTTTGGACCTTGAGGTATAATTTTCTATCCTTCTCATCAGTTTAGTTTCTCCTTTAATTTCGAGGACGAAATTATTTTAAGGAGGGTAGACTTGTCACTACCACATTTTTGGCCTAGGGGTATTTTGGTCATTTGTGATTTATTGGATTTAATTTTAATTTTTGATAATTAATAATGTGTTAATCTTTGTGTTGAGCCTTGACCTAGATTTGCCCTAACCTAGATATTAGTCATGATCCTAGAGACTAAGTTAGAGGATTACAAACTTAATGGTTAAGTTAGAAATATCTAGATATTTAGCTAAGTTAGATATTTTAGCTCAACCTAATATCTACTTGGGCATTTAGCTAGAGGCTTGGAAATTTCATTGTTAGAGAAGCCCATGACCGAACATTGCACCCAAACCGTAACCCTAGTTATAGTGGCCAACCAAGGAGCCTATAAAGGTTCACATTTATTACATCTTGCCTCTTTTTCATAGCCTCCTTTAAACCTAATTTGTGTTCTTCCCCAAATCACCCCCTTTTCTCCAAATCACCTCCAATTTGAGCTTAGTCATTTGCATTGCACTCCCTTGCTGTATAGGAGATCATTGAAGGCTAGCTAGCAAGGATTGGAGGCTCTTGGACCATAGCAAGTTGGTGAAGGGACTCATTTCTAGGCATTTGCATTGAGATCTAACTCTCAATAGATAATGGCCCTAAACTCATTTAAATTTTGGCTTCTCTTCATAGATACATGCATCTAGGCACCATAGACCTGTAGACCAAATTTGGTAGGATTTCGTGTCCATTTGATACGCGTATCGGAGGCGTATCGAAGTGTAGTGTAAGGTATTTGATGAAATGCCTCAATGGATTATTTATTAATGTTTTTCAAAACTAATTTCATATTTCTGTAGCCTAATATGTGTGGATTTCATTCCTTGGATACTGAGCACGTTTTCGTGTCATCTTTGTGTCTAAATCGGACACGGGGAGCTCTACGTTGTACTGTGCACTGTTCTCTGCTACCCGACACTATTTTTTCTCTATTTTGGACACGTGGACACCTGCCACTTGGCATGGAGGTAGGGGCCATCACTGTCAGGCTCCTCCCCAAGTTCGAGATCACTTGGTCATATAAGACACGCAATCGAGTCTACATTGATTTCTAGCTGTCACGACCCGCACCCACTGTGAGGGTACGAGTACGTAACGACGCCTAGCCTACGCCACAGGGTCGGTGGTAGAGCATTGTCCTAGGTTACTATCTAACCAGCAACTCACGCAATTATAATGTACTCATCATGATCAACTCCGAACGGAGGACAAGTATAAGATATTGAACTCAATCACAGTCTAAGCACGATAAGATAAACACAGAAGAATTAAACTAAGAATAGAAGAACAACTACTAAAATAATAACAACTCTCAACAATCTCAAATACTACACAAGTCTCAAAACTTCTATAACAAGTTCAACATGGAAACAGATGCTAGTCTACTAAACTCAATCCCGATCACTCCTGAGTGTCGGGGCCAAAGGTAGTCATCCCGTCTCCGGGTCCATAATATGTAGGGCATGTGTCCTCAGGGCAATCATCTGTAAAATTTTAACAGGTCCAGTCAGGACAGGAACAAGTACAACTCATCAAGAAATCCCAAGTAAATGACAGAGAACTATAAAGCAGTTATAAACAGTTTTATTGATGAATATGGCAGTTTATAATTTAGGTTGTGGCATAGAGAAGCAGTAAGATACAAGGAAAGTAAAGTAACTAAAACAAGAGAAGAATGATGGTAATGAAGACTGTAAAATAAATCTAGCTGAACTAAGGTAACATAATAAGTCCAGATAGTAAATGTAAACAAGTGCAACCCAAGTAAATCCAGACAACATGAATCTGATACCAGGTGGTTCCAGTACAAGATGAGTCCGGTATAAGGTGAGTCCAGTTGGTGATCAAAGGTTCCAGGGTGAGTCCAGCCTATACTCTAACAGTGTGTTTTAAAATATCGGGATCGACATGTGAACGGCTGTAGGTAATACGACACATCACACACCTGGCCGGGTGTGAGATGGCTATCATTCCAGTATAATTCCAAGGGAGTGGTTCCAGTATTTGGGTATGTTCACATGCCTATTCCAATACTTCCCCGCCCAGCAAGTACAAGTGAATCCAGAAAACGATACGAGAAATCGAGATGAGTCCAGCCAAACATAATGATACCAGAAAAAGATTCCAAAGTGATTCCAGTAGGTGGTTCCAGTAGTGATTCCAGAAGGTGATGCCAGTAGTGGTTCCAGAAAATAGAGGCCAGACATATGGTATGTGTGTTGCATACATGAATCCAGAAATATCCATACGTGTTGTAAGAATCACATAAAACTATCTAGAACTGAAGTACAGTAATTGACAAGTAAATGAAAGAACTATCAGAGAATGTACTCGCCTGCTACTCTGAAAAGAGTAGTATAATATCAGATGTCTGCACCAGAGTCACAGTGTCCTTGACAGAGTAATATGGGTTATAATATGTTTAAAATAAGACAGATGATGTTTATGATACAATCTATATGATTTCTAGGTCAAACTAGGTCAAAGTCAACTCTTGGTCAACTCTGGTCAAACCAAGTCAACTACACTAGTCAAACTAGGTCAATTGGTCACATCTAGACTTAATGTTGACTTTTGGTCAACTCCGGTCAATCTTGAACTATTGGGTCAACTATTGGCCAACATAGGTCCCTACTAGTCTAGGTTTATCTAAAACCTACATTAAAACTAAACTCCTAAGTTCTAACCCATAACCCATAACATATACTTAATTATATCTCGTAGACATATATCTAATATGTATACATACACTATAATATTATTTCTAGGTTACATTACCATTTCTAAGCCATCAACCACAATACCAAAACACAAACTATCCTAATACATCATGTATATTACATTTATTATCCACCTTGCATATGCATACATATATATATATATATATATATATATATATATATATATATATATATATATATATATATTACATATATAGATATAGATGTGAGAAGGGGCTATGTGTTGTGTGTAACAGGGAAGGTTTGAGGAGATGTATGTGTGTGTTTGTTAGGGATGAACCTAGTGTGAATTAGGAAGCTGAAATCAAGGCTATGTGTGTAATGTATAGGTGAGTGTCATGACAGGGTTTACATGGGACATGGCAATGAGTCAATGTGTGTGTGTGTTGTGTCAAGGTGTACATGTGTGTGTTCATGACAGTTGGGAGTTAGGGACAGTTGTGTGTGTAGCATAGGAAGACAATGTGTGTGGGCAAAAATCAGTGTGATAGCCTAGGTGTGCATGTGACCATGTGGGAAGCTTTGTGTGTGTTTGTGTGTAAATAGTACATGTAAATGTATGAGTCTAGGTGCATATGTATGTGTGTGTTTGTTAGAGGACAGTGAGCGTGGTAGGAAAACAGTGTGACAGTTTTTTTAAAAAAAACAGTCCCTAAACTAATTGAAACCCAATGCATCCAATGTAAACACTTGGACAGGGCATTGCATTTCAGTTATGGCAATGTACATGAATATAACATGATAATTAATAGCAAGGATCAGTCCAAAACAGGGAATTCGAGTTAGAATCTCTAATAGTGTATACAGTGTCATGTGACAGTTAAAACATAACAATCAAAGCACCAAAAACCCATTTCCTACTCAAACATAAACCCCTATTACCCTTGCAGTAGACTAAACACCTACACATGATTCTAACATGTGATTCTAAGCCTCAGATTACAATTTAAACACACAAAAAAACATAATCAATTTTTTCAGGAAATTCAAAACAGGCACATGGTATCAGTCAACTGAACAACCCCATCCCACATTCGAAAATTCCAACAATGACCAATCGAAACCCCATCTCACATGAATCCACCTCACTGTAAACTAATACACACGTAGAGGAATCTAAACATGATTAATAAACTTCAAAAATCAGTTTTGGAAGAAAAGAAGTTCAGAAATCTAATTTTTTTCAAGACTGTATCAGTCCACATTCAACAAACAGTCCAAAATCCCATTTTCTCAATGAAAAACTAATCTAACATGCTAATCCCACCTAGCATTTACTAATACACATGTAAATGGTTTAAACATGTCAATTAAACACTATCATTCAGTTAAAAAAAGAAGAAAGGTTCAGGAATTGCAGAACAGAACCTAAGTATCAGTGATAAATAGGAATTCCAAATTTTGACATAAAAAATATGTTAAATATACAATTTAATGGTTGGTAAATGACCCCCCACCTGTGTTCGTGTCCCAGGAAGTTTTTTGTGTCACCCTAGAGCCTGACACGGCGTGTCGAAGCCTCAAAACACGCACAGACACTCTGTGCACAGCTGCGTCGTGCACGTGTGCACGCGTGTCCCACGCGCGACACAGGGCACGACACGACTCGTGCTCGTGCCCACGTGTTTGCCACATGTAGGGCTACACGTGTATGCCCCTGCACAGTATTCTAGACGCGTGTCGTGTCGGCTTTAGAGCCGTGTCAGTGGCAAATCTCCACGCGTGCACAGCGCGCGCGCGCGGCCAGTGCGACCAGTGCGAGGAGGAGAACTCCTCGCACACTATACCATATGGCCCCAAATTTTGGGAGAGCCAGGTCAGTCAGTGCCCTGACATTCTCCCAAAATTTGGCGTGTCCTCATGTCTTGTGCAAGGAGAAAACCCGCCCGTGATGCAGGACACAGCATGTGGTTCAGTCCCCGCGTGTTCGTGTCCCCGTGTGGACACGACACGACACCAAAATACAAAACATCCTTCACAAAATTTAATGTACATACTAAGATCTACCAATCCATGCAATTACATTTTCAAAAATCAAAAATAAATTCCTAAGGGGCATTCTATCGAACACCTATATGTATTCTCTGACACGTGTCCGATACGGACACGAAACTGACATGAATTGTGCCAAATTTCCAGGGACAGCTAGGTGACTCCTAGATCTAGCCCTAAATGCAAAGAAAATGGAAATTTAATCAATTTGAGGAGTTTTACCTATAGGTGCAAATAGCAAGAAAAAGCTCCAAATGGGGGGGTTCCTCCTTGCTAGCAAAATGCTCCCAAATTGTCCCAAAGCTGGGATTAACCTCCAGAATTATAAAATATATAGAAATTAGAACCTATTGCAAAAGACTAGGATTAAAAAGGAATTAAAATGGATTTATGGGGATTTTTGGAAGGGGGACAATACCTTTTCTTTTCTCCAAGTGTTGGAATGATAAAAAGAGGCAAGCCCTAATGAATAAGTGTTTAAATAGGGTGGGAATCCCTATGTGGCTGGTTACTTAGGGTTTGGTTAGGGTTAGGGCTTCTAGTTATGGGTCATGGGCCAAGTCATAAGTCATTAAGTCATGAAATCATAAGTCATTTCATGAAACCACAAATCATGAAATGATTCCACTCAAACTAATCCTCCTATTCCAAGATTAGTTTCTAATGACTAAAAGTAGGTTAACCTAAGTTAGTCTAGGGTTACAATAGCTAGGGTTAGGTTCTAGACTAGTCTACAAGTCCCTATAAGTCAAAGCCCAAACTAGGAATCACCAATTCAACAAATTATTTAATAATTCCAATAAGTAAAAATGACCAAATTATCCCTAGGCTAAAAATGATAATTAAATATCCTAATGACATGGTTAGGCTCTAGGTCATGTAGTCTCTAGGGTTTCACTGGCAGCACATCAAAATCACAAGTCATGACTCAAAGCAGTTTTTAAATAGTTTAAAAATTATTTAAAAATCACCAAAAATCACAATATGATTTAAATATCAATAATAATTATTATAATTACAAAATTTCAAAAATACCCTCATCTGGAAAACTGGGTGTTACACTAGCAGACTGGGCACGCACGGAATACAGCTTCTAATACGCACTTGACACGAGGACACGGGGTGACTTGGACATAATTCAGGGTGTCCATCACCTAGCCCTAGACCCACTCTAGCCCTGGACACGAGCATGAGACTTCTAGTTGTGTGTGTCGTGTCATATTGTGCCCGACATGGCCGTATGAGCCCTTTTCTCACTTCAGTCTGATACCTTGTGTTCGACATTTCTGTGGACACTTCGACACCACTTAGACATAATCCTATTGACTTCGTGGACACCAATGAGACACCCTCACTCCCACTTGGTTGGACACATGTTAGACACACCTTACATTGACACTTAACACTATGTGACACTATGTATTGACACTCACTCACTCACTGAACACTGTTGTACACTCACACACCTGTACACACACACAGGCCCTCTGTACACTCACACACTCTTGTCACACACAGAATACACACACACCCTAATATATGACACATGACACCTTGCCTGCACACTTGTTACTCGAGCACAATCATTCACAGTTTCCAGATACACTGAGAACTTCGCACCCTCTGTGACACTGACCTATAGCCCTTTCCCTTTTTCTGAGAATACTTCCTCCTTACTGTTTGCAGTGGGTTTCATGTACGCTATTGGATTTAGTTACCTGGGGTTATGTTATAGATATATAGAATTTGGGTTATATATTTAGTTGTGGTTATATATATTAGAGTGTGGGATATTGAGTTGGGTTATAGAGATATATATGAGAGGTTACACTGTGTTAGGCCTTAGGCATATAGATGAGGCGTACATATCAATATGTGAGTTTGAGGCATGAGTTTCTGTGAGGATTTATGGGATGTGTAGGTTGTCATATGTTTGTATACATGAGGATAAGTTATTCAGTTGTCTGTTATATGATTCAGTATAGCTATAGGTTGAGGGATATATATGTATGTGTGAGACTATATTGGTTGAAGTAACAGTTGTGATATATAGATGTATATATATATATATATATATATATATATATATATATATATATATATATATATATATATATGCGGGGATGTTTAGCTATTTGTTGGATAAAATTCGTTCGAAGCTGATGGGTTGGCAGAACAAGATTCTTTCTTCTGGGGGTAAGTTGGTGCTTATTAAGAATGTTCTTTCATCTATCCATATGTATACATTGGCTGCATGTTGTCCTTTCCGGGCCGTTCTCAGGACGATTGAGAGGATGTTTGCGGCTTTCTTCTGGGGTAGCAAGGATGGGGTGGCTAAGAGGAGTTGGCTGGCATGGCGGTTCGTTACTCGGACTAAGTCCGAAGGAGGCCTCGGGATCAAGTGCCTGAATGATATTATGGATGCCTTTTCTATGAAGCTGTGGTAGAAGTTGAGGCATGGGAAGGGCCTTTGGGTGGAGCATCTTAAATCAAAATATTTTCGTAAGCGTCATCCTTGTGATGCGTTTATGACTTCCAAGTGCTCCCATGTTTGGCGACGGATTTTACGGAGGAGGGAATTGGCTGAACCATTTATCTCGTTTAGACTTGGACGTGGTGAGGGTTCAGCGAGGTATGAGGATTGGATTCCGGGGGGTCCTCGGTTGGATAGGGTTGCTATTCTACAGGCTGAAGGAGTGACTTCTGGGACCAGGCACGGAACGGGGAGACGGACTCGGGGGCAGAGTCGAACACAGGCGAGGGGGTCTGCTAATTAGACGGCTACACAGCGCTTGGGCACTGGGGAGCTCCGAAGATCGGCCAGATTGGCTGAAAGAAGGGTGGTTCTTCCCCAACGTACGGTGATTGTTCGAGCTCTTTCGAATAGGGGAAGAAAGATCAGAGATTCGAGGGCGAGGAATTCTGATAATGGTGGTCCGACTATTCGATCTTTTTGGACAGCCACTGGTTGGGATCTGTCTCTATTTTTGGACCAGTTTGGAGTAGAGGCAGCAGGGCGGCTCAGAGAGGCAAATCTGACATGTTCTTCGGCTTCTGATTCTCTGGTTTGGGGCGAGCGGAAAGGTTTTTTCACGTTGGCTGCGGCTTGGAGATGTTGCCGGACTTCTCACCCTACATCATCACTCTTTTCTAATATTTGGGGCAAATGTATTCCGGCGAAGTGGAGCATTCTGATGTGGTGGGTCTGTCACAACCGGCTTCCTACTGATGACATTCTTCAGAAGATTGGCTTTTATCTGGCTTCCAGGTGTCATTGCTGTCAGGCTGGGCATGGGGAGAACCTTCAGCATATATTTTTTCCACGGGGATCTTGCTACGACGGTTTGGTCTGCTTTTCGGGGTTTTTTCAAGGCACGGATGCATAGTAACTTTCTCGTCTTTCTTCAAAGATGGTGGCGGGGTTCGGGCAGTCATCATCGAAGATTATTGGCGGGTGCAATCATTTGGGTGCTTTGGAAGAACGGGAATAAGCATCGTTATGAAGGACGTGGTGCTGGATCCGACTTCTTGGTTCGGGAGGTGAAGCGACAGTTTCGGAAGTCGCTTTCGAGCTGTCGTCACCTTTCGGCTATTCCTCATTGGGCATTAGAGTAGTGCTTTTATTCATTTTCTTTCTTTGTACTTGTTACCATGAGGTTGGATGTACTCATTACCCTCTTTATCAATAATGGTAACGGTTGTTTAAAATATATATATATATATATATATATATATATATATATATATATATATATATATATATATATATATATATATATATATATATATATTGTGTAAAATATATATATATATATATATATATATTGTGTGTGTGTGTGTGTGTGTGTGTGTGTGTGTGTGTGTGTGTGTGTGTGTGTGTGTGTGTGTGTGTGAACCTTGCTATATAGGCATTGTATATACTATGTTAGGTAGGTTTCCTATATAGGCTAATGCATGTGTTACTTGGCCATGTATATATACATATGGTATATATATGTAACGCCCCATTCCCAAAATACGTATGACCAAGTACGTGAACATGCCAGCTGCACATATACGAAGAATACTCCAATACATGGAATCCTCATATATGCACATAAACTGTATATAAAATAATAACAGGCCAGAATAACATATCTAATCTTATCATAGCTCAACATAGAAGGTAATAGAGTCCAAATAAATAAATAAGAGTATCCAAAGATAGCCGGGTGAACATACTCACTCCAAACAGCTATAAAAAATAGTCTCACAAGATCGGAGTCCAACCTCCGCAAAATAGAAAGAAATGAGATGTAAAAATAATGTCCACTAATGTCTCAAATATAGAATGGACTAGAAATCAGTAGTGACTGCCTCGTCATCGATGTAAGATGGATACAGCGCCGCTCCGTACTCCTGCGGAAAGTCATCTAATCCTGGAAAGATAACCAGGTCCTCAGGGGACATAGCAAGATACAAGAAAACACCGTGCCATATAAACTGTCATAATATAATAGAAAGAAAAGGGATGCATGCAATAGGGTGCCTACCAGTTCTATAGTGACAATGCAGTTAAGAACAGACCTTCAATGCAAGGGTATCTGGCTCAGTAGCAGTAACTCAGGTGTGGCCCCATCAGGATACCAGGGACCTCAAAGCATAACATTCCTCGAATGTCAGAGGCCAGTAGTAGCAGTAATAGGAAAGTGCATAAGGACCCATACGTTAAGGAAACTGTTCTCCCCACCCAATGCCTAGTAGGGTCATATCCATGACTCATGAACCTCTAGTAACTGCCAAGTCTTCTAGCATGCAATTCTATTGGCAGTTACTCCTATCCGTCGCACGCACCATACGTATCGGTGGCCAGCCGACTACGCGGATACGTGTCCTACATGTGACTCACATCACGTGATACAACAAGTGTCGAGGCCGTATGAGATATACCAATACCTCAACATCAATGGGTGGTCAATAAACTAAGTCAATGCAAGAGAAAATAAATAAAGCGAGAAAAATGACCGATAGAGTCTCTTGCACCCAAGTGTGACTTGGACGCACAGTTTAAATATCGACAAATAAGAAATGCTGAAAATAACAACTAAAAATAAGAATATAATAATCACAGAGTAAGGTGGCAAGGTATCTTGCCTACGGTGCGAGAAGGGCAAATCCAAGAGTAGCAAGTGTCAGCACCAAAATTCACAAATTACAGACGACTCCAGACGTTGAAACAAAAATCAAAAATGATCTCGGTGAAGAAGATATACCTAGGTAACGCCTGTCCAAAAGTCAAATTCTGGAACAGGGGCAAAATCGTAATTTCGGGTCAAAACAATATCCGCCGTTGGACCCACTTTGCACCGAAACGCGTGCCGAAGTCTATGGTCTCTAAAGTTGTCAAACTACATGTCTACGATTTCAGTTTGAAGAGAGGAACTCAAAGGTATGTCCAGTTTTGGATTCCGATGAGCCGTGTACAAATTCGCCCGTTTGAGTGGGTCGCAGGCCCGCTAAAAGGGGTTCTGATTCGACCTTCTCATAATTGAACCAAACTTGGCATACATGACCAGAATTTCGATTCGGACCTGTTGGCGCAAGTTTCGTCTCGATTCGACGACTGTACACGAAGTTATGGGCAAGTTTGCAAAACGTTGATACGGGGGTATCTTGATGGATACGCGTTGATTTCGTCGCGCACACACGACGAAACTGAGTTCCGTCAGTTCCCACACGTATGCAACGTCCATACGCTCCTTTCGATGCATATAGCGTGCGACCACGTCGCCGGGTTCTTCGGGGCACACGCCATATCGGACAAATTTCAGAAAATTAATATAATTAAACACATGTTTTTTCTCAACTTCAACATCAATCTAATTTTTACATGCTAATCAAAACGACGATCCAGAAGATGCGTTACGATCTTGGTTATGTTGTCTTTTACTGTTTTCAATTAGTTCCTATAGTACATTAATGTACAGCAAGAAAATTGGCCGACAAGTTGTCGTTTTAAAACAGTTTTTAGTATTACAAAAACAGATTTTTGTTCAACTTTGTCTCGATTTTTCGAGCAAGTTAATGGGTTATTTTTGAAATCCACCTAGAGGATCTCGAAGAGGTTCAAGTCTAATTTCCAGAAAATCTTACGGATCGAAAATCGGTGCTATGAGTAAAAAGTTACGTCGTAGGGAAGTAGGATACCTTGAGTGGGAAAACTGCTTCGTGGGTGACGCGGGGCTGACTTCCGATGCTCCGTTCGTCGCGCACAAAGCTCCGTCGCTGGTGAAACAAATTCGTAGGCGAAGAGGGTATAATCAGCCTCAACTTTCTTTTTGGAAGATTAGGGTTTTGAGGTTTGTGGAAAAAGTTATATTTATAATAACTTGGGACAAAACCTAATACTAATACACTTTGTAATAAGTTGTGGACCCACTTGCTCGGCTTGCTCGCGGAAATAAGGTTGCTGCTGTACGTAGCAACCAATTGAGAGGGTGGGGGGCCCGCCCACTTATGTGGGTGGGTTGAGTTTTTTTTTTTCCTTTTCTTTTCTTTTCCTTTTCTTTTCTTTTTCAACTGTGGTCGGTCCCCCTTAGGGCCGACCACCACAGCTAATATTTTTTTTAACAATTTTATATATATATATATATATATATATATATATATATATATATATATATATATATATATATATATATATAAAACTATAAGCATATATATATATATATATTAGGCTAGTAGAAAATTTTCTAAAAAAATTTACAAATAATTTCCTAAAATCCTAGAATTTATTATATTCCTCATTTATTAGGAATACGCTCATGCATACATATAATAATATAATATACATATATTCACATACATTATTTATACTAATAAGCTAGTAGCAATAAATTGGTAATTAATAAAGTGTATAAAACATTAATTAATTTAAAAAAAAATTAATTAAAAATATGGGGGTTTACATTCTACCCAACTTAAAGAAATTTCGTCCTCGAAATTAAACTAATGTCGGGGGGTCCAATGCAATGCAAGGGAATTAATAGTAATTTAAGAGCTTAAAATGCAAGACATACCTTCGTCTTCGAACAAATGCGGGTAGCGGGTTCGGATGTCGTCCTCGCGCTCCCAAGTAGGCTCCCCTGGCGAGTGATGCTTCCATGCCACGCGAACCAATGGAATAGATTGATTCCGCAACACCTTCACTCGGCGATCGAGGATACCTACTGGTTGCTCTTCGTACGACAAACTCGGTCCAACTGTGATCTCGAATTGATCAAGCACATGATTGCTGTCCGCCACGTACCTCCTCAACTGAGATACATGGAATACGCCATGCACTCCTTCTAGCGACGGTGGCAAGGCCAATCTATAGGTAACCTCTCCAACACGTTCCAAGACATCGAAAGGCCCGATGTACCTTGGACTCAACATGCCACGTCCTCCGAATCGAATCGTACCTCTAGTGGGGGATATCTTCAAGAACACATGGTCGCCCTCTTTGAACTCCAAGGGTCGACGACGATTATCTGTCCACTGCTTCTGACGATCCTGCGCTTCTCGTAGGTGGCCCTGTATTTTCTTCACTGTCTCCACTGTGCTCAAGACCAACTCGGGACCCAATAGCTGTCGCTCTCCTATGTCGTTCCAACAAACAGGAGACCGACACTTTCTACCATACAATGCTTCGAACGGGGCCATCTGAATGCTCGTTTGATAGCTATTATTGTAGGAAAACTTAACAAGATGGAGATGGTCCTCCCATGAACCGCCAAAATCAAGCAGGCATGCTCTTAACATATCCTCTAGCGTCTGTATGGTACGCTCTGACTGGCCATCTGTCTGCGGATGGTATGATGTGCTAAACTTCAATCGAGTGCCCAAACTCTCTTGTATGCTCCTCCAAAAGTGCGAGGTGAATCTCGAGTCACGGTCGACACAATACTAACAGGCATACCGTGTAGTCTAACAATCTGCTCCATATACATCTCTGCCAATACCTCTGTCGACTGACCCACTCTGAAAGGTAAGAAATGGACAGACTTCGTAAGTCTATCAACAATCACCCACACTGTGTCACGTCCCCTAGGACTCCAAGGAAAACCCGTGACGAAATCCATAGTAATGTGCTCCCACTTTCACTCGGGAATAGGTAGCGGCTATAATAATCCGGCCGTCCTCTGGTGCTCCGCCTTCACTTGCTGACATACCAAGCACTTGGCAACAAAACGAGCTATCTCTCACTTCATTCCATGCCACCAATAATACTGTTGTAAGTCACAATACATCTTGGTTCCTCCGGGATGAATAGAATATGTCGAACTGTGAGCCTCTGCCATCAGCTCCTGTCGTAGCTCTCCACTGGGAACATAAATGCGATCACCACATCGCAATATCCTGTCACGACCCGCACCCGCTATAAGGGCACGTGTACGTGACAACGCCCAGCCCTCACCGTAAAAACGGCGTGGAACGCTGTAGGTTTTCTACTCTAACAACAGTTTATATATATATCAAAAACCTATCGAGAATATGGTCAACTCCGAACGGAGGACAAGCAATGAATATATATGAGTGCTCAATCACAACTCTAAGATGACAAAGTAAAGATTGAAAGATAAAGACAACAAGACGATAAAATATAACCTGTAAAGTCCAACACAAAGAATATACAAGTCCAAGTCCAAGTCTCTAATACAATCCAAAATATAACAGTCTCAAAAGTAACTGGGGACAAGGTCCAGTACAAATAATTCTAACTAAGCAATAGGTAAAGTCTCGTCAGGCGGAGCTAAGCCCTGCTGGACCAAGGTCTCCAAGTCTAAGCCCACTACGTCATCCGGACCGTAGTAGGTACTGTAATCTCCCTCATCAGCATCTATAATATTTTGTCAACATATCCAGTCAGGATGGAACGAGTACAATCAACTAACAACAGTTCACAAGATATGACAAAAGCTATAAGACTGTAAATAGAGAGTATATACAAAAAATCATGGAATGTATATGTGAGTATCATGGCAAGGTAAGCTATAAATCTAGAGCTAGAACAAGACAAGTAAACTGATCATGGCATGTACAAGAATCAAGAATCATCTATCTAGGTGTGTGAGTACTAGCTACAATATGTGGCCGGCTTGGGAACTTGCACAAATAGTAACAGGCCTGGCTAATCATACGTGGGATGTATGATCAACACTCACAATTAATAGGTGCATAATGGGTGCACAATAGGCTTTGACCACATATCTACACTAATACTCCCCGCCCCCAACTGGTAGAGTGGATCCAAGCAAGACACGTTATGACACGGGATTCTACGAGAAGGGAGAAAGTCTCCTCGAGAATCGGTGTCCATATACTGTACAAGAACTACAAAAGGGCTTGCACAAGATATACCAAGATAATGACGAATAACATCTCATGTCGGGATCCATGAATACCAATCCGTGTGACCAATGTGTCGAGAACAGGCATATCTACACTAATTACATGAATTATAACAATCATCGTAAATTGGAAAAGTGTCAGAGAATGTACTCGCCTGTAATATGATAAATTATGTCAACGGGATCCAATACAGCGTCTCGAGGACCTATAGAGAACAAGACGTATCAATACTATGTTTAGGAAGTAAAGTCAAATCAAATTAAGCCCTATTAAGTCATTCTAGGTCAAGACAAGTCTAGTTGGGTCAACCTTGGTCATGGAAGAGTATTGGAAGTCAACCCGTATCAAACTAGGTCGAAAGTTAACTTACAATTGACTTTTGGTCAACTCTGGTCAACTCTAGGTCAACCCTAGGTCAATCCTAGGTCAATGGTGACTAACAGTTGACTTTTAGTCAACCGTTCAAGTCTAATGGAATTTGGGACTAAATTGAGTAAAGTGTTGACCCATAGTTGACTTTTGGTCTAAAAAATCAACCGTAGTCAACCAAGGTCAAGACTAGGTCTAGACGACTATTTCTAATCATTACCAACCCTTACAACCCATATCCAAGTCTATCTTGGACTCCTAAACCCATATCTTGGCCGTGGGCCAATATCCTAAATTTACCCTTTACAAAGGTAAATTTCTAGCATAGGTGAATACCAAGTTAGCCTACCTACGCTTGGTATTTCGACCCGTGCTCCTTAGGGTAGTAGGATACTAGCCTATACATTCGTTACCTACCAAGATACCTAAGTAGAGTGGACGTCTAGTCCATCTTACGGCCTATTGTCGAGATCTTTAATATCTCAAGATACGCAATGGTACGGCACGATACCGTCGTCCTACAACCCCGATTTCAACTCGGGAGCCTACCCGCAAAGTCTAATTCCCATAATCTAAGTCTCCTCCAAGTTTCAACTCATTCCGACACTCGGGGCTCAATTTCACCCTCTAACTCAAACTCCTCTAAATTGTATTTCCTACACTTCTACTTCTCATTCTCCTTCTAAATCCTATTCTTCTAATTCTCCTTCCTTCTCCTAATTCTAATTCTTCTTCTTAATCTTTTTCTTCTAATCTTCTTCTAATTTTCTTCTAACCTTCTTCCAACTCTTCTTCTTATTCTTCTTCTAATCTTCTTCTATTTCTAATTCTCTTCTTCTTCTAGTCTTCTTCTATTTTTAATTCTCTTCTTCTTCTAGTCTCCTTCTAAACCATCTAGTTATCTATCTATATACATATATATACACATATATATACGTATCTATATATACCTATATATGTATATAGGGGGGTTATATAGGGGGTATATAGGGGGTTATATAGGGGGTATATAGGGGGTTATGTGGGGGGCTTAAATGCAACTGCTGCTGCTTAAAGCTACTGCTGCTGCTGTTGGCAATACTGCTGCTGCTGCTGTCGGTTTGTGGGGGGGCAGCAGCTCCTTTCCTCCCCCCCCCCCCCCACAGCAGCTGCCACTGTTGCTCCTATTCTCCCTTCACTCCCTCCCTCTATATATATATATCTACCTATATATCTATCTATATCTATATCTATCTATATATATATCTAACAATCTAACCATCTATCTATATATATATATATATATATATATATATATATATATATATATATATATATATATATATATATATATATATTCACATACATATCTATATATAAATACATACACACACAATTATATAGGCACACACACACACATAATTATATAGACACATACTCACATATAATTATATAGACACACACACATATACAAATACACACTCTCACTCCTCTCATGACACCACCACCACCACTCTCACACAAACACATACACTCTCACACAACACCACCACCACTCTCTACACCATCACCACCACTCTCTACATACACACAAATACATATAATTATATATATATATATATATATATACATATATATATATATATATATATATATATATATATATATATATATATATATATATACCACTCTAATGGAAAACCCCCAAATAAATCTCTAACCTAGCTTTTTAGGAAAACCTATGAAATCTATGGGCAAAATGTGGAGAATCATCTCCTCTACATTTATTGTGAAAGCAATAAGTGCTAAAGAAGAATTAATGGGGAAGTAATGGGCTTACCTAATGGCTTTGCTTGAGAAAGAAGAAGAAGCTTTGAAAAGTGAATAAAATGAGGAGAGAGAGAGTTTGATTTGTGATGAAGCAAAGGGGAGGGGGTGCTCTACTTGGCCGGCCATGGGGGGGTTATTGGGTTTGGGTGGTGATCCAATAAGCCCCCAAACCCAATAGACTTGGTTTGGTTTGAATTGAATTCGGTTTGGTTCGGTTTGTTTCGGTTTAACTCTAATTAACCAATTAAGCCTCTAAAATGACTAATTAAGCCATGGAAGTAGGGTTTATGGTTTCTAGCCTAATTAGGATGGCATGTGGGCCAAGTCCAGCTAGTATGTGGGTCCTACTAGGGTCCAGACTGCCCGGATCTCCAACTTAAGTCCGAATTGGATAAAACTCAAACTAAATCAAACAAATCCCTAAAAATCATATAAAATCAAATAAAATTCCTAAAAATTATAAAACTTGAAAAAATGACAAAATTACCCCTAATTCGAAAACTGGGGGTGACAAATCTACCCTCCTTAAAAAAAAAATCGTCCTCGAAATTGAATGAGAACTAACACTGCAATCATGAATTGAACAAGGAAGGAAAAGAAAGAATTTTACCTCAAGGCTCGAAGAGATATGGGAATCGCTCCCGCATGTCGTCCTCCCTCTCCCAGTTAGACTCACCTGGAGAGTGGTGTCTCCATGCAACAAGAACCAAGGGAATGACCTGGTTCCGGAGCACCTTCTCTCTTCGGTCCAAGATCTCAACCGGCTTCTCTGGATAGCTGAGTGTCGGTCCCACTTCGATCTCGGAGTGGTCTAAGACGTGACTGGGATCTGCCACATACCGTCTCAGCTGCGACACGTGGAACACGCTGTGCACTCCCTCTAGTGCGGGCGGTAACTCCAGTCGGTAAGCCACTGCACCGACCCTGCCCAAGATACGGAATGGTCCGATGTATCGTGGACTAAGCTTCCCGCCGCCACCAAAATGAATCGTGCCACGCGTCGGAGAAATTTGCAGAGACACAAGATCACCAACCTAGAACAAAAATACAAGACTTAAAGTTTGATCTAAAACAATCACAATCAGACTCAAATACTAAAAAAATCTAAATTATACCTCAAACTCCAATAGCCTCCAGTGGCTATCGGCCCAATGCCGCTGCCTATCCTGCGCCACCCGAAGTCGATCTCTGATAACCCTGACCTTCTCTGCAGCATCCACTACCATCTCAGGGCCAAGCAAAACCCTCTCGCCGATATCAACCCAAGACAAGGGAGTACGGCACCTCCGTCCGTATAGAGCCTCGAAAGGTGACATCTCTATACTGGCTTTATAGCTGTTGTTGTAAGCAAACTCTACCAAGTGAAGGTGGTCCTCCCAAGATCCTCCGAAGTCCAAGACACAGGTACGTAGCATATCCTCGAGGGTCTGAATCGTCCACTCCGACTGCCCGTCTGTCTGGGGGTGGTATACGGTACTGAACTTGAGCGATGTGCCTAAGCTAAGCTGCAAACTCCTCCAGAAGTGGGAAGTGAATCGGCTGTCCCGATCCGAGACTATACTCACTGGAACCCCGTACAATCGGACTATCTGCCGCACGTACATCTCGGCCAACCTCTCCGTAGATAAACCCACCTTGAAAGGCAAAAAGTGGGCCGATTTGGTCAATCGATCAACAATGACCCAAATCGCATCCTTCCCTCCTGGAGAGCGCAAAAGCCCAGATACAAAGTCCATAGTGATATGCTCCCACTTTCACTCAAGAATGGGTAGTGGCTGGAGCAATCCACCTGGTCTCTGCCTCCCGGCTTTCACCTGCTGGCACACCAAGCATCTCGAAACGAACTGAGCCACCTCACGTTTCATGCCATACCACCAAATATGTTGTCTCAATTCTCTATACATCTTGTTGGCTCCGGGATGCATAGAGTACTGAGAACGGTGCGCCTCCTGAAGAACCTCCTTCCGAAGTCCTCCGCTCGGCACACACAATATGGTACCATGCCTCAACGACCCATCCCCTGCTATAGAGAACTCATCCAACAGTCCTGCCTGGACCTGCTCCTTGATGACCCTCAGAGCCTCATCCTCAAACTGAGCTGCCCTGACTCTGTCCATCAGCTCCGACTGCACCTAGAGACCCCACATTTGCGCCTCGAACCCAGGAACTATCACCTCTATGCCCAAACTCTCCAGATCTGCCAGAATGTGACGATCCATCGTCAAACACATGGCCACGGGATACCTGCTCAAAGCATCCGCGACCACGTTGGCCTTCCCCGAATGGTACTGTAAGGATATATCAAAATTCTTCATCAGCTCTAACCATCGCCTCTGCCTCATATTCAGCTCCTTCTGGGTAAACACGTACTTCAAGCTCTTGTGATCAGTATAGATATCAACTCGCTCTCCGTACAGATAGTGTTTCCACAGCTTCAAAGCAAAGATGACCGCTGCCAGCTCCAGATCGTGGGTAGGGTAGTTCCTTTCATGAGGACGTAACTGCCTAGATGCATAGGCAATCACCTTCCCGTGCTGCTGAAGTACACAACCTAAACCCCGTCCTGAAGCATTACTGTAGATCGTATAACCACCAGATCCAGATGCCAACGTCAAGATAGGAGCTGTAGTCAACCTCGCCTTCAGTTCCTCGAAGGCGGCCTGGCACTCCTCGGACCAAACAAACTCCTCGTCCTTCCTGGTAAGGCGGGTCATCGACTGGGCAATCCTGGAAAAGTCCTGCACGAACCTCCGGTAATAACCTGCCAGACCCAAAAAACTTTGAACCTCTGCTACTGAGCTCGGCGTAGACCAGGACTCCACTACAAAAATCTTCTTCGGATCCACTGAAATCCCCTCGCCAGAGACAACATGGCCTAGGAACTCTACGCGATCCAAGAAGAACTCACACTTGGACAGCTTCCCATACAGCTGCTCCCTCCTGAGAGTGTCCAACACAATCCTCAGGTGCTCCTCGTGCTCCTCTGGTGTCTTCGAATAGATGAGAATGTCATCAATGAAGACCACCACGAACTTGTCAAGGTACTGATGAAATACCTTATTCATCAAGTTCATGAATACCGCCGGTATACTCATACTGGCCATAGCGAGTCCGAAAGGCAGTCTTCGGAATGTCATCCCGCTTCACCTTCAGCTGATGGTACCCGGTACGCAAGTCGATCTTCGAGAACACCCTCGCCCCGCTCAACTGGTCGAACAAGTCATCAATCCTTGGCAAAGGATACTTGTTCTTGATGGTAAGGTTGTTGAACGCCCTATAATCAATGCACAGACGTACCGTACCATCCTTCTTGGGGACGAAAAGAACTGGCGTGCCCCAAGGTGAAGAACTAGATCGAATAAAGCCCTTGTCCTCCAGCTCATCGACCTGTTTCTTCAGCTCCGCTAACTCACTGCTGTTGATTCTATAGACGTGCTGGGAGATAGGCTCAGCGCCCGGCACTAGGTCTATAGAAAACTCAACATCGCGATCTGGTGGCATCCCGGGCAACTCCTCGGGAAAGACATCCAAGAACTAAGCAATGAGTGGATGTGGCAACACCGGCCCCGCCAACAATACTCCGCAGAATCCATCTCCCTGCTCCGCTGCACCCCTGGTGAACTCATACTCCGGCTCTCCCGATGGCCTAAACAGAATCCTGCCCTCCTGCAGTCGATGCTAGCGTGGTGCATGCTCAACCAGTCCATATCGAGTACCACATCATAACTCGGAAGTGGCATTACGAGCAAACATGTACTCAACTTTCGGTCTCTCAAAGAAACTCTCTGCCCCTTGCAAACATTATTAACCAGGATGATGCCATTGCCAGTCATAATCTTGCAAGTCCTACCAAGATACTCAGCAATAATATTGTGCCTAAGAGCAAAAGAAACAGACACAAAACTGTGCGTAGCATCAGAATCAAACAAGGCTAAAGCTAGAAAAGAATCGAGCAGAATAGAACCTACGACAACATCTGCAATAGGCTCCATCTCCTCGGCTGTAAGAGCAAAGGCTCTACCCTGACCTCCCCGCTGCTGGTGGTGCTGTACAAACCGCTGCTGCTGGGTCGAAAGTGGACCCCTCGGCTGCACTGCAGGAACTCTCGCCGGTGCCCTCTGAGCTGTACCAGTAACACGAGGGTTCACTGGACACTCCCTCAACTGATGGCCTGTACCGCCGCAAAAGAGACACACTCCTAGCCTCTTTCGGCAAACCTCCCAAACGTGACCAGGCTTCTTGCAGAAGTGATAAGGAGCCCCATGCTGTGCCTGCCTCTGCTGAGTGTGATGTACCTGCTGAACCGGTGCTCTGGCCTGAACCTGCGGCTGGTGATGCTGGAAAGAACGATGCTGAAGCTGAGGGCGCTTAGCAGCCCCCGCGCTGCTAGTAGCCCCCGAGAAAAGATTACGCTCCCTCTTGGGCTTCAAGCCCCACTCTCGCTCTACCTTGCGGGCCTTCGCGTAGATCTTGGTATAAGTCTCATAGAATGAGGGAATGAGGATCTTGATATCCCAAGTCAGCCCCTTCCTAAAACGGCTCGCCCTGATCTTCTGGTCTCGAACCATGTACTCTGCGTATCGGCTCAGATGGCCGAACTCCGCGGCGTACTCCTCCACAGATAAACTGCCCTACTGCAGATACTGGAACTGCCACACCAGGTCGATCTTGTCCGTGGGGGAAAAGAACTTCTCCTTGAAGAGAAGCTTGAACTCTGCCCAAGTATGGCCCTTTCCAGCTAGGGCTGGCTCATTTCTGAACCAGGTGCGTGCAATGTCTAGCAAGTGCAAACCTACCGTCTCGACCTTCAGGTCGTCTGCCAGGCGGGAGGCCCTCATCTGCCCGCTCGATATCCTCGAGCCAATCATCTGCATAGACCACACCCTCGGTCCCGCTAAAGTTACGGTACCCGAGCTTCTTGAAGTCCTGGATATCTCCGTACCTAGTACGCGTCCCCTGATGCGGAGCCCTCTCCTCCACGGCTGCAAGGGCCAATTGATGGGCATCCTCCATGTCCTGACGCATCGCATCTGTCTGCCTCTGCTGAGCCTTGGCCTGGGCTCTCTGAGTCTCCAGCATCTGCTGGAGGAAAGTAAGTATCTGCCCCATATCTGTAGGCAGAGGAGGTGGAGATGGAAGTATGTCTGCAACTAGCGGAGGAAACCGCTGCGCAGGAGGAGGAAGAGCGCCCGTATCAACCACTGGTACTGCGGCCAAAAAAGTCGTAGCAACACTAGGGTCAGCCCTCGTAACTGGCGGAGGAGCGCACCCAAGAGCTGCTGCCGACACCCCGACAGCAGCAGGAGTATCCGGATCAGGTCCGCGAGTCATAGAAGACCTCTCCGCGTCCGCGAACTCAGGATGCTGGGACCTGGTCTGTACCATCCTGAAGACAGATTGAAAGAAGATATCAATATGGCACAAGAAGGATTATATCAAAGGAGGACAGCTAGAAAACAGTAAATCAATATCAAAGACGGTAAGCAAGATAAACAAGAAAAGATCCTACTGTGATTGAGCACTCTTAGCCTACTACCTCCTATATATAACACAGGCTCGTAGTCAACACTCTAAGATGAGTGCCGCCACGACATCGCACTAATTACGACTTCAGGACCTGCATGGGCCACCACTAAAAACGTGTCATGACCCGCACCCTCTATAAGGGCACGTGTACGTGACAACGCCCAGCCCTCACCGCAAAAATGGCGTGGAACGCTATAGGTTTTCTACTCTAACAACAGTTTATATATATATCAAAAACCTGTCGAGAATATGGTCAACTCCGAACGGAGGACAAGCAATGAATATATATGAGTGCTCAATCACAACTCTAAGATGACAAAGTAAAGACTGAAAGATAAAGACAACAAGACGATAAATATAACATGTAAAGTCCAACACAAAGAATATACAAGTCCAAGTCCAAGTCTCTAATACAATCCAAAATATAACAGTCTCAAAAGTAACTGGAGACAAGGTCCAGTACAAATAACTCTAACTAAGCAATAGGTAAAGTCTCGTCAGGCGGAGCTAAGCCCTGCTGGACCAAGGTCTCCAAGTCTAAGCCCACTACGTCATCCGGACCGTAGTAGGTATTGTAATCCCCCTCATCAGCATCTGTAATATTTTGTCAACATATCCAGTCAGGATGGAACGAGTACAATCAACTAACAACAGTTCACAAGATATGACAAAAGCTATAAGACTGTAAATAGAGAGTATATACAAGAAATTATGGAATATACATGTGAGTATCATGGCAAGATAAGCTGTAAATCTAGAGCTAGAACACGGCAAGTAAACTGATCATGGCATGTACAAGAATCAAGAATCATCTATCTAGGTGTGTGAGTACTAGCTACAATATGTGGCCGGCTTGGGAACTTGCACAAATAGTAATAGGCCTGGCTAATCATACATGAGGTGTATGATCAACACTCACAATTAATAGGTGCACAATGGGTGCACAATAGGCTTTGACCACATATCTACACTAATACCCTGCCCCCGACTGGTAGAGTGGATCCAAGCAAGACACGTTATGACACGGGATTCTACGAGAAGGGAGCAAGTCTCCTCGAGAATCGGTATCCATATACTGCACAAGAACTACAAAGGGGCTTGCACAAGATATACCAAGATAACGACGAATAATATCTCATGTCGGGATCCATGAATACCAATCCGTATGACCAATGTGTCGAGAACAAGCATATCTACACTAATTATATGAATATAACAATCATCGTAAATTGGAAAAGTGTCAGAGAATGTACTCGCCTGTAATATGATAAAGTATGTCAACGGGATCCAATACAGCGTCTCGAGGACCTATAGAGAACAAAACGTATCAATACTATGTTTAGGAAGTAAAGTCAAATCAATTTAAGCCCTATTAAGTCATTCTAGGTCAAGACAAGTCTAGTTGGGTCAACCTTGGTCATGGGAGAGTATTGGAAGTCAACCCGTATCAAACTAGGTCGAAAGTTAACTTACAGTTGACTTTTGGTCAACAGGTCAACTATGGTCAACTCTAGGTCAACCCTAGGTCAATCCTAGGTCAATGGTGACTAACAGTTGACTTTTAGTCAACCGTTCAAGTCTAATAGAATTTGGGACTAAATTGGGTAAAGTGTTGACCCATAGTTGACTTTTGGTCTAAAAAGTCAACCATGGTCAACCATGGTCAAGACTAGGTCTAGGCGACTATTTCTAATCATTATCAACCCTTATAACCCATATCCAAGTCTATCTTGGACTCCTAAACCCGTATCTTGGCCATGGGCCAATATCCTAAATTTACCCTTTACAAAGGTAAATTTCTAGCCTAGGTGAATACCAAGTTAGCCTACCTACGCTTGGTATTTCAACTCGTGCTCCTTAGGGTAGTAGGATACTAGCCTATACATTCGTTACCTACCAAGATACGTAGGTAGAGTGGACGTCTAGTCCATCTTACGGCCTATTGCCGAGATCTTGAATATCTTAAGATATGCAATGGTACGGCACGATACCGTCGTCCTACAACCCCGATTTCAACTCGGGAGCCTACCCGCAAAGTTTAATTCCCATAATCTAAGTCTCCTCCAAGTTTCAACTCATTCCGACACTCGGGGCTCAATTTCACCCTCTAACTCAAACTCCTCTAAATTGTATTTCCTACACTTCTACTTCTCATTCTCCTTCTAAATCCTATTCTTCTAATTCTCTTCCTTCTCCTAATTCTAATTCTTCTTCTTAATCTTCTTTCTCTCTTCTTCTAATTTTCTTCTAACCTTCTTCCAACTCTTCTTCTTATTCTTCTTCTAATCTTCTTCTATTTCTAATATCTTCTTCTTCTAGTCTTCTTTTATTTCTAATTCTCTTCTTCTAGTCCCTTCTAAACCATCTAGTTATCTATATATACATATATAACATATATATACGTATCTATATATACCTATATATGTATATAGGGGGGTTATATAGGGGGTATATAGGGGATTATGTGGGGGGGCTTAAATGCTACTGCTGCTGCTTAAAGCTATGCTGCTGCTGCCTATATGCTGCTGCTGGCAATACTGCTACTGCTGCTGTCAGTTTGTGGGGGGGGCAGCAGCTCCTTCCCCCCCCCCCCACAGCAGCTGCCACTGCTGCTCCTATTCTCCCTTCACTCCCTCCCTCTATATATATATATATATATATATATATATATATATATAGATATAATATATATATATATATATATATATATCTAACTACTAACCATCTATATATTATATATATATATATATATATATATATATATAATATATATATATAAATATATATTATATTATATATAATATATATATATATATCTATATATATAGATAATTTATATATATATATATATATATATATATATATATTATATATATATATATATATATTAATATTATATATTATATATATATATATATCTAATATATATATATATATAGATATATATATATATATATTATATATATATATATATATAATATATATATATATATATATATAACTATATTTTTTTTTCACATACATATCTATATATATATATATATATATTATATAGATATATATATATATATATATATATATATATATATATATATATATATATAACTATCTATATATATATATATATATATATATATATATATATATATATATATATATATATATATATATATTATAATATATTCACATATCTATATATAAATACATACACACACAATTATATAGACCACACCACACATAATATAGACACATACACACATATAATTATATAGACACACCACACAAACAAATACACACTCTCACTCCTCTCATGACACCACCACCACCACTCTCACACAAACACACACACTCTCACACAACACCACCACCACTCTCTATACCATCACCACCACTATATATATATATATATAGATATATATATATATATATATATATATATATATATATATATACCACTCTAATGGAAAAACCCCAAATAATCTCTAACCTAGCTTTTTAGGAAAACCTATGAAATCTATAGGCAAATATGGAGAATCATCTCCTCTACATTTATTTTGAAAGCAATAAGTGCTAAAGAGGAATTAATGGAAAAGTAATGAGCTACCTAATGGCTTTGTTTGAGGAAGAAGAAGAAGCTTTGAAAAGTGAATGAAATGAGGAGAGAGAGAGAGAGTTTGCTTTGTGATGAAGCAAAGGGGAGGGGGTGCTCTACTTGGCTGGCCATGGGGGGGTTATTGGGTCTGGGTGGTGATCCAATAAGCCCCCAAACCCAATAGACTTGGTTTGGTTGAATTGAATTCGGTTTGGTTCGGTTTGTTTCTGTTTAACTCTAATTAACCAATTAAGCCTCTAAATGACTAATTAAGCATGGAAGTAGGGTTTATAGTTTCTAGCCTAATTAGGATGGCATGTGGGCCAAGCCCAGCTAGTATGTGGGTCCCACTAGGGTCCAGACTACCCGGGTCTCCAACTTAAGTCCGAATTGGATAAAACTCAAATTAAATCAAACAAATCCCTAAAAATCATATAAAATCAAATAAAATTCCTAAAAATTACAAAACTTGAAAAATGATAAAAATACCTCTAATTCGAAAACTGGGGGTGACATGTCCCATCGGGATGGATCCTCAATCCCGTCTGCTCTCCTGCTTCAGTCCTCTCTTTCAGCCGTCGAAATCTAGCGTCATTGGGCAATGCTGCCTTGATGCGCTCTACCAATGATGATTGTACTTGGAGGTTGGCTAATACGCCATCGGCTCCAGGTAATACTACCTCATACCAAGCTGCTCCAAGTCTCTAATCAACTCCTTTTGGTAGTCAAAATGTGCCATGGGCTTACGGCTTAATGCGTCTGCCACGACATTAGCCTTGCCCGGATGATAGTGTAGCTCGATCTCGTAATCCTTCATCAACTCCAACCAACTTCGTTGTCGCATATTCAACTCTTTTTGTGGAACACGTACTTGAGGCTCTTATGATCAATGTAGATATCAACCTTCTCGCCGTACAAGTAGTGTCTCCATAGCTTCAAAGCAAAGATAACCGCTGCGAGCTCTAGATCGTGGGTCAGATAATTCTTCTCGTGCACTCTCAACTGTCGTGATGCATATGCTACTACACGCCCATGCTTCATTAATACACATCCTAATCCCTTCCCGGATGCGTCACTGTAGATCACGAATCCTCCCGGGCCCGATGGTAGTGTCAAGATCGGTGTTGTGGTCAATCGCTTCTTCAACTCATCAAATATGGCTTGACACTCGTCTGTCCATACAAACTCATGATCCTTGCAAGTTAATCGAGTCATAGGCCCCGCTATTCAAGAGAAATCTTCCACGAACCGTCGGTAGTAACCCGCAAGTCCGAGGAAACTTCTCACCTCAGAAGCTGATGTAGGAGAGGGCCATGATTTGACTGCTGTGATCTTCTCTGGGTCTACTGATATACCATCACCCGTAACAATATGACCCAGAAATGATACCTCCTTGAGAAAGAAGTCACACTTGCTAAGCTTCGCGAAAAGTCGCTCATTCCTCAATGTTTCTAAAACTATCCGTAGATACTGCTCATGCTCCTCTTGACTCTTGGAGTAAATCAAGATATCATCTATAAAGACTACTATAAATTTGTCCAAGTACTGGTGAAAGATCTTGTTCATTAAATTTATGAAAACTGCGGGTGCATTGGTCAAACCGAAGGGCATGACCAAGAACTCGTAGTGTCCATACGTTGATCGAAAAGCCATCTTTGCAATGTCTTCCTTCCGAACCTTCAATTGGTGATAGCCCGATCGTAAGTGAATCTTGGAGAATACTTTTGCTCCACTCAGTTGATCGAATAGATCGTCTATACGCGGCAAGGGATACTTGTTCTTCACCGTCACTACATTCAATGCTCTGTAGTCAATGCACATGCGCACTGTCCCGTCTTTCTTAGGCACAAAAAGAACGGGTGCTTCCCATGGTGACGCACTAGCACGAATAAATCCCTTCTCTTATAATTATCAATCTGCGTCTTCATCTCTACTAACTCCTTGGGTGCCAGACGATAAACTCGAGATGAAATAGGCTCGGCTCCGGGAATAAGCTCAATAGAAAACTCAATATCTCGGTCAGGTAGTAGTCCAGGCAATTCCTCGGGGAATACATCCTCGAACTCGGTGATAATAGGGTGCTGAGGGGTGTCATGCATCATCATATGAGTCCACGATGCGGGTGCCTCACAACTCTCTTCGTCTTCTTTGGTGAACTCAAACTCTACCGCATTCGGTAGTCTAAAGATAATACTGCTCCTATGGCAGTCTATAAGAGCGAAATGATGGCTCAACCAGTCCATTCCAAGAACCACATCAAATATCGGCATAGGAAATACAAGAAGTCATGCCATCATCTCCCTGCCACTTTATCACTACAGGACAAAGTCTACAAACACCACTAACAGGTACTACTCCTCCTCCGGTGAGGATTCTAACATTCTTAGCTAAGGAGGTGATGGGAATGCTGTGTCTAGTGGCAAAACTAGTGGCTATGAATGAATAAGTGGCTCCAGTATCAAATAATGTAATAGCAGGAAAAGATGCAACTAAAACTATACCTGCTATAACCTCTGCCTCTGTCTCTATATCCTCAACAGCAAGTGAGAATACCTTTCCATGATTCTGTCCGGGGCCCTGAGCTCTGGACCTCTCGAACTGTGCTGACTGAGGCGGTAATGGCGGACGAGGTGCTCCTGCCGCTGGCTGAGGTGCTGGAAGTGCTGGGGCTAAGGACTGCTGTTCCGGATAATCTTTCACCTTGTGCTGTCCTGACCCGCATCTCAAGCATGATCCAAGTCGAATTCGAAAGTCCTTCAAGACGTTCCCCTGCTTCCCGCAAAAGTTACAGGTGGGCTTCTGATAAGGTGTGGGCCTTTGCTGGAACTGTTCGGTAGCCCTCCTAATAGGTCCACTCTGAGTAGCCCGAGCTGGTGTAACTGCTGCGGTATGGCGCCTCGATGTCTGCTGCTGCTCCTTGCAAAGAATCTCCTGAGCACGAGCTTCTTCCAAGATAGCTGAATGGGAGACTCGAGACTGAGTAGTCGTATAAGACTTGAGCTCTGGTGTAAGCCCTTGGTGAAATCTTCTTGCCTTCTCTAACTCTGTCGGAATCAATCCCGTACCAAATCGACTCAGGCGATTGAACTCTGAGTCATACTCATCAACTGTCATATTCTCTTGCTTCAGATGAAGGAACTGGTCATAGAGACCATCTCGAACATGAATAGGGAAGAATCTTTCATAAAATGCATCATAGAACTGCTTCCAGGTGATCCCAGTGCCTAGTCGTCTCTCTTCCGCCTTCCACCAGTGGTGTGCATTATCTTCTAACAGTAGGTCCACTGCTGTCATCCAATCTCGAGCTGGCAACTGGGATGCCTTCAGTAGCTTCTCGGTACTAATAAGCCACTGTGACACCTCTAATGGCTTCTCTGTTCCTCTAAAGGCCTTGTGGTTCATATCTGTGAAATTCTTGATAGAGCCTTCATAAGGATGCAGAGCCGGTGCTGGTACTGGTACTGGAGGTGGTGGTGGAGGTCTAGCCATTGCTGCCATCATCGTTTGTCTCATCAGCTCACTCTGCTGCCACTGAGCCTGCATCATGGCGTACATAAACTGAGTAGTAGGGCTCCTATCAGTCGGTGGTGGGGGCATCTGAGGTCCCGACTGTGGGGGGGAACTGCTGAGGAAATGGTGGTGGTGGAGGCAGTGGTACATTCCCTCCCGGTGGCATGGTAGTAGTCTGTCCAGCCTGGCTGCCTAGAGGTGCAGCGATCTCTGGGTACTCCGTCGTCGGTGTCGTAGTAGGCTGCGACAGTCCTGGCTGGTATGGTGTCGCTGGAGTCATGGGAGGATTCTGTCCCTCCGGGGTAGCCTCTTCACTAGATGTGAGGGCCAAGACAGAAGTGCGTTCGCCTCTTAAATACATACTGTTGGCACGAGGACGATAAGTTGATATTAGGAAGATCAAATATGAAGTAAATCGAATAATCAAGGAAGTTTCGATAAGTTGGAAGTCAAGAGGTAGTAGTAGTTCTGGATGAGATATTCCTATTCCTATATGCAGGCTTGTTGGGCACAGTCATGTAACCCAACAATATTAACGTAGACCTGCATGGGCCACCACAAAAATATGTAACACCCCAGTCCCAAAATACGTAGGACCAAGTACGTGAACATGTCATCTGCACATATACGAAGAATACTCCAATACATGGAATCCTCATATATGCACATAAGCTATAAATAAAATAATAACAGGCCAGAATAACATATCTAATCTCATCACAGCTCAACATAGAAGGTAATAGAGTCCAAATAAATAAATAAGAGTATCCAAAGATAGCCGGGTGAACATACTCACTCCAAACAGCTATAAAAAATAGTCTCACAAGATCGGAGTCCAACCTCCGCAAAATAGAAAGAAATGAGATGTAAAAATAATGTCCACTAATGTCTCAAATATAGAATGAACTAGAAATCAGTAGTGACTGCCTCGTCATCGATGTAAGATGGATCCAGCGCCGCTCCGTACTCCTGTGAAAAGTCGTCTAATCCTGGAAAGATAACTAGGTCCTCAGGAGACATAGCAAGATACAAGAAAATACCATGCCATATAAACTGTGATAATATAATAGAAAGAAAAGGGATGCATGCAATAGGGTGCCTACCAGTTCTATAGTGACAATGCAGTTAAGAACAGACCTTCAACGCATGGGTATCTGGCTTAGTAGCAGTAACTCAGGTGTGGCCCCATCAGGATACCAGGGACCTCAAAGCATAACATTCCTCGAATGTCAGAGGCCAGCAGTAGCAGTAATAGGAAAGTGCATAAGGACCCATACGTTAAGGAAACTGTTCTCCCTACCCAATGCCTAGTAGGGTCAAATCCATGACTCATGAACCTCTAGTAACTGCCAAGTCTTCTAGTATGCAATTCTATTGGCAGTTACT
Organism: Iris pallida; assembly: GCA_029216955.1. Taxonomy (NCBI): domain Eukaryota; kingdom Viridiplantae; phylum Streptophyta; class Magnoliopsida; order Asparagales; family Iridaceae; genus Iris; species Iris pallida. Next base: position 18,150,388 of record JANAVB010033220.1, on the reverse strand, counting down.
CCTATCCGTCGCACGCACCATACGTATCGGTGGCCAGCCGACTACGCAGATACGTGTCGTATATGTGACTCATATCATGTGATACAATAAGTGTCAAGGCCGTATGAGATATACCATACCTCAACATCAATGGGTGGTCAATAAACTACGTCAATGCAAGAGAAAATAAATAAAGCGAGAAAAACGATCGATAGAGTCGCTTGCACCCGTGTGAATTGAACGCACAGTTTAAATATCGAGAAATAAGAAATGCTGAAAATAACAACTAAAAATAAGAATATAATAATCACAGAGTAAGGTGGCAAGGTATCTTACCTGCGGTGCGAGAAGGGCACATCCAAGAGTAGCAAGTGTCAGCACCAAAATTCACAAATCACAGATGACTCCAGACGCTGAAACAAACATCAAAAATGATCTCGGTGAAGAAGATATACCTAGGTAACGCCTGTCCAAAAGTCAAATTCTGGAACAGGGGCAAAATCGTAATTTCGGGTCAAAACGATGTCCGCCGTTGGACCCGCATTCCACCGAAATGCGTGCCGAAGTCTATGGTCTCTAAAGTCGTCAAAATACATGTCTACGATTTCAGTTTGAAGAGAGGAACTCAACGGTATGTCCAGTTTTGGATTCCGATGAGCCGTGTACAAATTCGTCCGTTTGAGGCCCGCTAAAAAGGGGTTCCGATTCGACCTTCTCAGAATTGAACCAAACTTGGCATACAGGACCAGAATTTCAATTCGGACCTGTTGGCACAAGTTTCATCTCGATTCGACGACTGTACACGAAGTTATGGGCAAGTTTGCAAAACGTCGATACGGGGGTATCTTGACGGATACGCGTTGATTTCGTCGCGCAAACACGACGAAACTGAGTTTCGTCAGTTCCCACACGTCCGCAACGTCCATACGCACCTTTCGATGCATATAGCATGCGACCACGTCACCCAGTTCGTCGGGGCACACGCCATATCGGACAAATTTTAGAAAATTAATATAATTAAACACAAGTTTTTCCTCAACTTCAACATCAATCTAATTTTTACACGCTAATCAAAACGACAATCCAGAAGATGCATTGCGATCTTGGTTATGTTTTCTTTTATCATTTTCAATTAGTTCCTACAGTACATTAATGTACAACAAGAAAATTGGCCGACAAGTTGTCGTTTTAAAACAGTTTTTAGTATTACAGAAAACAGATTTTTGTTCAACTTCGTCTCAATTTTTCGAGCAAGTTAATGGGTTATTTTCGAAATCCACCTAGAGTATCTCGAAGAGGTTCAAGTCTACTTTCCAGAAAATCTTACGGATCGAAAATCGGTGCTACGAGTAAAAAATTACGTTGTAGGGAAGTAGGGTACCTTGAGTAGGAAAACTGCTCTGTGGGTGACGCAGGGCTGACTTCCGATGCTCCGTTCGTCGCGCACAAAGCTCCGTCGCTGGTGAAACAAATTCGTAGGCGAAGAGGGTATAATCAGCCTCAACTTTCGTTTTGGAGGATTAGGGTTTTGAGGCTTGTGGAAAAAGTTATATTTATAATAACTTGGGACAAAACCTAATAATAATACACTTTGTAATAAGTTGAGGACCCACTTGCTCAGCTTGCTCGCGAAAATAAGGTTGCTGCTGTACGTAGCAACCAATTGAGAGAGTGGGGGCCCGCCCACTTATGTGGGTGGGTGGAGTTTTTTCTTTTCTTTTCTTTTTCAACTGTGGTCGGTCCCCCTTGGGGCCGACCACCACAGCTAATATTTTTTTTTAACAATTATATATATATATATATATATATATATATATATATATATATATATATATATATATATATATATATATATATATATATATATATATATATATCAAACTATAAGCATATATATATATTAGGCTAGTAGAAAAATTTCTAAAAAATTTTACAAATAATTTCCTAAAATCCTAGAATTTATTATATTCCTCATTTATTAGGAATATGCTCATGCACACATATAATAATATAATATATATATTCACATACATTATTTATACTAATAAGCTAGTAGCAATAAATTCGTAATTAATAAAGTGTATAAAACATTAATTAATTTAAAAAAATCAATTAAAAATATGGGGGTTTACAATATATATACATAGGAGCTTATTAAACTATCTTGACCTAGAAAGTGACTAGATAGACCTAAGATGACTAGTAGATTTGTTGTTGACTGAACCATAGACTAGTTGACTAGAATTGACCTATTTTGACTAGATTGTTGACCAGAGTTGACTTTGGCCTAGAATGACCTAGAATCATATAGTATGCATTGTAAACTTCATTATTGCCATCTTGGATACATTGTGACCTGTGTTGTTCTAAATAAGACTTAGTTACTCTGGTTCGGACCTTTGTATTCACCAGTTGCTCAGGATATCAGGCGAGTACATTCTCTAATCGTTTCATACTTGCTAGGACTTATATTCTTGCTCTAGATTACTTTACTTGATGTTGTCACGAGGTTATCATGGATTAGTACTGTATGGATCTTTTCATGAAATGTTATCCCCAAGTGGGTGCATCGGGTATTTCATGTTCATATACTTTATCATGTGCATTATGTACTCTTTGGACTCGTATCTATTCATGTATACACATGTCCTCATGTGCCTTCATGTCCACTCATGTGCACTCATGTTCACATGAGCTTCTTGTATAAAGTAGCGTAATCATGTACAATAACGTACCTTGAATGGATCCTTGTGTATTGATTAGTGTAGGAGAAGTAGAAGTGGTTATGTGGTTAAATCCAAGTAGTGTAATCATGTACATGTCTATTATACATTCATGTATAATGGAATTACCTTAGAATAATCATGTGTAACCTATCCCGATTACATAACCATCTTGTGCTCTAAATTACTTATATATATATATATATATATATATATATATATATATATATATATATATATATATATATATATATATATATATATTCACTTATAGTCTTACTTTCCATATAAACTGTCTCCTGTTTTTAGATCTCTCTCTTACTTTCATGTACTTTTTATATAACGTTTCATGTATCTTACTCTATTGCTTGTTTTATATTTCCTGTCATGATATAAACTGTTTGAGAGATATGTGCTCGTTCCTGTCCTGACTGGACCTGTTGAAAATATTACAGATGACACCGAGGAGTTCTGCCCTACTTATTATGGAACAGGCCTAGATGACACCTGTGAGTTGGACCCACTGGAGGATCCAGCTCTAGCTGAGGAGATCATCCCTATAGTATATACTAGATAGCTAGGCTTTATCTTATTTTATTAGGCGATTTGTATTTGACATCTGAGTTGTATCTATTTTTGGATGTTGAGATGTTGTGTCGTTTAGACACTTAGACTTATTTTCTTCTGTTTGTATAGTCTCTTTTGAGATTTCATATCTATCTATTCGTGCTATTTCTACCTTAGAGTTGTGATTGAGTTGTACCTTCTGTATTGTCCTTCGATTGGAGAATATATCTTGTACGGGTACATTTATACTGCTGTATTAGATGTATGTGACCTAGGATAGCGTTCTACCGCTGATACTGCAACGTAGGCTGGACATACCCACTTCTCGTGTCCCTACACTAGGTGCGGATCGTGACATCCACCGCAACCGCTCCCCCCGTTGCGAAATCGAGTCAACGTTCCTCTACTGGTAAGTTGCTTCGACCTCAATTTTCTTGATTGAAACATAATTCTTTGATTTCTGATCTTGGATCCTTATTTCAAAATTCGGATCAAACTCGCAGTTCTATGGAAATCATTTATTGAACATAAACTGTTCGACGAAATTCTTCGACCAGCTTTGGCCAATGTCTGGACACAGGACTCGCGTCAAGTGTAAGGGATACCTAGCTTCGTGTTCAAGTCAGAGAATTCATCCTAGGTTTGAAGCTTCTTCATCTTTTCTACTTTGAATTATTGATTGGGTTAGAAGCCAGGTTCGTGTTAGTAGCTTGACCCTCGTGATTGTGAGCCAGTGCTCGTGGGGAACTTGATACAATCAAGTGTGTCGAATGTAGTGTTCAGTTCGACACAGAGGGAAACAGATCTGGGTATAGTATGCTGTGGGTGGGAATGAAATTCGAATGAAGTTGTTACGGACCCAACAGAAAGAGCTGTGCAAAACTGGGTTTGTTAGGCTTGGGTAGTTAATTGGGCTTGGGCCAGGAAACTAGGTCCAGTGGGGGTAACGCTATAGTGTGGATAGACTTTAACCCTGCATCTAGTTCCTTGTTCTTTGGCTGAGCCTTTGGGGCCAGCCCACTCTAAGTTGTTAATAGTTGGGAAATACTTAAAATTGATGGGATAGGCCCATGAACTACTACAGTAGGTCGGGTTTGAACTATCGGGTTAAACTAGTTATTAACCCATTGGGCTTGATTCATTTTATGCTCCGAACCTTGACAGGAAATTAGTTGGACTAAGAATTAGGTTAGTTATTTATGGTTTGCAAAGTAATTTTAGTTAGCATTAACTAATAAATTGATATAGTTGGTAATAAAGAGGTTCAAGAGTAATTAAAATTAGAATAATAGATTTTCTTTGATTTTAGAATAATTATAAGAAATAATTATGTCTCTTTGACATAGATTTTCCATATATTGGATTTGACCCGTACGACAATCCAGGCAAGTACACTATGATCGAATTTGTACTTTATAACTGTTATGCATGTTCATATTGGACACCTAGCTGACATAGAGACATGGATTGTACTATTATTCTTTTATTGTACTCATTACTATTGTCGGGGGTTTGAGAAATATATAGTTTACATGTAATCAAATCCCATAGCATAATATTATTGATAGCTTAATCGCACATCGTGCACGTGTGATTAAGTCGTACCGTATTGATTGTACTATTATATTGTACTCCCTAGCCGGTCACATGTAAATTATTATTTCAAAACACTATTGTACTTAGTCATTTTCTATTGCTATATTGTCGTTACTTCATTTACATATCAGTTATTAGTAGCATTGCTTACAGTTCATTTAGTACTATTCATATCATAGGGTTATACTTTGTTCCTTTCCTGACTGGATATGTTGCAGGTGAGTTTGATGCTGACTTGTATACTAGCCACTATGGTCCCACAGATGAGGTGACCAGGGATGACCTAGCTCAGACGGTGGAGCCAGCTACGGATCAGAAGATCTAGAGCGTTGTGTCTTTGTAGTATCCTAGTATGATTGTATTATTTGATGTTGTACTGTAGTTGGATGACTGTAATAATAGCTTAGGATGCACTTTATCTTTTACCGAATCTATTTTCGGACATTCATTATAAAAGTGTACTCCTAAAGTATAGTAAAACTCTGTGATGTGCTGTGATGCTATATAGTACGTGATAGTGTTGTGATGAGAATTAATCAAGTATCTTGTAGATTATTAAGGTCGAGACAACTAACTACCACCGTCAACGACGGTGTAGGCTGGACATGTTCGTCTCATATCCAGTTATCTGGGAGCGGGACGTGACAACCACGATCTCTGCTAATTCCAAAATTGATATTTACCTCAGGAATTGTCATTGACCTAGTTGGTTTAGAGTTATGGTTTTTCATAAGAATGTTGCTATTTTCCTCTACTACAAAGAAAAAAGTCACCAATTCAGAGTATTTTTGAAAAAATTTCACGGTATTGTTGCTGCAAAAGCACATTACTTGTATGAAAAATGGAAATGATTTTCTCAATCATTTGAGGCTGTTACATTTTCTCCGTACAAGATGAGAAACAATATTAAACTGAGCAGAATTATTTTCCTTAACAGTTTTATAGTCTTTGTATCTTAGGTTCAACCATTCACTTTGAAAAGTCGAAAGGATTACCACCATTTGGTAGTCAAATCTATCATTTAGAGATGTTCATAAATTCAATGGATCATCCTCACAAAGATGTTCTACCTTTAGATTGTCATGAATATGATGTCGTAGAAAAATCAAAGCCTTAGCCTTGGCTTCAGAAGATTCTTCATTTTCCTTCGTAATAGTACCATCAAGCTTGTTGGACTGCAAGTGCAACTTCATATTCAATCGCCATGATAAATAATCATCTCCGCTCACATCAAGAGCTTTGAATTCAATCTTTGCAAGACTCGACATCTATATGGCTTTAAATAATTATATTATGGGTAAATTAATTTAAATAATAAAGTTGATAAGCTTGTAGAATATTATGTCTTATGTGTATCACATATACAACAATGTGATCATTATATAATAATATATTTTGAGTACTTTTTCATAATTCAACATATACAACAATGTGAATTAGTACCTTGTAGAATTCAAATAAACAAAATAAAATATTAGAAATAGCAAAATCATATTGTTGTAAAGTTCATAAGAAAATATTACAAATGAAGTTTATACATAATCTTAAATAAATTATCATGAATTTTCTATTTTAAATAAAATTGTGAACATGTTCAATACAAATTTAGATTTAAAATTAAAAGAAAAAATATATATAGAAAACTTATGTTCTAATCAATCTATAAACACATAAATCAAATATGTATTTAATTTTACTAAAACATGTATCTAAGTATACAAGATTAGACTTACCTTTTCAATATAAGTAATTTTTTTCTTTCTTTTCTTAAGAGAACTCTTCTTTTCTTATGTAGAATATTTCTCTCTTCTTCTATTTTCTATAGCAATTGGTGCTGATAACGTTTTGTAAAGTAAAGAGATGAAGATAGAGAAAATGAAAAAAATGGAAAAAAAATATTTCTTCATTCACTTGTCGCAATCAACTTGAGAAGAGCTCCTTATATAAGCTTATAATGGAGGTTAACATCATGATAACAATTAAGAGGAGAAATGTCAAAAGACATAGATTATGGATAATAACAAAAAGACATAGATGTACCAAATAATGGTGGACAATCCGTATTTACAACATGGATAACTTTATTGTTAACCCTTATACTATGTAGTTGGATCAAAATCTGTCCCTTGCAAGATGCAATCCACCTACATGAAGTTGGAAGTCTCAAATGAATGTTTTCATACATATTCAAATTTCAGATTTATATTCAAATTTCGAGTGTATCCATAACCCGTATATTAATCAATGACCCGTATATTAATCACTTTAGGTAACAACATTATTGCTAAATTTTATCACAACATTACAACCAGATATCAGTATTGGAATATAAATGATAGAGTAGGATCAAAGTAAACTTTTAATCATGGTTTCAAAAAGGCAAATTATTCACGAAGAGACTTTCATCTTTCTCTAGTGTTTTCTTCTTCTTTTTATCAATTTATAAAGGTAATATAAAAGTTATTCAGGATTGTTTCAAGTATTTAAAAGTTTGTCACTAAAACTTTTTTTACTTAGGGATTACCCACTACGAATACAATTTTGTCAAAAAATTTGACATTCCTATCTTCTACTATATAATGAGGCTTCAAAACGGCTCAAAAGTGAGCCGTTTAAGCCGTATGTACATCATGGTCCATTTTATTTAAAAAATAAATTATGTAAAAAATTGTTGAAAAAATTTAAATTTGCTATATATATTCAACATGGGGAATTGAAAACCAAACAAAAAGAATACCTTCCACCTTAACCACATGAATTAGAAGAGATATTTGACTATAATTGGATACTATTCTTATTATACGTGCAAAGCACGTGCATTTACTAGTCAATATAGTGGACTATCAAAAAATTTGACAGATCCCACTACGTAATGGATACAGGATTGTAAATTTTTTTATAGTTATGACAACATATAGGACTGTAGAAAATTTCTACAGTCTTGACTGGATCTAGAATTTATGTTGGCTGTCAGAAATTATATTGTAGTACTGTCAAAAAAATTTGACAGTCCAGTATATTGGTAGGACTATCAAAATTTTTAATAGTGTCATATTGTAACGAAAAATTTATTGTACCAAAATAAATTTGATATAAATTAGATCAGACGAAACAACTTTAAAAAATTTGCAGGAGCGAAACTTCTCGCCATCTGCGATGGCAAAATACCAAAAAAAAGAGAAAATTTGAGTCGCATCCCACTTTATTGGTCATATTTCAAGGTGCACCCCACTACTTTACCTTAATGTAAGTTACCCCCCACATTTTACGGATTTTGTCTAAAACCAACGGTCAACATGTTTGACCAAAATTTTAGAACAAAATTACCCTCTTCTTCTTCACAACAGCCCTTTGCCTTCCACTCCGTGCTCGACCCCCCTCCCCCGCCTTACTCAGCCCTCTGACATCACCACCACCAACATCATCACCACCACCTTTACCACCACCACCACTAACACCTTCACCACCACCAACATCACTATCACCACCACCACCATCACCAACACAAACACCACCACCACCACCACCACTACCACTACCAAAATAAAGCCATTTGGCGATGGACCATTAGCGACGGATAACGTCCGTCGCTAATAGCGACGGACTACCGACTAAGTACAGACTGATTGTCGTCGAAAAGTTGACAAATTTTTTTGTTTATTTTAAGGGCGAGCAAAGGTCGCCAATCCATCGTTAAGTCGTCCGAGATATAGCGACGGATCATGAAGCCGTCGCTATGCCGTCACTTAGTTGTCAAAAGTTGGTAGAAAATGTTGAAAAAAATTGGCACAAAATTTATAGACCACATAGCAACGGATATTCCGTCGGCCATCTAAGGGGATATAGCGACGGACTAGCGTCGGCCATCTATTTGTCGCTATATGTCCAGCCCTAACATAAATTTAACCGATGGGGGAGGACTTTTCATTTCCCCCCAAATTTTCTCACGTCTCTCTCTCTCTCTCTCCGACGCGCGCAGGGCTCTCTCTTTCTCCGACGCACGCAGGGCTCTCTCTCTCTCTCTCTCCAGGTAATCCCCTCTCTCTTTCTCGGTGGTCGGGGCGGCAGGGGCCGGTAGTGGTGGGGGTGGGGGTCAGCGGTGGTGGGGGTGGAGGTCGCGGTGGTGTGGGTGGGGGTCGCTGGGGGGTAGGGAAGCGGAGGGGGGTTTCAGGATAGGGGTAGTGGAGGTCGACGGTGGTGGGGGTGGGGGTCGCGGGGGGGGGGGGGGGTAGAGCAGCGGGGGATTGGGCAGCGAAGGGGGTTTCGGGGTGGGGGTGTTGGCGGTCGGCGGTGGGGGGGTAGGGCAGCGGAGGGGGACCGGGGGGGGTGGTGGTGGTCGGCGATGGTGGGGGTGGGGGTCGAAAGGATGTAGGAAAGCGGAGGGGGCGGGGAGCGGAGGGGGGCCGGGGGTGGGGGGGCGGTGGTGGGGTGATGGCGGTGGTGGGGTGGGGGTTCGGGGCCGGGGGTGGGAGTTGGGGTTGGCGGATGGGGGCCGGGGTGGGAGTTGGGGTCGGCGGTGGTGGGGTTGGGGATCGGCGGTGGTGGGAGTAGGGAGTTGGGAGTCGGCGATAGTAACACACACACACACACACATACACACATACACCGAAACGGATTTTTTTTTTAAAACCGAACCGAATCTCTTAGTATATATATATATATATTTATATATATATATATATATATATATATATATATATATATATATATATATATATATATAAACTTAGTAAAAAGATTTTGATACTGGTGGCTACTAGTGTATCCTAGTGTAGCGGAGTATGTAGAGGAGTATGACTACTAGCCAGTGTGTAGAAGAGTATGGTTACTAGTGTATCCTAGTGTAGAGGAGTATGTAAAGGAGTATGGCTACTAGTGATAGATAGGTTTATGTGTATCAGTATCGGACTATTTCTATGAGTATCGATATCGGTATCAGATTATTTCTATGAGTATCGGTATCGGTATCGGGCTATTCCTATGAGTATCAGAATCGGTATCAGTATCAGACTATCGGTATCTGTATTGGTATCGGTATCGATATCGGTATCTGTATCAGAATCGGTATCGATATAGGTGTCTGTATCAGAATCGGTATCAGTATCGGTATCTGTATCAGAATCGGTATCGGTATCGGTAGCGGATCCACCTCCTCGACCGTATATACTTAGTATCGATCGTAGCGGATTCACCTCCTCATTCTCTAGTATTGCGTCCGGACGATCGACCTAAATACCCGAGGAGAACAAACTGACGGGTACGAAGTAAGGAAAGGCTCTAGTATATGTTGGTCTGGGCTAGGCTTTGGTTGGCTGAGAGCGAGGAGCGAGAAGAAGGGAAGTAGGGAGGAGCAGATGGGTCCAAAAAATATTATTGATGTTTACGAGAGTGATTGGCCAGTTACAGGAGATTTAACTGGCCAATCACTCTCATAAACATCAATATTTAGGAGATTGTTTACTCTTCCGTGACTCTCTTGCAATGGTATTCTACGTTTACGAGAGTGATTGGCCAGTTACGATAGTGATTGGAAGTAGGTTTGTACGTGATAGGTACAAATTTCGTGTTTATGGTCTGGATTAAGATAATTCTTGTGTTCCCGAATCTGAACTGTTTCTAAAGTGTGTTTTTATGGATAATTCAATACTCGAGACTGTGCAAAATTAAATTGTCAAACGAAGTTGAGTTGAATTTTGTATATACGTGCTCTCATTGATATTTAATGGTCTTACCAGATGGCACCCAAGACCCGATGTTCTCGCTTGAGAGAGGCACAGATGGCTGTTGAGGAGGTAGTGGTACCTTCTGCTGCTGAGGAGATAGTGGGACCCTCCTGCTGCTGAGGAGATCAAGGAAGAATTTTCTCCTACTATTAAGGAGGAAGTGATTCCTAAAGCCGAGATAGCTGTGAAGGAGGAGGTGGCACCAAAGGGCAGTTGCAGTGGGAGTTCCAGTCATCCATCTCCTCTGGATATTGATCTTGCTGGCGTGGATCCAACTTATGCGCGCTGGCTGAGGGAGTTCTATCTGCCTCAGCATAGACGACAATATATATATATATATATATATATATATATATATATATATATATATATATATATATATATATATATATATATAATTTTTTACTGGATTTGTTTCCAGTAGACTTATTAATTCTGACAACCGACTTGTATGGTTTTACAACTCTTCATGTTTCTTATTTTCTAAACATGGTTTTATCTAGACTTCGATGTTTTTAAATGCTATTATCTAGACTTGGTATATATATATATATATATATATATATATATATATATATATATATATATATATATATATATATATATATATATATTATATATATATATATATATTTATATTTATATATATATATATATATATATATATATATATATATATATATGATTTTTATAATGGTGTGTGTTGTATGTTGGTTTGTGTGATGTATTTGTGATGGATATTTGTTTTTTGGTGTGTGATGTATATTGGTTTGTGTGATGTGTGATGTGTGATGTGTGATGCATATTGTGATGTTTCGATGTTTCGGATGTTGTGTGAACAGGGAATCCTCTGTTTTATGGAATTTTTATTTCAAAAATTTTCCAGTTAGCGACGTACTAGAGACTAAAAAGTGACGGCTCGCGACAACCAAGCGACGGATTATCCGTTACTAACTGGAGAATTTTAATTTAGCGACGGACGACGACAACCAAGCGACGGATAATCCGTCGATTAGGTTCTGAAAATATGAAAAATTTCTAGAGCCTTAGAGACAGATAAGTCGTCGCTAATGCGTCGCTGGTTTGTGACTACGCGCGACGAAATAGCGATGGAGGTTGCGTATCAGAAACTCTCTGATACGCGTTCACCGACAAGTTGTCGACGGATTGACCCCGTCGGTAAGACAATGTATTACTAACTTTCTGATACTTGATTTGACGGAAACCCGTCGGCCAGTCGTCGCTAATTGTACGAATATGGCTGTCGGAAATTCGTCGCTCAGTCGTCGCTTAGCGACAACTTGGCGACGGATTGTTTTTAGCGACGAGTCATATCCCGACGGATGTATTTGACCCAAATATGTCGGCAAACCGTCGGTAATCTGATTTACCGACGGGTTGGCGAGGGATATGGCCGTCGTCAAAACGTTGAATTTTGGTAGTGTACCTTCAACACCACCACCACCACCTTCACCAACACCAACACCACCATTACCACACCACCACCTTCACCCCCCGCCGCCTTCGCTCCCCCACTCGTCCACGGTGCCGCCCCCCCTCCCCCGTACCACCATGGCGCTGCCCCTGCTCACCCATGGCGTCGTTCCCGCTCACCTGATCCCCCCACGACGTTCCTCCGTTCTCTCCCACAGGGACGGGGGTATTTTTGTCCTAAAAATTTAGTCAAACGCGTTGATCGTCGATCTTGGACGGAATCCGTGAAATGTGGTAGGTAACTTACATTAAGGTAAAGCAGTAGGGTGCACCTTGAAATATGACCAATAAAGTGGGATGCGGCTCAAATTTTCTCAAAAAAATTCAAATTTTCGCTAACGGAGTTGGCAGAATCTGAACCTTGATAGCGCCTGGCCGGTTCGCGGTTTGTTGGCTCCACACGGACGGTTCATAATCTATGTAAAAAAAATCAAATTTCCGCCAAGCGAGTTGGCGGAATCTCCCGGCCACTATGCTTACACGCAACAGCATCAGCAGCTCATGGTGATAGATGGACTGGTTTAGCCCGAGCCCGATCCAGGCCCGGACCGGCCCGCCCCCCTTGAAGCCCGGCCCGGACCGCCAGTGGCCCGAACCGACCCGGCCCCCCACCCCCGAACGGGTCGGGTCGGGCCTCCCCCCCCAGCCCGAGCCCGGCCCGGCCCGGCCCGCGCTATTTTTTTTTTTTTTTAAAAAAAACTATGTTGGCCCGGCCCAAAGCCCGGCCCGCTGGGACCGGTCCAGCCGACCGTTGGGGGCTTTTTTTTTTTGATCGTTGGAGGGGGGGTTCTTTTACAAAATTGCTCCTCCATATAGCCGTTATTAAAACGTTGGGAGGGGCATTTTGGTCATTTTTGGCGTAAAATTACCAAAATAATCCCGAAAAAATTCCTATAAATAGGCCAAAAATCCTATTTTTCAAACACAACTCATTCCTCACAAATTCTCTACATTTCTCTACGGTGTTCTACGGCTTTCTCTCCCCGGTGCTCTGGTGTTCTACGGCTTTCCCTCCCCGGTGCTCTGGTGCTCTACGGCTTCCCGATCTCCCTCCCAACTCCATTTCGGCTCTACGGCTTTCCGGAGGGGTTCCAACCATCTTGCTGGACAGACTTACCAATATTTAGTACTTTTTTTGACGGTACTGAAATTCCACCTGAGCAAGTAGCCACCAATCCGATTCCAGAGGGGTTCCAACCATCTCCTCCGGAAGTCGCTAGTACCATCCAACGTCCTGAAAAGAAAAAAAGGTCTAAGTATTGGGAAAATTTTACTTTGATTTTTGAAACTAATCCTGATGGTTCGTTTGTTTTAGATGCCAAGGGTGAACCGATACCGTACAAGGCGCAATGCAAGAAATGTTGCAACCAGTACGCATGGAAGAAGGGCGGTGGCACCGGGACCATATCCAGACACTACGACACTTGCTACGGAAAGGACACACTTCAAGCGTCCCAAACCCAAATAAGCTTTGGCGCCACCGGTTCTTCAATGGGTAACTTTACTTACTCAGCTGCTCGGCATAAAACTGAATTAACTAACCATATTAGCTATCAGGGGGGGCTAGTAGTAGCTCCGGCTTGGCGTCTAAGCTATCAGCAACCGGTCGCATACTACAAAGGAAGAAGCAAAAACAATCTTCCCAACCTACTCAAGAGTTGTCTCTTTACCTTAATTCTTATCAAGACGAAGATGAGACTCCAGATCACTTCGCCATTTTAGAATGGTGGAAGAGACACGACAAGAGATTTCCTGTGCTTTCTAACATAGCACGTGATCTACTGATGGTTCCGGTGTCTACGGTAGCATCGGAGTCCTATTTTAGTACAAGTTCAAGGATATTGAGCGATAGGAGGAGCCGCTTGAAGCCCGATATCTTGGAAGCAATAGTGTGCATACAAGATTGGATGAAAGCCGATAGAAGAACACAAAACCAGAAAGATGAAGAAGATCATGATGTCCACGAGCTGGATTTGGAATCGCTTTCATTGCATGAAGGCGAACAACAATGAGGCTACGGTGTAAGGTGTCACGACCCGCACCCGCTTTTCGGATACAAGACGTGTCCAAGCCAGCCTACGCCGCAGAGTCGGCGGTAGAACGCTGTCAAGCCCGCAAGAAAATAAATGCTCAAAAATAAACATCTGCTGCTCATTCACATTTCTAAATTTATTACAACAGTTACAACATTTATGATTAAAGGAAAATACAAAATTTTACAATTGATGAAATGATACAATGGCTAGCTATTTCTAGGTTGTCTTCAGCATACCCAAGTCTTTCCCAGTGTTAAGAGTGATAGCGGCTAAACCTGAAAAATATTGGTTATCCAGTCAGGATTGGAACAAGTACACAAATCAACGGCAGTGCAAAACATAATAGAATTAACAAGACATGAAAATAACATATGAGAGATAAAAACTGTAAGATAACTGATGTCATAGCACGATAGAGAAGTAAACAAGGAAAAACTAATAAAAGACATCTATCTAGGTGGTGTAAAATATCTGTTTCGACATGTGAACGGCTAGGGATAAATCCGGCATCTACACGTGCCATGTGCAGATGCTATTATGCAAGAATAGACTCATGGGAAATTTCTGGGTAGTTCACATGTTTACTAAGATATTTCCCCTCCCGACTACTCCGTGTGACGAGCGTGTCAACAAGCAGCATGATATATGTATAGAGATGAAATGAAAAGACTACTATAAATCGAAAAGCAATCAGAAAGTGCACTTGCCTGAGGTCCTTAGCTGGAGAAACCAATAATACCATACCACTCAATGAGCCACAATCAGTCAACACATGTAGAAGTCTCCGGATACTGAAATAAACAGTACCAACGTTCTCAGAATAGTCAAATTAGCTAGGATTGCCTGTCCTTAAGTCCAATTCTGGACACAGGGGCAAAACGGTAATTTCGGACAAAAATGATGTCCGCCGTTGGACCCGCTTTGCACCGAAAAGCGTGCCAGAGTCAATGGTCTCTAAAGTCGTCAAACTACATGTCTACGGATCCAGTTTTTCGATACGAACCCAACCGTATGTCCAGAGTTGGATTCCGGCGGGCCGTGCACAAAATCGTCCGTTGAGTGGAACCGTGGGGCCCGCAAAACGACGTCGGATTCAACTGTCTCAGAATTGGACCAAACTTGGCATACAGGACCAGAAAAATGATACGGTCCTGTTGGCGCAAGTTTCGTCTCGATCTGACGAGCGTACACAAAGTAATTGGAAAATTTGCAAAGTGCACGATACGGTGAATTTCAACGGATACGCATCAAATTCGTCGCGCACACGCGACCAATTTGAATTCCGTCAAAGCCCACACGACCACGAAGCCGTTACGCAGCTTTTGATGTCTTCGGTGCGCGACCACGTCGCCCGGAATGGCGGGACGGACGTCCTGTGGATGGTTTTCTATGTTTTCTAAAAACTGTTTTTAATGATAAATTCTTGACTTCGCAAACTGTTTTCTCTTCACGTAGTTAATGAAAATTAGAAATACAAAACAGGTTAGGAAGCCCTATATGTGGTCTTTAAGTGTATTCAAATAGAATTTTTAATCTGGCATTAGAGCGATCGTAATCGCTCTTCAAACATGAACGATTGGACTGTATATGTCCTGTTCTCGAACATGTTTTACCATCGACTTCGGATCGATTTCTACATCACGCTATTGCACTATAAATCAATCTACTTGAAGGGATTTAATGAGGTATAGGTTAGGTGTCTACCTGCGCGATCGGTTCGAGGATTGATCGAGCGTACGTCGCGAACGCGAGGCGCGAAGTCGCCCCTGTGCCGCACTGCTGCTGTTGTTGTTCGCAGCTTCAGTCGCGTGCGCGCTCGCGCGGTGGCCTTGGCCGTCGCCAGCTGCCTCGCGACGGTGCTGGGTGGCGCGCCCATGCGTGGGGAGGGTGACGGCGGTGTTAGGGTTCGAGTATTCTCTTCTCTCGACCTCTCTCCATTCGCATATATGCATGTATGCATATATAAGACCCATGGGTCTGCTGAAAACTGAGAGAAAAGGGGGTCGAGCCCTTTGTTGGTTGAATGTAAGGGTGTGTGGGCCGGTCAGCTGAGGAGTTGGGCTCGGCTAAGTAAGCTGCTTGGTTATATACGACTGTCATTAACCCAAAGTCCTCGGGTTGGAGAGGGAGTATGGTGTTCGGCTGTTCGCTGCACCTATTACTAATGAGGTCGGGCTGAGAAGTAGAGTTGGTGTGGGCTGCTGGTCCATATTGATTTCTATGTTCAAAGTTAACTTATATATATACCTATATATATATTATATATATACCTATGTATATTGCTATTGAATATATATATCTTATTTACTAATTACTATTTATTATAACTAATGTATATATATAGCAAAATAATGACTATATACACATACATGTATATATACTACTACATGTATTTATATATACACATTCATGTATATATGTAATCTATATATTTATATATACGTACACGTATAAATACTTATATATATATATATATACAATTTATTTATCTATATATACCCATATATTTCTATGTATATATACACATACAAATACATGTATTCTTTTATTTATATATATTTATATAAATATACATCCACATATATATATTCACATATTTATTTATTTATGTATAATATTTATTTGATAATATAATATAGCCAAATAATAATAAAATAGTATTGTATAATAATATCCTCGATAATATTGATAATAAATAATAATAATAATATTTAAAAAAAATCGGGGAGGGGAGCTACAAATCTACCCACCTTAAAATAATTTCGTCCTCGAAATTCTAACTCGTAGCTATTTCTAAAAATTCAAAAGAAGGTCTACCTTAACTTTAATCTCCTTAAATTTTAATTCCTCGAAATAGTTTATATCCTCCTCCTAGCCATATAACCTCCAGGACTTCTACCCACCTTTGGTCACACTACTCCTCAAACTAAAATCTTTAAAATCTTCTAACTGGTTGCTAACAACCTTCCAACAAATATCTAGGCATATGGTATCTATAATCCTCTCGTATACATCAAGCAACCCAAAATTTAACAATCAACAAATTTACTCAAGTAGCAAAAATATTGGTAAATTCTAATAAGTATGACTATTCGTCGTCCCGAAATAGGAAGGACAGAAAAATAAGGAAGAGTAATTAAGAGCAATTGTGAAGTTTCAAGAACGGTTAGAAAATGTCCAAGGTATAGATAGAAAGAGTGTTTACGAACCACTGACTTATTTGCTAGATTGGGCTACTCTAGTCTAGTCACTTGCTAAATCGAAGAACTCTTTGTTTCCTAGAGGGGCTTGCAATCCATGCAATACATAAATTCCGTTCTCAAAATTTTTATCTGAGCAAGATTTCATAATGGAACAAAATTTGGGAAATCAAGATTGTGATCTTGTCCGTGGTTATTTAAACACACGAGCAAAGAATGTATATGCAATACAAGATCGTATCTCGATTTTCAGGTAGATAGAATAAGGTTTACGAAGGACTGCACATTCTAAGAGGTGGAGGCTACAAGATAGGTAAAGGGACCTATTTCAAATAGTTCGATTTTGTAATCCAAATTTGGTGGTATGCATGGATGGATTCTACTGGGTCTTAATGGGTTCTTTATTTGGACATCAGTCGTTGGTTGGATGAACCTTGGATTTCAATCTATATGGACTGGTCAAGATCCCAATGATAACTATTTCTACTAGGTTAGGGTATTCTAGAATAGGTTTCTATCCAAGGGTTTGAGCTAGTTGCCTGTCAGGTTAGTTAGCTAGGTCACTAAAGCTCAAAATGTGCCTTCAGTGACTTTTGTGTTTAAGTAGCACATGAGGCCTCTATCGAGTGGCACACTAGTCGCAAGTGCGTAGTGGGCTTCGAGTAGATCGCAACCATATATTGGGTCGAAGGAATTGAGTCGAAGTTAAGGTTCTAATGGAAATCGGAAAGTGTACCGGGTGGGTACTATGGTAAGGGTTATAGCTAGTCCTTTTTACCTGAAGTCGTACCAAAAAAATAGAGTACAAGGGGACGTGTTTGAGTGGGACATGATATACCTAGATGAGGGTGGACTCGTCTAGATCTTGTATGTAAAATTTGTTGGAAGATAACAGCTGGTCTCGTGCTCCGAATATCAATGGCACGGTCGGGGACACAAAATGATCTAAAGGGAAAGTGGGAGTCCATGGGCACTAACTATCATCATATTAGAATTTATTCTAATCAGTCGATAATTCCTCGTATATCCTAAAATTTTAGAAGACTTATAGTATACCCACCTTAGAGGCTAGGATATGGGGGCAAGGTTCCTGTCACAGGGCTGGCCGATGGTAGCTACACTTGCATATACAACTATCATAGCCATGGGAATACTCTGTATCTATCTATCAATTACGAGTTTTCGTCTTTCCAATCAGCGAAAGACAAAAACAATAAAGAGTTCAAGAGATGTCGCTGAATACAATTACGTGATTCAAAGGCGAATATATAAATCAAGAGAAATTGTCAAGCAATCGCGGATGAGATCCTGGATATCTCTATATCTCAGTCCATGTAGGGTAATTTAAATGAAGAGCGAATCAAATGCATCATGGTTGATCAGACCGTAATACAATGATTCTGATTAGACAATATGTTAGCGGGCGTCCCCAATAAACATATGTCTCGAATCAAGCTCGATAAAAGAGTAAGCTTGTAAAAACTAGACTGTAATAGCAGCATTGGTCAAGAGAGTCAAATTATAAATACGTGAGATTTTTGAAAGGAGGCACAAGTAGTTCAAGTTCTGAGAGAATCAAAACCTTACATGGTGTTATTGCTCATATAGTCTTCCTACTATCTTCCTATCAATAAGGCCTTGGTCGACTAATGAGTTATGGAACTCTAAATTCTATATTCTAGGTAAATCCTTGGTTCCGTGATTCAGATATGATAAGCTATCAGGTATTCTACTCTATATTGACACAAGGGTATCTAAGATCTAAGAGGTCAACTAGGACATAGTTTTAGTAATATTCTATAACCTATGATCCTTAAAATGGTTTCATTTCTATGGGTTGTGCCTCGCCAGTGCGCTGCTGTCTAAACTTTATGGGCTAGCTAATATTTCTCTAACTATAACCGTAAAAATTTATGAGCTTCTAGAGATCCAAACAAGTTGACTAAAAATAAAGCGTAGGTATTCGTCATGTCAGTCACAACACCTAAAACAAAGGAGTTAACATGGAGGAATTAACTAAAAGACGAAAGGAATACAAACATTCGAGTATTTAGGTTATATGCATTTCTATGGTTGAGGGAAACTCTCAAATAAATCTACTTCGAGATTCGTATGCAAATAATAGAATCAGAGAAAAAAATAATTTAAACTAATTTTCTACGGCAACATAGTATTTAAATCATGCAATTCTAATTTATGATATGATGTTATATCTAATAGAGCAAAAAGATAATTGAACAGATTATCAAGGTGAAGGCCTAACTAACCAAGCGAATAGAGGATCCACATGGGATCATAATATCATATAAAAAGTAATAGTGTACCTATAGGGATCTAGCAGGTTATCTAAATTGCATGGCCTATCTAATAACCTTAACTACCCAACGGTCAATTTGAACAAGGGACTCCTAGTCCTAGTCATTATCTTAAATCATTTTAATCCTAATTGTGAATGAGCATTTTCTGGGCGCAGGCTCGCAATAGTACGACTAACGTACCATCACGAGTTCGCAATCTTTTGCGAAATCAGACCTGCATGGGCCACCACAAAAACTTGTCACGACCCGCACCCGTTTTTCGGATACGAGACGTGTCCAAGCCAGCCTACGCCGTAGAGTCGGCGGTTAGAACGCTGTCAAGCCCGCAAGAAAATAAATGCTCAAAAATAAACATCTGCTGCTCATTCATATTTCTAAATTTATTACAACAGTTACAACATTTATGATTAAAGGAAAATACAAAGTTTTACAATTGATGAAATGATACAATGGCTAGCTATTTCTAGGTTGTCTTCAGCATACCCAAGTCTTTTCTAGTATTAAGAGTGATAGCGGCTAAACCTGAAAAATGTTGGTTATCCAGTCAGGATTGGAACAAGTACACAAACCGACGGCAGTGCAAAACATAATAGAATTAACAAGACATGAAAATAACATATGAGAGATGAAAACTGTAAGATAACTGATGTCATAGCACGATAGAGAAGTAAACAAGGAAAAACTAATAAAAGACATCTATCTAGGTGGTGTAAAATATTTGTTTCGACATGTGAACGGCTAGGGGTAAATCCGGCATCTACACGTGCCGTGTGCAGATGCTATTATGCAAGAATAGACTCATAGGAAATTTCTGGGTAGTTCACATGTTTACTAAGATATTTCCCCTCCCGACTACTCCGTGTGACGAGCGTGTCAACAAGCAGCAAGATATATGTATAGACATAAAATGAAAAGACTACTATGAATCGAAAAGCAATCAGAAAGTGCACTTGCCTGAGGTCCTTAGCTGGAGAAACCAATAATACCATACCACTCAATGAGCCACAATCAGTCAACACATGTAGAAGTCTCCGGATACTGAAATAAATAGTACCAACGTTCTCAGAATAGTCAAATTAGCTAGGATTGCCTGTCCTTAAGTCCAATTCTGGACACAGGGGCAAAACGGTAATTTTGGGCAAAAACGATGTCCGTCGTTGGACCCACTTTGCACCGAAAAGCGTGCCAGAGTCAATGGTCTCTAAAGTTGTCAAACTGCATGTCTACGGATCCAGTTTTTCGATACGAACCCAACCGTATGTCCAGAGTTGGATTCCGGCGGGCCGTGCACAAAATCGCCCGTTGAGTGGAACCGTGGGGCCCGCAAAACGACGTCGGATTCAACTGTCTCAGAATTGGACCAAACTTGGCATACAGGACCAAAAAATGATACGGTCCTGTTGGCGCAAGTTTCGTCTCGATCTGACGAGCGTGCACAAAGTAATTGGAGAATTTGCAAAGTGCACGATACGGTGAATTTCGACGGATACGCATCAAATTCGTCGCGCACACGCGACCAATTTGAATTCCGTCAAAGCCCACACGACCACGAAGCCGTTACGCAGCTTTTGATGTCTTCGGTGCGCGACCACGTCGCCCGGAATGGCGGGACGGACGTCGTGTGTATGGTTTTCTATGTTTTCTGAAAACTGTTTTTAATGATAAATTCTTGACTTCGCAAACTGTTTTCTCTTCACGTAGTTAATGAAAATTAGAAATACAAAACAGGTTAGGAAGCCCTATATGTGGTCTTTAAGTGTATTCAAATAGAATTTTTAATCTGGCATTAGAGCGATCGTAATCGCTCTTCAAACATGAACGATTGGACTGTATATGTCCTGTTCTCGAACATGTTTTACCATCGACTTCGGATCGATTTCTACATTACGCTATTGCACTATAAATCAATCTACTTGAAGGGATTTAATGAGGTATAGGTTAGGTGTCTACCTGCGCGATCGGTTCGAGGATTGATCGAGCGTACGTCGCGAACGCGAGGCGCGAAGTCGCCCCTGTGCCGCACTGCTGCTGTTGTTGTTCGCGGCTTCAGTCGCGTGCACGCTCGCGCGGTGGCCTTGGCCGTCGCCAGCTGCCTCGCGACGATGCTGGGTGGCGCGCCCATGCGTGGGGAGGGTGATGGCGGTGTTAGGGTTCGAGTATTCTCTTCTCTCGACCTCTCTCCATTCGCATATATGCATGTATGCATATATAAGACCCATGGGTCTGCTGAAAACCGAGAGGAAAAGGGGGTCGGACCCTTTGTTGGTTGAATGTAAGGGTGTGTGGGCCGGTCAGCTGAGGAGTTGGGCTCGGCTAAGTAAGCTGCTTGGTTATATACGACTGTCATTAACCCAAAGTCCTCGGGTTGGAGAGGGAGTATGGTGTTCGACTGTTCGCTGCACCTATTACTAATGAGGTCGGGCTGGGAAGTAGAGTTGGTGTGGGCTGCTGGTCCATATTGATTTCTATGTTCAAAGTTAACTTATATATATACCTATATATATATATTATATATAACCTATGTATATTGCTATTGAATATATATATCTTATTTACTAATTACTATTTATTATAACTAATGTATATATATAGCAAAATAATGACTATATACACATACATGTATATATACTACTACATGTATTTATATATACACATTCATGTATATATGTAATCTATATATTTATATATACGTACACGTATAAATACTTATATATATATATAGATACAATTTATTTATCTATATATACCCATATATTTCTATGTATATATACACATACAAATACATGTATTCTTTTATTTATATATATTTATATAAATATACATCCACTATATATATTCACATATTTATTTATTTATGTATAATATTTATTTGATAATATAATATAGCCAAATAATAATAAAATAGTATTGTATAATAATATCCTCGATAATATTGATAATAAATAATAATAATAATATTTTAAAAAAAAATCGGGGAGGGGAGCTACAAATCTACCCACCTTAAAATAATTTCGTCCTCGAAATTCTAACTCGTAGCTATTTCTAAAATTCAAAAGAAGGTCTACCTTAACTTTAATCTCCTTAAATTTTAATTCCTCGAAATAGTTTATATCCTCCTCCTAGCCATATAACCTCCAGGACTTCTACCCACCTTTGGTCACACTACTCCTCAAACTAAAATCTTTAAAATCTTCTAACTGGTTGCTAACAACCTTCCAACAAATATCTAGGCATATGGTATCTATAATCCTCTCGTATACATCAAGCAACCCAAAATTTAACAATCAACAAATTTACTCAAGTAGCAAAAATATTGGTAAATTCTAATAAGTATGACTATTCGTCGTCCCGAAATAGGAAGGACAGAAAAATAAGGAAGAGTAATTAAGAGCAATTGTGAAGTTTCAAGAACGGTTAGAAAATGTCCAAGGTATAGATAGAAAGAGTGTTTACGAACCACTGACTTATTTGCTAGATTGGGCTACTCTAGTCTAGTCACTTGCTAAATCGAAGAACTCTTTGTTTCCTAGAGGGGCTTGCAATCCATGCAATACATAAATTCCGTTCTCAAAATTTTTATCTGAGCAAGATTTCATAATGGAACAAAATTTGGGAAATCAAGATTGTGATCTTGTCCGTGGTTATTTAAACACACGAGCAAAGAATGTATATGCAATACAAGATCGTATCTCGATTTCCAGGTAGATGGAATAAGGTTTACGAAGGACTGCACATTCTAAGAGATGGAGGCTACATGATAGGTTAAGGGACCTATTTCAAATAGTTCGATTTTGTAATCCAAATTTGGTGGTATGCATGGATGGATTCTACTGGGTCTTAATGGGTTCTTTATTTGGACATCAGTCGTTGGTTGGATGAACCTTGGATTTCAATCTATATGGACTGGTCAAGATCCCAATGATAACTATTTCTACTAGGTTAGGGTATTCTAGAATAGGTTTCTATCCAAGGGTTTGAGCTAGTTGCCTGTCAGGTTAGTTAGCTAGGTCACTAAAGCTCAAAATGTGCCTTCAGTGACTTTTGTGTTTAAGTAGCACATGAGGCCTCTATCGAGTGGCACACTAGTCGCAAGTGCGTAGTGGGCTTCGAGTAGATCGCAACCATATATTGGGTCGAAGGAATTGAGTCGAAGTTAAGGTTCTAATGGAAATCAGAAAGTGTACCGGGTGGGTACTATGGTAAGGGTTATAGCTAGTCCTTTTTACCTGAAGTCGTACCAAAAAAATAGAGTACAAGGGGACGTGTTTGAGTGGGACATGATATACCTAGATGAGGGTGGACTCGTCTAGATCTTATATGTAAAATTTGTTGGAAGATAACAGCTGGTCTCGTGCTCCGAATATCAATGGCACGGTCGGGGACACAAAATGATCTAAAGGGAAAGTGGGAGTCCATGGGCACTAACTATCATCATATTGGAATTTATTCTAATCAGTCGATAATTCCTCGTATATCCTAAAATTTTAGAAGACTTATAGTCTACCCACCTTAGAGGCTAGGATATGGGGGCAAGGTTCCTGTCACAGGGCTGGCCGATGGTAGCTACACTTGCATATACAACTATCATAGCCATGGGAATACTCTGTATCTATCTATCAATTACGAGTTTTCGTCTTTCCAATCAGCGAAAGACAAAAACAATAAAGAGTTCAAGAGATGTCGCTGAATACAATTACGTGATTCAAAGGCGAATATATAAATCAAGAGAAATTGCCAAGCAATCGCGGATGAGATCCTGGATATCTCTATATCTCAGTCCACGTAGGGTAATTTAAATGAAGAGCGAATCAAATGCATCATGGTTGATCAGACCGTAATACAATGATTCTGATTAGACAATATGTTAGCGGGCGTCCCCAATAAACATATGTCTCGAATCAAGCTCGATAAAAGAGTAAGCTTGTAAAAACTAGACTGTAATAGCAGCATTGGTCAAGAGAGTCAAATTATAAATACGCGAGATTTTTGAAAGGAGGCACAAGTAGTTCAAGTTCTGAGAGAATCAAAACCTTACATGGTGTTATTGCTCATATAGTCTTCCTACTATCTTCCTATCAATAAGGCCTTGGTCGACTAATGAGTTATGGAACTCTAAATTCTATATTCTAGGTAAATCCTTGGTTCCGTGATTCAGATATGATAAGCTATCAGGTATTCTACTCTATATTGACACAAGGGTATCTAAGATCTAAGAGGTCAACTAGGACATAGTTTTAGTAATATTCTATAACCTATGATCCTTAAAATGGTTTCATTTCTATGGGTTGTGCCTCGCCAGTGCGCTGCTGTCTAAACTTTATGGGCTAGCTAATATTTCTCTAACTATAACCGTTAAAAATTTATGAGCTTCTAGAGATCCAAACAAGTTGACTAAAAATAAAGCGTAGGTATTCGTCATGTCAGTCACAACACCTAAAACAAAGGAGTTAACATGGAGGAATTAACTAAAAGACGAAAGGAATACAAACATTCGAGTATTTAGGTTATATGCATTTCTATGGTTGAGGGAAACTCTCAAATAAATCTACTTCGAGATTCGTATGCAAATAACAGAATCAGAGAAAAAATAATTTAAACTAATTTTCTACGGCAACATAGTATTTAAATCATGCAATTCTAATTTATGATATGATGTTATATCTAATAGAGCAAAAAGATAATTGAACAGATTATCAAGGTGAAGGCCTAACTAACCAAGCGAATAGAGGATCCACATGGGATCATAATATCATATAAAAAGTAATAGTGTACCTATAGGGATCTAGCAGGTTATCTAAATTGTATGGCCTATCTAATAACCTTAACTACCCAACGGTCAATTTGAACAAGGGACTCCTAGTCCTAGTCATTATCTTAAATCATTTTAATCCTAATTGTGAATGAGCATTTTCTGGGCGCAGGCTCGCAATAGTACGACTAACGTACCATCACGAGTTCGCAATCTTTTGCGAAATCAGACCTGCATGGGCCACCACAAAAACTTGTCACGACCCGCACCCGTTTTTCGGATACGAGACGTGTCCAAGCCAGCCTACGCCGCAGAGTCGGCGGTTAGAACGCTGTCAAGCCCG
The DNA here is from genome assembly GCA_029216955.1 of Iris pallida. NCBI lineage: Eukaryota > Viridiplantae > Streptophyta > Magnoliopsida > Asparagales > Iridaceae > Iris > Iris pallida. Next base: position 18,124,660 of record JANAVB010033220.1, on the reverse strand, counting down.
CAAGAAAATAAATGCTCAAAAATAAACATCTGCTGCTCATTCACATTTCTAAATTTATTACAACAGTTACAACATTTATGATTAAAGGAAAATACAAAGTTTTACAATTGATGAAATGATACAATGGCTAGCTATTTCTAGGTTGTCTTCAGCATACCCAAGTCTTTCCCAGTGTTAAGAGTGATAGCGGCTAAACCTGAAAAATGTTGGTTATCCAGTCAGGATTGGAACAAGTACACAAACCGACGGCAGTGCAAAACATAATAGAATTAACAAGACATGAAAATAACATATGAGAGATGAAAACTGTAAGATAACTGATGTCATAGCACGATAGAGAAGTAAACAAGGAAAAACTAATAAAAGACATCTATCTAGGTGGTATAAAATATCTGTTTCGACATGTGAACGGCTAGGGATAAATCCGACATCTACACGTGCCGTGTGCAGATGCTATTATGCAAGAATAGACTCATGGGAAATTTTTGGGTAGTTTACATGTTTACTAAGATATTTCCCCTCCCGACTACTCCGTGTGACGAGCGTGTCAACAAGCAGCAAGATATATGTATAGACATAAAATGAAAAGACTACTATGAATCGAAAAGCAATCAGAAAGTGCACTTGCCTGAGGTCCTTAGCTGGAGAAAACCAATAATACTATACCACTCAATGAGCCACAATCAGTCAACACATGTAGAAGTCTCCGGATACTGAAATAAACAGTACCAACGTTCTCAGAATAGTCAAATTAGCTAGGATTGCCTGTCCTTAAGTCCAATTCTGGACACAGAGGCAAAACGGTAATTTCGGGCAAAAACGATGTCCGCCGTTGGACCCGCTTTGCACCGAAAAGCGTGCCAGAGTCAATGGTCTCTAAAGTTGTCAAACTACATGTCTACGGATCCAGTTTTTCGATACGAACCCAACCGTATGTCCAGAGTTGGATTCCGGCAGGCCGTGCACAAAATCGCTCGTTGAGTGGAACCGTGGGGCCCGCAAAACGACGTCGGATTCAACTGTCTCAGAATTGGACCAACTTGGCATACATGACCAGAAAAATGATACGGTCCTGTTGGCGTAAGTTTCGTCTCGATCTGACGAGCGTGCACAAAGTAATTGGAGAATTTGCAAAGTGCACGATACGGTGAATTTCGACGGATACGCATCAAATTCGTCGCGCACACGCGACCAATTTGAATTCCGTCAAAGCCCACACGACCACGAAGCCGTTACGCAGCTTTTGATGTCTTCGGTGCGCGACCACGTCGCCCGGAATGGCGGGACGGACGTCGTGTGGATGGTTTTCTATGTTTTCTGAAAACTGTTTTTAATGATAAATTCTTGACTTCGCAAACTGTTTTCTCTTCACGTAGTTAATGAAAATTAGAAATACAAAACAGGTTAGGAAGCCCTATATGTGGTCTTTAAGTGTATTCAAATAGAATTTTTAATCTGGCATTAGAGCGATCGTAATCGCTCTTCAAACATGAACGATTGGACTGTATATGTCCTGTTCTCGAACATGTTTTACCACGACTTCGGATCGATTTCTACATCACGCTATTGCACTATAAATCAATCTACTTGAAGGGATTTAATGAGGTATAGGTTAGGTGTCTACCTGCGCGATCGGTTCGAGGATTGATCGAGCGTACGTCGCGAACGCGAGGCGCGAAGTCGCCCCTGTGCCGCACTGCTGCTGTTGTTGTTCGCGGCTTCAGTCGCGTGCGCGCTCGCGCGGTGGCCTTGGCCGTCGCCAGCTGCCTCGCGACGGCGCTGGGTGGCGCGCCCATGCGTGGGGAGGGTGACGGCGGTGTTAGGGTTCGAGTATTCTCTTCTCGCGACCTCTCTCCATTCGCATATATGCATGTATGCATATATAAGACCCATGGGTCTGCTGAAAACCGAGAGGAAAGGGGGTCGGGCCCTTTGTTGGTTGAATGTAAGGGTGTGTGGGCCGGTCAGCTGAGGAGTTGGGCTCGGCTAAGTAAGCTGCTTGGTTATATACGACTGTCATTAACCCAAAGTCCTCGGGTTGGAGAGGGAGTATGGTGTTCGGCTGTTCGCTGCACCTATTACTAATGAGGTCGGGCTGGGAAGTAGAGTTGGTGTGGGATGCTGGTCCATATTGATTTCTATGTTCAAAGTTAACTTATATATATACCTATATATATATATTATATATATACCTATGTATATTGCTATTGAATATATATATATCTTATTTACTAATTACTATTTATTATAACTAATGTATATATATAGCAAATAATGACTATATACACATACATGTATATACTACTACATGTATTTATATATACACATTCATGTATATATGTAATCTATATATTTATAATACGTACACGTATAAATACTTATATATATATATATATATATATATAATATATATATATATATATATAATATATATATATATATATATATATATATATATAATATATATATATATATATATATACAATTTATTTATCTATATATACCCATATATTTCTATGTATATATACACATACAAATACATGTATTCTTTTATTTATATATATTTATAAAATATACATCCACATATATATATTCACATATTTATTTATTTATGTATAATATTTATTTGATAATATAATATAGCCAAATAATAATAAAATAGTATTGTATAATAATATCCTCGATAATATTGATAATAAATAATAATAATAATATTTAAAAAAAATTCGGGGAGGGGAGCTACACAAGGTATTAGGTATGTACATTTAAAAAGTAAGTATGTTGTAAAATATACATTGTAAAAAGTAAGTATATGTTGTAAAATATAACCGTTGTAAATCAAATCAAATCTTGTAAATTATAATCGTTGTAAATCAAATCAAACCAATAGCTAGCCGTTGAAAAAAAAAATATAACCATTACAAACCCAATTAAACCAAATCAAACAAACCAACTAAAATATATAACCATCACAAACCAAATAAAAAATAAACCAAACAAAATCGAAAAAAAACCCGAAACAAACCAAAAAAGTGAACTTTCTGCCAACTAAGTTGACGAAATTTTATGTATGCATTTTTTCCATCAACTGCGATGGCGGACAGTTTCATTTTCCTAAAAAATTTGTAACTTGTTTCGTTTTAGCAGAATTATATAAAAATAATTTCGGTTGCAGTAAATTTTTGATATTATAACGGATAGCCCTTTAATATTTTTTTTTGTAGTGATAAATTATAAATACGTGGACAATTTGGAGTAGCCTTTACTGTTTTACAGTACATTTATAAATTGCCTTCTTTTTCTGCTTCTCTCTCTGTCCACATTCCCCTAATCAACAAATCTTATCCTATAAAGTCCATTTGTAAATGGACCTATTTTGGTCTATAATTAGATTTTGAAAAATCTTTGAATTCCCCTCTCCGTTTCCTACGACCATCCCTATCCTCCAAATTAACCAACACCCCCTCCACCCTAAAGTAAAAGTCCAAAAACAAAAACTTGACAAAACACATGAAACCAAAACAAAAAGCATCACCACCACCTCCCTTTCCTCTTCCTCCTGCTCTCCTCCTCACTTCCCCATAAACAAAACGAAAAAAAGGAAGGGGAAGAGAGAGAGAGAAGAGAGAAGAGAGAAAGAGAGAGAGAGAGAAGAGATGCCGAGCGTGGCTGTGAAGCTCTACAGCGTCTACTTCAAGCTCATACTCAAGCACAAGCTCCAGGCCCAGATCCACTCCGTCCCTTCTTCCTCCGACCCCTTCGGCGTGACGTCCCGACCAGAGGAGCCCTCCGCCCCGTCGAATCCCTCCTTCTCCTCCGCCGACGGCGTCGCCACCAAGGACATCCACATCGACCCCCTCACCTCCCTCTCCGTCCGCATCTTCCTCCCGGACTCCTCCCTCCTCAAGACCCACCGGCGATCCAGCTTCAACGGTGGCCCCAACCCTAGCCCCAGCGCCAGCCCCAGCCCCAGCCCCCGGCGGAGCAGCTACGAGCCGGGCTCCTACCGCGGCTACCTCCCCGACGCCGCTTCCGCCAGGAGGCTCCCCGTCATCCTCCAGTTCCACGGGGGCGCGTTCGTGTCCGGCAGCAACGTCTCCGCGGCCAACGACCTCTTCTGCAGGCGGATCGCCAAGGTGATGGACGTCATCGTGGTGGCGGTCGGCTACAGGCTGGCGCCGGAGAGCAGGTATCCGGCCGCGTTCGAGGACGGGCTCAAGGTGCACTGGCTCGGGAAGCAGGCCAACCTGGCCGAGTGCAGGAAGTCGCTCGGTGGTGGGGGAGCGGGTGGGGGCGGTGGCGGGGTCGGGGAGAGGAAGGGGGGACCAGACGGAGGATCATCGACGCGTTTGGGGCCGCCACCGTCGAGCCCTGGCTCGCCGCCCACGGGGATCCCTCCAGGTACGTTGGATCTGATTGCATTTGTTCGTTTTTTTTTTTAACTTTCAATTGGCTCCTGCTTATAGTTCGGCATTGTTTACAGATCCCATTGTAAGGTGAGTTAAGTGGGGGTGTCTTTAATAACTCTTGCTTGGATTGAAGGGAAGTTAAGTGGGGGAGGGGAGCCGATACATATAACTTTGCTTGGATTGGAGGAGAGTTTAGTGGGGTGTGTTTAATTACTCTTGCTTTGCTTGGATGGGAGGTATTGAGTGGGAGAAGGATTAATAAAAATAAAAGAGTTACCAAATATTCTTATTACATGTGGCATAAAATTGCACAAAACTTATATGATCAACTCAACAAATGCATAAGATATATGTGGTCATCAACTCTCTCTCCTCCAATTTTTTTACGCATATGTACGGTTTTTTTTATGCATCAAATATATGTGGTCATAAACTCAACAGATGCATCAAAAACATAGCCGTCGTTTTTTTATAATTTTCAACGTTGAGTAATAAGTGAAAGCGAGAAGAGATGATGCACCTGGACGTAAGCACGTCAGCATGTAAAAGCTAGAAAGACGGAGCAACAGGTTGAAAGCAAAAAAATGGAGAAAAAGATCACGATATTTTTAAACAATGGGTATATAGGACTCTTTAAACAACCCCCGTCATTTCTCCTCGTTAACCCCCCGATTTGAGGGGTTAAAAAAAATTGACAAAAGAAGATTAATTAAATAAACCCTCACTTAACCCTCTATGAATCGTCCTCCTAAACCCCCATCCTCCCCCATCCTCAACCAAGCATGGTATTCTTTCCCCCTCACTTAACTCTCTTCTCCCTCAATCCAAGCAGACCCTTAATATTTTTTGTTGTAACTGATGTGGGAATCCAGTGTTCATTTCAATCATAATACTTTTGAGTAAAAGAATCTTTCTTCAACTGGTTCAATTCCTAGTGGCTGTTTCCCTGTGAATAGAATTACCATGATATATTTTCTGCATTTAAACTTTGTTGATGCCATATGTTGTCAGGAATCGGTTTGGTGCAGGTGAAGTTGTTGTATCTAAAAATCCAATGTTTGGAACATTGTAATTGGAAAATTGGCATGTAGCTTTTGTCGAAAAAGTATCGGAGTTGTTTGGTTAGGAGTTTTCTTCACATGAAAGTGAAAAGGGTTTTTAGACATGAGCAAGGATCTTGATATTGGATATCAGACTCATACCGGTTGGGGGGTCGCCATATTGAAAACTAGATAACCGGCGATAAGCTGGACATATCGTGAGATATGACCTCATGGTTGTATGATGATAATTCATTTTGTGTATGACATGTATGACCAATTTCAGTGTATTAGTATAAATATAATAGAATTAGTCTTACAATATGGCTCTATCCATGTTGTACATAAATAATTAAAGTCACACTAAGTACTAATAAAACATACATATTGAAAACATTTTGTAATCGGGTTTAAACCCGAATGATCCAACTCATACTGAGTTAGGCCGATATGTCAGCCAGTTTGGCCTAGATACCGCCGATATGAGTCATGACCCCCCCCCCCCCCCCCCCCCCCCCCCCTCCCCTCCCTCTTTTTTTTTTTTTTCCATATTGGTGTCTTATCGTAGTGGTCCCATTTGAAAATGGTATATTGGTCTTACACCGATTAATATTGACCGAATCAGGAACAATAGACATTAATCCCTAAAATCTTGCCTATTTCAACTTAGGTCCCCTAAATCTTCTTTTTTGTTTAGCAATCTCACACTAATTATGAGTGCTCTTTTATGTTAAGTAACAAAATAAGGCAATGTTTTGTTAACTATAACAATACAAAGCCCTCGACTATTTGTCCTTTGTTAATTATGTCTCAAGGGCCACAAGTCCAATTGTGTTCTCCATTCTCCATAATTTTCGACCCACCTCCTTTCTTGACCTACCTTCCTAGGGGTGACAATCAGGTCGATTTTGGGGTCCGATTAGATTCGGGTCCACCCATTTAAGCTCACCAGAACCAATATTGTTATGGTCCGACCCCTTTATGGTAAACCTGAACACAACCCAATTAGAATTGGGTCAGTCCGATCTGACGCATTCAGCACGTTTAATCCAAAGCCCTTGTCATCATCATCAATCAAGCCTTCTCTCATCCTAATGTGGTCGGCTATGGAGCATAAGAAAGCTCCATACAAATTTTGACAGTTTTATGACCGGCTGTCGATAACCAACAATAATATAGGTGTAGAGGAGCAGCAGTACTGCAAAAACGACGGCAATACAACAGTGTGAGGAGGTGGATGGACAAGAGGAATTTTTTTGATCAACTTGAATTTTTGTTTCAAGTAAATTGACTTCCATTATTCCATAATCCTAGAAGCTTCTACACATTAAATATCAAATAACGAGAGAGTTGGAGCTTCATGAAGTGCGATTTGATTATTAGTTGTTGTGCATTAGGTGGGTTATAGAAATACTCGTTTTATGGTATTTCAAGTAATCAACAATTTTTGTTACGTATGCACATTGCATCTCTTTATTCCCACTCACACTCTCATACCGTACACAGGAAGAGGAGACGGCCAGACATGCTTTCGAGCAAGCTTCAAGGCGATGGGCTGGGGAAAGGAGAGTAAAGAGTTGGAAGAGGAGAGGAAGAATAAGAAGAACAAGACGAAAAAGTAGGATGACTGTTAGTTGGACATTGGAATTGTTAGGGTTAGAGTTAGGCTTGTAAATAGGTCAAATGGGTCGCCACCCTTTATCTGAACCCTACCGATTTATTCAACGGATTAGTCGGGTCAACCCATTTAAACCGGTTGTGTTTAGTCCAGAATCAAGATCGTCTAACGAGGCGAGTTGGCAGATCCAAAAATTGCCACTCTTACATCCAACTCACCTCTTTAACTCTTCTCATCTAAACCACTAGAATCTCCTTGCCTCTAGTTCTAACCTCCAGATCAACGCGTATTTGCTCAAGTATGGAGAGTCCAAATCGAGTTTTCTTCAAGTATTATTTATCAATACTACTTACCTAGCTATTTTAAATAAAAATAGTAAAATACTAGAAGCAATGAACCCGTGTCAAAAAATCTTCCTCAATATTTCATGTTTCCATAACCTTTTCATTTAGAAAACAAGCATCCCCTGTCGTCTTATCATGCACTGTCACCCAAACTTAGTCACTGCACAAATAAACTTAATCTAACACAAAAGTAGTAGTTATACAATACTCTGTTACTCTACATGTATGCAATTAGTTCAAAAAACCATGGTTCATAGTTTCGATATCATAACTGGTTTTACACACTAGTATCAGTATCGACTGTTTTGGATCGGAGTTTTGGAGTTCTTCATTTTGGAAAGCCAAAAATAATATTTATGCATAACTGAAAAAAGAAGAAAATACTTGATACATGTAGGCATCAGTTTATGCATATCTCCACCCTTCCACAATCTTTCAATTTAGAAAATAAGCATCCTTATTTTTCTTATCATTCCTTATCATCCAAACTTAGTTACTGCACCAAAAAACTAACTCCAAGTTATTAGTTGTACAATACTCTATACTCTATATATGCAATTAGTTCAAAAAACCAAGCTTCACTGTGTTAGTATCAGAACTGGTTCGACGCCCTTCTTACGAGTATCGCTATTAGTGGTTTTGGATCGGAGTTTTGGAATTCTTCTTTTCGGGAAGCCAAAACAAATAATGTGTAATTGAAAAAAAAAAACTAGATGAATTTGATATATTTAGGCATGAGTTTATGCATTTTTTTCCCTCTTAACTTTTAATGGAATAATATTCAATATTGATCAATCGATCACCACAATTGATATTGTTTATTTATGTGCTTTTAGACAAAGTATACTCACAATAGATAGTTTTGGATGTAGCAATATTAAAGGTAATGGTTACATAGTGTCAAATGTCAATAAGGAATCTAGGCAGCCAAACTTCAGCTTGCAAAAATCATTGCCAATGTTTTTTTGTACTTCTTATTTACTGAATTGATTGGGAAAGAGAGCCCAATTGTCGATCTGCCGTTGTCGACAGGGTCAGTATTGCCGTTGTCGGCAGGGAGAAGTATCGAATTGGTAGTATCAGACCGCGACAACCAAAACCAATAGGAAAGGAAACGACAAATATGGTATTGGTATTTGCTGATACTGTGAACCTTGCAAAAAACTTCATATTGCTGTATTGCTGTTGTCGGCAGGGTCAGTATTGCCGTTGCCGGCAGGGATAAGTATCGAATTGGGAGTATCAGACCGCGACAACCAAAACCAATAGGAAACAACAAATATGGTATTGGTATTTGCTGATACTGTGAACCTTGCAAAAAGCTTCATACAAGAATAGTAGTAGACACTTGGCATGCTCCATAAAGTCATCATCATCCCTCAACATATTGGCATGACGCGCATTGCCTTGTGCAAAAACACATAAGACACATCCATTGACAGTGACCAGAACAATGTGGAAGATTTCTGGCTTGCCCACCCTCATTTGTTCCTGAGTTTACCCGAACTCAAACCTTTTTGTCGGCGTTATGCTCACCCTCTCCTTCTACATCTGTTTTCACTCTTCCATCATCAACATCATCCGTATCATCAGCTATAGATGTCTCCTTGCCTTCGTCTTAGGTGCCATTCCATATGCTTTTGTTACCAAACTCAAAACTGAGTCTTCTTTGGAAGGAGGAAGATTTTTTATATGTGATATGCTAAGTCGGACACACAAATTGGATAGGCACAAACACTCCAATATACACTAGGACACCAAAATAGATGCCGAATTCGTATCGCTATATCTGAAATGTATTATGTCGAATCCGAGTCCGTGCAATACCGGTGATATGAGACGTGGATGATGGTGTTTTGTACTTTTTCAATTACCATAACAGAGAAATGACAAGAAAGAAGATGGTACACATCCAAGGTTCATGATATCGGATATCACTCATACTGACTAGGAATTTTTCATACAAGAAACTGAACGATATATAGGACATATTGGGCGATATGGACCCACAGTATATAAAAAAATGCTTCACTTCTTATATGACATGCACAACATAATTAAAGCATTAGTATACATGTAACAAGTATTTTTAATAATTTCAATAATAATAATCTCAAAATCATCTTTCAAACTAATAATTAAGTAAAATTATTCTCTATAAAATTCAGCAAAAATAAAAATAAATCACAAAACAAACTAGAAAGCTAATAAAGATATCATTTTCTCATCTCTTTATTCTTCAATGCTAAGTTTATTTATTTTTGTACCGAGGTAAACCTTGTTCTTCCTTCAACTCTTGGATCTTTTTACTCGGGGGGGGTGGGGGTGGGGGAGAATACAATCAATTTTAGGACCGAGAAACAAAAGTTCATACCGTGTTTTAATATTTAAAGGTACTGATCAAACTGGCTTGTATAATAGTAAAATTTTAGCCGAAATGAGAATGCTAAGAAGGATGATTGACAATAATTAAATGATAGGATAAGAAATGAGTGCTTCTATAGGATGTTTGAGGTGACACCAATTGGAGACTGATTGAGGACATGATGAGAGAAAATCGACTTTAGGTCGTTGGACATGTGCAACACAGATTAATAGATGCTCCCATAAGGAGTGGTAACAGAGTAGTTAATGGAGCCACTAGAACTAGAGATAGGCCTAGACGAACATGATTTGAAGTTAATGTTGTTCTGGGCGCTAGGCAAGGCAAGACGACATGTCTCCCATCTCGCCTAGGCAACACCTAGGAGGAACTTGGGTACTTCACTATTGGGGCATATATATTGTTCCTAGTTGCATGAGAAAATTATCCAGATCGTGGCGGTAGGTTTTTTACCTACACGCCTAGGCGTCTCCTGTGACAACATAGGTTTGAAGTGTTAAAGAATGATATGGATTTTGTTTGTGTTAGAGGTTATGGCCCTTAACACAGCTGTACAGAGAAAAAGGATTCAAATAGCAGACCCCAACAATTTGGGATAAAGGCTTTGTTGTTGTTGTGCCTCGAAGGTGGTGTTAATCGACCTGGATTTTTATTCATATAGCACAACGTTTACTTGCCTTCTTCTACTCTCTTTGTTACTTAATTGATGTTGTTTTTTCCGTGCCTTGAAAACGTGAGATCTACAATAGGCATTTGATTTATCTTTGTGATAAGACCATTTTTGTAGAAACGTCTTCCTGTGGCTCTCACTTTGACCTATGCTATGGTAATATCTGACACATTATTTACCATGTTGCAACAGATGCGTTCTCCTTGGCGTGAGCAGTGGAGCAAATATTGCCGATTATGTGGCCCGGAAGGCCGTGGAGGCTGGGAAGCTAATAGAGCCTGTTAAGGTTGTGGCTCAGGTTCTTATGTACCCCTTCTTCATAGGCAGTGTCCCTACCCATTCTGAGATAAAGCTTGCCAACTCCTATTTCTATGACAAAGCCATGTGCATGTTGGCTTGGAGACTCTTCTTACCAGAGGAGGAGTTTAGCTTAGACCATCTGGCTGCTAACCCTCTCATTCCCGGCAGGGGCCCACCATTGAAATGCATGCCCCCAACCCTCACTGTGGTTGCGGAACATGATTGGATGAGGGATAGAGCTATTGCATACTCTGAAGAGCTCCGGAAGGTCAATGTGGATGCGCCAGTGTTGGAGTACAAGGATGCTGTTCATGAGTTTGCAACCCTCGACATGCTTCTCAGGACACCACAGGCACAAGCCTGTGCCGAAGATATTGCCATCTGGGTTAAGAAGTACATTTCGCTACGGGGCCATGAGTTCTCATATTAGGTGGGAAGATCGAGCTACCAGTTTTGGTGTGTGCATTTTTTTTGTAGAGGGAGGAGCCTCATCACTGCATCTACATGACCGTATTTTAAGGTTGGCTCTTCCTTCTCAATCGATCTTCTTGATTAGCGTGTACGATCTTAGAAATTTATTTCATGATCTTTATTTTTTGTATAATGTAATATGAGAAGAAGGGTTGGTTTCTACTCCAGTTTCCACACATTGAAGCCCTGAGAGTGCTAACTCTTTGTACCCATATGTCGCAACTGAGCTATATATAAAAATTTGCAAGAAATGAAGTTCACTGTACATTAATCATGAATATCTTTGGTCATTATTTGGTGGAAGGGGGCTGAATAGTTTTTGAAATGAAATGAGAGATCATGGAATCCATCAAATTCTTTCAACTGACAGGAAGTATTGCTAGAAGGATCATGCTTCCCAGAAAGTTGAGTTGTATTGTTTTTGCTGTGTTGGTTCCTGATATAAAACTGAGTTGACGAAAGGCTTGGGGAGAGCTGAAACTATTGCAGATTGTTGAAATCAAACTCTACATGTATATACGTTGTTTGGAAGAAAAGAAAAAATGTAGTATTTCCCTTCTAACTAGTGCTTGTACTGTCCACATGTTTGCTATGTCTGTTATCTTTATCTTGTTGAACCCGGTATCTTTCTAGCATTTCAAAGAGAACAAGAGTAAGCCTGGAGAGGGTGCTAAAGACAGATCTGCATCTACAGCCATAACTCAGCTTCCTACCTAACATTTGGGCTCCTGATTGTTCTTCGCTGGAGAAACTTGGGCTTTGGATCCATACATTCCAACATAAGACAAGTAGGAGCTTCCATCGATTCATAATGGCATCTCCCAGTCATTGGTTGTGTGCATGCAGGAGAGAGTATTTTGGAAGGGGATTGGAAAACCTGGAAAAGTAGGCAACTTCTCGTTCATTATATCAATCTTTGATTTTGTAACATTTTTATATACATTTATGTTCATGAATACTAACAATGTCTATTTGATATGCTTTATTTTGTTAATTGTTGTTGTCTGTTCTTCTGAATATTTGGTAACAATCTAAGGGATCTTGACATCCTGAAAAGAGACACCTGACATTTGTAAGAGCAGAGGCCTCCATTTGACGGCAGAAACCTATGAAGCAGGGACACTCCAAAAATCTTGGTCGTGTTGTATCAAACACGTATTGGACACAACTTGGACTTAAGTATTCTAGTATACATTAAAAATAGGTGCCCGGTCTCTCATTGTATTCTTACCGTTACATTTATCCGTATCTGTGCAGCATAGGTGGGACCAAGCCTCATTGCTGGATGATGGTTAGAGTCTGGAAAAAGAATCAAAGATAGGCCAAGGAAAAACGCTATCCATTCTCGGATTTCCGACCTCTCTTCAACTACCACAGGAAACATCGAGATGCACACATGTTCACTATTGATTTACCTGGAGCTTCTCTCTGTTGACATTGTTCCTAAATTGCACCTATAAATCTTATACATGTTATTTCCATTCTGCACACATGTAGGGGTATGTTTGAATAAATAAATGTGAGTAGAAGGAGAGAATGTATTTTCCTTGCGATTTCCGAGACTTTGACAGCATTTTCCTATTAGCACAAAGAGTTTATTGTTGGTAACCAAGTGCATGTTTGAACACAAGGAAATACCGTCTCTGTTCTATTGTACAAAAATGAGATTCTGGCACGTATGATTAATGCATTTAGGCTAGTACTCTTATTGTATATAGATTTCAGCACTCACTACAGATACTTTCTTTTAGTACACTTCTAGAATACTACTGAATGATCCTTTGATCTTTAACATACCTGAAATCGGATGCAAAATTTTGTTGTGGAAGGACAATTTTTTTTAAATAAATGGTGATGAAAATCACCATAAAGATAACTTTATTTAAGTACCAAACTCTTGTCTCTTGATTTAGAGATTAAAAGGACATAAAATAAATTGTGAAGAATATTGATTTACAATAGAGGATTAGGCACTCCTTTTATACCCGTAGTCAACCTCCAATATTTTCTAATTCCTACTAGAACTAAGAACATTAATCTCATATAAATTAAGTTCGAAATCCTAACATATCCCAAACTTTCCATAAAAAGAACCCTAATGCCCAATATTAAGAATCATAATCATAAAAGTTAGGAATCCTAGTTCTAAAAATTAGGAAACCTAATTCCTACAAGTTAGGAATCCTAATCCCAATAGGAGATCCTCCTAGATCAATACCCCCCCCCCCCCCCCCCCCCCCCCCCCCCCCCCCCCCCCCTTTTGGAGCAAAGCTCGTGTGAGCTCATAGCTTTAGATTGGAAAAGAGCTTCTTCCCCTCAGATTGTCCGACATCATTTTCTTTCTTTGGCAACTCTACCTTTCTTCTTGTGTAGTAATAAATGATTTCTTTTTCGACCGTTGTGACATTTACTCTCCAATCAATGACTTTTATCTACAAATATGTCTTACATTATTGGTAATACCGTGTCAACACTAACGTTATCGTTGAACATTGACATCTCGAATAGCTTTAAGTACTCTCGATTCAACACGGAGTACAACTTCATGTATGGTGGCAAGTCGAGCAAGTAAGATGTCACATCCTAGTACTGGATTACGGGGGTATGACACGGCCAACTTCGTATTACGAAGTACATCGGTACCCTGCAATACGGTCACGACTGTCACATACTACAATACAAGTCATCTATGGCCTTACAAAAAATAAGCTGTCTCAATCGACAATACAAAGAACATGAATATAGAACATGTAAGATAAAACAGTAAGACGTCTCTGACGCTCTATCAAAATGATCATGAAGCTAGTTATACAAAATAAAGAGCTAACAAAGTGTCAAATATACATGATCATAGTCAGCTGCAGTCTAAATAAGTAGAATCATGTGAAAGGAAAGAAATATCCAGAATATCAGGCTAAACAGGTACCTGTAGCTAAACATCTCAAAATATACAAAATACTATAAGAGTGGTGAAGAAGAACTCAACCCCCTCGACAGTCATCCTCGCCATTAGTCAGGAAAACATACGCTGGATCCTTGAGCTCAAGCACTAAATATGGCCCAAAAAACTAGGTGAGTCAGGCTCCTAATAGCAAGTACTACAATGTATCATGAGTAAATGAAACAAAATCATATCAAAGAATAAGTAATGACATGTGCCATAGCGTAGACATGTATACCTTCATCGAGGCAATATGGAACCCCTACACCAAACTATGACAAAAGATATCGTACCACACCGAAATAATGCGCATCATCTGCTATGGTCAGATACGGGTACCAAGGACAAGAGTTGAACCACCACATCACGACAGTCTATATCCCTCTACTACTAAAAGATAATACAGAACAAATACAACATGTTTAAATAATCAGTCATTCAGTTCTACGGCTTGCTATGTGGTATATGTGTTACACCAGTAATGCAATAGTATAAGGATCGACGAAGCATGACTAGCCATATCATGAGTATATACAAGAATATAAGCAATATGCCACAGTCCCTCGTAAGGCCACTGGGCTAAGTAATCTCAGTAATAGTCTCAACGCTCCTATAGGGTAGATACTGAGTCGGTCAATGTACTAATAGTCAAATACTACACTCCATTAAGATGGATGATATACGATATCTGATGGATGACCAACAATATACGATCTTGGGATCTCATTCCATCCCCATGCAACTACATGTTTTAGGTTACCTAATTAACCATACAATTACATAAGATCTCATGTCGTGGTCACACAATCATCCTCCCTAGATGTCGTATATGAATCCACATTGATTCCCAAAGGTTCCAATCTAAATTCATCCGAAGCATAATGCAACACTAAATCATACAAACTAACCACACTACTATCATTAATCAACTACAAAGGTATCCGTGCAAGAAAACAAATAAATTAGAATATAACATGTACATGATATATCAAGAATATATCAGTACGATAATACACATGATAGCACCTTGGTGGTATATATATATATATATATATATATATATATATATATATATATATATATATATATATATATATATATAAGCACAAACACAAGTAGCCATGTTAGGATACATGAATATATGATATCTGATGAATGACCAGCAATATACGATCCGTCAATCAATCAATTGACTCGGGCATAATCCTCTACTTACATGGTAGCATGAATATCTGGAGAATATAGTCAACATGTGCTATATTATTATATCATGAACAGTACTAGGGTTTACAAGGTACAAGTAATCCATACTCAAAGATTTATCAGTAAAGCGGCTCCTAGTCATCGAGGTACAATATCAACTATAACCTATACAAAGCAAATAACCAGCAATCACTATTACTATAGTGCACTAGGAAGTCACTAAGCATCGTAGGAGAAGTATCAAAAATTATTCAAGGAAAAAACTAAGCAAAATACAACATTCGGCATCCTTGCGATATATCATCGGTATACCAAAAAAATACAGTAAGTAAGAACCAATAGAAAATGGTATACAATGGTATACTGGCAATATATTGCGGTATACTGCTAGCACTGAAATAACGCAATAATGACTCAAAAATAGGTTTTTCGGAAACCAAATTTGTTTCGATTTCACCCAAAGCTATTCTAACAAGTTATAATATGATAGATGGATCTCATATAGTCTAGACTAGGTTTGTAAAAGAAAACCTAATTATCACAAGAAATCATCCATGAAAACCAAAGTATCAATCTCTACCAAATCCAAATACAATAGCAAGGAAACACAATATCACTATCAATAAGATTAAATGAAAGAGATCTAAACATAAACATTCATAGAAATGGAAATACAAGTAAAAACATTTCACCACTCATTACACAATGTACTTGTCTAGGGTTTAGCTTTCCAAACGTAGCTTCTACTCTACCACCAAGGGGGATTCAAAAATTATATCCTAGATCTCAAGATCTAGCTCCTAGGGTTAGGGTTCAAGCTTGAGGAAAAATAAATAGAGTAGAGAGTGAATAAAGAGAAAAAGTAAAAAAGTGAAAGAGAGGTTTTTATAAGGGAGAGGAAGAGGGAAGAGCCATTGAATGACCTTCATCTCATCAATCGGCTCAAGGATTGATCCTAGCTATTCAATAAAAGGAAAAAAATCCAATAGATAAAAGAATGGGTTCAATCAATAGGCTATCTCGACAAGTCAGGCTTGAACAGTATAGCAATGGCAGTATACCGACAAGATATCGATCTGATACTCAATTCTCAATTTTAGAAAATTATGGGTATTCTCTAAAGGGTACTCTACAGGTCTAGGATAGTCTCATCCATAATTATCTTATGATAGAACCAGTAAATCACATACAGTTACATAAGTCAGTTAATCAATTTATCAACCCACGCTCTAACGACTACAATACATAAATAGTAACCTGGGCTTAACATAGACCAATATTCCATCATCAACGTATGAGGGACACCTAAACCAAACAAGAACAAGGGATGTCATACTACTCCGAGACGACATCCTACTCCATGCCACGGTTAGGTGCGAGGATACCCACAAAAATCTAATAACAAGATACTCATCAAGATACACATTACTACCAATAAATATGGGTACAAGCAACAAACGAAGAATACTGTATCGATACATGATACAAGAACATGAAATATATGATATAAATACAGGAATAATGTACGTATAAATATGTATATCGGGAACGGAGTGACAATTCTTCCATCCTTAAAAAAATTTATCCTCGAAATTCCAACTAAGGCCAGGTTAAAAAAATCAGGAATCCACCATGCTATCTAACGGTCTATCTATGACTAAAATCATAGAGGGAAAGTAATACTCATACAATGTACAAAAGAAACATCCACACTAGATGGTTAGCTATCAAGCATAGGAAATGAGACACGAAGGCATAAGAAAAAAAATACCTCCAGAGTCAAACAAGTGTAGATATATGGATCTGATATCGTCCTCACATGTCACGACCCGCTCCCGAATAATCGGATACGAGTCGGACACGCCCAGCCTTCGTCGTTGGACACGACGAAGTAAGCTGTACAATACTAAGGAAAACTCAAAGTCACAATGTAATGTAAACCAGAACACAACATTTTATAACGTTCCCAGAAATCACCAATATCCATCAAGTGTTTTAAAATACAAACTCAGCCGGAGACAAATCCGGTCCAATGAAATAATATACAATAATGAATCTCTAATATACAATCTCCAGAAAAATAAATGAAAAATAAAAGCTGCAATATCCAAGCAATCACCAGCTCCATGTAATCTTCTACTCACCTGCAACGATCCTATCAGGAAAAGAGCAAAGTACAACCCTGACTAGACAATATACAATATAATCTGTGATCCAGAGTACAAGGTGAAACAGGAATACCAGAAAAACTAGAACATGAAATGAAACTGAAACTGTGGTACCAGAAATGAAAATGTAAAACTGCAGGTAAAGGATAGACAATCAATATGCTAGACAATGAACACGGCTATCAATGTACAAGGCAATCAATCACGACAATCAATGATGCAATTGTGATAATTTTGAAATATTAAAACTAATGTGTGACCGGCTTAGGAACAATCAATCAATCAATGAGTCAATTCTACATGGTACGGCTTCATCGTACGTGACGTGTACGATTAGGCTATCTTCAATACCTATGTTGGGTGTGGTCACACAAAAGCTAATATTTCCCCCAATCCCGCAATGAACAATGACGCACAAGCAATGAACAATGGCACAAGACAATCGTGTGTAATTCGTGTCAGATATGAGAACATGGCACATGAAAGTAAGACAGAAAACAAGGTACAAGTCAAGTCAGTGTACTTGCCTCGATTTGGTTGCACGAGAGTAGTACTGCATGGTTACAATGGATCATCTGTTATATTTGGTACAAGTTATTTAGTGTTTGAAATAATGCTATCAAGCTAAACTACCTTAACATATACTAGCTACGAATTACTAGCAAAAAGGGTTTTAACTATAATAACTAGTAGAAAAATACTTGTAGGTCAAAATAAAATACTAAACATTTTATTGACAAAACACCATAGTACAAATACTAGTAACTAATATATTTGCAAAACTTGGTATTAAAACTTTATCTAAATATTAGGAAAACAATTTCCATAACAAAGTAATATACATATATATTAGTAAAACTTTACTAAAATACTATTTAGATAATTATTTGTGTTTAGATAACATAACCATAAAATTTAATTATATATAACAAGAAATACTAGCAAAATATTTTTAAGTCCACATTTGCTAATATAAAACTAATATATTAAATAAGACTAGAACCAATTAATTATTTATTTAAAATCTTTATTAGAAACAATATTTAATAACTATTTAATCCATTATTACAATTTTACAACTATTTAATCCACAGGACCAGCCCAATCCGGCCTGGCCCAGAGCCCAGCCCAACTCCCCAGTATATTAATCCATGAATTAAACTTAAATTCTAAACAAGACCAGCCCAATCAGGACTGGCCCAACATCCAACTTTACAAACCCAGCCCAGTCCTATTATTCTTAACTCAGCCCAAAATCCCAGCCTACATACACTGGCCCGAACCCAGCCCTTAACTTCTGTTAACAATTTAAATAAACTTAATTTAATTCTATAAATAAACAGCCCAACACTAGCCCGCTCTACTGGCCCACGAGACCCAGCCCAATAGCCTCAAAATATAATCCCCTCTGACTTTCTCTCTCTTCTCCCATTTGCATTCCGATCAGAAGAGTTTCTGGACTCTTCTCTTCTCCCACTCGAATCTCCAGAACACCCTCTCTTCTTCTCCGGCGAAGGAAAGCCCCTGATCACCTTCTCCGGCGAGAAACTTAATCCCACTCGACTCCTCCAGCTTCCTCTTCTAGTAAACCCTAGGTTCTAGGCTCCTATAACCGACCAGCCAGCTCGAAACCCTAATCTTAGGTTTCCAACTCCGACCTCTTCGTCTTCTCCGGCGAAGCTCACCAAACCCTAACCCTAGAGCTTCCTCTATGGCCACAGCCTTCACTCTCTCCATTGCTAGGAACCTAACCCTAGTTCTACTTCACAGTCCAGCCTTCGTCTTCCTCCTCCAGACCCAAATCAAAACCCTAACCCTAATACTTTACTACTCTGGCCGCATCTTTCCTTACGTCTTCCTCCTCCAGACTTGGTCCCAAACCCTAGATCTCGCCATGGCCGAAACCCTAGCTCTAGGTTCCCTTAGTCGAAACCCTAGAAATACTACATCAACTCCGGCCAAAACCCTAGATCTAGGTTGTCTCCTTCTTCACAGTCACAACCCGAACCCTAGGTCAGGAAACCCTAATTTCTAGGCCTCCACAGCTGCTTCCTCCTCCCAGACTACTGTGTCTCACCGAAACCCTAGATCCCAAGCCTCTAGGTCAGAAACCCTAGCCCTAAATAAAACCCTTATTTGCAATCAGGAAGTGAAAGGGGTCGAGAAGGTCGAGAGGGGCTCACTAGCCTGATGGGGTCGTCGATCCACGGCGATCCTGGCGAGGCGGAGCTCCGTCCTTCGGGGTGGCTCGGCGCAGCAGCTTTGGTGACGGCTCGGCGAGTCTCGAAGACTCCATACGAGAGCCGATGGGGTCTCCTCGGTCGGCGTGCTCCACTGATGACGGTGGCGTGGATCTCGAGAAACAGAGGCGGTGGCGGGGTCTTCGAGGCGCTCCACTGATGGCGGTGATGCTGCAGTCGAGGCTGTGCTAATGGCGGTGCACACAGCTCGAGACGGCTCACTGCTCGAGAAGCAGCGCAGTCCTCGAGGCGGCGGTGCACGGACCACGAAGCGGCACGGTCTCCAAGGAACAGACGTGCTGGAGCGGCGGCGGCACAAGGCGACGGCACGGCGGCGCTCCGGCGAACTCGACGGTGGGGTCGAACTCCGGTGACGACGGCGGCGGTGCTGGCAGATCTCAGCCCTTCCCAGTGAGGAGAGAGAGAGGACAGAGAGAGAGGGTAACGTGTAGGGAGAGAAAAAGTGAGGTGTACTGTGTCTGTCAGTGCATTGGAAACTGTGTAATAATTTAGTATTATTTATAGTGTAATAATGGGTGGTAGTGTAGGCAATTAACTGTAGATCTGGGGGTATAGTATTGTGGCAGTGTAGGTAAATACAAATAGATCTGGGGGTAGTTTAGAATACTAATAACAGAATTTCAAATTCAAAATCAATAAAGTTTTTCAAACAGCTTTCCAAATCAACAATTTCCCTCATAGATTCCGAAAAGAACATATTTTAAAATAAAAATTCAAAACAGGTTTTTCTATTATTCCTCCAATAGTTGTAACAGATTTTCAAATATAAATCCAAACAGTTTTCAAAATTCGAAATTGAAAACATATTTCCAAATACAAAAATCCAAATCATTTCCCTCCATAGTTTTAACAACTCAGCCAACATATTTACAATTCACCAATTGTTAATAAAAACAGTTGCTGTTTTCCCATTAAAAATATATTACATAAATCCGAAAATATTAATAAACTCTTTAACACAATTAATGGTTACTAATTAATTACAAAACAGTAACAAGATTAGAAATACAAAATTTTCTATTATTTAGCACCATTAAGCTATTAAGTTAAAACAAAAATTAAGAATTTACCAAAAATAAAATCAAATATAACTTATCATGTAGCAATAGAATTTAACTACAAAATTTGTTTGATTAACAAAACAATTATTTCATGTATTTCCATTAGAAAATTCTTACAATAATCGAATTAATGATTTCAAAATAGTATCCAACAATACTCTTCAATTTAAATAAATTCTTTAACATCTGAAATTAACTAATTCGATCGAAATTATATTTTTGTAAGAAACAATATTTTAAATTCAAGAAAAATTAGAAAACCCCAAATTTACCAAACATGATTTTGGGAGTTACAAATCTATCCCCCTTACAAAAATTTCGTCCTCGAAATTTCAAGGCTTTTGCAATATAGAAAATCAAAATTTTTTTTTTTAAAGGTAACCAGAAAACTAAATGATTTATTTATGTAGTAAAAGTAACAAGGACCAACAAGTAGTCACTAGACAATAGGAAAAAACTGTAAATGCAAGAAAACTTAGAGACAAGCCTCAAAATAGGCAATATAAAAGAAATACAGCTACTACAAGCAAGTAAAAGATAACGGTCCACTCGGCTGCGCTCCTGCAGCTACTACTGATCCTCATAAACGGGGTCCTCCTGCTGCTGCTCTGGTACTGGCCCCTGACGAGTGAAAGCCGCAGGACAATCCCTCACTTGGTGAGTGGCAGATCCACAAACCAAACAATGTCCTAACTTCTGGCGGCATTCCTCGCCACGGTGTCCCGGTCTCTTGCAGTATGCGCAAGAAAGGTACACCGGGGTCTGGATCTGTCTCTGCTGCTTCGGTGATGCCGGTGCTCGAATATGGTGCTGATGCTGAAGTGGCCTCTGCTGAGTGTCGGCACGCTTCGGTGGACCCTGGGAACTGCTGGCGCCAATATCTCTGTCCCGCTTGAGCTTCGGGTCCATCTCCTTCTCCACTCCTTGAGCAACTTTAAGAATGCTCGCATATGTAGTGGCCTGACTAATAGCTACTGCATGACGTAGCTCCCTGGTGAGACCCTTCTTGAACATCCAAGCCCTGTCCTTCGGCGTGCTGACTAGGTTCTCTGCGAACCTGCTGAGTCGGGTGAACTCGGATGTATACTGGGCCACTGACATATTCCCTTGCTACAATGCTTCAAATTGCATCCTCAGTTCGTCCCTCTCCACATCAGGGAAGAACTTCTCCTGGAAAAGTAGCTTGAAATCTTTCCAGGAAACTCCGGGCTCTGCTAACTGGGGCTCCTCCCGGTACCAAGCCCTAGCGATGTCGAAAAGTCGCATGCTCGCAACTTCGACCTTCAAATCATCTGGGATCCTCGCCATCTTCAATGACCGTTCAGCATTCTCCAGCCATTCGTCTGCGTAGACTATTCCCTCATTGCCCCAGAAATCCATCGGGCAGAGGAACTGATATTCCTTGGCAGTTTCTGGCTTCGGCGGTGCTGGTGCCGGCGGTGCTGGTGGAGCTGGCTCTCGGGTCCTAAGTGCGTCGATGACGGTCGCTCTGAACTCTGCGGCCTGCTGACTCTGAGTCTCTCTAAACTGTGCAGCCTGTTGATTCTGGGCCTCCATGAATTGTTGGAACATAGCCATCACTTGCGTGCCATCGAACATCATCGTTGGTGGAATCGGCAGAGGCGGAGGCGGAGGCGGTGCAAGCTGCTCCTGTGCACTAGGTGCAGACTGCTCACTGGTCCCAGCGTTCGTCGTGGCGACCGTCCTGCAAAAGAAATAAACTGTTGATTGCTATATCCTATAAAAATTACAAACTATCCTAAAATTATAAGTAAATCAAATTTTCAAAAATTTTTAAACATCAATAACCATAAACCATAACCATTAATCATAAACAATTTTCAAAAACCATAAACCATTTTCATAAACCATTTTGTATAAACCATAAACCATTTTCCCGCGATTCCTATGCCGTGATGAGTTTTCCTTAGCTTTCGCTGGTCCCCCAATAACACTTATTTGCCTAAGTGTCATTAGGATAGGACCTGCATGGGCCACCACTAAAAACATGTCACGACCCGCTCCTGAATAATCAGATACGAGTCGGACACGCCCAGCCTTCGTCGTTGGACACGACGAAGTAAGCTGTACAATACTAAGGAAAACTCAAAGTCACAATGTAATGCAAACCAGAACACAGCATTTTATAACGTTCCCAGAAATCACCAATATCCATCAAGTATTTAAAATACAAACTCAGCCGGAGACAAATCCGGTCCAATGAAATAATATACAATAATGAATCTCTAAAATACAATCTCCAGAAAAATAAATGAAAAATAAAAGCTGCAATATCCAAGCAATCACCAGCTCCATGTAATCTCCTACTCACCTACAACGATCCTATCAGGAAAAGAGCAAAGTACAACCCTGACTAGACAATATACAATGTAATCTGTGATCCAGAGTACAAGGTGAAACAGGAATACCAGAAAAACTAGAACATGAAATAAAACTGAAACTGTGGTACCAGAAATGGAAATGTAAAACTGCAGGTAAAGGATAGACAATCAATATGCTAGACAATGAACACGGCTATCAATGTACAAGGCAATCAATCACGACAATCAATGATGCAATTGTGACAATTTTGAAATATTAAAACTAATGTGTGACCGGCTTAGAAACAATCAATCAATCAATCAATCAATGAGTCAATTCTACATGGTACGGCTTCATCGTACGTGACGTGTACGATTAGGCTATCTTCAATACCTATGTTGGGTGTGGTCACACAAAAGCTAATATTTCCCCCAATCCCGCAATAAACAATGACGCACAAGCAATGAACAATGGCACAAGACAATCGTGTGTAATTCGTGTCAGATATGAGAACATGGCACATGAAAGTAAGACAGAAAACAAGGTACAAGTCAAGTCAGTGTACTTGCCTTGGTTTGGTTGCACGAGAGTAGTACTGCATGGTTGCAATGGATCACCTGTTATATTTGGTACAAGTTATTTAGTGTTTGAAATAATGCTATCAAGCTAAACTACCTTAACATATACTAGCTACGAATTACTAGCAAAAAGGGTTTTAACTATAATAACTAGTAGGAAAATACTTGTAGGTCAAAATAAAATACTAAACATTTTATTGACAAAACACCATAGTACAAATACTAGTAACTAATATATTTGCAAAACTTGGTATTAAAACTTTATCTAAATATTAGGAAAACAATTTCCATAACAAAGTAATATACATATATATTAGTAAAACTTTACTAAAATACTATTTAGATAATTATTTGTGTTTAGATAACATAACCATAAAATTTAATTATATATAACAAGAAATACTAGCAAAATATTTTTAAGTCCATATTTGCTAATATAAAACTAATATATTAAATAAGACTAGAACCAATTAATTATTTATTTAAAATCTTTATTAGAAACAATATTTAATAACTATTTAATCCATTATTACAATTTTACAACTATTTAATCCACAGGACCAGCCCAATCCGGCCTGGCCCAGAGCCCAGCCCAATTCCTCAGTATATTAATCCATGAATTAAACTTAAATTCTAAACAAGACCAGCCCAATCAGGACTAGCCCAACATCCAACTTTACAAACCCAGCCCAGTCCTATTATTCTTAACTCAGCCCAAAATCCCAGCCTACATACACTGGCCCGAACCCAGCCCTTAACTTCTGTTAACAATTTAAATAAACTTAATTTAATTCTATAAATAAACAGCCCAACACTAGCCCGCTCTACTGGCCCACGAGACACAGCCCAATAGCCTCAAAATATAATCCCCTCTGACTTTCTCTCTCTTCTCCCATTTGCATTCCGATCAGAAGAGTTTCTGGACTCTTCTCTTCTCCCACTCGAATCTCCAGAACACCCTCTCTTCTTCTCCGGCGAAGGAAAGCCCCTGATCACCTTCTCCGGCGAAAAACTTAATCCCACTCGACTCCTCCAGCTTCCTCTTCTAGTAAACCCTAGGTTCTAGGCTCCCATAACCGACCAGCCAGCTCGAAACCCTAATCTTAGGTTTCCAACTCCGGCCTCTTCGTCTTCTCCGGCGAAGCTCACCAAACCCTAACCCTAGAGCTTCCTCTATGGCCACAGCCTTCACTCTCTCCATAGCTAGGAACCTAACCCTAGTTCTACTTCACAGTCCAGCCTTCGTCTTCCTCCTCCAGACCCAAATCAAAACCCTAACCCTAATACTTCACTACTCTGGCCGCATCTTTCCTTACGTCTTCCTCCTCCAGACTTGGTCCCAAACCCTAGATCTCGCCATGGCCGAAACCCTAGCTCTAGGTTGCCTTAGTCGAAACCCTAGAAATACTACATCAACTCCGGCCAAAACCCTAGATCTAGGTTGTCTCCTTCTTCACAGTCACAACCCGAACCCTAGGTCAGGAAACCCTAATTTCTAGGCCTCCACAGCTGCTTCCTCCTCCCAGACTACTGTGTCTCACCGAAACCCTAGATCCCAAGCCTCTAGGTCAGAAACCCTAGCCCTAAATAAAACCCTTATTTGCAATCAGGAAGTGAAGGGGGTCGAGAAGGTCGAGAGGGGCTCACCAGCCTGATGGGGTCGTCGATCCTGGCGAGGCGGAGCTCCGTCCTTCGGGGTGGCTCGGCGCAGCAGCTTTGGTGACGGCTCGACGAGTCTCGAAGACTCCACACGAGAGCCGATGGGGTCTCCTCGGTCGGCGTGCTCCACTGATGACGGTGGCGTGGATCTCGAAAAACAGAGGCGGTGGCGGGGTCTTTGAGGCGCTCCACTGATGGCGGTGACGCTGCAGTCGAGGCTGTGCTAATGGCGGTGCACACAGCTCGAGACGGCTCACTGCTCGAGAAGCAGTACAGTCCTCGAGGCGGCGGTGCACGGACCACGAAGCGGCACGGTCTCCAAGGAACAGACGTGCTGGAGCGACGGCGGCACAAGGCGACGGCACGGCGGCGCTCCGGCGAACTCGGCGGTGGGGTCGAACTCCGGTGACGACGACGGCGGTGCTGGCGGAGCTCAGCCCTTCCCAGTGAGGAGAGAGAGAGGACAGAGAGAGAGGGTGACGTGTAGGGAGAGAAAAAATGAGGTGTACTGTGTCTGTCAGTGCATTGGAAACTGTGTAATAATTTAGTATTATTTATAGTGTAATAATGGGTGGTAGTGTAGGTAATTAACTGTAGATCTGGGGGTATAGTATTGTGGCAGTGTAGGTAAATACAAATAGATCTGGGGGTAGTTTAGAATACTAATAACAGAATTTCAAATTCAAAATCAATAAAGTTTTTCAAACAGCTTTCCAAATCAACAATTTCCCTCCTAGATTCCGAAAAGAACATATTTTAAAATGAAAATTCAAAACAGATTTTCCTATTATTCCTCCAATAGTTGTAACAGATTTTCAAATATAAATCCAAACAGTTTTCAAAATTCGAAATTGAAAACATATTTCCAAATACAAAAATCCAAATCATTTCCCTCCACAGTTTTAACAACTCAGCCAACAGATTTACAATTCACCAATTGTTAATAAAAACAGTTACTGTTTTCCCATTAAAAATATATTACATAAATCCGAAAATATTAATAAACTCTTTAACACAATTAATGGTTACTAATTAATTACAAAACAGTAACAAGATTAGAAATACAAAATTTTCTATTATTTAGCACCATTAAGCTATTAAGTTAAAACAGAAATTAAGAATTTACCAAAAATAAAATCAAATATAACTTATCATGTAGCAATAGAATTTAACTACAAAATTTGTTTGATTAACAAAACAATTATTTCATGTATTTCCATTAGAAAATTCTTACAATAATCGAATCAATGATTTCAAAAATAGTATCCAACAATACTCTTCAATTTAAATAAATTCTTTAACATCCGAAATTAACTAATTCGATCGAAATTATATTTTTGTAAGAAATAATATTTTAAATTCAAGAAAAATTAGAAAACCCCAAATTTACCAAACATGATTTTGGGAGTTACATCACACTTCTACTCGACTCTCCTAGTGAGTGATGGCCCTAAGCAGCACAGACAAGATTGGTAGTCCGGTTCTTAAGCACCTTCTCATAAAAAATTGGTACCAATGAAAATATCTGAATGATCATGGATATGCTCGGATCTGGAACGTATCTACGCAACTAAGATACATTTAAATACATAGTATACCTCTCATAGTAAAGGCAGAAGGGAAAGACTATAAGCACCATTTTCTATTCGACCAAGAATATCTAAAGCACTGATGTATCACGAACTAAGCATCCCTCTTACTCTAAATGATGACCCTTCGGGTGGGAAAAATTCACAAGAATATATGGCTGCCAACACTGAACTTCAAAGGCTTGCGATGCTGATCTGTCCAATGCCAATGCTGATCCCGCGCAACCCAAAGTCACTTTCTGATCAATCTGATCATCTCTACAGTTTGGATGATCATCTCTGGTACCAACATATTTCTCTCCCCAACATCATCTTATGCCAAGGTAGATATACACTTCCATACAACGCCTCAAACTGAGCCACCTAGATTTTTGCCTGAAAGCTATTATTATAAGAGAACTCTACCAATTAAAGATGACCCTCTCAAGGTCCACCAATATCCAAAGTGAAAGACTGTAGCATGTCCTCAAGAGTCTGCATAGTCCTTTCTAACTACCCATCCGTCTTAGAATGATATGTTATGCTAAATCTCAACATGATACCCAAAGTCAGATATAAACTCTGTCAAAAGTGAGAAGGAATCGGGTATCTCGATCTGATACTATACTCATTGGAATACCATGCTGCCTAAGTATCTGTCAATATACATGTCTGCCAACTGCTCGGTGGACTACCACACTTTGAAGGAAAGAAAATGTGCACTTTTGTGGGCCAATCCACTATCACCCAAACTGTATCTCGACCAGTTGGAGATCTAGGTAAACCGATCAGGAAATCTATAGTGATGTGCTTCCATTTTCACTCAGGAATGGATAGTTGTTGCAATAACCATGTTGGCCTTCGTTGTTCATCCTTCACCTACTGACATACCAAATAACGAAAGACAAACATTGCTATCTCTCTCCTAATCCCATACCACCAGAAATGTTGTCTAACATTTTGATACATCATTGTACCTCTTGGATAGTGTCGTACAAAGAGAAGTCATTGGCCACCAGACCTCAGGATCGAAGGGCTGAATGGGGATATTGGCAGTGTTCATTGCCGACACTCGTGGCATGGATCT
This sequence comes from Iris pallida, assembly GCA_029216955.1. Lineage (NCBI taxonomy): Eukaryota > Viridiplantae > Streptophyta > Magnoliopsida > Asparagales > Iridaceae > Iris > Iris pallida. The sequence goes on along the minus strand of JANAVB010033220.1, from coordinate 18,096,577 downwards.
ACAGAGTGGGAGGCCATCGGATCATGCAGAGCAGCCATGCGACAACCTGAGGACAAGGCTCAGAACAGAAACTGCGGAATGGGGTCGTGTCTTGCGCTAGAGATTTGGTTGTTGGGGTAAGTGGGGACAAGGGTGGTGTCATTGGACTAGAGAGGCGGATGGTGAGGAGTCGGGGCCGAGAACGAAGGATCGTGGTGAAATTTGGTGGCAGTGGTAGTGTTTTCTAGTTGTGGGGAGTTGCTCTGTCAGTGGGGTGGTTCTACTGTAGTGGTAGATGAGGATTGGATGAGGCAGTAAGGGAATTGGGCTCTTGAGGAATGAAGTTGTTGCCAAGTTTTGGTGATGATGGAGAAATGATCCACAAATAAAGGTTATATAGAGTGGGCATGGACTTGCTCCCCAAGAAAGGGGAATGGCAAACTAGAAACTTTTGTAAAGGAAGGGGGTTAAGGCATGGAGGAGAGCATTCCAAGATGCTTCCAGAAATATCTTAGTTAGTTTATAAACCACTTCATTAATTAATCAAGCTCTAAGAATGGAATCTTAAAAATCTTATTACTCTCTTACCATAATAAATTCTTTCTCTTTATTCTTTATTACTCAATTCTTTTACTTATGGTTATTTTTCTCAAAATTCTTATTTATTAATTACTAATAGAATATAACAAAAGAATTTAAATTCGAAAAAAAAAATCAAATTTTGGAATCTGGTATTCAAGCTTTAGAGGTTACACCACCAGCCAAGAATTGTCATCGTAGTCGAGGTTCCTGACGACCTCATCACCTATAACAATAATGTCGCCTCCATGTGTTCAGGCGGTGGTTGTTGTGTTCTCACTCTGTTTCCCCTTGTCACCTTCTTCTCTCTTTCTCTATCTTCTAAGAGAAATGATTTTGCATGATTTTGCCCTTCTTACCATAATGATAGCATTCAGACTCCTCATACTGACCCTTGGACTTGTCTCTGCTCTTGTTTCTGCCATCGTCCGGACCCCTTCTTTTACCTCTACCTCTCCCTCAACTCTCTGAATGTGTGGCTCTAAATGCAATATAGATAACGTACCTCGAGATTTCCTCAACATCTCTTTACTCAACACATCGCTTTTGGCAAACTATAGACTAACCGTGCCTTCTAGAGCAAAGAGATCATGGACACTCGTATGGTCTTCTATGAGTTTCGAAATGTAATAGCAACCAAAGTCCTTATACTTCATCGTCGAACTTCAATCCCATAGAGGATAACTAGTCAACTAAGCCCTGGAACTCAAGTGATTCGTAATGGACAAACCATCCTTATACCTGAGATCCTTCATATGTCGAATTAGGAACAATTTGTTTATCCTGGACTTCTTCACATATAAGGATTCCAGCTTCTCTCATAATGTCCTTGCATGCTCAATATTAGCGATGTGGTTATACACATTCTCGTCCACGAACTGCCTGATATATCCACACACGTGTATTCAAAAACTTCCAATCGTCCTCGGATTTATCACTGAGATTCTCGAAAGCAAATACCGGAAGATGAAGCTTCTTGATGAACAACAAATCTTTTATCTTGCTCCGCTAATAGTGGTAATTAGAACCGTTTAGGTTTACCAAGTGCACCGACTTCGCATCCATCTTTTCTGCTTTGTTTGGCTGTCAACTCTGACATCTGATACTGCTCTGAAACCAAAGCTTTGGTACCACTATGTTGGGAACAAAATACAAAAACCGTTTTCTCAAACCAAGAGACTGTGAGAGAATCGAAGAATGATGCACAAAAGCAAATGCCAAAATTGCACAGAAAATCCTAATGCAAACATAGATAATTTTTGACGTGGAAAACCCTTAAAACAATCAAGGAACAATTGAGGCCAACCCTGGAAAAACCTTCACTGATGAATTAGAAGATTAGACCCTCTATAAACTTCTCCACCAATCCAACTAGATCACCGCAACTATTCAAAGTAATGAAAACGGATTATAAAAGGTTAGCAAATAACAGAGATGACGAGAACAATCACTCGAAACGATCTTCAGAAATAGCCACCAATACCTCTTTCTCTTTTTTGAAAGTTGCAAGCTTTGAGAAACCTCTCATTTTGATCTTGTGATGATTCTGGATAAGGGTTAGGAAAGACCTATTTAAATCCCCTAATCCCACAACAATATGAACCATTAGTTTAGATCCAACGGTGTCAATAAAACATCCTTCTTCGGCTCCAGCCCCCAACATCGGTATATCGATGGTATTCAGCTGCATACAGGAAAATCGGTATTTGTGAGTCAGAAACTTTCTGGAAAAAAATCATGATTTTTGGCATAACGACGGTATACCACGATGTAACACCGGTATACTGCGGATATTGGCTGCTATTTTTTAACGTTCTGACACATGCTGAAATTTGTCTCCTTAGTCGCCTTCGACTTTCCGAGCTTCTCCGACAGATGGCTGACACTCGTCACACTCCGGGATATTTTTCACATAGGTTGGAAATCTCACCCTACACCAACAACGAGTACCCAAAATCCTAGTAGAGGACCTTGGGTCTCTAATGCATATTTGATTCGAATTGAAAAAATTAGGTTTATGATTGTTCCTAATTTGAAGGCCTGAATTGGATGTGAAATTTTGTTGTGGAGGAACAAAAGAAAACTAAATTTAACTAAACTTCTTCCTTCTTCTTCTTCTTCTTCTTCTTCTTCTTCTTCTTCTTCTTCTTATTTTTGGAATTTCTTGTATGTCTTTATTCTTATTTATGATACAAATGTTTTTTGGAAGACTATAGCGAATCGAGGAATTAGAGGATGATGTAATAAAATGAAGATGATTAGAAGAACAAATAACAAAAACAATTAAGAATAAGAAACAAGGAGAGAAGTGGTAAGGGCAACCAGAGAAACCTTTAAAACTAGAAGAGGAAGAGAAGAAACCTAACGCACATTTGTTCGCATGGAACAAATTTGCAAAACAGGCACTTGGTTGGCACTTGCAAGCAATCTAAAGAGATCTCTACTAGAGTCTAAGTAAATAAAAGAGTCCTTGACCTCTCACTTGGTAAAAAAACAGGTAGAAATGTTTCAGAAACATTCAAATCCTTGTTCTTGTACTGTAGAGGGCACTTGTCGTTTTAGTCTGCTTTTGTGGCATAACGGTGGGAGAAGATACTTCACTCCATAAACATAAGTTCCCCGAATACGTACTATTGCCGAGCAAATGCAAGTGAAGAATCCAAGTAACGTAGGAAAATTAAGGGAAACAACATGTGTTACATATCTTCAGCATCTCTTATTACCATCATTATCCAAAACTTCTTCCATCAAAATGGGTCAGATGTGGAGAATAAAGAAGCTCCATAAAATATTTTACAGAGTTTTTATGACCGCAACCTCTCTGAGAAAACCACAAATCGAATAACCACCTAAACCTAACATGCCATCCAGTCACTCAACTTCGACAAAGTGTCTGCCATGATTTCGAGCTCCCTGGTTGTAGCAAAAGCATTAGGATTTATCCGTGGACCATTAAGTGACAACCATAAAAGTTTCTAGGATACCAGAGACTCCAACCTTCCTAGTCAGCTTAACAAAAATGAGATTAAATCCTTATCATAGGAAAACAAAAAATGCATTCTGATACTTATGATAAAATAGTATATTTTGTTGGGAATCGAACACGTTCTACAAGCGCTCTGATATTGTGTCTGAGACGTTACTGGAACAAATACTTAGGCCAATCCACCTGAAACAACTAATCTCCATCTAACGAACACCAAGCATAAAGACGAGTATATGACGGTGACTACGTCACCTGGACAAATCCTAATCTATGCAACTCAGATGAAATTACAAGTATAAAATGACGAGGTTACAACAATATTCCTCAACTAACTCATGAGGTTACAACTGAATCCTACAATCATGGGTAGAGATGCAATATTCCAAAACTAACTCATGAGGTTACAACTGAATCCTACAATCAAGGGTAGAGATAATTACAAAATCAATAACTTAATAACAAGATTGACAAAAATAAATGTTGAACCCTTTGCCCTAATAGGTTCAACCCCCCTCACAACATCAAGAAGAAACGATATAGGTTACAATGAAACCACTCACTAACCCATAATAATCTCCTTAACTGCGAAGTTGATGACTCCTCGATCAGATATCCTCCTTGCTTCTGTCTTGTATGTCGAAGCCCTAAGAGAAAGTGCGAACTTCCTCTTAGATCTCTTGTGGACGAGCACCCCGAAGCTCAACTTTGTGTTATACTTTGTGCCTCCACCCTCACACCATATATATATAATATATATATATATATATATATATATATATATATATATATATATAAATTTTTTGCCCATTTCGTGAGGCCGCCAACTTGGGACCGTGGCCGTCCCGCGACCACCCAGCCATCCCATGCCCACGGGGGGGGGGGGGGCTTGAACTTGGGACCTACCCAAGTGAGCCCCCCTCCTTAACCACATGGGCTATATATATATATATATATATATATATATATATATATATATATATATATATATATATATATATAAATTTTTTGTCCATTTCGTGAGGCCGCCAACTTGGGACCGTGGCCGTCCCGCGACCACTCAGCCATCCCATGCCCACGGGGGGGCTTGAACTTGGGACCTACCCCAAGTGAGCCCCCCTCCTTAACCACATGGGCTATATATATATATATATATATATATATATATATATATATATATATAACTTTAAATTCTTTGATGTGAGAACTAAAGTGAGGTGGGTGTGGTGCAGCCTGGAGCGGACGGGATGCGGTCTGGATATGTGCAGTGCAGATGCGTTGCGGTGTGATGCAAGTGTGATGCTGGTGCAGGAGGCATTCGGGCCATGATATGACCTTTGAGCCGTGATGTAGCCTTCAGACAGAGTTTGTAAGGCCTTCGGGATGTGATTGTAGGCCTTCAGGCCAAAATAAAAATTACCTTCTTCCAAATATATATGTGTTGTGTGTTTGTGTGTGTGTGTGTGTGTGTGCGCGCGCACGCGTTGTGTTATTAACATTCCTAAAATATCATCTTGCACTCTTCTTTAATTTTTCTATCATTCAAATTCTAAATCTACCACTGCATTAAATCTGACATTAAATTGTGCATGCATGGAGGGAGGATGCATAATGACATTTTAGGAGTGTCAATAATGTTGATGCATGAAAATATTTTAATTTTGAATGATAAAAAAATTAAAGAGGAGTGCCAAATGACATTTAGGAGTGCTAACAACGGCATCCTATATGTGTGTGTGTGTGTGTGTGTGTGTGTGTGTGTGTGTGTGTGTGTGTGTCTGTATGTGTGTGCGTACATGCATGCATGTGTATGTGTGTGTCTTCTGGATTAGGGTTTCCACTGTGTCTGTGTCTTCTGGATTATGGTAAAGAACAGAAGAATATAGAGACTAGCTACGAAACTATGCCAGAGCATCCCTATCTTCTATGTGTTTTGAAATACCAAGTTTGAAATGTTAACAATTAGAGTAATACAACAAATCGCACGTAAGAATGTGCAATTGCTATCAACACGATACGGCAAATCACATGTGAGATGTGCGATTGCTAACCACACAATTAGACATTGAGCACGAAAAAAGTAGTTCACACATCTACTAAGGTATTTTCTCACCCAACAACTAGCATTCATGGATTAAAGTCAAGACATGTAAGATGCATGAATCATGAAACACGATAAACATGATAAAGGGGTAGAGGCTCACCGTGCTCGATGGTGCTGTAGTGGTCGCCGACCATTGGGGAGAAGCTGGATCCAGGCACGGGATCCAGTCGACGGCGCAAATCTGTGGTGAGGCAGCATGGATCTCGGAGATGGGGGAAGATCTGGCGGCGAGAGGCGACGATGACTCCAGATCCAGGCAGAGCGGTACAAGGGTATGCTCTAGCGGTGCTGTTGGTTGCTAGTTATGGTCGTGGTGCTGTATGGTGGCAGAAGGAGGTGGTGGTTGCAGGAAGACAAGGAGGATGGTCGGAGGAATGATGGTGATGAGTATCGAGGAGGTGGGGGCAGTCGACGTGGTCGAGCACGGTCAGGTGAGTGATGGTCAGGCAAGGTGGTGGCCAGCTGGGCGCGGTGGAGAAGAGGGGTTTGCTGGAATGGCAGTGGAGGAGCGGGGGTGGCGCTTGCGTGGTTGGTCAGGAATTTGATGGTGGTGGCGGTGGTTCTGGTAGAGGAGCGGTGGTGTCTGGACGGAGGCAGTGGGTGTGGGCGGTGGTTCAGTTTGGTCAGGCCGATAGATAGGGAGGCAGTATGACCGAAGATGGCAAATGACCGAAGTTGAGGAGGCTGGCGGTGAGGTAGAGGAGACGACAGGGCTGTTGAGGTGTCTACCAGCGAGGCCGGCTGGATGGCGGTCGGGGACAGAGGGGTTCCGATAGTTGGGAGTGGAGTGTTTGACCAGGGGGCCAGGTGTGTATATCCGTGTCGGCTTGTCGATACGAAACAAGGATTTTGGTATATGGAACGTGTCTGGCATGTGGACATAGGAAAAATAAATATAATTGTAATAAAAATGGTAATGAAATGGGTGGACACGGTCACGGTGCTTGGACACATAGAATAAATTGATTGATGGATGATGAGAATGGGAGTAGCCAAATATATAGATAATGAGTTCTTGCTCCCCAAGTAATGCACATGGGGGGAATTTAGAAGAAGTTTCTAGGAAGCTCTTCCATGGAGAATTAGTCAATATTTAAATCAAGCTCAAATGATCCATTTATATATACACATATAACAAGCCAAAATATTTTTATGTATAAAATATGGCCCATTAATAATTTATATAGTTAGAATTATATTTAATGGGGTTAAGCCCATATATAAATAAAATCCAAATATATGAATTTATTATTAGGCTTTTCAAGCCAAAACTATTAGGGTCCAAAAGAATTTATATATATTAAGAACCTCATAATTTCTACATAGATCCAATAGTCTAGAAGTCCAAATAAACATATAAGCCAGAAGCATATGGCTAATAAAATTATAAAATATATTTTGAATAGAAAATTTTAAAATTCATGATTTAAATATTTGGGGAAAGATCTTAGAAAATATAATGGAAGAATTTATAAACTTGTAGAACATTGGAATCGGTTAAAGGAGGTTACAGGTTGAGACAATTTGCAACTGATGCACGCACCACCATGCCAAGATGGTCCGCAGGGGAGCAGCATAGAGGAGCGGGGAATTGAAACCAGATGGTGCGCAGGCCAATTACTTCTATTAGGTTGGATGTTGCCATAATGGTGGTCGAAGGGAGGGAGTCACCTAGGACAAATGGAAGGAACCCATGCTTGGCCCTGGCATAGGTCGATCATGGGCAGATCTGTGTAGTGACAGTTCAAAGTCCTCAGTGAATATAATGCATTATGTCGCGCCAAAGTGCATGGCAGAGGGAGAGCGAGCAATTTTTAGCGAGGAGGAGATTGCAGAGACATCAGAATACTGGCATAATACTATTATCTTATACGTGCTTGGAGATAAGCCGTTCTACGAGCATATACATGCATATGTGGCTAGGGTTTGGAGACCGAAAGGAAGTATGGAGTTCTTTGCTAGGGAGGCTATTTTTTTTCTAAAATTCGGCATGAAGGAGGATGTGGAACATATACTACAGGGAGGTCATTGGATATTTGCCCACATGCTTATCATATTGAAGGAATGGAAACCTATGTCACGTCCCAGAACCAGAATACTGGCAAGTAGGGACGGACCAGGCCAGTTATGTATTCTAAAGTACTCCAGTATCCCGAATTAACGTATAAGCTGTATAGACATGGGAGTTACTACTACAATCCAACAGTCAATCCTAGGTCAAGCAATCCTAGGTTTTCAATCACAGACAAATATACAAAGTACAAGAAGTATAATCATCAGACATAAAATAGTAAAGCATCCCAAACTATATATACATGGATGATCATGAAGCTAGTAATACAAAGTGAAGAACTAGCAAGAGTAATAGTCATACATGATTAGCTCTAGCTATAGTCTACAATACACAAATCATGTTTAGGCCCGTAGGCTAAATGTCAAGATCCAAAACACGAGATAAACACGTGCTCGGAGGCTAAACGCCACAAAAGAATAATGTACATAACTAGTGGGTGAATGATATAGAAAAACCCACTAAGGTACTCTGGTGCTCCGGGTAGTCACCGTCGAGTAGATGTACGGAAGATCCTCTGGGATCCTCTATCAGATCTGGCCAAACAAAACCAGTGGGGTCAGACCCCCAATAGCAAGTACCACAAAGGAAGCCAAACTATGAACTAAAACCAGCAATAACTAACATAGCAATGGATAGAGACAAAAATAAGTAAATATGGATCGAGACTCGTACACTACCAATGCACTTATCCTGAGAATAGAAAAGATAATAAGCAAACAACATGGAGCATAAAGTAAATAATATGTGACCTAAAGTAAACTGTGGACATGCAAATTAAACGGAAGCATGTGAACATGTGAAATAAACTTAACAATGTAACAGAAATGGTACATGTGAGCATGTGAGATAAGTGGGACATGTGAGAATATTAGATAATTAGGACATGTGAGCATGTTAGAAAATTGAGACACGTGAGTATGTAAGAACTATATAGAACGACAATGATAAGATAACTTAGGAACTATTTCGGAACCCAAGTTACAACCCGTAAACCAAACAAGGACCGGGATTGTAACCCTTCTCCTCAACAGAACTTAGTCTCTAATCATTTATCGACAAAAGTAAAGCATAAACAATAATGTACCGAAATAAACAAATCCGGACACTTTCTAGACAAAACTAGACTAGACTGAACTCCATACAACAATCACGACCAAGCAATGAGTACGGCTTTATACATTAGCTAACTAGGGTTATCACAATCTTAATTACTAACATATGCACTTTTGAGAAATCCAATCCAGTTACCTGCCCTGTAGACTACCCGACTCATCCAGGCCAAAAGAAAAATAAGTATAGCAGACACACCGCAGTAAGATACGTGTGTCCTAAAGTGGTGCCACACTCGACGGTGTGCTGGAAGTATGCTCATCATGACAGATAACTCCAAATCCCAAGTATATATATATATATATATATATATATATATATATATATATATGTATATATATATATATATATATATGTATATATATATATATATATGTATATATATATATATATGTATATATATATATATATGTATATTATATATATATATATATATATATATATATATATATATATATATATATATATATAGAATAATTTTTCTCTCATGCTCCCCCCTCCCCCCTTTAGGAGCTCCCTCACGGGATCCCCTCCCCTCCCCCCCCCCCGCGTGCCACTTGGTGACTGGAGCGCCCCCCCGGCGGCCGTTTCCCCCTCTCCTCCCTCCCGACTCCTATCCGTCGTCCCCCCAGGTGTCCTGTCCTCCCCTTCCACTCCTCTTCATTTCGTTCCCCCCCGACCTCCTTGCTATCCTCGGGCCACCGCCGCCCCCTTCGCGGCCCCCAGCACCCTCTCCTCCTCCGTAGGCCCCCCTCCCCCCGTCTCCTTCCGCCCCCAGCACCCTCCGTGCTCGGCGCTGTCTGTTCCTCCCTCTCTATCCAAGGCCGTCCCCGGTGGTCGCTCCTCCAGCACGGCGAGTGCGAGCCCCCTCCCCCCCTCTCGCCTGCTTTGTAGGTCGCCTCCCGCTTCCCCTGCCGTCCAATCGGGTTCAAATTTTGAATGCTCCTGCCTTTTCCTCGGGTGGAGCGCCTTTTCGCTCTTCTCTGAGCGCAGCAGGCGCATCCTTTCAGTTGGGACCCGCTGTTCTTTCCGCCTCCTGTGGGCGCATGCCCCCTTATGCGCCCTCCATGGTGTGGGCGCATACTCTCCCCGTTATGGGCGCATATCCCGCCTTCGCAGCCCCCGCTGCAGGCGCATATGCCCTCGTGCATCCCCCCTCTCTTGCCCGCCCACCCCCAGTGGACGCATGCCCTGCTATGCGCCTCCCCTCTGATGGGGGCGCATGCCCCTCCTCCGTGTCCAAGCATGGCGTAGACGCTCTCGTCCCGAGCGCGTCTCCCCGTCCGGTGGACGCATACCCTTCAGTTCCTCCCTCCAAGTGCTCCCCTCCCACCGCCAGTTTCCTTCGACGCTGGGGGCACATACCCCCTATGCGTCCACTTCTCTTGTGGGCGCATATGGCCCGGCAGCCCTCCTCCGCCCAGTTGGTGCCAGCTCCTCCGTTGCCGATTGCGCCATCTCCGCCGAGGTGTCGCACCCCTCATGGCCGTCCCCTCCTACCCCTCCAGGGCGCGCTCTCCCCGTCGACCTTTTGGCGCTGATGCCATGTCTTTCGACGAGGTCCCCCCGTCAGACTCCCCGCAGCTACCCCCTCCCTCTCCCACCCCCATGCGTAGATCGCGATCCGTGGCGACCCTGTTGCCCCCCTCCGGACCATCGTCCCGCTGTCGTCCTACGCGAACAAGCTCTGCCCGGACCGGATAGCCAAGCAGGGCTTACTGTTCCCCATGTTGACCTCCCTGAAGTTGATTATCCGCAGGAATCTACCGTGCCCACAGTGGAACTGACTTCTATGACATCCTCCTTCCTGCACACCATTGTTCTTAAATTTTCTTCCGGGTGCCTGAAGATCCAGAGAGTCCAGGAGGTCATCGCTAGTTGGCGACTTTTCGCGACCTATCGGGTAGCCCCACTGGACCCCAAACATATCCTCCTCCACCTATCCTCGGAGCAAGACCACAAGACCGTTTGGTCCAAGGGTACCGGCAAGGTTGACTCCCACCAGACGAAAATTATTAGATGGTCAGTGGAATTCAACTACAAGGAAGACTCTGCTACGGTATCGGCCTGGGTGACTCTCCCCAACCTTCCTCTCATTTGCTTCGTCCCAGCAGCTCTTAAGCACATCGCTAATTCCTTCGGCACGTACGTGGCTACCGCTGAAGAAACAAGCAACCTTTCCAAAGCACACTATACAAGAATTTACGTGGAGCTCAACCTATCCAATGACCCCCCAACCATATCCTCATCAAGCTCGAGAACAGGACGCACACCCAGCAAATCGTCTATGACAACAACATCATCTTCTGCAAACACTATCATCTGTGCGGCCACCTCACTGAGCACTATTTTCGTCTACATCCTGAGCTTAAGCAAAAAACAGCCCGTAAAGATCCTCCACCAAACATGAGAAAGAGACAACAACTCCAACCACAACCCCATCCCCAATCTCCCCTGCTCCTACTGCCAAACTCCCACATCAGATTCTATTCTAGAGAGGACATGACTGGCTATGTTGCTTCCCTAGCAATTCCATGGTCCCCTATAATCCTCCAGATCTTCACCCGTCCAACAAATTCAAAGCCCTTGACACGGAAGACTCCGTATCATCTCTGGAGATTGTGGCCTACATTGACCCGCTCGAACACTTCAGTTTGGGCACAGAGATCGAGAACCCTAGCAACCTCGCCCCGAGTGCACCCGAACCACCTCCGCAGGACCCCCAAACCGTAAACCCCAAGGCCTTTGGCAACCACCACTCCGACAACGAAGTCATTGACGCAGAGGTCCTAGCCATCTTAGGACCAGAGCAGGTCCTCTGTAGGCAGCAGTCATCGCAGCAGGATTCCCCCTACTGACAGCAGGAGCTTCCATCAATAGTGCATAAGAAACCCACCCTCAATCATCAGGGAAGCCAATCCCTGGAAGCCATACCTCTCAGCTCGCAGAGCCATCAACCTCCACCAAAAAATCAGAAAAGATAGGAGCTAAGTAAACGAAGGCTATGTGCACTAGGTCTGCCTCCAAGCGTGCCACACAACCCCTCCCTAGCAACTCCAATGCTTAACATCCTTACTTGGAATGTCCGCGGCCTGTCGAACAAACCGACAACTAAACGACTCACAGCCTCAAGAAAATTCACAAGATTGATATCTTAATCATTTTAGAACCTAAAATCCCCACCAAGAGGCTTAAATTCATTCAGCTGTAATTAGGATTCACCTCCGCCATTGCCAGCCGGCACGATATCTGGATCCTTTGTATGTCAGAAGTGAAGATCGGTGTCCTACATGACTCCAGGCTGGCCCTCACGTGTTGGATTGAGCACCCCAGGCTTCCGAAGCATTCTATATTGTCCGCGGTTCATGGGAGTTGTGACATCGCGGAGCGTAAACAACTCTTAAACGACCTGTTGGACACCCAAATTAACCTACTCAATCTCCCGTGGCTTTGTATCGGAGACTTCAATGTTATTACCTGCAGAGAGAAGAAAATCGGCGATCGTCCACCTCCCCAGATGGCCATGCAGGATTTCAACAACTTCATCTTCAACGCCCACCTTACCCAACTCCAGTTCACCGGAAACGCCTTCACCTGGTACAACATGCAGGAAGACAACCGTCGACAATACTCCCGCCTTGACAAAGCTCTCATCAACACCCACTGGTCGGACATGGATATCATATCCAACCTCACTCATCTTAATGCCACCAAGTCCGACCATACCCTCTACTTGTAGAAATCAAAAGCAACTCCTGCCAGATCAAAAAAAGCTTCTGATTCCTCGACTTCTGGAACGATCACCCCCAGTTTAAGAGCATCGTCGAAGACGCGTGGAACCATGCAAACTCCCCCGATCCTCTTACCCGGGTGGCCAACAAACTCAAATCCATGAAGAAAGCTCTCACGACTTAGAGCAAACAGGCATTTGAGGGCATTTTCTAGGCTGTCCGCGTTGCAGAGGATGATGTCACTCGCGCAGAAGCTCTTTTTATGACCGACAGATCGCCTGCGGCCAGAACCGCCCTGAACCTCACCAAAGCTATTCACAAATTTCGTCTCAAAGTTGAGACTAATTTTTGGTAGCAGAAAGCTAGACTGAAGTGGGACATCGACGGTGATAAAAACACCTCCTATTTCCATGCGTATGTTAAGGGGCGCAGATAGAAGCTCAACCTCCACCAAATTGCTGACGAGGCAGGGAACATCTTCAAAGAACAATAGGGTATCCAACTGGCGGCTAAGAACTTCTTTGCCCAGTTATTCACCAAAGATACCGTGCACAAAGACCTCGATTTCTTGGTCGAAATCCCATCTCTCATTAATAACACCGACAACTGCATGCTGGAGCTCCCCCCTACCGTGCTCGAGGTGAGGGACGCCGTCTGGGCTCTCGATGCCCACAGCACGCCCGGACCAAACAGATTTTCTGGCGTGTTCTATCGCTCTTGCTGGGACATCATCAAGTCTGACATCCTAGACGCTGTCATCACCTTATTCCACGGTGCTAGATACCCCAGAGCCATCTCCAGTGCTAACCTCGTCCTCATCCCAAAGAAAGACAATCCGGAGACTTTTCGGGACTTCCGTCCTATCAGCCTGTGCACCTTCACCAACAAGATCATTTCGAAAGTCATCACATCCCGCATGACGGAGATCCTCCCTAAAATTATTTCGGAGGAACAGAGCGGATTTGTCCGGGGAAGAATCATCCAGGATAACATTATGCTGGCTCACGAATTGATTACTTGCTTAAAATCTCCAACTAGGGAAGGTAACATTGCAATAAAATTGGATATGGAGAAAGCTTATGACAGGATGGATTGGCAATTCATGATCTGGGTCTTCCGAGCCGTCGGTTTTTTCGGAAACTTGGACCAACATAGTTTGGAGATCGATCAGCAACTCTTGGTTCTCCACGGTAATCAACGGATAAGTCGACGATTTTTTCAAAGCCAGCCGAGGGGTCAGGCAAGGCGGCCCTTTATCCTCCACCATCTTCATCATTGCGGTGGAAGCCTTGAGTAGGAATCTCAATAATCTGACTAGTGCTCTAAATTTCCACCACTTCCATACAGCCAGCGGCTGCCCTATCATCATCCATCTGACGTATGCTGATGACATTCTCATTTTCTTCTCTGGAGAAGTCAGATCAGTGGAAGTGGTCCATAACATGTTGCAAAGATACACCAGGTGCTCCGGCCAGAAGGTTAATCCCGCCAAAAGGGTCATTTATGCCCATCACAAAATCAACAGAGAACAAGCCACTAACATCTCCAATATTACTTCCTTCTCCGTCACGCACCCACCATTCCAATACCTCGGGTGCCCCTAGTGTGCGGCAGATCTAATGCCAGAATATTTGACAAATTGATGAATAAAATCAGGAAAAAATTAGAAGGGTGGCAAAACGCCACCTTATCCCCTGGAGGGAAGATGATTCTGATCAAACATGTCCTTTTGTCCTTACCTATCTACACCCTTGCCGCCTGCTCTCCTCCTAAAAAGGTCCTCACCTCGATTGAAGGCCTCTTCAACGATTTCTTCTGGGGACACAGTGGCGGTCTCGAAAAGCATCATCGGGCTAGCTAGGATACCTTCGCCGCACCTACCGACGACGGGGGGCTAGGATTTTCTAAGCTTTCGCACATTATGGACGCCTTCTTGATGAAGCGAGGAAGCTTCACACAAACCAGAACTTATGGGTCAGATTCATGAAGGCCAGGTACTTCAAACACATTCACCCGACGCAAGCCATCGCTAACTGCAGATCCTCCTCGGATTGGCGTCGCATTCTTCACGGGCGAACCCTGGCCGAACCCGCGATCCGCCTCCACCTGGGTTCCGACAACTCCTCGATCTTTCACGAGCGCTGGGTAGGCGATGATCTTCTCCCATGCCTTCCAGCGGCCCCGGACAACAGCAAGATTAACGACTTGTGGGACACCACGAACAATGTCTAGAACTGGAGCAAGATTCATGATTGGGCCAGTTTCGAGGCGGCTAGCCGCATCCGCGGTTCGGGGTTAAGGATCGGCGAGGAGTCAGACGTCTTGAGGTGGTCGATTGTGGCCAACGGCTCCTTCTCGGTTTCTTCAGCCAGAAACGAGGTCCGCGGACGCGGTGCACCCTTCCCCATCATTGGTCCCTTCTGGCAGTAATTTATCCCTAAAAAATGGTCTTTCCTGCTTTGGAGAGCAATCCGCAAGAAACTGCCCACAGATGACATTCTCTCCACCATCAGTTTCAGCTTAGGGTCCGCGTGCAACTGATGCACGGAGAGACAGGCCAAAACGGTCAATCACATCTTCCACCACGGGGAACTACCTGCCATCACATGGAACGCCCTCTCTCAGCGTTGCAACCAGGCTATCGGTAGCAGGAGCTTCAATGATCTTCTGACATCCTGGGCCGCCGCTTCCTATGGCTACCAGATCGTCGCAGCCGCCGCTACGTGGGTTATCTGGAAAAATCGTAATAAAGCTAGATATGAAGATCAACAGTACTCTGCAGATCATCTCCTTTAGAAGATCCTCCGGCAGAGCTGCAAGATCCGAAACCAGTGCTCTCACGGCCACACGGACTTGTGGCCAGATATGCTTCCCTGATCGTGGCAAGAGATCTCCCCACACCTGCTTTTTGCTTTCCTTTAATTATTTTGTTTGTATACTTGTATAGGCGTTGGTATTTAGTGCCTTTCAGGTATACTTGTAAAGGTTTGGGCATTTTGCGCCTTTATGAATAAAATAGGGGTATTCAAAAAAATAAATAATTTTTTTAAAATAATTATATATATATATAAATATATATAATATATATATATATATATATATATATATATATATATATATATATATATATATATATATATTTTATATATATATATATATATATATATATTATATATATATATATATATTTTTTTTTTTTCTGTATATATATATATATATATTTTATTTTATTTTATATATATATATATATATATATATATATATATATATATATATATATATATAGACCGGAACACGAAGGGCTGTAGGTAACTGGGAAATTCTTCCCTCCCAATGATCTAGATAATTAAGCTAGTTATTAGCCTTAACATTTTCTTGTTGGATTCTAGGTGTGACATTCCGCAGAATCCATCCTAAACATAATATGCAAGACTGGACAATACAAGAAAGTGCAAAATAACAAGCCACAACAAGAAAATATAATAAGTTGGAAGCTAGGAGTGCACTACGACGAGCCACTATAGAGAAAGTAGGGAGTGCGCCATGACAGGCCACTATCAAGTAAGCAAGAAAAGACATGTACGAGAGTGCACCACGACGGGTCACTATCTAGTAACCAAAGAAGACATGTAACATGAGTGCGCCACGACGGGCCACTATCTAGTAAGCAAAGAAGACATGTAACATGGATGCGCCACGACGGGCCACTATCTAGATTATCAAAATGAGATCATGTTGTCATGTTCAAGTTAAGTTCAATATTAACAAGTTATCAAGTTGGGTCGTCGTATTTTAGGTCATATATAGAAAATATGCAAAGAAGATAAAAAACTGTGATTGAAACTATCAATCCCATGTGAACTCCTATTAAGGTGAAACAAGAAGATTCTTGAAACCAAGACAAAGATCCACAATTTTTATGTTTTAAGTTTTTCAAGATTCTAGCTACAAAACAACTTAAACAGACAAAAAAAAAGTACAGGAAAGGGCAGTGTAGTCTGTGCAGGAAAGCGTAGGTGCAGTCTGCGTAGGAAGGCGCAGGTGCAGTCTGCACAAGAAGGTGCAGGTACAGTCTGCACAGGAAGGCGCAAGTATAGTCTGTGCTGGAAAGCGCAGGGGTAGTCTGCGCCGGAAAACGCAGGTGCAGTCTATGCAGAAAGGTGCGCAAACTGTACAGGAAGGTATGCAGGCTGCGCAGGCTGTGAAGGAATGTGCACAGGCTACACAGGAAGGTGTACAAGCTGTGCAGGATGGTGCGCAGGCTGTACAGGAAGGTGCGCAGGCTACGCAGGAAGGTGCCCAGGCTGTACAGAAAGGTGCGCAGGCTGTGCAGAAAGGTGCACAGGCTGTACAGGAAGGTGTGCAGGCTGTGTAGGAAAGTACGCAGGCTGCGCAGGAAGGTGCGCAGGCTACGCAGGAAGGTGCACAGGCTTGTACAGGATGCACAGGAAGGTGCACAGACTATACAGAAAGGTGCACAGGAAGGTGGGTAGGCTATACAGGAAGGTGTACAGGGTGCGCAGGAAGGTGCACAGGCTGAGCAGGAAGGCGTGTATGCTGCACTGGAAGGTGCGCAGGCTGTGCAGGAAGGTGCGCATGCTGTGCAGAAAGGTGCACAGGCTGCATAGGAAGGTGCATGCTGCGTGCAAGTGCGCAAGTGCAGGCTGTTCGTCTTCCCCAAATCAGCACCGAAGTGCATAGGGAACCCATGAACTCAAAATGCCATAACTTACTCAAAATAAATCAAAATCAAGTGGTTCAAAAGTCAAAATTGGGTAGAATTAAATTCCCCACAACATAGGAACATAAGATTTCGAAAATAACAAACTTTAAGAGATCAAAACCAAGAAATATCGAGGAAACTACAAACTTAGATCTACAAAAATGTAAACATCAAAACCAAAAACTCCAAGTCCTAAAGAGGCTTAGAATCATGCAGGGAAGAGAATAGATCAAACAAAAATGACAAAAATAATATTGTTCAAGATTTGGCAAGATGTACTTGCCTAGGTTAAGCTCCAAGTCGAATCTTCTACTCCTCCTCCTAGGGGGTTAGACACCACACCCAAGGCCTCAAGGCCAAGTTCTTGGCAAGCTCAAAGTGGGAGAGAAGAGAAGAAGAAATGAAGAAAGAGTGAAGAGAATGAAAAAAGAGAGGAGAGAGGAGAGAGAAAGTGAAAGGGTTTATATAGAAGGGGTATTAATCATAACCATTTGATGGTGATCCATGTGAAGATCTAAGTCAATCCTAGCCATCCAAAAAAAACCAACTATCCATTGGATAATAGGATGCATCTACACTATTCATGAAAATATCGAAAATACTATTCATCAAAATATCCAAAATACTATTCACGAAAATATCGAAAATACTATTCATGAAAATATCTAAAATCGAAAATATCTAAAATATGAAAAATCTGTCCGGGTGGTATACCATCGGTATACACTGCTATACTGGCGATATGCCGGTCAAGGAGAAAATCTATAAGTTCGAAAATTTTTAAAGCGTTTCGAAAACCAAGAAAATACGAAATACAATATAAAAATACGTATCCGTATATAAATACCGATACTGTGAGAAGAGCCTTATAGAATGGCACTAAAGGACCAAATGTGAACGAGATATTCTTTATACTGTATAAGTTTGGTATGTCTTCCAGGCTTCCCAATCTCGTACTGGAATACCTCAATGTTAATAAAATTAACTAGTTTGATTGGGAAACCAATCAAAGGAGATGATACGACGATCTTCCGATCTAGGTTACAATTTGTCAAGGTCTTTGTCGAGATTGAAGCCAAGAAATAGTTGCCACATGTCATGGAGTATGAAATACTGACAGGGTAGCTGTTCATGCAAAAGGTAGAGTATGAATGGGTTCCTCCTGTATGTCAGAGGTACAAGTGTTTCGGGCACCTAATGCAACAATACAACTTGCCGATGGAGGAGGTTGTAGACGGAGACTCCTCTCGATCCGGTGATATAGATGAGCCATCTCGGGAACGGATGACGCCTACGCCCTCCAAAGGGATGGAGGTTTACATGCAACAGACAGAGATTGGTCGAGATGCTAGTAGTGGAATGGAACTCTCTATTGTCCTACCTGGAATTAATATAGATAGTCGGGGGGAGAAAGGAATAGGGATGTACATTCCAAGTGGCCGAGGCAACCTCTGCATTCACAGGCATCGCGTGCGAAGTTGGGGCGGGCTAGTAGCGAGGGTACCACTATTGCCATATTCCAATTAAACTCCCTCATGGGGAGTCCAAGGGTGTTCCGAGCAGGGGATGTAGCTCCACCAAGGCTTTCTGACTTATAGGTGGAGAAGGCGGTAAGGATGACCCTACGTCAAAAACTGACCCATTAGGCAATACTAGTAGGAAGAGTCATACGGGAGGTACCTTAGAGGATATTAGTGGCCATCTCAGACTCAGTCAGTAGTTCGGGAAGAGTTAGTTCAGGACAATCCTGCATGGGTGATGCTACTTCAAACGGAGGCTGATGGAGCAATTGGTGATACAATAGAGGTGAATATGCAGGAGACGGCACTTGGCTCCCCCCAAGAGGCCAGGTCCCAGGACATACATAGGGACAACAATTCTAATTAATGCCTTTAATTGTTTGGAATATTCGTGGAGCATGTTCGATTGGACAGTAAAAGGAGATTAATGAGACATTGAGAAGAGGTTAGTGTTCTATGAATGCTTTGCTTGAAACTAAAATTAAATTCAAACAGGTCATGGATCAAAGAATGCCTACACATTGGGCACAAGTGAATAATCTGCATTTGGGTAATATGCCAACAATCTGGATTAGATGAGATAAAGGCACTTGGGATAGCCAGGTGTTAATTATGGCTGAACAAGTTATTGTGATTTACCTCACCAGTGCAGGAGGTCTACAGTTTATACTATATGCGGTCTACGGACACATTGATCGCATCCACATGAGGAACTTATGGCAAGACATCATTAGACTCAGTGATATGGCTGATTCGACTAGGAACTGCCATTGTTGGTTATAAGTGATGTTAATGTTGTTCTATATGAACATGAAAAAATATGAGGCATAAGAGTTCCAGACGCCATTATGCATGATTTTAAATGCTTCTTACTTCGGTTGGGTTTACGAGGCTTGGATAGAACTGGGCATCTTTGGACCTAGAATAATAAATCCATTCAGAAATGGCTGGCATGCCAACTAGATCATGCCCTGGGTAACAGTTATAGGTTCGATAAATTTCTATACATTACTGCAAAGGGATTAGTCGTGAGGACAAGCGTCCATTCTTCTACAAAGGTGTGTCTTTCAGATATGATGCAACGAAGATCGAGCCCTTTTTGATACAATAATGTCTAGCACTTACTAGATTGCTCTATTAAAACTATTCGAGGAATCTTATCCAGGGAAGTTCATAGGAACCAGCAATTCAAACTTTTTCGTCGCTTAAAACATGAGAAGTTCGGGTTGAGAGATTGGTACAAAGCAAAGCCAATGGTCGACTTGGCTGTCAAGGAGGCGACAATACATGGTACTCAGACCCAGCTTCAAGCGAATGTGATGAATACTGAACTAGCGACGTACAAGCATGATCTGGTTTGTAAGGTTGGGGTGTTGCGTACAGTTAAGCAGATTCATATGGCTCAACAGACGAAGTGCACAAGGCTAAAGAAGGCCGACAAATATACCAAGTTTTTGTATGATGTTATCCGGGCTCGGTAGAACCGTAGCAATATTCCTAAACTCATTGGAGAAGTTGGTGCTGAAGTTTCGACTCAGGCAGACATACAAATAGAGGCAGCCATTACTACTCTTTTTTATATAACCAAGATGATTATGTATCTGTCCCAGATCTTGTGTGTAAAAAACTTCTTAGGGAGGCTAGCAAGCTTTGCTTGCCCCAGTTTTGGTAGAGGAGGTGGAGGAGCTTATCAAAATGGCGAATCCTGACAAGGCTCCACGCCCGGACGAATTCGGGAGTAAATTACTACAAATTACAATGGAATGATCTTAAGAATTCAGTGTTGGACATGATTGGTGATTTCTTCAAGCACGACCAATTTATTCGTGAGCTAAACCATACTTTCCTAACGTTTGTGCCGAAGAAGGAGGCGGGCATTGTGTTGGCGGATTTCAAGCCTATATCATGCTGTAATTATCTATATAAGATAATTACCCACCTCATGTACCGACGGATGGCGAAGGTTATGCAAGATCTAGTATTCAAGAATCAAGCAGCTTTTATCAAAGGGAGGGCCATTGCGAAACATATTATGTTGGGGCATGAGATGGTTCGCAAATTCAACAAACCTAGGGAAAATAAAGCCTGCATCAAACTTGATCTGCGAAAGGCCTATGACACAATGAACATGGATTTTCTTTGTCACATTATGATCTCTATGGGATTGATAACTCATGGAGTGTATTACGATGGCTACTTTCTCGGTTCTTATCAAGGGTCAGCCACATGGTTATTTTATGATTAATAGGAAGATTTGACAAGGATGCCCATTTTTCTGTATTTGTTTACACTTATTATGGAGTATTTTACGTGTTTAATGGATTTGTGTTGACGGAGGATTGTCCCATTATTCCGACAAATATAACCTCACGTGACACATCTTATATATGCGGATGATCTATTGGTGTTTTTGGCTCCTTCGTTCTCTGGCCTTACAACGATATCTGATGTTATAGAGAAAGTTGGGAGGGTCTTTAGGCTTCAACTCAATATAGATAAGAGTACTGTTTATTTTAATTAATGGTGTCAGGATAAGGAGGAGAGGGCAGTTATACTGGGGATCGCCAGAGGAGAGCTACCGATGAAATATCTTGGCATTTTATTATCGGTCAATTAGGTGATAGAATGTTCGAATATTGTAGAATTTTGCTCAACAGCGAATGGAGGAATGGCAAACAAGAAATTTATTATTTGGGGGCAAGATTGAATTGGTTCGCTTACTCATAATGTCTCTTACTAGTTTCTGGTTTCAATCGATTGTATTGCCGATTGCCATGATCGATAGATTGAAGAAGCTATGTGCGGAGTTCATTTGAAGGAGTGGTGTACATCCCATCGCTTGGAAGGATTTGTGTAGGCCTAGAGATGAAGGGGGTGTTGCTCTTCGGTCCTTGTGAATGATGCAAACTATTGCCTAGTGGAAATTGGTTTAGCGATTCCTTCAGGGAGACTCATTGTGGGCATAATGAATGAGAAATAGAGACTTAAAAGGAGCAAAATTTTGGACATACTCCTATACCAACAATGAATCAGTCTCCTTCAAACATATATTGAAGCATAGGTCAGCGGTATGTCGGAAGGTGACGAGGGTCATCAACGATGGAGAGGGATTGACCTTTGGTTGGACCCTTGGATCCAACACAAGGTACTGCTTGGGTGGGTTGGGAGCCACGCCTCTCATGAGGGCATAATGAATGAGAAATAGAGACTTAAAAGGAGCAAAATTTTGGACATACTCCTATACCAACAATGAATCAGTCTCCTTCAAACATATATTGAAGCATAGGTCAGCGGTATGTCGGAAGGTGACGAGGGTCATCAACGATGGAGAGGGATTGACCTTTGGTTGGACCCTTGGATCCAACACAAGGTACTGCTTGGGTGGGTTGGGAGCCACGCCTCTCATGAGGCCTATGCTAATGTCAAGGTGGTGAGTATCTTATAAGGAGGAGAGTGGTGGGCTGATACTTAGAGGTTCACGAGATTATGTGTGGTGCACATTTAATGAGTAAAGATTGATCGGAGCTTGCAGGAAGACACTTGGCTTTGGGAGGGGTCTCCGAGTGGTGAATTTGTGAACATGATTGTGTATAACCAAGCCAGGTTGCTTCATGACAAATGGGAGTTTGTGGATGTTGTCTTGTGCAAGGGGAGTGCTAGGAAATGCAACTATGCTTGTATAGGTTCTAGGAGAGACTACTCATAATGGATAGGCTACCTAGGTTTGGTGTTCAGGCAGGTGCTCAATCTTGCATGATGTGTGGCCAGGCACCTGAGACAATGAATCGCCTATTTTTCAGTGCTGGACAACTAGGCGGATATAGCAGATGCAGGAGGTAAAGTTACAGCTCCAACCAGGTACCAATTCTGTTATTGATGAAGTAATTCGCACTATAGTAAGGGGGAAAGTAACGAACATCAGTGGTATTGTGAGGCTCGTATCAGATTAGCAGCTGCAGTTTGGCATGTTTGGAGAAAAAGAAATGCTCGCATCTTAGAAGCTTTTCAGACCACAGAGAGAGGGATAATTCACAATATTGAGCATGATGTAGTTTGTATGAGGCTTCCAAGGAGTGCCACGTATGCTGGCTGAGATGTAAAGTGTCCTTTTATATATATACATATATATATTTTTTTTTCCTTTTATATATATATATATATATATATATATATATATATATATATATATATATATATGACACTTTACATCTCAGCCAGCATACATGGCACTCCTTGGAAGCCTCATACAAACTACATCATGCTCAATATTGTGAATTATGAGGGGGGGGATGAAAAATTCCTATTTCGGTTCATAATAGGATTTCCTAAATAGAAATATATATATATATATATATATATATATATATATATATATATATATATATATATATATATATATATTTTATATATATATATATATAGAGAGAGAGAGAGAGAGAGAGAGAGAGAGAGAGAGAAAAATATATATATATATATATATATAAAATATATATATATATATATATATATATATATATATATATATATATATATAGAGAGAGAGAGAGAGAGAGAGAGAGAGAGAGAGAGAGAGAAAAATATATATATATATATATATATATATATATATATATATATATATATATATATATATATATATATATATAGAGAGAGAGAGAGAGAGAGAGAGAGAGAGAGAGAGTATGAAAAATTCCTATTCTAGTTCATAATAGGATTTCCTAAATAGGAATCTTGTTATGCCTAAAGTAGCTACTCCTATTTTAGACTAGACTCCAACAATCTCCTCATCTAGTCAGATTAGAGGGTGTTGACCCTATGTGTCCTCAACTGGACTCCATATCTGGTGCCCCATGATAGAATAATTGCTCCCCTATACCATTGATCTTTGATCCCTCGAGTTGCTTTGCATATTCCTTCGTCTCCAACTCCTCGACCGTCACATCGATACTAGCTGCTATGCGTAGCACCGCTTATACCACTGGGATCCTATCGACATTAATAACACGACCAAGACCGAAGTCCCTAACAATCAGCCTCACCTCAAGTCTCGATTGCCTATCCCATACTTTCGTCTTCCACCGGAACGTAATATTGTTCCAACGAGCTTTTTCACCCTTGGCTAGCCCAACCAAGCGGACGATACGGTCCTCTTGACATTCAAACTCTTGAACCTGCCCACCTCCATGTCCGATACTGAAGCTCCCCACACATATGCATCCTCGAGCAGAACATTGTACATTATGCACGTTGTTGATGACCCACAGGTCACTCAGAACTGTGTGAATGAAGATGCACCTACCTCAGATTGAGTTTGTTGTAAACCTTGATCTCCTCCTCGGCTTTAAACTGATAAATTTGATGTCGCTAT
Organism: Iris pallida; assembly: GCA_029216955.1. Taxonomy (NCBI): domain Eukaryota; kingdom Viridiplantae; phylum Streptophyta; class Magnoliopsida; order Asparagales; family Iridaceae; genus Iris; species Iris pallida. The sequence goes on along the minus strand of JANAVB010033220.1, from coordinate 18,072,406 downwards.
GTGAGGCTTTGGCAAACCACCCGTCGCTAAAATTGGATCCGTAAAGCAACTCCACATAAAGATCGACCAACTGTCATGGGACTGACACACTGACCCTCAATCTGTGACTCATTATTATCCTTTGTTGTATTTCGATGAACTGTATCTTTCATATCCCTCAAAATATCTTGAAGACCCTCGTCAACAAGTTTTTGATGATCCATGAACTCCTGTCGAACCTCCCTCGAGCCTCCTTCCGATGTGTGTGGCATGCCTATACAACTCAGCAGCTTGAGCCTGTATATGCCACAACATATATCTCCTTAAGCCAGCTACTGGGAACCCTTCATAAACAAACTTCGACAGCAATTATCCGCCAGCCTCCCTACCAAAACTAAGTTATAGCGCAAAATTGATACATATCTCATACCCTTAAGAAGCAGCTTCTCGCCAAGCTCCATTGTCAAGTGCACATCATCTATGCCCACAACTATAACCCATGTTTTTAGATTTCCCTAATCTTCTATTTGTCCCCAATTCCTAATTTTTTGATTTTATTTTCTACATAGTATTTGAGAATAATTTTGGTGATTATTGAAAAGGAAATGACAAAGTTGTGATTATTTAAGATGGAGTGGCATCATTGGTTATTATTTGGAAGTTTATAATTATGGAAAGTGGAATGGTAATTTTGTAAATTCCTAGATGTTGAGTGGCATTTATTTTATAATAGTATGCGATGATTAGCTAGATGATTAGTGGGAACCATCTAGATTATCCCTAGTTAATCAAGATTAGAGTTAATTAATCCTCATGGAATATTCCATAGCTTCTAGCATATTCTCGAAGAATATTCTTTGGAATATTATTTTTCTAGATTAGTCCTAATCCTCCTATAAATATTCCTAATTACCATTAACATTAATCATTCCAACTTTCCAAAAATTCCTACATGTCCATATTGTGTTTGTGTCCATCCAATTCTCGTGTCAAGTCGTATCGGTGTGTCCATCCCATTTCATTAATTTTTCCTACACTACTACATTTACATTCTTTTGTGTCCGACATGACATATCGCCAATTCCCAAAATTCCACAAATACAATTACATTTTCTTGTGTCCCCAGATCCGACCACGAGGATACGAACACATCATATTTTTACATCCAAATCTTGATCCCAAACATTCCATGTCCTGTCTGCAAGACGCTGACACAACAGTTCATAACCCTAATCTTCAAATCGGTGTCTGGTGCTGTCACGATCCGGTCCCAACTGCTTGGGTCGAATCGGATCATGCCCAGCCTGCACCGTTGTTGAGACGGCGGCAGTAAGCTGTTCAGTAGCAGGTAACCATACAACAACACTATATTTGTCACAACTCAACATTCGGAAATTTAAAACTTTATTAAACTTATACATGAAATAAAAGATACAACTTAAACCATTTTTTTATACATCATGAATAAAAGAAAATTCAAGGCGAACAGCTCAGCAATCTCGAATTCCTCGTCTTGGGATCGCGTAACAAAGCCTCATCAGTGATACCTAAAATGTTGGGTCTCCAGTCAGGAGGGAGCAAAGTACAATTACGAATATCCAATAATTCAAATAATAATTTGAAATTTGCAATGTTAAACAATTTGAAATACTTTAACAATATTTTTCACAATTCTACAATTGAAAACAATGTGATTTGAGTAGGTAACGAACTATGAACGGCTTGGGATGATTCAATTATATCCTAATGATACGGTCCGGCCTATCCTCGTGTATAGGAGGAATCAGCTCGCACAATCAATGATGCAATATAGGGGTATTGGTTATAGACGCTACACTACTCCCCCAATATCCCGAGTCAATAAGATTCAATCAATGAGTCAATATTCGAACTCTAGAAGAGAGTTTCGTGTAGCAATGTGGTTTAAAATTGCAATAAAACAATTACTAGATAAATTACCAAATAGACATAACTGCACTTGCCTTTGTTTTAGAATGACTGGATAGACGAGTCGGTACCGAGGAGGAACGTCAGTTGTAACTTCGAGTTCCTACAGTTGAGAACTCGACTTAGAACCTTGAATAACCAGACTAAGTGTGCTAGTTGCAATCTCTAGTAGTCATGTCCTAGTCAGGTTTTATGTTGTATTAATCTACAGCTAACGATTACGTCGCAACTACGTGCGTTGATTAATCCGGTTAATTGGATTATTTGGAAATACACGAGAATCAATTTAACTTTGGAAAACTTTGAGTTTTTGTAATATACATATAAAAATACAGTTTTCCTTTAGTGATAAATCGTGAACTAGTTATTTTCTAATATTTTATCCATATTAATTAATTCTTAATTAATCAGTAAATTACGCTCTAGCTACGATTATGCGTCTAATCACAACCACCCAAATCACATCCACCAGAAAATAAAATAAAACTATGCTACACAATACAATGGCACAGCTAATGGTCCTAGGGTGGGCTTATGCCCGGTACAATTTTCTTTTACATTAAATAAGAGAAAATTACTGAAATATTAAATAAAGTACAGAAATTAAACGACTATAATAAATAGCCTAAATGTTAAATAAAATAATTAAAAATGAAACTAAGAGTCTCAGACTCGGTCCATTCCTCAAAATTCGGCTAATACCACAACGTCCGGTCGGACCGGTGCGTTTGCATTTCGCCGGGGCCCACAGACCGGTACGGTCGTCGCCCGAAAAATCAATTTAGAAATTCATTTTCGAAAGCCAATTTTGAAATCAACATAAATATAGTTTTTGTAAAAATTTGGGCAGCACTTCCTCTATTTCGGGACAAACCCAAAACTGGGAAATGCGCCACAAAAACCTGCAATTATTCCAACCAATAATAATCCCAAAATTATAACCACCAAATTAACTTCCAAAACCACCAGAAATAATTCCCAATCCACAGAACTTAATTCCAATCCACCGAATTTCCCGAAATGTCCGGTACGGCCATAATCCAACCAATTCACACCAAACCAACAGATAAAACACAGGAACATACGCTAACGTAGCTAATCGAAAATATAACGCAGCTAACCGGATTTCCCAAAGGGAAACCGGGGACCGATCCTCATCATGGACTCGACACGGGAGGGACGAACTACTCTGATTATCAAGAAATTTACCGAGAGGCTCGATGACGGAGTCCGAAGGGTGGCCTCGGACTCGGGACGCGCCGTCATGGACTCGAGAGTCTTCGGACAGCGTTACGATGCGCTGCGAACGCCACAGACAGCAAAAAATGGCCGAGATCGACGGGAGACGGGTCCACGGGGACAGCCAATGGGCACCGCGGAGGGCACCGCGGAACTTGGCGACGCTGGAGGCTGTTGGCGGGCGGATCCTGCGGGGACAGCGCGGGGGAAGGCGCGGGGAGCCGGTCGGGCGGCACGGGGGAGCCGCGCGCGCTGGAGGCGGCGACCTCGGGTCGCGGGGACAGCCGAGAAGGCTCGGCCGACGGTTTGTCGGCCCGCGGGAGGGGCGCGGACGGCCGTAGGGGAGGCGCGAAGGGGTCGGCCAAGGCCAGCACCGGAGATGGAGCCGCGGTCGGCGCGGAAGGCGGGGGTGCCGGAGCTCGGGACAGCGCGGGGGAGATCCGCGCGCGTGGAGAGGGGCGAGCCCGGCAGGATCGGCCGGCGAAGGGCACGGGGTCGCGCGCCAGGGAGTGGCCGGCAGGGACTGACGTCGGGGTCGGACGCCGGGGTCTCACAGGGGCCGCGCTCTGGACGGGGAGGCGCCGGAAGAAGTTGGCCGGGGCGGGCTTCGACGATCGGCCGGAGGGCGTAGGTGAGGAGAGGGGTTTGGTGGATGGAGAGTTAGGTGAGAACAGAGAGGAAGAGATAGGAGTATGGTGAGATGAAGTGGAGTTTATCCTCTTCTGTGGATGAGATCGTGAGGGAGATTGGGAAGAGGAGTGGAGTAAATAAGGGAGGTGGGGAGAGTAAATAAAGGGAGATGGAGAGTTGGGGAGTTATAAGGAGATGAAAAAAAATGAATGCTGTAGTGGTGGTAGTGATAACCAATTCGTGGGTTGGTGTCTACTGGTCCTACGGGACCAGCTAGTATTTAATATATATATATATTATTTTTTTTATAAGTACCAAGTCAAAATCAGATTAAGAAGGAAATAGGGCTCGGGCCTGGGTCTGGGCTCGGACTCGGGTCTGGGTCCGAAAATCAAAAATCCAATTTATTATAATTTTTGAAATTCTTTTTCACTCGAGAATATTTAATAATAATAATAATAATAATAACAATTTTGAAATACTAATAATAATTATACCAAAATATTATTTAATAAATAATTACAAACTATGGGTTTCACAATCTTCCCTCCTTAGAAAATTTCGTCCTCGAAATTTAAAGGTATGGTAGAAAAGACAAACATGTACGGGTACTGCGCCCGTAACTCAGATCCAACCATAAGAATTTCTAATGCAGTTGTGTATGAGACGGTTTATGATATCATCCATGTAGAAAAGTACAAAAATGAACCAAAGTACACGAGGTTGATCAGACCATCATGTACCGGTCCTGATTAGACAATATATTAGTGGGTGCACCCAATAAAATATCATCATGATCAAGCTTGATTAAAGAGAGAGCTTGCAAAACTAGGCTAACTTAGCAGCATCAGTCAAGTTTAGAACGGGAAAAAGAAAAGATAAGGAATAGGAGTTTAAGTGATGGCTCAAATTCTGATTTTCTTCTCATCTCTGACTAGGCTTGCAACTGGTTTCTCTGGCACTGAAAGGTTGATTCCAATCTTCATCTCTGAATTATCCAAAATGTGACTCGGATCCGAAATGTAACGTCTGAGCTGTGACATAGAAGACGTTGCAACCTCTCAAGATTAGCTGGTAGAGCTAACTGGTACACTATTACCAACGCGTCTTAAACTTCAAATGGCCTGATGTATCTAGCCTCAATTTCCAGCTCCGTCAAAACTGACTGTTCCTCTGGTAGGAAAAACTTCACCAAAAGCAATTTGGTTTTCCCAATACATACCAAATTCCGAGACGCAAAATCTTAATACATCTTCAGGCGTCTGGATTGACCTCTCTGATTGCTCGTCCCGCGGTATTCCATGAATCCGGTAGATGTGCCTCTCGTGCAATGCTGCCAACTTCTTAGTGGATAACCAACTTTGAAAGTGTGCTGACTTAGTCAGTCGGTTTCTATAATCCAATTGGTGCCCTTCCCTCCTTGGGAACAAGGCAATCCTTACTCAAAGTTCATTGTCATATGCTTCTACTTCTACTCCAAATTTATGGAATACTGCGACTGGTGCATTTCTTTCATCAACTTGTTCCTCCGTTTGTCAACCGATACGCAAAGTCTCGCACCATTCTTCAGAGTTCCAATGCTGATCAATTTAGAAACCCTCAAGTGTTCCTGCCAACACTTGATCTCTAAGCCTGCAAGGTGCCTCGTTTTGAAACTACGTTCTCTTGATTTTGTCCATTAGCCTCGAACTTCATCAATACTGAATCAGCATCCAGCTCCGTCCTTCTATCTCCAGGTAGTATAACCTCCAGTCCAAGCTTTTCAACGTCTTCTAGTAGGTGCCACTCCTTGGTTAAGAACATCGCCACTGGTATCGACTAAGTGCATCAGCGATCACATTAGCCTTACCTGAATGGTACTGCAGGTTGATGTCGTAATCCTTCATCTACTTCAACCATCTTCTTAGTCTAACATTCAGCCCTTTCTGAGTGAAGATATATTTCAGACTTTTGTAGTCCGTATATATTTTCACTCCCTTTCCATAAAAATCATGCTTCCATAGCTTCAAAGTAAAGATAATTGCAGCAAATTCCAAATTAAGTGTGGGATAATTCTTCTCATGAGTCTGTAGTTGCCTAGATGTGTAAGCAATTACTTTCTCATGTTGTTGAAGAACGCAACCCAGTCCTTTCCAGAGGCATACCGTAAATTGAGAAACCACCGGTTCCTGCGGGTAGCACAAGATTGGTGTAGTGGTAAGTCTCTTCTTCAGCTCCTCAATGCCACCTGGCAACCTTTCGTTCAGATGAACTCTTCATTCTTCCAAGTGAGCTTCGTCATCGGCTCAGCAAACTTGGCGAAATCCTTCACGAACTTCTGATAGTAGCCAGCCAAGTTCAAGAAACTTCTGAATTGAACTTGGGGTTTACCACTCTTCAACAGCAGCTATCTTCCATCGAAATTTCTTCTCTTGACAACATGGCCAATAGTCCACCTTGTCAAAGAAAAATCCACGTTCAGATAACTTACCATAAAACTTCTTTTTCCTCAAAGTTTCCAAAACTTCCTCAGATGTTCTTCATGCTCTTCTTCAGTCTTCAAATATATCAGAATGTTATCTATGGAGAAGATAAACTGATTCAAATACTCATGAAAAACTCTGTTCATGATATTCATGAACACAGCAGGAGCATTTGTCAGTCCAACGTCATGACCAAAGAAAACTACCCATACTTGGTGTTTGAACGCCGTCTTGGAAATGTCCTCTTTCCTGACTTTGATATGATGGTAGTCAAATCTTAAGTCAAACTTCGAAACACCCTAATTCCACACAACCAGATCAAACAGATCCTCGATCCGGGCAGAGGGTACTTGTTCTTTGGTGTCTAGTAATCGATGCACATCCGTTGTTCCATCCTTCTTGGGCAAAAACAAGATAGGTGTTCCCTAAGGTGAAATTCCACCCTGAATAAATCCTAGAGCCTTCATTGATCTGGTCCTTCATCTTCTATGATCTTCGAGTCTGAATTATGCCTTATTGTAAGGGGCAGGGTCTGCTGGATAGGAAGAGGGTCCTTAGATTGTGGCCTAACAGGTGTTGCTGGGATATGAGCTCTGGTTTGATGGAAAGATAAGGGCAGTCCTTTACCCGATGTTTAGCAGATCCACATGCCAAACATTGTCCCAATCTCTTGCGGCAACTAACGGCCTGATGACCAGGCCTCTTGCAGTAGTTACAAGCCCATAGCTTCTTACGACAAGGCTGCCGAAAAGTAGGGTACTTGATGGGACCCAAATATCTTCTAGATTCAAGGGTATCCTTCCTAGGACAAAAGTTCTGCTCTAACTTGGTTTAAGATAGCTAAGGCTACATCATTGACGTTCTTCATGTCTTCTCTCGTGATATTCTTCTGTTCCTGCTGGGCTTTATCTTGAGCTTTCTGGAACTCCAGGATTACTTGAAATAGGACAACCATTTGGAAGATGAATACTCCACCAAGGAAATGCAACTCAGTTTGAGATGAGGTAGGAATCGCCAGTGTAGAGAAAACTTCACTGGATGCACTATGAGGACGGTCAAACAACCGCGAGGAAAAAGACCCTGGACTTGGTTGAGGAGATGGGATATGATCCGGAGATGACACCTCATCGCCAGCAGGATTTGGTCAACCGTCATTCTCTGGAAGGTTTAGGACGCACACAAGCAAGGTAGCCTACCGGTCTATAATCAAGCAAAAATATTTACTTATATATGAATCAGACCTATGTCGTGACAAATTGATGTTCTAGTGTTCTAATTGTTTCTAAGTTGTTTTCCTAAGTTGTTGTTCTGACCTGCATGGGCCACCACTAAAAACATGTCACGACCCGGTCCCAATTGCTTGGGTCGAATCGGATCATGCCCAGCCTGCACCGTTGTTGAGACGGCGGCAGTAGGCTGTTCAGTAGCAGGTAACCATACAACAATACTATATTTGTCACAACTCAACATTCGGAAATTTAAAACTTTATTAAACTTATACATGAAATAAAAGATACAACTTAAACCATTTTTTTTTATACATCATGAATAAAAGAAAATTCTAGGCGAACAGCTCAGCAATCTCGAATTCTTCGTCTTGGGATCGCGTACAAAGCCTCATCAGTGATACCTAAAATATTGGGTCTCCAGTCAGGAGGGAGCAAAGTACAATTACGAATATCCAATAATTCAAATAATAATTTGAAATTTGCAATGTTAAACAATTTGAAATACTTTAACAATATTTTTCACAATTCTACAATTGAAAACAATGTGATTTGAGTAGGTAACGAACTATGACCGGCTTGGGATGATTCAATTATATCCTAATGATACGGTCCGGCCTATCCTCGTGTATAGGAGGAATCAGCTCGCACAATCAATGATGCAATATAGGGGTATTGGTCATAGACGCTACACTACTCCCCCAATATCCCGAGTCAATTAGATTCAATCAATGAGTCAATATTCGAACTCTAGAAGAGAGTTCCGTGTAGCAATGTGGTTTAAAATTGCAATAAAACAATTACTAGATAAATTACCAAATAGACATAACTGCACTTGCCTTTGTTTTAGAATGACTGGATAGACGAGTCGGTACCGAGGAGGAACGTCAGTTGTAACTTCGAGTTCCTACAGTTGAGAACTCGACTTAGAATCTTGAATAACCAGACTAAGTGTGCTAGTTGCAATCTCTAGTAGTCATGTCCTAGTCAGGTTTTATGTTGTATTAATCTACAGCTAACGATTACGTCGCAACTACGTGCGTTGATTAATCCGGTTAATTGGATTATTTGGAAATACACGAGAATCAATTTAACTTTGGAAAACTTTGAGTTTTTGTAATATACATATAAAAATACAGTTTTCCTTTAGTGATAAATTGTGAACTAGTTATTTTCTAATATTTTATCCATATTAATTAATTCTTAATTAATCAGTAAATTACGCTCTAGCTACGATTATGCGTCTAATCACAACCACCCAAATCACATCTACCAGAAAATAAATAAAACTATGCTACACAATACAATGGCACAGCTAATGGTCCTAGGGTGGGCTTATGCCCGGTACAATTTTTTTTTACATTAAATAAGAGAAAATTACTGAAATATTAAATAAAGTACAGAAATTAAACGACTATAATAAATAGCCTAAATGTTAAATAAAATAATTAAAAATGAAACTAAGAGTCTCAGACTCGGTCCATTCCTCAAAATTCGGCTAATACCACAACGTCCGGTCGGACCGGTGCGTTTGCATTTCGCCGGGGCCCACAGACCGGTACGGTCGTCGCCCGAAAAATCAATGTAGAAATTCATTTTCGAAAGCCAATTTTGAAATCAACATAAATATAGTTTTTGTAAAAATTTGGGCAGCACTTCCTCTATTTCGGGACAAACCCAAAATTGGGAAATGCGCCACAGAAACCTGCAATTATTCCAACCAATAATAATCCCAAAATTATAACCACCAAATTAACTTCCAAAACCACTGAAATAATTCCCAATCCACAGAACTTAATTCCAATCCACCGAATTTCCTGAAATGTCCGGTACGGCCATAATCCAACCAATTCACACCAAACCAACAGATAAAACACAGGAACATATGCTAACGTAGCTAATCGAAAATATAACGCAGCTAACCGGATTTCCCAAAGGGAAACCGGGGACCGATCCTCATCATGGACTCGACACGGGAGGGACGAACTACTCTGATTATCAAGAAATTTACCGAGAGGCTCGATGACGGAGTCCGAAGGGTGGCCTCGGACTCGGGACGCGCCGTCATGGACTCGAGAGTCTCCGGACAGCGTTACGATGCGCTGCGAACGCCACAGACAGCGGAAAATGGCCGAGATCGACGGGAGACGGGTCCACGGAGACAGCCAATGGGCACCGCGGAGGGCACCGCGGAACTTGGCGACGCTGGAGGCTGTTGGTGGGCGGATCCTGCGGGGACAGCGCGGGGGAAGGCGCGGGGAGCCGGTCGGGCGGCACGGGGGAGCCGCGCGCGCTGGAGGCGGCGACCTCGGGTCGCGGGGACAGCCGAGAAGGCTCGGCCGACGGTTTGTCGTCCCGCGGGAGGGGCGCGGACGGCCGTAGGGGAGGCGCGAAGGGGTCGGCCAAGGCCAGCGCCGGAGATGGAGCCGCGGTCGGCACGGAAGGCGGGGGTACCGGAGCTCGGGACAGCGCGGGGGAGATCCGCGCGCGTGGAGAGGGGCGAGTCCGGCAGGATCGGCCGGCGAAGGGCACGGGGTCGCGCGCTAGGGAGTGGCCGGCAGGGACTGACGTCGGGGTCGGACGCCGGGGTCTCACAGGGGCCGCGCTCTGGACGGGGTGGCGCTGGAAGAAGTTGGCCGGGGCGGGCTTCGACGATCGGCCGGAGGGCGTAGGTGAGGAGAGGGGTTTGGTGGATGGAGAGTTAGGTGAGAACAGAGAGGAAGAGATAGGAGTATGGTGAGATGAAGTGGAGTTTATCCTCTTCTGTGGATGAGATCGTGAGGGAGATTGGGAAGAGGAGTGGAGTAAATAAGGGAGGTGGGGAGAGTAAATAGAGGGAGATGGAGAGTTGGGGAGTTATAAGGAGATGAAAAAAATAAATGCTGTAGTGGTGGTAGTGATAACCAATTCGTGGGTTGGTGTCTACTGGTCCTACGGGACCAGCTAGTATTTAATAAATATATATTATTATTTTTTTTTTATAAGTACCAAGTCAAAATCAGATTAAGAAGGAAATAGGGCTCGGGCCTGGGTCTGGGCTCGGACTCGGGTCTGGGTCCGAAAATCAAAAATCCAATTTATTATAATTTTTGAAATTCTTTTTCACTCGAGAATATTTAATAATAATAATAATAATAACAATTTTGAAATACTAATAATAATTATACCAAAATATTATTTAATAAATAATTACAAACTATGGGTTTCACAGGTGCTCTGTGTCCAATCTGCTCTATGTCCATCCGGTCGTCGTGTCTGGCCGTGCCACCACTGAGAGTCGCCTGCGCTGGTCTGCCATTACCGCCTCCTTCGTCCGCTCTTGTCGAGCCACCTCCAGATCCGCTCGACCTCCTCGGCGCACAAGGCACAACCACCAGATCCCCACCACCTCCTCCACTGTGACTACTACGACCACCCCACGGTCAAAACAGTCCTTACGCCGCCATCCTCGACCGCTCCTCGTTGCCTCACGCCACCGTACGTCAGATCTAGAGCAATGGACGAGTGCTTCTCCCTCAACCAAGCTCCGACCGTCCTTTTCGAATCTTAATGTCGTGGCGCCTCGATCCTTATGCCGCCGTCCCTTGGCCACAACATCACCGCCTATGGCCAAATTTTTCTCCACCGCCCGGATCATCATCGCTACCACGAACGACCTCCCCCGCCTGTCTCCTCTGCCCAGAGTGCTTCGATCGGAACACTAGATCCGCCGCCGACATCGATCCTTCTGCCGCCATCCCTTGGCCATAACTTCACCGCCTCTGGCTGGATTTCCCTCTACCGATCGGATCATCACCACTACTACGAACGACCACCCCCGCCTGTCTCCTCCCCACAGAGTGCCTCGATCGGAGCACTAGATCCGCCGCCGATAGGTTCATATCTGGTGGAGCCGCTTCCATCGTCGCCTTCTTTCTCCTCGTCGTGCGTTTGCAGCCTCTCATTCGCCGACTTTCTGCTATTGATCCCCATACGAGATCCGATAAACGGCCATCTGCTCTCACTCTCTTTCTCTCCTTCTTTATCTCTTTATTCTTGGTTTTTTAGGGCAATTTATCTTTCTTTCAAGAGAGTGGGTGAGGGTTGGTGTAGGATAGAGCCGGGCCGGGTTTCATTGGCCCTAATTTGGGCTGAGAAGAAAAAAAATAGAATTTGGTCAATGGGCCCATCGGTTCTGTGCTCAACAAGTTGTGGGTTTAGGCTGGTATGTAGTATTTTTGGTTTAAAGATATATATTGGGCGCATCCAGTAACTTATGTTTTTAGGTTCTATATAGCTTTGTATACTTAGCTAGTGTAACCTGTCTTCCCAAAAATTTAAAATATCTTTTGTTATTTTATTTGAATTAAAATGGTAAATTTTGGAATTTTATAAATATTTAAATTATTAATTATTATTATAGAAGACCTTAGTCATGGTTAAGTTTTGGAGTACAAGATAACTAGAAATTATGGCATGGATAGTGCAGTGGCATCCTTTGACTAGTGTATTAGCTATGGAAGGGAAGACCGAGCCATAGAGGTGCTCTAACTAGGAAAACCAGGCCAAATTGTGACATGAACACTAGAAATAATTTAATTATTTATTATTAAGATTATTGGCTTTAGAAGACCCAGTTTTTCCAAACTGGACCCAAACCGAGCCCAAGCCATGTAGGCTTTTAGTGCGACCAAAGACGGCCACATAGATATATAATGTATGTATATATTGGTATTTTATTTTAATGGTCAATGATTACTTATAAATAATAGTTAAATATAATATACTATTTTCTATTAAAGTTATATTCATATTTTTATATATTTTGTTATTTTCGAAAAATGATGCGTTTTCTTGAAATGCCATTCTAGATTTTTGGGACCTTTGACTAGAACAATATATGTATATACATGTTGTGTGTGTTTATTAGATTAACTGAATATATATGTTAATTATTTTGTACATATTTTATGGTGTGTTCATAAATATTAAATGGTTAGTAAGTAATTATATTATTTTCTTTATAAACCAAAAACTATGAGTAAATATTAATTTTGGTATTCTATTTGTAAAATATTTTACCAAAATTACTTATTAGGTATTTATTTACTTTTTAGAATTTCAAGAATTTTATATAATTTTGAGAGGGCATATACTTGGGTATACAAGTATATACGTAAGTAACTATAGCATGCATTTATACAAGTATTATTCTAAATGATTATCTATTATATCACTTTTATATAAATAAACATATATATATATATATATATATATATATATATATATATATATATATATATATATATATATATATATATATATAACAAAAGAAAAGAGAAAAAGAAAACAAAAGGAATGAAAGAACCCAGCCTATCAAAGACTTCCCCCAAACCCAAGCCCATAAGGGGCCATAAACCCGACACAAGCACAGCCAACCCCCCTTGTGCATATATTCGAGAGAGAGAGAGAGAGAGAGAGAGAGAGAGAGAGAGAGAGAGAGAGCGAGAGTGTCACACCCCAGAACCAGAATACTGGAGAGTGGGGGGACAAACACAGCCAGCTACGTACATTGAAGTGCAACCCACCTCGCAATATGGTTACGGCTGTCTAGATGCATGAGGGTTTATCTACAAGCCAACTGTCTTTTATGGTCAAAAACAAGCCTAGTATCTCAATCTTAAGCAAGCAAATAATTGTTACAAGATGTTAGCTCATCAGACATACAAAGTAAGGCATCCCAAACATTACATATTCATATTATCATGAAGCTAGTCATACAAAATGCAAGACTAGCGAGAGTTAAGTCATACATGATTAACCCTAGGATTTATCAATCATGTTACAGCCCTTAGGAAGACAGAAATAAAGTTTCAACACGAGCTAACACATACTCGATGGCTAAATGCCTCAAAAGAATAAGTTACATTAGAGTGGGAGAGCAAAATTTAGAAAACCCACTCGTTGCCACGGTTACGCCTGGTGTTCAACATCTCGTTGAATGGCAGGTAGATCGTCGGGTGCTACTCCGAAGTCTGACCATACAAAACCAGTTGGGTCAGACCCCAGAAAGAGCAAGTGCCACATGGGCGGCTCCACTTTGGAACTAAAACCAGCATAAACGGAATAGAAGAATTGATAAAAGAACATAATATAATAACATGAAAAACATGCTTTAAAGAATCATACTAGCTTGTATTAAGAAAATAAGAGGTGGAACATAATTCCTATGTTAATCATGAGACAATATTCAGGCATGGCCAATCAAGTCCTACGGCTTGCTATTATTAGCTAACTAGGGTTATCATAGGCCTAGTTATTAACAAGATGCAGTGAGATATTCCTGCAGTCACAAGCCCTGCAGACTATCCAGGTTATCCAGGAGATGTTACAAAAGTTTATCAAGGATTAAGAGAATTATTAGGTGACATAGAGTGCAACACATGACAGTGTGGTAGAAATGTGCCCTACTCGTCGGTAGGCTACAAGTCCACAGGTGTGGCCGGGATAACGGGATCACCTGTAACTGGAAAAATCTCTATATGAACTACTTGATCAATCTAGTTGTTAACCTAGTCAGATTCAGTATGAATTCTAGATCATAGTAACCAGGAATCTATGTCCTTGACATGATGCAAGACAAGACAGGTAGCTTATACAGGCACAATCAAGAAAATCAACTACGGTGTCAAGACAAAAGTTACACTAGCAAGACAGAAATAGCTATCGCAACAACAATCAAGATTATACATGTCATGTCAGGTTTACTTGTCATGTCAGGAGTATTTGTCAAGAGTGCACCTCGATGGGCCACTAGCTTGTCAGGTCTACTAGTCATGTCAAGATTACTTGTCAAGAGTTTGCCTCGACGGGCCACTATCACGAATATCAAGATGGGTTCACGTTATCATGTTCAAGTCAAGTCAAGTCAAGTACAATACTAGCAAGTCATAAACATGCTCAAATTTTATCGTGCTCGATATTAACAAGTTATCATGTTGGGTCGCCGCAAGTTAGGCCAAGTACAAGATGTATGCAAGGTCAAGATATTACACTAAGAACTATATGAACAAGCATGGAGATATATGACAAGGGGTATCATGGCAAGAATGGCGTTGGACAAATGGCGCTGGGCCAAATGATGCTGGGTGGCGCTTGGGCCAAGAGAGCTAGGTGGCACTGGGCCAAAGAGAGATAGGTGGTGTAACGCCTGTAGTTCGTATTACGTATTTTGTAATACGTGTACGTAATCTCGACCCGTAATTAGACTTGTCGTGCTTAGCTTTATCCTGGTTTAATCTTGTCTTGGTTTATTTTAGGTTCATCCTGGATCGACTTGTCTTGACTGGTTGGCCTTGGGTTCTGTATTGGCATGAGTTAGTTAACATTTCATGGTTCTGGCATGCATCGGGTTCGGTTGGGTTCGGCTTGGTTGGCTCGGTTTGGGTTGGAATGCAAACCCCTACCTACCACCATCCATCATTTATTAAACCCACCAACCCATTCTCTCTCTTCATTCACTTCTTCATTTATTCTTCTTATTTCTCTATTAACTCTCTCCACCGACTAGAGAGAGGCTTAGGCAAGTACAACTTGCTTCATGGAGAAACTCAGATTTTGTTGTTCTATTGTCTTCCTCATGAGATTCTAAGTCACTTTAGTATTTAGTATTTTCAAATTCCATAGCTCATTTCATGTAGATCTAAGTTTTAGCATTTTTGATTTCATGGTTTTGATCTTCTAAAACTTGGTTGTTTCCGAAATAGAGTTCCATGTAGTAGGCATTCTGATTTTACGCAAGGTTGGTTTTGGAATGGTTGGATTTTATCGTATCCTGACCGAGATGGGACCTTCTTGAGCTTTTACGCCTACTTGTATCGGCCTTGGGGAGAAGATGAAGTTTTACGCCCACGTTTTACGTATCAGTATGTTATTTCAGCCTATTACGCACACGCATTTGCGTGCCAGCGTATTCCATTCTACGCTGAGTTTATTCGATTTTACGCTCGGGGCCCTCCCGCTCGCGTAAAATCGTGCTCGCGTAAAATCCTGGCTCGAGCAGACTCTCGCATGCGTAAAGTGTTGCTCGAGTGTTTCACTCGCGTAGAGCCTCGCTTGCCTACGGCTTACTAGCGTAAAGCCCAGGCTCGCGTAAAATCCTACCCGCATGCACTCTTGCTCGCGTAGAGCATGCCTATCCTTATGTCTTGCCCGCGTAGAGCTGTTTTACGTGCGGGTTCTCTTGGGCCTAGCATAGTATTGCCCACGTAAAATCTCGAGCCCTCTTCCCTTAGCGTAATATATTGCTTTTATGTCCTTACGCCTTTTTGTCATAACTTGATAATCATAAATTTATTTAATATGTTTGAAATAATAATTATACACGGCATGGTATGAAGTTAACATGACATGACATGACTTGACAAGCAAGCATGATGGGAACTATTGAAAGCTGTTGCAACGGCTAGCATGACATGACAAGAATCACTTGACAAGAATGATTGACCTGGACACCGTGGATGATTATGTTTGTACAAATGAACCAGTATTGTCTTGCATCATGTCTAGGGTAGGGACCCCTGAGTACCACGGTCAGGGGGTACCTACTGAAATTGACTAAGGCTAATAACTAGAATAATCCAGTAGTCATGAAGAGATATCCCAGCTACAGGCAATCTCGTTATCTGGGTACCCCATCATGGGATCTGTAGCCTGCCGTCGAGTAGGGCACATTTCCAGCATACTGTCATGTGTTGCACCCTTCAAGCTACTTAAGGGTACATGTGTTCTTGGACAATGCACCCACATGAATTCAACCCCTAATTTGCGTCCGGATAGCCTGAATGGTCTGCAGGGCTTGTGGTTGTTGGAATAATCTCATTGCATCTTGCTAGTAACTAGGCCTGTGATAACCCTAGTTAGTTAAAGTATCAAGCCGTACTTAATTGCTTGGCCGTGAATGTTGGATGGAGTCTAATTCTTGTCCTGTCCCGGTACCTGGATACTCAAACGATATGATTATTTTTGCTTACCTTAACAATAATGATCAGGGGCTAAGTTCTATTCATGCGAAGGATTACAACCCCGATCCTTGTTTGGTTTAAGGATTATAACCTGGATCCCGGAGCAGTTCTGTGTCCTCTCTTCGTTTATTGTCTTATTACACCCCACGTCATGCTCGTCATGTTTTACTTTACCAACAAGAATTTGAGACGGGTTTCTATTCAGGTGAAGGGTTACAACCCCGGTCCTTGTTTGGTTTAAGGGTTGCGACCTGGCTACCTAAATAGTTTTCTCGTACTCAATGCACTGTTGTTGGCTCTGTTATTATCAGTTTTCCTTATATACAATTATCTTTAATATCTATTTATGATATGCTGGTTTTAGTTCCTAAGTGGAGCCTCCTTTGTGGCACTTGCTCTTTCTGGGGTCTAACCCAGCTGGTTTTGTATGGCCAGATATCGGAGCAGCTCCAGAGGATCTACCTACCTTCCAGCCGGATGGTGACCACCAGGCGTAACCCTGGCAACGAGTGGGTTCCTTTTGTTCTCCCACTTTATTGTATAAATATTCTTTTGAGGCATTTAGCCGGCGAGCACGTGTTAGCTCGTATTGTACCTATATTTACTGTCTGCCTATGGGCTGTAACATGATTGACGAATCCTAGGGTTGATCATGTATGACTGAAACTCTTGCTAGTCTTGACATTTTATACGACTAGCTTCATGATCATCCAAATATGTAATGTATGGGACGCCTTACTATTATATATTTGGTGCTCTGACATCCTGTAACTGTTATTATTTGCTTGAGATTGAGACAATAGGCATGTTCACGACCATAAGAGACTGATGGCTTGTAGTTAAACCCTCATGTATCTAGACAGCCGTGACCGTATAGCGAGGTGAGTTGCACTTCAATATACGTAGCTGGCTATGTTCGCCCCCGCTCTCCAGTATTCTGGTTCTGGGGTATTACATGGTTTAAGTGTTGGCCCATGCAGGTATTATAAATCAAGATATGTGAGGGTTTACCGAATAGATGTCTCAATCAGTAATCGCCCTTGATCTCTGCTCGTATTCTCTAAATCTATGGATTCTTGACCTAATCACATGCTTGTATTTTTGATCTGTCCTGGTCCTTCCTTATTGTTCCTTATGTCGTCTTCTTCAGCGGCATTGTTCCTGGTCCTACCGATCGGCAAGGCGGAGCACCTCCCGTTGACCAGCGGTAACCTGGAGATCAAGCCCAACATTCAGGAGTAGCCTCTAGAGTCATGCCTACTGGGGGTCAAGAGCCACCAGTTCAGCCCGTCCAGCCTGCAGAGCCTGATGATGCCACCTTGGTGGGTCTCATCAGGATATTGTTAGCTTCTCAAGATCGCGGAGGCGATGCATTACACTAGGCAGAGACAAATGCTCTGACCAGAGGAGGTCATCAAGGTAATAGTGCGGCCAACAGCTTCAAGCGCTTGAACCCTCCCTTCTTCGATGGTAGCGAAGATGCTATTGCCTCAGATGCTTGGCTGCAGGATACAGAAGTGATTCTAGAAGCAACCAGGACTCCAGAAGACGAGAAGGTGGCCGTAGTGCGTCTACAATTATTGGATCTTGCCCGCAGCTGGTGGACGGCGCAGGCCGTTGGATTAGTGGAACCTATTTCTTGGATGATATTCCGTAAAAGATTCCGGACCAAGTACTTCGATGCTGTTGCTCGGTACAATCTACAGACGAGATTCACCAATCTGAAGCAGATGGGTAGGACGGTCGATGGATATGCGACCGAGTTCTCTAGACTTAGTCGGTTTGCTCCCACCTTGGTGGCAACCGAGTTTGACAGAGCTGAGCGATTCCAGCAGGGACTCCACCTGGAGATTTTACTGGCAGTAAAGAAGTTTGAGCATCAGACTTTTGATGCAGTGTTGAGAGCAGCGAGGAGGCATGAGTATACCTCCCAGAGGAACATGACAGGACCGGGGGTCGAAAGTGATCCTACAGCCAAATGAATCAGTCTTCAGCACCAGCCCCGGTAGCTAGGACTTTGACCATTGGAGCTTCGAGGCGGGTGGCCTCAGTGATATCAGATTATCGCAGAGCACATGACATGTGATTTTGTTATACGTGTATGTAATCTCGACCCGTAATTAGACTTGTCGTGCTTAGCTTAATCCTGGTTTAATCTTGTCTTGGTTTATTTTGGGTTCATCCTGGATCGACTTGTCTTGACTGGCTGTAGCACCCAGTTTTCCAAATAAGGGTAATTTTGAAATTTCGTGTTTATAATTATTTTAATAATGATATTTAATTCATGATATAATTTTTGGTGATTTTAAATCATTTTAAAATTATTTAAATCAATGACTTGTGGTTTTGACGTTTTGCTAGTGAAACCCTAGAGACTGTTTGACCTAGAGCCTAACCATGTGATTATGATATTTTAATATCATTTCTGGCCTAAGGATATTTTGCATTTGACCTCTTTGAATTATTTTGATATTATTTTATTATTTATGATATTATTTTGGGATTATTTGAGTCGGGTTCGAATTTCATCTCAATCCGACTTGTAACGGGGACCCGGGGTAACTTAGACTCTAGTTGGACCCATGCATTAGTTAGCCATGGCCCACATTTTAATTAGTCATGTTAGAAAGATTAGTCATAATCCTAATTATTAGGTTAACCATTTAGAGTTTTTATTTTGACCCTTTTACCCCCAAACCCTAACCAAAATTGTTTTAAACACTTGTAACTAAGGTAGGGGCAAACTTGTAATATTCAATGGGGGCGGAAGGATAACCATTGTGGCTGGCCCTAATAGGACTCCCATCTCATCTCCTTTCTTTGAGAAGTCTTCTTCCCCAAGTGCTCTCAAGCTCTCCCAAGGAAGAAGCCTTTCTCCTTGGATTTTCTCTCCTTTAGGTAATATTTCCTTCTCTTTTATTTCTCCATTTTGCATTTAGGAAAGTTTTAACCATAGGAATGACCCCCATTGTTGTGTCCCTATTTTGTGTCCTCTTGTGTCCATTATGTGTCCTTTAGGGATTTCTATTGTATTATTGTTGTGTCTTGTGTTCATGGGGAAAACCCCCAAACTTGGACACACTTTATATTTAAAATATTGATTAAATGAATTAATCTTAAATCTCAGATTTGAATATGTAGAGATGTGTTCTTGAGTACTTTACATTTCATTCATGTATCTCTTATAGATGTGTTCATGTTACATATATAGATTTGTGTACGTATATATATATATATATATATATATATATATATATATATATATATATATATATATATTGTAATGAGAGTGTATCTATATTTATATATGTAATAAATGGTTCATGATGATTATATAATCAAGTTTGTGAGTGTGGTTCCTCATATTATTATTGTCATTATTGTTGTGGATAACTAGGATATATATTATGTATTCTTTTGGCTCAAGCTATCTAAATCCGTCATGATTTTTATCCACGTTTTTAATTTCAGCCCTAACTTAGAAATGTCATAACTTCTAGCTCAAAGCTCGGTTTAATCTCCTATTTTTTTAAAAGAAGCGTATTGAAGTTAGCTTTCCAAAAACATGTATTAATAGGCCTAATTCTTTCTGTAACTTTCTGGAGAATTATTTGAGTGTCAGCTGTACGAAAGACAAACGCGTTCTCGGTGTTTTCGCGATTCCGGGAGTTTCCGGAAACGAAAACGCGATCCGTTTGAAGTTTCGGAAAGCTAACACATAGATCTATAACATACTTTAATCCTAGATTTTAATTCATGCTGAGATGGTAATTATTGATTATTAGTAGGAGTTACTATTTGGCATATGCATTTTGTGCACCCTTGTGTGTAATATAATGTTCTATTTGATTTTAACCCATGTTAATGTATATACATTATGTAATTAAATAGAGAATGCAAGCAAGAGTAAATAGTTAAATAAATGATGTATGAGGTGTAAGTATCCTATCTAATGTAAGCATGTATAAGTATGGCTTGTAATAAATATGTAGGTTCCATAGTATGTAATGTATGGTGCATATAGTAGTGCAAGAGAATAAATGAATGATGAATGAATGCAAGCATGAATGTAACGTAATAATAGATGTAATGTGTGCAATATACAAGTTAATGAGATGTAATGTTCTATGTTAACACAAATCCTATATTACCTCATGTACTCCTTACACTATGTTGACACTATCACACTTGACACTTTGTTCACTTACACTTTGACACTCTTTGATATGTATACACTATGTATGCCCATTTAACCCTCACTTGCCCCTTTGCCATGTTCACCTACACACACATAGCCTCTTAAATAAGTATTTATGAATATAGTTAACTTAGCTATGTATGTATATTATATATATGTTAGCATATTGTGTTATAATATATAAGTTTATATAACCATTTAAAATACCATGATTATAGACCTAATGTTGAATACCAATATATGCATGTGTATATATGTGTAGACATATATAGCTTAAAGTAATAGATTACCTGGTGTATATCCAATGTGAATTCTTGCCTATTTGAGTATTGAATAATTGCATGCTATATAGAGTTGGGTGTATGTTGGCTTGTATAGCCTTGTATTGAGGTGTGCTTGCTAGGATAGTCTTGGTTAGGCCTAGTAAGACTTGCTAGGTTAGGACATGACCTAGTTTGACTAGTGTAGTTGACCAGAGTTGACCAAGGGTTGACTTTGGCCTAGTTTGACCTAGATTCATGTAGAATGCATTGTAGTGCTTTATATTACCCTTCTGGACATGTTGTGACTTGTGCTGTTCTAATTAGGAGCCAGACACCTCTCCTCGGACAGTATCTTTACCTTGGACATTCAGATATCAGGCGAGTACATTCTCTGATCATTTCGTATCATGTTTAGGATTATATTTCCTGCTTTAGACTATCTTACTTGATGCTGACACATTGGTAACACGGATTGGTACTATATGGATCCCTTCATGAGATGTTATCCCTTTCGGGAGCATCAGATACTTTTGTCATGTGTGTTTCACTTACATCACGTATCATATGCTTCTATCATCATGAATCTTCGGGAATCAGCTAGTGACTCATGTACCCTCATGATCACCGAGCCTTCACGAATCAATTCATGAATCACCCTTTATGGGCAACGTAGTGTAGTCATGAATCTTAACGTAACTTGAATGGATCCTTGTGTATTGATTGGGGTACGGGAGAGTATGAATGGTCATGTGAATAAATATCCAAAGTAGTGTAGTCATGAATCACTCTTAGTGTAGTCATGAATCAGTCCTAAGCCATTCACATGTTCATCTGTACTCTAAATCACTAGCACTGTCTCTCTTTATATATATCATAGATATTTACTTACAGTCTCTCTTTTACATTATGCTATTTCTTCAGATCCTGTATTTTATTCTCTAGCATGATTACATTTCCTTTCCTGCTATGACTTGTTGAGATGTATTATGCTCGCTCCAGTCCTGACTGGACCTGTTGATAAATTTTACAGATAGCCTGGAGGTTGCCTGCTAGCCTAGAGGAGACAGCAGAGGTTGCAGAAATAGCTAGGGTTTTTGCTTATAGTTTATTTTCAGTCATCTTGAGTTATATTTATGGATTACTGTATTTGAGTTTTGAGATGTATTCTGAGTTTGTATCTTAGACACTTAGACTTCTATCTGTTGTATCTCTTTTCGATTTCATGTTTTATCTATCTTCCTTTATGCTCTACCTTAGATGTGATTGAGTTTACATTCTGCTATGTCACCCCCATTCGGGGAGTATAAACTGTTTAGTCTTATACTGTTAGATGCATTGAGACATAGGACAGCGTTCTACCGCCGACACTGCGGCGTAGGCTGGGTTGAACCCATAAACTTAAAATGCCATAACTCCCTCAAAACAGGTCGAAATCGAGACTTCCAAGGGTTTAAATTGGGTAGAATGAGATTTCCTACAACATGGAGCGACTGGTTTTCGAAAATACCAAGCTTTAATAGATCAAAACCAAGAAAAATAAAAAGAAGCTTAAAACTTAGATCTACAAAAATCCTGTCATGACCCGCACCCACTGTAAGGGTACGAGCGCGTAACAACGCCCAGCCTACGCCGCAGTGTCGGCGGTAGAACGCTGTTCTAGGTCACTATCTAACCAACAACTCACGCAATGAATCATGATCAACTCCGAACGGAGGACAAGTATAAGATATCGTAACTCAATCACAGTCTAAGCACGATAAGATAACACAGAAGAAATAACTAAGAATAGAAGACAACTACTAAAATAACAACTCTCAATAATCTCAAATACTACACAAGTCTCAATCCACTACAACAAATTTAACATAGAAAAACATATGCTAGTCTACTAAACTAAATCCCGATCACTCCTGAGTATCGGGGCCAAAGGTAGCCATCCTGTCTCCGGGTCCATAATATGTAGGCAAGTGTCCTCAGGGCAATCATCTGTAAAATTTTCAACAGATCCAGTCAGGACAGGAACGAGTACAACTCATCAAGAAAACCCAAGTAAATGACAAGGAACTATAAAGCAGTTATAGACAGTTTTATTGATGAATATGGCAGTTTATATACAGGTGATGGTATGGAGAACAGATAAGATACAAGAAAAGTAAGTAACTAAAACAAGAGAAAAATGATGGCAATGAAGACTGTAAAATAAATCTAGCTGAACTAAGGTAACAGAATAAGTCCAGAAAGTAATTGCAAAACAAGTGTAAAACTATCATAAATCCAGTACGGGATGAATCTAAAATAATATGAATCCAGTACCAGATGATTCTAGGTAGTGATCAAGAATCCAGGTGAGTCTAGCTATTCTAACAGTGTGTTTTAAAATACCGAGTTCGATATGTAAACGGCTGTAGGTAATCAGGCACATCTCTCACTGATCAGGCGAGAGATGGCTATGCATCCAGTAGATTCCAGTAGGAGATTCCAGATTTGGGGTATGTCTACATGTCTTACTCAATATTTTCCCGCCCCGTAAAACAAATGAATCCCGAATTCGACACGAGAATCGAGATGAGTCCAGCCAAAATATGATGATTCCAGTAATAGATTCCGGAATGATTCCAGTGATTCCAATAATAGAGGCCAGATAATATGGTGAGTGTGTCGCATACATGAATCCAGAAATATCCATACGTGTGGTATCAGAGAATCACATAAAACTAAATAGAACTGAAATACAGTAATTGGCAAATAAATGAGAGAACTATCAGAGAATGTACTCGCCTGATACTCTGAAAAGAGTAGTGTAATGTCAGATGTCTGCACCGGAGTCACAATGTCCTAAATAGAACAGTACAGGTTATAATGTGTTTAAAATAAGGTAAATGATGTTTATGAAGCAATCTACATGATTTCTAGGTCAATCTAGGTCAAGTCAACTCTAAGTCAAACCTAGTTAAACGTCTAGGTCAAACTAGGTCCAAGTCAAAGTTGGTCAACCTTGGTCAACACTCTAGTCAAACTAGGTCAATCCTGGTCCAACAAGTCTCACTAGGGCTAACCAAGTCTAGAATAGAATTCTAGCACTATCACAAGTCATAGAGAACACATATTACATATATATACATGCTTACATTATATTCATATATTTGAACTTACATTCATTCAATCATATGCATATTTTCATAGGAGCTTGCATTTCTACATTCAATCATGTATTCATTTCTTAACATGTATTACATGATTACATGTCATTACCTACATACATACATATGTGCATACATACCTATATGCCAATGCATTTGATTATCTACATGCATACATATTTACAATGCATACAATTAGATATTATGCATATACATTGCATAATGTATCCTATATGCATATTGCATATTCTACAGTACCACTATATAGTATTTTAGCCAAAACCATCTACTAACATACTCCTACATATATCATATGTATATGTACCCCATGATGCATCAATAGAATATGGAATGACTAGCCTGAGTGAATGTTAGGACAATTAGATGCAGTTGAACCATATATATGGGCATGGACAGGGCATACATGAATCCAGAACAGGTGGTAGGCAGTGGGCTAGGTGTTCCTGTATGTGTGTGTAATATTATGTGAGTGTACTGTAGGTAGCAGTATGTGTCAATAGAGAGGGTGTGTGTATGAGCTAATAGTGTAATAGGAAGCAGTAGACTGTCAAATGGGAATAGGAATTCAAGTGACAGTTAACACATTGCTATAACATGTGTGTGTGCGAATGGAACATTGAGTGTGTGTGTGTTGAACATAGAAAAACAATGCATCCATCTCAGGAAAACAGTTCAAAAGTGTGTAACATGTGATTCAATGTGTGTGTGTCAACATATGGTGTGAGAAACAGTGTAATCCAAACAGTGTGTGAGTGTGTATAGGCTGACAGTGAACAAAATGTGAAGGTGATGTTGTGTACATGGTTGATAGTGCAATAATGAGTATTGTGTCAGAGCATGTGTGTGTAATAGTTAACAGGAATGACAGTTGGGGAGATGTATGTGTGAGTTAACATGGTGGCATGGCAACCTAGGACAGAACATTAAGGTAGAGGATTGGTTGATAGGGGGTCTGAACATGTAGAATAAGGACTCTAAAATATGTGAAGGATATCAAGTATCCACAACCTGAGCATTCTCTTGAACATGGACTGAACTTAATGCACTTTGGAAAGGGCAACATGGATTGTACAAAGAGATGTTCAAGTGTCAAGGACTGCTACCAAAACATTTGATACCAATAGTCCAGACTTGAGACTACAAGAAGGTGTGGACTGAACCAAAACACATAATGGGCTATGCTCTGGACTCAAGTTTGGACAAAAGGAAAATAGGACTGAGCAGTGCAATTGGTAAGGGAAATATGCATAATAAGGATATGGACTGACATGTGTGCAGTGGGTGCAAATATCAGAAAACAACAATGGGTGTGGTGCAAGGGGTTAACAGGAATTAAATAGGGCAATGTGTTAGTGTTTAGGTATACAAAATCAGTTTTTTGTGTGTGGGTAAGTCACAGAACAGTTTGTGATATCAAGGCAGTTAACACAACCAAACTAAATTCGAAAAAACCCAATAAAAAATACCAAATTCGAATCAATCATATATAACCCAATCAATCCTGAACTAGATGAACACAAAAGAGCATGGGATAACTGAGAATTAGCATCCTACTGTTCTCAGGTTTTAAACCTATATTTCAGTTTTAAAGGTAAAATGAAACAATATATATCAAACCACATTTATCTCAACATGAATCCCAATTTCAATCCAAAAACCCAACACAATCTAATCTAACATGGAATCAAACTGGCAGTGACTAAATGCACATGTATATGAATCCAACATGAGAATTAAAACTAAGATTCAGTTAAAAAAACTTTAAAAAAACAGAATGAGTATTTATGAAAATCTGGAAATTCAGTCCCTCATTGAATTGCCCATTTTCATACTCAAATTCCATTTCCGTGATAATAAGCTAATCAAACTTTGAAAACCTATCCTAGCATGAACTAATACACATGTGGGAACCAATTTAGTGATTTAAAACAACATTTAAATCAAATAAAAAAAAGGAAATCAATTCAGGATATAAGAACAGAAGCACGTATGATCAGTCCACACATGGTAGTTTGAAATTCGACATCAAAACATGCTAATGTGATCAATCATTGGTTGGTAACCCATCCCCCACCTGTACCCGTGTCCCACGAGTCATCTCGTGTCCTGGGGAAATAGGACACGACGTGTCTCAACTCACGAACGGCACAGACACGCGCACAGGCACACAGCGTCATGCACGCGTGTGTGTCGCTCTAGGACACGACACAGGGCGACCCGTGTCTCGTGCTCATGCACATGGGTTCACCTAGGATAGGGCTAGGTCCTAGGGTGCCTGAAACGTGTCCACTTCTCGTTTCATGTCAGCTTTTAAGCCGTGTCAGTGGCTAGAAACCACGCGTGCACAGCGCGCGCGCGGCCAGTGCGGCCAGTGCGAGGAGGATTTCTCCTCGCACACTGAACAATAGGGCCCCATCTTTTGGGAGGATGATGTCAGTCAATGCCCCATCATCCTCGCCAAAAATGGCATGTCCACGTGTCCGACACAGGGAGTTATTGTGCCCGAGTAGCAGGACACAGTGTTCGTGTGTGCACAGCGTGTCCAACACGAAAAACAGACACGAAATGACGCAAAAATACCTAACACCCTTCATAAAATTTAATGTACATACTTAGATCTACCAATTCATGTAATTACATTTTCAAAAATCGAAAATAATTTCCTAAGAGGCATTTCATCGAACACCTAGCTATTAGGTTCGATACGTGTCCGATACGGGCACGTAACCTAATGCAAATGACACAAAATTCCTCTAAAAATTAGGGGACACCTATTTCTAAACCATCATGCAAAGAAATCACAAAAATAATACAATTTAAAGGGTTTTACCTATAGGTGCAAATTGCATGGAAAAGCTCCAAATGGGGGTGTTTCTCTTGATGGCCAAATGCTCCAAATGAGCCCAAAACTGAAATAGCTCTCCACCAACAGTCCATAAACTTAAATTAGAACCCAATGCAAAAGACTAGGATGAAAAATAAGATCAAATGAATAAAATGGGAATTTTTGGAAAAATAAGATCAAATGTGAAAAATAAGATCAAATGAATAAAATGGGAATTTTTGGAAGGGGGAACTTACCTTTCTTTTCTCCAAGTGTTGGAATGATAAAAAGAGGCAAGCCCTAATGAACAAGTGTTTATATAGGGTGGGTATCCCTATGTGGCTGTTCATAAGCTCAAAAATTAGGTTAGGGTTCACTAAATGGCCCATGGGCTTAAGTCATGATCAATTAAATAATTAAGCCATAAGTCATTTCATGAAACCACAAGCCATGACTAAAATTCACTAAACCAAATCTCCTCATTCTAAAACTATTCTCTAATGACTAAAATAGGTTAACTCAAGTTAGACTAGGGTCACCTTGGCTAGGGTTAGCTTCTAGGTTAGTCTACCCAGTCAACACTAGTCAAAGTCAACCTAGTCAACCATCATTCAAATAATTCCAGAATAAATCCTAAAAATTCCCATAAATTCAAATAAATTATAATAAATTCAAATAACCCTAAAAATATCAAAAATACCCTAATCACATGGCTAGGCTCTAGGGTAGGCAGTCTCTACGGTTTCACTAGCAAAATACCAAAATCACAAGTCATGAATTAAATAGTTTAAAAATAATTAAAAATCACTAAAAATCATAATATGAAATAAATATCAATAATAATTATTATAATTATAAAATTTCAAAATTACCCTCATCTGGAAAACTGGGTGTTACAATCCTACCCACCTTATAAAAATTTTGTCCTCGAAATTAAGATGATCGTACCCCTTTCTAGGTCAAGCATAGTCAAGGGTCAATCACTAGTCAATTTCTCAACACCCTAGTACTTGGTCATGAGCTGATCAACTTCTTAGAATTTTACCTATGCTAGCTATCTAGGTGTTGGCAACTAGAATTTAGCAAAAGAGAAACTCTATAATAGATTAACTCTTAACCTACTATAAGGGTACGAGCGCATAACAACGCCTAGCCTACGCCACAGTGTCGGCGGTAGAACGCTGTTCTTGGTCACTATCTAACCAACAACTCACGCAATGAATCATGATCAACTCCGAACGGAGGACAAGTATAAGATATCGTAACTCAATCACAGTCTAAGCACGATAAGATAACACAGAAGAAATAACTAAGAATAGAAGACAACTACTAAAATAACAACTCTCAACAATCTCAAATACTACACAAGTCTCAATCCACTACAACAAGTTAAACATAGAAAAACATATGCTAGTCTACTAAACTAAATCCCGATCACTCCTGAGTGTCGGGGCCAAAGGTAGCCATCCTGTCTCCGGGTCCGTAATATGTAGGCAAGTGTCCTCAGGGCAATCATCTGTAAAATTTTCAATAGGTCCAGTCAGGACAGGAACGAGTACAACTCATCAAGAAAACCTAAGTAAATGACAAGGAACTATAAAGCAGTTATAGACAGTTTTATTGATGAATATGGCAGTTTATATACAGGTGATGGTATGGAGAACAGATAAGATACAAGGAAAGTAAGTAACTAAAACAAGAGAAGAATGATGGCAATGAAGACTGTAAAATAAATCTAGCTGAACTAAGGTAACAGAATAAGTCCAGAAAGTAATTGCAAAACAAGTGTAAAACTATTATAAATCTAGTACGGGATGAATCTAAAATAATATGAATCCAGTACCAGATGATTCTAGGTAGTGATCAAGAATCCAGGTGAGTCCAGCTATTCTAACAGTGTGTTTTAAAATACCGAGTTCGACATATAAACGGCTGTAAGTAATCAGGCACATCTCTCACTGATCAGGCGAGAGATGGCTATGCTTTCAGTAGATTCCAGTTGGAGATTCCAGATTTGGGGTATGTCTACATGTCTTACTCACTATTTCCTCGCCCCGCAAAACAAATGAATCCAGAATTCGATACGATAATCGAGATGAGTCCAGCCAAAATTTGATGATTCTAGTAATAGATTCTGGAATGATTCCAGTGATTCCAGTAATAGAGGCCAGATAATATGGTGAGTGTGTCGTATACATGAATCCAGAAATATCCATACGTGTGGTATCAGAGAATCACATAAAACTAAATAGAACTGAAATACAGTAACTGGCAAATAAATGAGAGAACTATCAGAGAATATACTCGCCTGATACTCTGAAAAGAGTAGTGTAAAGTCAGATGTCTGCACCAGAGTCACAATGTCCTAAATAGAACAGTACTGGTTATAATGTGTTTAAAATAAGGTAAATGATGTTTATGATACAATCTACATGATTTCTAGGTCAACCTAGGTCAGGTCAACTCTAAGTCAAACCTGGTCAAACGTCGAGGTCAAACTAGGTCCAAGTCAAACTTGGTCAACCTTGGTCAACACTCTAGTCAAACTAGGTCATTCCTGGTCCAACAAGTCTCACTAGGGATAACCAAGTCTAGACTAGAATCCTAGCACTATCACAAGTCATGGAGAACACATATTACATATATATACATGCTTAAATTATATTCATATATTTGAACTTACATTCATTCAATCATAGGCATATTTTCATAGGTGCTTGCATTTCTACATTCAATCATGTATTCATTTCTTAACATGCATTATATGATTACATGTCATTACCTACATACATACATATGTGCATACATACCTATATGCCAATACATTTGATTATCTACATGCATACATATTTACAATGCATACAATTAGATATTATGCATATACATTGCATAATGTATCCTATATGCATATTGCATATTCTACAGTACCACTATATAGTATTTTAGCCAAAACCATCTACTAACATACTCCTACATATATCATATGTATATGTACCCCATGATGCATCAATGGAATATGAAATGACTAGCCTGAGTGAATGTTAGGACAATTAGATACAGTTGAACCATACATATGGGCATGGACAGGGCATACATGAATCCAGAACAGGTGGTAGGCAGTAGGCTAGGTGTTCATGTATGTGTGTGTAATATTGTGTGAGTGCACTGTAGGTAGCAGTATGTGTCATATAGAGGGTGTGTGTATGAGCTAATAGTGTAATAGGAAGCAGTAGAGTGTCAAATGGGAATAGGAATTCAAGTGACAGTTAACACATTGCTATAACATGTGTGTGTATGAATGGAACATTGAGTGTGTGCGTGTGTTGAACATGGAAAAACAATGCATCCATCTCAGGAAAACAGTTCAAAAGTGTGTGTAACATGTGATTCAATGTGTGTGTGTCGACATATGGTGTGAGAAACAGTGTAATCCAAACAGTGTGTGAGTATGTATAGGCTGACAGTGAACAAAATGTGAAGGTGATGTTGTGTACATGGTTGATAGTGCAATAATGAGTATTGTGTCAGAGCATGTGTGTGTAATAGTTAACATGAATGACAGTTGGGGAGATGTGTGTGTGAGTTAACATGGTGGCATGGCAACCTAGGACAGAACATTAAGGTAGAGGATTGGTTGATAGGGGGGTCTGAACATGTAGAATAAGGACTCTAAAATATGTGAAGGATATCAAGTATCCACAACCTGAGCATTCTCTTGAACAGGGACTGAACTTAATGCACTTTTGAAAGGGCAATATGGATAGTACAAAGAGATGTTCAAGTGTCAAGGACTGCTACCAAAATATTTGATACCAATAGTCCATACTTGAGACTACAAGGAGGTGTGGACTGAACCAAAACACATAATGGGCCGTGCTCTGGACTCAAGTCTGGACAGAAGGAAAATAGGACTGAGCAGTGCAATTGGTAAGGGAAATATGCATAATAAGGATATGGACTAACATGTGTGCAGTGGGTGCAAATATCAGAAATCAACAATGGGTGTGGTACAAGGGGTTAACAGGAATTAAATAGGGAAATGTGTTAGTGTTTAGGTGTACAAAATCAGTTTTTTGTGTGTGGGTAAGTCACAGAACAGTTTGTGATATCAAGGCAGTTAACACATACCCAAACTAAATTCGAAAAAACCCAATAAAAAATGCTAAATTCGAATCAATCATGTATAACCCAATCAATCCTGAACTAGATGAACACAAAAGAGCATGGGATAACTGAGAATTAGCATCCTACTGTTCTCAGGTTTTAAACCTATATTTCAGTTTTAAAGGTAAAGTGAAACAATATATATCAAACCACATTTATCTCAACATGAATCCCAATTTCAATCCAAAAACCCAACACAACCTAATATAACATGGAATCAAACTGGCAGTGACTAAATGCACATGTATATGAATCTAACATGAGAATTAAAACTAAGATTCAGTTAAAAAAAACTTTAAAAAAAAGAATGAGTATTTATGAAAATCTGGAAATTCAGTCCCTCATTGAATTGCCCATTTTCATACTCAAATTCTATTTCCGTGATAACAAGCTAATCAAACTTTAAAAACCTATCCTAGCATGAACTAATACACATGTGGGAACCAATTTAGTGATTTAAAACAACATTTAAATCAGATAAAAAAAAGGAAATCAATTCAGGATATAAGAACAGAAGCACGTATCAGTCCACACATGGGAGTTTGAAATTCGACATTAAAATATGCTAATATGATCAATCATTGGTTGGTAACCCATCCCCCACCTGTACCCGTGTCCCATGAGTCATCTCGTGTCCTGGGGAAACAGGACACGATGTGTCTCAGCTCACGAACGGCACAGACACGCGCATAGGCACACAACGTCGTGCACGCGTGTGTGTCGCTCTAGGACACGAGACAGGGCGACCCGTGTCTCGTGCAAATGCACGTGGGTTCGCCTAGGATAGTGCTAGGTCCTAGGGTGCCTGAAACGTGTCCACTTCTCGTGTCGTGTCAGCTTTTAAGCCGTGTCAGTGGCTAGAAACCACGCGTGCACAGCGCACGCGTGCGGCCAGTGCGGCCAGTGCGAGGAGGATTTCTCCTCGCACACTGAACCATAGGGCCCCATCTTTTGGAAGGATGATGTCAGTCTATGCCCCATTATCCTCGCCAAAAATGGCGTGTCCACGTGTCCGACACAGGGAGTTATTATGCCCGAGTAGCAGGACACAGTGTTCGTGTGTGCACAGCGTGTCCAACACGAAAAACATACACGAAACGACACAGAAATTCCTACCACCCTTCACAAAATTTAATGTACATACTTAGATATACCAATTCATGTAATTATATTTTCAAAAATCGAAAATAATTTCCTAAGAGGCATTTCATCGAACACCTAGCTATTAGGTTCGATACGTGTCCTATATGGACACGTAACCTAATGCAAATGACACGAAATTCCTCCAAAAATTAGGGGACACCTATTCCTAAACCATCATTCAAAGAAATCACAAAAATAATACAATTTAAAGGGTTTTACCTATAGGTGCAAATTGCATGGAAAAGCTCTAAATGGGGGTGTTCCCCTTGATGGCCAAATGCTCCAAATGAGCCCAAAACTGAAATAGCTCTCTACCAACAGTCCATAAACTTAAATTAGAACCCAATGCAAAAGACTAGGATGAAAAAGGAGATCAAATGAATAAAATGGGAATTTTTGGAAGGGAAAAACTTACCTTTTTTTTTCTCCAAGTGTTGGAATGATAAAAAGAGGCAAGCCCTAATGAACAAGTATTTATATAGGGTGGGGATCCCTATGTGGCTGTTCATAAGCTCAAAAATTAGGGCTAGGGTTCACTAAATGGTCCATGGGCTTAAGTCATGATCAATTAAATAATTAAGGCATAAGTCATTTCATGAAACCACAAGCCATGACTAAAATTCACTAAACCAAATCTCCTCATTCTAAAACTATTCTCTAATGACTAAAATAGGTTAACTCAAGTTAGACTAGGGTCACCATGGCTAGGGTTAGCTTCTAGGTTAGTCTACCCAGTCAACACTAGTCAAAGTCAACCTAGTCAACCATCATTCAAATAATTCCAGGATAAATCCTAAAAATTCCCATAAATTCAAATAAATTATAATAAATTCAAATAACCCTAAAAATATCAAAAATACCCTAATCACATGGCTAGGCTCTAGGGTAGGCAATCTCTACGGTTTCACTAGCAAAATACCAAAATCACAAGTCATGAATTAAATAGTTTAAAAATAATTAAAAATCACTAAAAATAATAATATGAAATAAATATCAATAATAATAATTATAATTACAAAATTTAAAAATTATCCTCATCTGGAAAATTGGGTGTTACAAATCCATCCAACAAAACCAAAAACGTCAAGTTCTAAATAAGCTTAATAGCATGCAAGGAAGACATTGGAACAATAGAACCTGAGATCCATCATGAAGCAAGTTGCACTTGCCTAGGGCTTCTATGTAGGTGGAGAGGAGTAAATAGAGAAGAAGAAGAAGAAATAAATAAGAAGTAATGGAGGAGAGAGAGAAAGGAGTTGACTTATATATCAACATCTCCATCTCAACCCAAACCAAACCAAACCAAACCAAGACAAGCCGAACCAAAATAAACCAAGCCAAAGCTAAGCAAGACAAGTCAAAAATACGGATCACCTGACAATTGTCAGAAATTCGTACACGTATACCGAAAATACGTATAAGGAAAAAATATGAGTGATAACTCTACCCTCCTTAAAAGGATTCCGTCCTCAGAATTTAATCAAGAGGCTAGAGGTGTCAGGGCAAGCTACACTAATATTAGCAATCTAAGACTAGCAGTCAATCAAGCAATCATTCATGCAAGCAAGGAATTGAAAGCATAAGGCATAAGGAAGACATTATACCTTATGAGTCAAACAGATATGGATATCGCGATCGGATACCATCTTCACGTTCCCAAGTTGACTCACCCAAAGAGTGATGACCCCAAGCAACACAGACTAAACTAATAGTCTTGTTCTTGAGTACCCTCTCTCTTCGGTCCAATATGGATACGGGCCTTTCCTCATACGAAAGGTTGGTACCAACAACCAATTCCGAATAATCAAGAATATGGCTCGGATTCGAGATATACCGTCGTAATTGGATACATGGAATACGTCATGTACCTCACAT
Source organism: Iris pallida (assembly GCA_029216955.1). Classification (NCBI taxonomy): domain Eukaryota; kingdom Viridiplantae; phylum Streptophyta; class Magnoliopsida; order Asparagales; family Iridaceae; genus Iris; species Iris pallida. Next base: position 18,038,293 of record JANAVB010033220.1, on the reverse strand, counting down.
AACGACGGCAGAAGAGCAAGACGATAGGACACATCACCTACTCGCTCGAGAATATCAAATGGTCCTATATACCTAGGACTAAGCTTTCTCCGTACGCCGAATTGAATGACGCCATAGGTAGGCGAGATCTTAAGGAATACATGGTCACCGATAAAAAACTCAAGAGGACGTCGATGAGAATCGGCCCAATGGTGCTGACGATCTTGTACAACTCGAAGATGATCTTTAACTTGTCTGACCATCTCTATAGTCTAAGTAACCATCTCTGGACCAAGCATCTGCCTTTTGCCTATATCATCCCAGGCTAAAGGTGATCTGTACTTCCTGTCATACAGTACCTCAAATGGTGACATTTGGATACTGGCCATGAAACTGTTATTATAGAAGAATTCCACTAGATGCAGCTGATCTTCCCATGAACCACTGAAGTCAAGTATACAGGATCGTAACATATCTTCAAGAGTTTAAATCGTTCACTCCGACTGACCATCTGTCTGCAGATGATAAACTGAACTAAACTTGAGACGAGTTCCCAAACTCTCTTGAAGACTTTGCCAAAAGTATGATGTAAATTTTGAATCTTTGTCTGATATGATACTGACTGGCACTCCATACAATCTGACTATCTTCCTGAGGTATATCTCTGTAAGCTGATCCGTCGACTGACCAATTTTGAAAGGGAAAAAATGAGCTACCTTGGTAAGTCGGTCAACTATAACCCATATAGCATCTCTCCTAGCGAAGGATTTAGGTAATCTAGTTACAAAATCCATAGTAATATGCTTCTATTTCCATTCTGGGATCGGTAAAGGTTGAAGAAGTCCAGCTGATCTCTGATGCTCAGCTTTAACTTATTGGTAAACTAAACAACGAGAGACAAATCGGACTATTTCTCTTTTTATGCCATTCCACCAGAAATGCTGACGGATATTACGATACATCTTCGTACCACTGGGATGAATTGAATACTACGAACTGTGAGCTTCTGCCATGATCTTTTGCCTGATGTCACCACTAGATACACAAAGACGCTTTCTATGCCGAAGTGTGCCATCTTCGTGAATGCATAACTTTGCTCTTCTTTCCGTTTCACATTATGCCCTAAGCCGCTGAAGCTTAGAATCTGCTGACTGATCTATCTTGATCCCCTCAACTATACTGGACTGAACTTGTATAATGGCCATCAATGCCACATTGGTAGGAAGAACTATCTCTATACCCAGCTTCTATAGATCTTCTAATAACTCTGGCTGTGCTATTAGAAAATAAGCTCATGTTCTTCTACTCAACGCATCTACAACTATGTTAGGCTTCCCAGGATGATACTGTAGGTTGATGTCATAATCTACCAATAGCTCTAGCCACCTTCTCTGACGCATGTTAAGATCCTTCTGGGTAAACACATACTTAAGACTCTTGTGGTCGGTGAAAATCTCTATCCGATCTCCATACAATTAAATACCACCAAAGCTTGAGTGCAAAAACTACTGCTGCTAACTCCAAGTCATGGGTTGGATAATTTCTCTCATGATCACGAAGCTGATATGGCACATAAGCTACTACCTTGCCATGTTGCATCAAGACGCATCCTAATCCTCTGCCTAAAGCATCACAATAAACTGAAAAATCCTCCGGTCCCATCTGGAAGCGTGACAATGGGTGCCATCATCAATCCTTGCTTCAAATTCTCGAAGGAACTCTGACACTCTATTGTCCAAGCAAACTGCACATCCTTGCGGGTCAACTGCGTCATTGGCGCTAAAATCCGAGCGAAGTCTGATACAAATCGACGGTAATAGCCTGCCAATCCTAAAAAACTACGAACTTCTGCGACGGTGCTGGGTACTGGCCATGTCTCTATAGCTACTATCTTCTGGGATCCACTTCCACTCCATCTTTGGTGATGATATGACCCAAGTACGAAATACGATCAAGCCAAAATTCGCACTTATTGAATTTTGCATACAACTGGTGCTCTCTGAGAATCTGAAGGACCACTCAGAGATGCTGCTAATGCTCCGCTTCACTCTTGCTATAGACCAAGATATCATCTATAAACACTATCACAAACTGATCTAAATAAGGCATGAATATGCGATTCATGAGATCCATGAGTACTGCTGGCGCATTGGTCGCCCCGAATGGCATAACGAGAAACTCTAAATACCCATATCTAGACCTGAATGCCGTCTTCGGGATGTCTTGTTCTCTGACTCTAATATGATGGTACCTCGACCGCAATTCAATCTTCGAGAATACTGTCGCTCTGCTGAGTTGATCGAATAAGTCATCTATCCTTGGTAGGGGATATCTGTTCTTGATTGTTACAGAATTCAAGGTACGATAATCAACACATAATCTTGATGTACCATCCTTCTTCTTTATAAGAAGCATAGGAGCTCCTCAAGGTGATCCACTAGCACGAATAAATCCCTTGGTTCTGAGTTCTTCAATCATCTTGTACAGGATCTCCAATCTGATGGTGCCATTCTGTAGAATCTCTCTAATACCGGTGCCATCTCTGGAATCAAATTAATGGTGAACTCTATCTCTCTTTAGAGACATGCTTGGAAGCTCTTCGGAAATTACGTCAGTAAATCTTCTACTACTCTGGGAAACTGTACTGCTCCTACTACTGCCATCCGTAAGACTGGTGGAGAAGGTTCTACTTCGCCTCTGGAAAATGAGAACTCTTTTTCACCGAGAATACCAAAAATAATCCTGCCAACATCATAGTCGACCATCAAAAATTTTATCAATCTAGCGACGAACTCTCTACCGCTCCTGCTACTGCCATTCGTAAGACTGGTGGCAGTCTATTCTTGCGTATTGATCCTTCAACCAATCTATTCCTAGGACCACATCATAGTCGGCCATCGAAAATTCTATCAATCTAGCGGAGAACTCTCTACCGCTAACTACGATTCAACACGAGGAAAAGACTCTATCTACTCCCACAAAATCGTTACCAGTAAGTATATTGAGCCTTATTGATAATGACTCGGGCTCTAGACCTATCCGTGTTACGAATCGTGCATACATAAATGAATGCGATGCACCCGAATCAAATAATACTGATGTTGGAAAAGAGTTGACGAGAATGGCACCTGCCACCACCTCACCTGATGCCAATTCTTCTGGTACGGTCAAAGCCATAGCTTGACCCTATCTTCTTGGTGCTGGTCCCCTCTACTGGTTACCTCTCTGCCTGTTCTAAATCTGAGCTTGGGTCTGAACATACTGTTGCGACTTCTGTTGCTGGAAGGCTTGTGCTTGAGGCGGCAATGGCCTCAGAGGCTGGTACTGTTGCTGATGTACTGGTGCTGGTCCCCTAACCGATGGACTAGTTAGGGTTGAAGATGATGAACCGGCTCTATGTGGGCAGGACAATATCATGTGGTCAGGTGCCCCACAAGCCAAGCAAAACCCCTGTGCTCTGCGATACTCTGAAACCACAAGCCCAGGCTTCCCACAATGAGAGCAGCCAATTGAGGAATATTGCTTCTGCTTTTGCTGCTGAGGATATGTCAGAGTCGAGTGATGAACCAACGAAACTGTGGTTGCCCTCCAAGGAGCTCCAATGGTCAAAGTCCTAGCTACCGGGGCTAGTGCTGACGACTGAGATAACTGTCCATGAGGCCTCTTTCTCCCTCCAGTTCGATCTACTATCCTCTGGAAGGTATATTCATGCCACCTTACTGTTCGCAAAACTGTATCAAAGGTCTGGTGCTCAAACTGCTCCACTGTTAGCATGATCTCTAGGTGGAGTCCCTGCTGGAATCGCTGTGCTCGGTCCAATTCGGTCGCCACCAAGGTGGGAGCAAACCGACTAAGCCTAGAAAATTTGGCTGTATATCCATCGACCGTCCTTTCCATCTGCTTGAGATTGATAAACCTTGTCTGCAAATCATAGCGAGCCACGACATCAAAATACTTCGTCTGAAACATGTCACTGAATACCACCCATAAGACAGGCATCACCAAACCAACTCCTAGCATCGCCCACCAGCTGCGGGCTAAGTCCAATAATTGTAAGTGCACAATGGCCACCTTATCTTCCTCTGGAATCCTAGTTGCCTCTAGAATAACCTCTATATCCTGAAGCCAAGCATCAACAACAATAGTATCTTCACTGTCGTCAAAGAAAGGAGGGTTCAGGCGCTTGAAGCTGTTAGCCGCATTGTTTCCTTGATAACCAACTCTGTCTATAGCATCTTGTACTATCTGCTACAGGACATTGCCCCGATGATCTTGTGACACAAGTAAGTCCCGGATAAGTCCCATCAGGGTTCTATTATCAGGCTCTGCAGGCTGGACTGGCAGAACTGGTGCCTCTGAAACCCCAGAAGGCATGACTCGGGATGCTACCCCTGAGTGCTGGGTTTAGTCCCCAGGTTACGACTGGTTCACTTGTTGCTGGTTCTCTGGGGGTGCTCCACCCGGCTAATCGGTAGGACCAAAAATAATGCCACTGAAGAAAATGACATGGAGAACAATAAGGAAGGACCAAGATAGATCAAGGATAAAGCACCTTATCAGGTCAAGATTCAGGAAGATTAGAAAGCACGAGTAGAGATCAAAGGCGAATGTTGATTGAGATATCTATTCAGAAAAACACTCACATATCTTGATTTATAAGACCTGCATGGGCCACCACTTAAACCATGTCACGCCCCAGAACCAGAATACTGGAGAAAGCAAGGGACAGACACAGCCAGCTACGTACATTGAAGTGCAACCCACCTCACAATACGGTCACGGCTGTCTAGATGTATGAGGGCTTATCTACAAGCCAACAGTCTCTTATGATCAAGAACAAGCCTAGTGTCTCAATCAAGCAAATAATTTATTACAAGATGTTAGATCATCAGACATACAAAGTAAGGCGTTCCAAACATTACATATTCAGATGATCATGAAGCTAGTCATACAAAATACGAGACTAGCAAGAGTTAAGTCATACATGATCAACCTTAGGATTTGTCAATCATGTTACAGCCTTAGGCAGACAGAAACGAAATTTCAACATGAGTTAACATGTGCTCGGCGGCTAAACGCCTCAAAGAATAAGTTACGTTAGAGTGGGAGAGCAAAAATAAGAAAACCCACTCGTTGCCATGGTTACGCCTAGTTTTTACTATCTGGCTGAAGGGCAGTTAGATCTTTGTGTGCTACTCCAAAATCTGGCCATACAAAACTAGCTGGGTCAGACCCCAGAAAGAGCAAGTGCCACAAGGGAGGCTCTACTTAGGAACTAAAACCAGCATAAACGGAATAGAAGAACTGATAAAAGAATATAATATAATAACATGAAAAACATGCTTTAAAGAATCATACTAGCTTGTATTAAGAAAATAAGAGGTGAAATATAATTCCCATGTTAATCATGAGACAATCTTTCAGGCACGGCCAATCAAGTCCTACGGTTTGCTATTATTAGCTAACTAGGGTTATCACAAGCCTAGTTACTAATAAGATACAGTGAGCTATTCCCGCAGTCATAAGCCCTGTAGACTATCCAGGTTATCCAGGCGAGGTTACAAGAGTTTATCAAGGATTAAGAGAATTATTAGCTGACTTAGAGTGCAACACATGACAAGATTATACATGTCATATCAGGTTTACTTGTTATGTCAAGAGTACTTGTCAAGAGTGCGTCTCGATGGGCCACTAGCATGTCAGGTTAGGTTTACTAGTCATGTCAAGAGTACTTGTCAAGAGTACGCCTTGACGAGCCACTATCACAAATATCAAAAGGGTTCATGTTATCATGTTCAAGTCAAGTCAAGTTCAATACTAGTAAGTCATAAACATGCTCAAACTCTATCGTGCTCAATATTCACTACAACAAAATGACGTATTAATGATGCTTGATAAGGGGATTTCATGACGGCTGATAAAGAAGTGTCATCAAAGTTCAGCAAGACTATAATCTATGACGGTTTTCTATATAAGCGTTATTGATTATCTCTCAGTGATACGAGCGTTATGAAAAAAACACCAAATTTTAAGTCGAAAACTCGACTCTCTCGCACTTACTCCCGTACTTAAGTCGAAAAGTCTAAACCCTTCCCTTCTCCCGCACTTACTCTCTTTCTCCTTCTCTCTTTCTCCTCCCGCTCCCCAACTCCCTTCAGCCCGCTCCGGCGCTTCCGAACTCCCCTCAGCCCGCTCCCCGCTCCCGATCAACTCCCCTCAGCCCGTTCTCCGCTCCCCGTGCCCCAACTCCCCTCAACCCGCTCCCCGCTCCCCAAGGTTTGTCCTAAATCATTTCTTTTTTTGTGCCCTAATTTCTGCCTCGACATAATTTTAGTAAAATGCCCTAATTTTTGACCTATTTTTTATTTCCTAGTTTTCAAAAGATGGCTAAAATCTTTGAATGCATGTTTGGAAATCTTCGAAAGAATTTTCTTTTTTTACTAATTTGTGAGGCATTTTCTTTGTCCGTGCATTGGTTCATCTTCTTGTTTCTTTCTTTGTTGGTTCTTGCAGTGTGGAAGGGTGTTAATTCTATTGCTTTCGGACGAATACTTACAAGTTGAACTTCATGGAGACACGTTCGGGTAGCAAGGTTTGTTTTGGTTCATGGAGACACGTTCTTTTCAATTGTCCTATTTTCTAGAAATCATGGACAAGAAAGAGATCAATGTCCCTGTAACGTCGTGTATGACACATGTTGAACACGGCATTTTTACATTCGAAATTACTCTGGGTCATGCAGAAATTGGTACTGTGTTTGTGTATGTGCCATGTCATATTGTCTTTAAATCAAGTCCTGTTCTTCTTAGATTAAATTACTCCAGGCAATGCAACTTATTTTTTACAGTGTGCAAGTTTCTCATGCATTGAGGGTGGGATGGATCTTTGACATCAATATATGCAATTGTTTGACTGTACATCTTTAGATTAAATGATATCGGTCATGTTGGATGTGAGCGTTGACCAACTCTTTTTTTTAGGTTTATTTGACCCTCTTTTGTAGTTATGTAGATGATTCATATAGACTTTCTCAATATATATTCTTACATATTTTGACATTTTGTTACCTTTTATACCCGTATGCACATATAGTGAATTGTAAACCATTTTCCGTTTTGTAAATAATGAAATGAACTATTCCTAAGTCATGTTCTTCTTCTTTTTTAACTCTAGCAATTAAAGTTATATTCTGGAATCAACCTTCTCCACTTTCATGAGTCTGAATTTAATGGCCATATCTACTTCACATTAGCCATTCTGGAATCAATCTTCTCTGCATTCAGCTTGAAATAAAACTTTCAAGTTACAATCACTTACTCGGTGTTTTGCTTTATTATACAGAGGAATAGATCTTGGATGACAAAGCACCTGTTATCGGAAGAATATAGAGCCGAAGTTGATGAATTTATGGAGCATGTTAAAGCTAGTGGGGATGATCTCGACTTCATTAGATGTCCATGTAATGAGTGCGAGAATCTCTATAGTATGAGTTTAGAAGATGTAAAATTTCATTTGACGACAGTTGGTATCGATCCAAGGTATACTATATGGATATGGCATGGGAAAGTTGATCCTAATGAAGTGTGTGAGGATACATGTGCGTCTATTTATAAGGACTATGATATGGATACTTTAAATGATGTGGCAAATACACTAGAGATGTTTCATGCATTAAAAAGGAACGACATTGAAGGAGATGATGAAGTAATTCATTGCTTGATGATGCTAAGAAACCATTATATAATGGTTGTAAAAAGTATACGAAGCTATCTGCGATAGTGAAGCTCTTTAGTATCAAGGCCAAGAGTGGTTGGAGTGATAAAAGCTTTTCAGATGTGTGGACATTGTTCGCCGACATGCTTCCGGGAGAAAATAAATTACCTGTAACTACTAGGGAGGCTAGGCGTTGCTTCTCAATATTTGGAATGGGATATAAGAGAATACATGCATGTCCGAATGATTGCATACTCTATAGAAAAGATTACGAAAATGCAACCTCATGTCCTACGTGTGGAACGTCGAGATATAAGGTAAAGAAGAATATGTCTGAACAAAGTCAGGAAGAGCAAAAGAAGGGCATCCCAGCTAAAGTTCTATGTTACTTTCCATCCATTTTACGCTTTAAAAGGTGGTTTCGATCGGTACAAACATCAAAGAATTTGACATGGCATATAGACAGAAGGGAAGTTGATGGCCAATTGCGTCATCCCGCAGATTCACTGACGTGGAAGACAATTGATGATAAATTTCCAGAGTTTGCAGCAGAAGCAAGAAACCTTCGACTCTCTCTTTCAGCCGATGGGATTAATCCATTTAGTTCACTCAGTAGTAGGTACAATTGTTGGCCTGTAATGTTAAATACTTATAATTTACCACCTTGGTTGTGTATGAAGAGAAAGTTCACATTGTTGACATTGTTGATATCAGGCCCCTAACAACCTGGAAATGACATAGATGTTTACTTAGCACCATTGATTGAGGATCTCCAGTTGCTGTGGAAGGATGGAGTTGTGACTTACGACACCTATCGGCAAGAATCTTTTACATTGAGAACTGTATTGTTATGGACTGTTAACGATTTTCCTGCATATGGCAACTTGTCTGGTTGTTGTGTGAAAGGATATTTTGCTTGTCCAATATGCAACGAAAATACTTATTCAGATAGATTGAAATATTGCAACAAGAACATTTATATTGGTCACAGAAGGTATTTGCCGCATAACCATTCTTTTCGATCACAAAGAAAGGCATTTAATGGTGACAAAGAGTTCGGAACTCATCCTGAACCATTAAGTGGGGAACAAATATTAATAAAGGTTGCGAGGATTCCCGTTTCTTGGGAAAAAAAGATGTTCCAGAAAAAGATATCAGAGAAGAAGACTTCAAAGAAGAAGAAGGAAGCAGAAGGGCAAACAAAATTGACACCAAAAAAGAGGAAAAAGAAGTACAAAAAGACAAAGTTACAAGTTGTTGGAAGAAGAAAACTATTTTTTTGAGCTAGAGTATTGGAGATATCTTCCTATTAGACATAACTTGGATGTCATGCACATTGAGAAGAATGTATGCGATAGTATCGTTGGGACCCTATTAAATAATCCTGGAAAAACAAAAGATGGAATCAATAGTCGCAAAGATCTTGTAGAGATGGGCTTAAGGAAAGAATTGGCACCTCATAATAAGAAAAATGGGATTTATCTTCCAGCTGCATGTTATTCTTTATCGAGGCAAGAGAAAAGAATAGTGTGTCAAACTTTGCATGACCTTAAGGTCCCAGATGGTTACTCTTCGAATTTTAGATGTAATGTCTCAATGGAAGATCTAAAGTTATATGGTCTCAAATCCCATGATTGTCATGTTCTAATGCAACAACTACTTCCTGTTGTAATACGTGGTGTGTTGCCAAAGCATGTGAGATGTGCTATTATACGAGTATGTTTCTTCTTTAATGCCCTTTGTGCCAAAGTCGTGAATGTACAAAAATTGCAAGATATCCAAAATAATCTTGTGATCATATTGTGCTTATTGGAAAAATACTTTCTACCATTATTCTTTGACATAATAGTACATCTAATGGTGCACCTTGTCAGGGAGGTCGAACTTGGCGGTCCGATTTTCTTCCGATGGATGTACCCATCAAAGAGGTTGGTCTAGTCTGAACTTTGGTTTTTATTATGTAGTAACATGATTGATGTTTGTGTAATCATTTTTATCTTTATCATTTGTTCATTATAGGTTTATGGGTGTGATAAAAGGTTATGTGAGAAATAAGAATCGTCCTGAAAGGTGTATTACACAATGCTATATCGCAGAGGAAGCCATTGAGTTTTGTTCAGAATATCTTGAAGAACAACCCTCCATTGGAGTTCCTTCTACAAAGAATGAGGAAAAACCTATAGGAAAAGGAAATATCTGTGAAGTTGACAGCTTATCTTTGGACCAAGCACATCTTTATGTGTTGCACAACACAAATGATGTTCAACCTTATATCGAGTAAAGATGTCTATATTACTCTTTACTTAGTTTTATCTTTGGACCAAGCACATCTTTTTTTATATTTTGCTTTGTAATTAATAAAATTCTACTTATTACTTGATAGGGAGCACGAGGCTTACTTGAAAAAGCTGCACCCTCGTAGAGTGAAAAGTACAAAATGGTTAGAAGATGAGCACAATCGCAGCTTTATTAGTTGGTTACGATCAAGGGTATTGATTAAGCTACTATATTTTATGTCCACCTAGTGAAAATAAAATATTGAACTTAGAAAAAAATGACAGGTTGAGGCTGCACAAGAAGACCCAACTAGCAATGTCTCTGATGAATTAAAATGGATAGCTCAAGGACCTCAACATCACGTGACTAAGTTCCCAGGTTATGCAATTAATGGGTGTCACTATCAAACGAAAGATCGTGACGACGTACGAGTCAAGCAAAACAGTGGAGTGACTCTAGTGGCAAAGACTTTTCAAGTTGCTAGCACAAAGGACAACAATCCCATCATCCCAGATATGACATTTTACGGTGTTATCAAAGAGATTTGGTTGCTTGACTATTTCTCCTTCCGGATTCCCGTCTTCAAGTGTGATTGGGTTGACAGCAAGAATGATGTTAAGGTGGATGAACTTGGTTTTACATTGGTCGAGCTTAGTAGAGTTGGCCACAAGTCTGACTCTTTTGTTTTGCCCTCTCAAGTAAAACAAGTATTTTATGTTCCTGATCAATTGGATGAAAATTGGTCAATCATTTTATCGGCTCCTCAAAGGACTTATTATAATGAAGACAATGACGACGAGGGAATCGATTGTTTTGTTACAGATGAAACTTGCAATAAAGTACCGGATTTTGAGTCATTTGATGTTGTTGATGAATCACCCTCGACCTATTTACGTGAAGATTGCGAGGGAACTTAGATTGCACAATCCAAATCTTCTTGTTGAAATGTTGCTGCAAGTGAATTGTTTAAAGAAATATTGCTGCAAGTCTGAAATATTGCTGCAAGTGAAAATTACTCTAGTGACTCTATTTTGAGAACTGTTTCAAGAACTGTTTCATGGAAATCCCTCATCTTTATTGTCTTAATATATGTTTTTTTTCCTCAAAACTGTAGTCTATTTTTATCTCAGAGTATATAGGAGAAACTGTAGTCTATTTTGATCTAGAATTGTCTTAATATGAACTGAGTTTAGATTGAACTGAGATTCAAATTGAACCTGAGAATAGAATTGATTTGAATGTTTAAACTGGGTTGGCTTGAAAAACCTGAGAATGGGGTTTCATATATCAAAACTGTAGTTGGGTTTACTTTTATAATGTTAACTGGTATTCTTAATCTCAGATTTTGTTACTTATATCAAACCTGAGAATGGGTATATCTCAGATTTTGTTAGAATTATCAGGTTTGGTCTTCTTAATCTCAGATTTTGTTAGTTGTATCTCAGTTTTCAAGCACATTTTAGCAAGATTAATATGAATATAATTATGCCATTTATTTGTTACAGGCTACAAAGTACAGTGAGGATTCCGGGGAACAAAATTGTAGCCGGAAAAAAGGTAGAGGGGAATCAAAATCCAAAAAAGTCAACAAAATCAAAGATGATGAAGAGAGGATAAAGATCATTTATAACGATGTTGGGCAACCAATTGGTGAAGGAAAAATTAATTTGGCAACTTACTGCGGCATTACAGTAAAGTCCTTAGTAAAAATAACTTATCCAAATTGGCATAAAGTGCCAGAATCAGTTAAAAAGAGCTTATGGACTGCTATTCAGGTAAAAATAATGTGTGTTCCTGAGAATTTCAGTTTGAATGTTCCTTTGTATGCCATGTTTCTTGACATTGAATTAACTATGCAATGTTTGTTCCTGAGAATGCATGGCTGTTAATATATGCAATGTTTGTTCCTGAGAATTTCAAATATCACACTGTTATCTCTAAACACACTGTCACTCACACTCACACACACTCACACACAAGACACAGAATACACTCACACACAGGACACACACTCACACACATGACACACACTCACACACATAACACAGGACACACAGGACACACACTCACACACAGGACACAGGACACACTCACACACAGGACACACACTCACACACATGACACACACTCACACACAGGACATACAGGACACACTGAAATGTTTGTTCTCTACTGCTACTTACTGTCACTCACACACACACACAGGACACACACATTTTAGACTCCCAGCCTGTCACAATTCTGAGAACCCAAACCTATCTACAGCTCACTGAATTCTCTATATAACACACAAACACATGTACAAACTGGAAACCTATCTACATACCATATATGCATTGCCTGCACATATATGCATTACCAGCTTTTGATAATGTGTTTTTCCTGAGCTTTAGATTTTGTTAATTTGGTGTTGCATATATGAATTGCCTGCACATAGAGAGCTCAGGTCTGGACATCAAGTTCAGATAAGTAAACTAAGTTCAGACTTGAATTCACTTGTTCACTACACCATTGAATGCTTGAATTCAAGTCTGAACTTATTCAGACTGGAATGCTTTACATGTTATGCACTATGTTATGCACTCATGTATAGATGCTGAATATTTATTTTCTGTTGTAGGCCAAATTTGACTTGGATCCAAATAGTCAAGCCTTTGTGTTAGCATCCATGGCTCGGAGTTGGAGGGCATTCAAAGGTCAACTCTCCAAGCATTGGATTTATCCGAATGAGGGCAATCGTGAGCTTCTCAAGCACCCTCCACCAAAGTACTCGGGGATCTTGAAACAATCTGTGTGGGAGGAATTCGTCAAAAGCAGACTGTCTGCAAATTTTAAGGTTAACTTGTCAAAATTATTTTTTTATGTATAACAAGGATGACTAGGTCCCTATTATATATATCTTATTTCTTCTCTACCTTCATGTGTTGTAATCATAAGAAAATGAGCAAGGAGCAAAGTGCACGGAGAGCCAAGGGCAAGTTTCCTCATCGTTTAAGCAGGAAGGGATATGCCGGTCTTAAAGAGGAGCTGGTAATGCATATTTGTATATCAGTTAACATGATTTACATGTGGACATATATATTATTATAACGTGGTTTTTTCTTTCAAAACAAAGACGATAGTTGGGGATACAATATATAGATGACAGAAGTTTTTTTTTGGACAAAAGCACGAGTTAGTAAGGACGGTACATTTACTGACGATGGGACCAAGGACGTAGCTATGAAAGTGGTGAGTATATATCGTCCAGTCTATTAAGAGGAATCCTGCTTATCAACATGCTTATATTTCTAAAACCTTGTACTTTTTACAGGAGGAATACATCAAACAAAAGGAAGATGGGAGTTTGGTGACCGAAGGAGCTTCGGATATTCTAACCTTGGCGTTGGGCACTCTCGAGCATTCGGGACGTATTTGGGGTTTGGGATTAGGACGGACACCAACGACCTATTTCAAGCTTCCAAAACGGGGAATGAAAAAACAAAATGAACTACTCAAGTCCCAATTGGAAGAGGAGCGTAAATGGAGACAAGAATTGGAGATCATGCTAAAAGAATTTCAAGCCCAAGGAGCTTCACAAATATCTGAGAAGGTTGCTTCCAATACCAAAGGAAGTGGTAATAGGAAATATATAATGTCTCGTAAGAATGAACACGAGTCACTTGGAAACAAGAGTCCATCATATGGTTCTAAGGTAATGCTTATTACAGTTAGTTCCATTTCGTCTAATAAGCTTTTCTTCTTCTATTTTTGTCTAATATGTTTATTCTAATATGCTTTTTTATCTTCTATCTTCTTTGAAAAGCTGAAACAGAAAAAAAAAGTTAAGCGATCAAAAATTCTTAACATATCCTACATCAGACATTGGCATGGTAAGTACATATATTCAATACATAATCTTTATTCAACAACTTAATTATAACATGTAGTAATTATATCGAGAAATAACTGTTTCTTATTTTGTTTAGGGAACCAAATGTAAGCTAACAGTGGGCACAAAAGAAAATTTTGTTGCCGAAGGAATTGTCTTTGAAGGGTGTGGACCAAATGAGAAAATTCATAATGTTGAATTAGGAGAACATAATGTTAGGGTTTCAATATAAAATCCCTTCAACCTACTGTAAGCCTTCCCGTGCCACTTCATTGAAAAATGGAAGTTGTTAAAGATGAAATTGGGTCTTTAGTAGCTTGGCCCAAAGACTTTATTGTTGGTGGTCTTGAGGTAATATTATTTAATGCTAGTGTCAATATCTTTTATGAAATTGTCGAAAAAAATTCAATATGCAACAGGTAAGTACTAAACCAATTGAATCTGACAATGTTCAACCTTTGAAGGTTGCTAGCTGTGGTAGGGAGATAATTGACACTTTCGGAGAGATGGTAGAAACCATTAAGGATACCGACCCTCATCTTAAAATACCATTGGAGGAAGGAATGTTCGGAAGCTTTATTTATCTTGTTATCTTTCTAAAATTGTTCTGCTGGAGTTATGTAGGATGCAATGGCTAAATGTGAATCCTGTTGTTGCCTACATGAGGTAAGAAATATGAAATTTATATTCTGAAATTTTGATTTTGAGATTGCCACCATATTTAACTATTCTTTTGGCTTTAGGTTTTTGCTTGATAAATTTCCAAACTCTCGGGAGCTTTTGATAATGTTCAACCCTTCTGCTATGAGTAATGCATCCGGGCCTGCAATAAGCAATCTGGTTAGAGAAAGGCTCCAAGAGGCTAAGAAAACCCAAATTTGCTTCATTCCATTCATTTACAAGGAGTAAGAAGTTTTAATCAAGTAGCAAGATTTTTCTTTCCTATTCAATAACCAATGTGCTTTATTCCATTCATGTTCCCTTTAATGTAGGAAGCATTGGATTTTAATTGTTGTTGACCTCTCTACCTTTAATGTTTACTGGTTGGACTCGTTGTGTTTTAAACCGAGAGGATATATTAAGTTGTTTTTCAATATGTGAGTGAAATTATTATTATTATTGTTAATATTTTAATACTGTGTATATTCTGATGTTAGTATATACAATTATTTTCTACTAGTGGCCTCAACACAGCATATATTGGTGGTAAAAGATCAAATAGAAGTCCTACTTGGAAATTACCCAAGGTAATCAAACTAATATATGACTTATAATCATGGACATTATATTCTCTAACAAATAATATCTTCATGTAGGTCCTGAAACAACCTGGAGGTTATGAATGCGGATATTTTGTTATGAAATATATGCGTGATCTCATGGAAGACCCCTCTCCTACTATTGAGTCAAAGGTAAGTTGTTCATTAATTTAATTCTTAATTACTTTTCTGAAATTATACAAACTAATGTAACTATTTTTTGACTTTTTAGCTAAAAAATTGGCTGGAAAATCAACATTCACGCATGAAGAAATAGATGATGTCCGATGCAAATTCATCGAATTCGTTGCCAATCATATGGATACATGAGGGTCAAGGTAATATCCTTAACAAGATCCCCTCCCTTTTACCTGCTCTTACTTCTAACTGTTCTGCGCCTATACAAGATGTTACTGTAATTGGTCAGAACATGGTATACCCCTTATTAATCTAACCTTTGTTCACTAAAGGTGTACTATATGGGAATTGAAGGTTATTTCTTGCAAGGTACAGCAGACAAGCAGTAAAAGGATAGAAGTATCTAGAGTATGCTTGACAACAACCCAGTACCTATCCCTTTACTGGAACACCCCTATAACACGACACATGGTGAAACACATGCCTATATATACCTGTCATTGACACTTATACCAACTTGACACACAAAGCTGCTTATGGATGAATCACTTATACATGGCCTCCTAATCTCTTACACATGTAATTCCCAAGGCTGTGCCCCAGTTCTTTGTCTGCCTCTTGTACAGAGATCTCTGATACCCTACATGTCCAATTCGACCATTGATACTCTAAGGGTACACTAAGTTTCCTAGATTGCCTGTACCTGTCCATATGTGTATGTTGTTGACCTAAATTTGTTACCAGGACTTGCATACCTGTCATACTCTAACATAAAACAAATACTCACTCATTAACTGGCACTGGCTCACTGCTTGTGTAGGCCTATGGCCAATAGCCTACAGCAGGTCAAGCTGGAGGGGGGGGAGGGGAGGGGAATGAGTCCCCTGCTGTGCTAATGTAGCCCCCTGCTTTGGCCTGGCCTGCTGCCAGTTGCCCTACCTGCAGGCAATAGCCTCAGGCCTTAGCCCAAGATCTGCTGCATCAGTGGCCTTAGCCAACATCTGCTGCCACTTGCCTACAGTAGGTCAAGCTGGAAGGGGGAATGAGTCCCCTGCTGCTGCTAATGTAGCCTACTGCTTTGGCCTGGCCTGCTGCCACTTGCTCTACCTGCAGGCAATAGCCTCAGGCCTTAGCCAATATCTTTCTGATAGTTATACATATATATACACAAGATGAATCTGACAGAAACTCCATACAACAGTTTCCCACAACATATGTTGAATTGTGATCTTAATGTGTTACATATATATACATCATTATATCATATTTATTAAACCTTATTTTATCTTTTGCAGGGTACATGTGCTTTGGACACAGGTCTTCATGTGACTAAGTTGTATGTTATGGTGTGGGATGTTTTCATGTGGATAGTTTTGATGTAAAGTGTACTAGCTATATTGGATACTCTATATATTTTTGAGAATATGTATATATATGGCCTGAGAAATGTAGAATGATAGCTAAAGTGTACTCTATTTTGAGACAATAGAATGTACCCTATTTTGAGACAATGAAATGGAGATTAATGTTACATTTCAATGTTTTGTTGTGCATTTGGTTCAAAGTGGTTGTTTTCGAATTGAATTGAGCAGTGTTTGGAATGTATAACATGCAGTATAGAGCGTTATAAATGTGATACAAATGACCAATCATAACGCTTTTAAAATGTCCTGACTTCCAACCATATTACATATTCATAACGGTTTTACAAAACTATCCATAACGCTTTAAAAATAAAACATAGTAGAAATTGAGTCTATTAATGACGTTTTGGGACGATTTATCTATAATGCTTTGAAAAATATTTATAACACCCGATTTCATAATGCTTGGATTAAGAAAAAAAAAGCGTCATGGTTCTTAATTAATGACGGTTTTTAGCCTTCATTAAAGGGTATTTTTGTTGTAGTGATTAACAAGTTATCATGTTTGGTCGCTGTAAGTTAGGCCAAGTACAAGATGCATGCAAGGTCAAGACATTACACTAAGAACTATATGAACAAGTATGGAGATATGAGACAAGAGGTCTCATGGCATGAATGGAGCTGGATAAATGGCGCTGGGCCAAATGATGCTGGGTGGCGCTTGGGCCAAGAGAGCTAGGTGGCGATGGGCCAAAGAGAGCTAGGTGACGCTCGGCCAAAGAGAGCTAGGTAGCGCTGGGCCAAAGAGAGCTAGGTAGCGCTGGGCCAAATGGCGCCAGCGATAGCACGGTGCCAGGTGGCGCATGCTCGCTAGGATGGCGCAGCACCAAAGGGCGCTCCGAGATTTGTACGGTGCCAAGGGGTGCACGTGCACTGGGATGGCATGGCGCTAAGGAGCACTGACTGAAGGGCGCGGCACTAAAGAGCGCACTCGCAACCGAGATGGCACGACGTTACTGAGCGCACGCGCACATTGTTCATCTTCCCTAACCAGCACCAAAAGCTTGGTTGAACCCATGAACTCAAAATGCCATAACTCCCTCAAACCAAGTCGAAATCGAGACTTCAAGGGTCTAAATTAGGAAGAACAAGATTTCCTACAACATGGAGCGACTGGTTTTTGAAAATACCATATTTTAATAGATCAAAACTAAGAAAAATAAGAAGAATCTTAAAACTTAGATCTACAAAAATCCATCCATCAAAACCAAAAATGTCAAGTTCTAAAGAGGCTTAGTAGTATGCAAGGAAGACAAAGGAACAATAAAACCTGAGATCCATCATGAAACAAGTTGTACTTGCCTAGGGCTTCTATGTAGGTGGGGAGGAGTAAATGGAGAAGAAGAAGAAGAAATAAATGAGAAGTAATAGAGGAGAAAGGAGTTGACTTATATATCAACCTCTCCATCTCAACCCAAACCAAACCAAACCAAACCAAGAAAAGCCAAACCGAACCAAAATAAATCAAGCCAAAGCTAAGCAAGACAACTCAAAAATATGGGTCACCTGACAAATGTCAGAAATCCGTTCACGTATACTGAAAATACGCATAACAAAAAATGGTAGTGACAGAGAGATATCTCGAAAACCCTAACCCCATTCTAACACATTGCCACCCCCAAACCTCTGGGAATCCTGCAGACCGCCGCGTGCCTCCGTGGTGGTCGTCGTCCAGGGGCGGTCGAGAACAAGATGACAGCAGCCGCAACACAAAGCAGCAGTTACAGCTGCACGGAGGCAACTTCGTGGTGACACATCTCCCTCACCGATCCATCGTTTCACGAACCGTCTTTTCTAGTATGATCACAAACTATACGTCTCAAAATCCCATCAATTAGTTTTAATTAATATAGATTAAAACCCTTTGAAAAATTGATGCGAACATCGATTTAAAAACTCTTTCGTAAACAGAAACAGGGCCGTCAAACATCCATTTTGGAAGGCCAAACTTGGTCGATCCAGTTAGGAAACCCAAACTCTAGTTGAATAACCTTGAAAAAAACATATAGGACTTCACAACCCTGTAGAAGCATGGAATTTCAGGCACATCTATAGGCCAGAATTCCTATGCGCTTAACACTACATGCGCCAGGGAGCTCTAACGAAGTACTTGGTACAGCAAAGAACAGCAAAAGTATAGACATCAAAAGAAGATTTTTATTTCATATAAAAGTCTATTACATGTCTAAAAAAGGCTTTACAAAGGAGAATTTCTACAAAAAGAAAGATCCTAAGACTACAGCCAGGCGCAGCAAACTGCCATACGCCTCCCGCCAGGCGCATCATCTGCCAGGCGCATCACTTCAGCGTCTCAGTCAGGCGTGTCTCTTCGGCGTCTCAGTCAGGCGCATTTATTTCAGCGCCTCAGTTAGGTGCATCACGAAGTCTCAACATATGCGCTCCACTTCGATCCGATCAAGTGCTTCGGTTAAAGGAGCAGCTTTGAACAGAATCAGAGTGGGCAGCCAACCCCACTCTAGCAGGAGAAAGAGCTCTCCAAAGCCCAAGGAAGTGGAGAGCACCACAATTCCGATCTGTGGCTCTTCCGGAATAACGAAGACGGGCCTCGAGCATCCCGATCTTTGGATGCAACAGGCACCTTCCGCCTGCCTCAGAAGCCCGCGACCCCGACTTTTGGATGTAACAGTCACCTTCAAGTGCATGAATGAAGACAACTCGTCGCATCTTCACCCTCGGGAGCATCTTGTCAACAGAATGCACTCGAGCAAATAAGTTCATTCGGGAAGACGTGAGAGAACGAGAAGCAAAATCTCTCCTTGTTGCTATTTATAGGTCGGGCAAATCAAACCCATGCGCCAAGTGGCGGGATCTCCGAATCCCGTACATTGAATTTGCATTTATGGTGATGAACCTGACTCTTCTAATTCAGCCAAGTCAATATAGCTATTTAAAGCATTGAAGAACTTAACGGTCGGACCAATAAAGATGCGTCATGCAAACGGATGCGCCGGTCAGAAACCGCACATCGTACAGACGTGCCCGTCAGTACCAAGCACCCTGTATGGATGCGCCCAACAAAGCACAGATCCATGCATCCTAATCAATATAGACCCGTGCACCCAGTGGGGTACAAATCGATGCGTCCCCCCACCAAGCAATTAATGCCAAAGTGACAGAATTGGCAGCACGTCCCCCGAGGACTGAACAGTTGGCAGCTTTTGTATAAAACGAAGCGTCGATGATGTCAGCGTTATCATTACTTTCCTTCGACGGTTACAACCTACGTGGTCGACCAACCACTCGCATGCGCCTCAGTAGCCATGCGCCTGAAGATTTGCATGCGCCTCAAAAAGCCGTGCGTCCAGACTGGTTCATAACTCCTGAAGGTTGTGAGCCAAAGTCTTCTCATGCGCCCAATCCCAGGCACATCTTATCAGATTACCCTCCACCAAATCTGAGATCTTTGAGCTACGGATACGCGCCACGTGTCCTTTGACTCAATTCATCCTATGAAGGGGTGCTAATCACCCAAGATCTCAGCAACTGAAAGATCCTCTCTCCTGCTACGTGCCAGCCCACAAATACAGTATGAAGGATTCAACCCACAAATGATGGTGCATCATCTGTGCGCCTCCCACAGCTTCAACCACGTGGCATCCCCACGTACAGGTGCATCCTATATATGCGTGCATGAGCAGCCCAACCTGCTGCTTATAAATAGTGGGATCATTTCCTTCTTATACACACACGCATACAGAGAGACAGACATATACGGAGATACTCAATATCTTCTTCCTCTCCGTAAGCTCCAGCACCCAGAGCAACTCAGACCTTCAGAGAACCGAGAACCGTTGTCAGATCGTCAACGGAGTCAACGCATTACCACTCGCTCCATTGATACAGGACCCAGCTATAAATAAAAGTGTACTCCTAGGACTACATCTAAGTCCTCTATTGTAATACTGTTCTGTTTGTAATTGAAATTATAATCAAAAGATTTTAATGGCAAACAAGCTGGTGACTCTGCTGGGGACCTCTTTCTCCTCCGCTGAAAAAGCTGTGTCACAATCTGACGACGTGAAGGTGGGCTCCTCCCACAAGACGCTGGTCGTACGCCTCAATCAACAGGCGTATGAAAAGTTCATCTCTGAAGGCAGTACAAGTCCTTCGAAGCGGCTGTCGAAGCCGAAGAAGACTCGCCAAGCCTGGGTGCGCAAGGTCGAGGCCTCTGGCACTACCACTGAAGGTGATGTGCCGAATCAGCCTATCCTTCCCGCTGACGTCCACAGCAGCCCAGATGCGCCTACAGGTGCAGCACATCCCTCGGGGAAGCGTGGGGCGGAACACATTCCCTAAACTTCTTCTTCTCAGACAAGGAAGATGCGTCGACGGAGCAGGGGCGCAGCTAACGCCCTACACGTTAACTCTGATGCGCCACAGAAGGCATCTGTCTTTGACAGACTTACTCGATGTTGTGGTGAGGATAATTTGGACTCTGAGTACTATGCGCCCCAGCGGGCTGGTACGAAGAAATCCAAGGCAGCACGGGCCATGCGCCTCGAACGTGCTATGCCAGCAGTGAGCCAGAGGCATGCGCTCACAATCATGCATGCTACAAATGGTAAACTATACAAGGTTGACTCGGGTGCTTCTGTGCCGCGAACGGGCCAACCTTCAAAGACCTCGTGCCATTTGGGTGCATCTGCTGCATTTTTAACCAAGCCGTGTGAGGCAAACTCTGTGGTCTTGAACCCCCGCGCCTACATTGGTTGTGCGTCTGAGGCTGGTTCAAGTCACTCTAAATGTTGCTCCCCTACTATTGATCTGGGCGTATCTTTTGCGTCGGATCAGGGGGTACGGCATTCACTTGACCACCTCGACGCTTGGCCTTGCCATGCGCCTGATAGGGTGTGAAGGTGGCACTCTCCTCCAACGATTTGCATAATATGATTATTCACAAACGCCAATCAGGAGAGTCGACTGACAAGCACAATATGCCCCTCACAGGGCACACCTGTGCTGTAGTCACCATCAACTGTTGTTGTAAGACAGCAGTCCCACAATGTGCCCCTCCTCCAACATCGCCTCGGGAAGAAGGTGTCAACTGAAGAGGAGCCAGAACTAAAGGTTGCTTCTTGCATCGTAGTCTCTAACTCCCCATCAATTCGAAAGGTGACTGGCAACTCCTCGACCTCATCCTCATCCAAGAGCCAGCCGAGGAAGACCAACCGTCCTGTCCTCAGGAGTGTTTGAGGGCACCCAGGGAAGAAAGAAGATCTCAGAAGAAGCTTGGGGTAGTCAAGCCCCTGCGGATCTTCATCCCGAAGACGAAGTTAGCCTCCCGAACATAGCTGGGGGTTGTCAAGCCCCTGTGGATCTTCAACCCGAAGACGAAGACATCCTCCAAAATATAGCTGGATTAGCCAAGACGAAGCTCCGGGGGATGTTCCTCTTCTATAAGAGAGCGAGGCTGAAAGTGAAGCTTCAATCGATCCATCCACTTCCAGTCATGTCATGGCAGTATACATAATGGGAGGTGGTGATACGGAGTCAGATGCGTCACCAACAGATCTCGTTCAGCGCATGGATACCTTGGAGGGAGGACTCAAAATCCTCTCTGCCTCCATACAGACACTGACTCAACCAGTGTTCGAGATACAGTCAGCTTTGGCTAGAGCATCTTCCACTAATCCTGACCCAGGAGTCAACGGGGAATCAAGTGTGCCCCTTCAATGGGTATCCTTGAATATCGATTGCCGCAAACCACTGTGTGTGTCGGAACCTTCGAACGTACAGCTCTAGACTGTACCACCTTCTCCGAGTCCCAGCTCCACGAAAGACGTGGCAGAGATGATCAGGGACTTGCGTGAGCGCTTTGAGTCGAAGAACAGACAGGAGGAGCGCCAGAAGATGGGGATCCCACAACCATACCCCCTCGAATAGAACAAAGTGGTTTATCCTCCCAAGTATAAACCAAAAACATTGACGCCATACAACGAAAAGGACTCTCCACGCCGTTATCTGACGTACTTTCAGTCTCAAATAAGACATCTCTCGAAGGAAGACACGCTACTCACCAGCCTGTTTGTCGGGGCATTGAAAGGAGTGGCTTACGACTGGTACTACAGTCTCCCTGACAACTCCATATCTTCCTTCGATGACTTGACGTCTCTCTTCCTCGATTGTTTCTACGACGGAGGGAAAGACATGACAATGGCGTCCCTGATAGAGGTGCATCAAAAAAGAAGGAGACGATTCGAGCATTCATCGAACATTTCCGACAAGCCTGCTTCAGACTGCCCCCGGGTATGCCAGAACATGTACTCCTCTCCTCCTGCAGCATGAACATGCTTCCTGCGATCAAGCTCTGGCTCAACTCCACTCCTCCTCCCGACTGGAGCTCATTGATTATTGAGGCTGAAGCAGCTGAAAAGAAGGCATACAATGCTCGCCTTCTGGGAGTCAGTTTTTCTGCTTTCGAAGACAAGAGAAAATAGCCTGATGCTAACAACCCTGGACGTGAGACGAAGGGGAAGCAGGCATTGAATGTTAATTCCTCCAAAGGTGCATAACCACCTACCCAGAAGCCTCATCTTGTGCCGAGGCCAAAGGAGGTCTATTCTTTCAACGATGAAGACACCTTGCAACTCTTCGAGATGCTGAAGCATGGTGACAAGATCAAATTGCCGGACCTGAAGTGACCCGACGAGGTTGGAAGAGTGGACAATCTGAGGTACTGTCACTACCATCGGTTTGTCGAACATCCAGCTCAGGACTGCTACATTTTCAAGAACTACATCCAGCGCATGATCAATGCAAATGTTATCTCCATCGACTATGAGGAGAAGACAATCTCGGCCAACCTGGTGTCACTCCAATTCGACACCTTGCCGCCAACTACAGCACAAGATAGCGTCGTCCCCATCCCAAAGACGACAATGGAGGTGGTCAATCTACAACCTACCCGTGACAACGTGAGTGGACTCATCCCACTCACCACATCTCAGGAAGAGATCTTATGGGTTCACCCAGATCTCATCTCCGAAGTTACTCAACCGGGGGTACGCTCTACCTCCAAAACCAAGGGCAAGAAGATCAAGTCTTGCCGTATGATCTCTTCCTCCATGAAATAGGTACTTCCTGTACAAATGCGTTCGCAGCTGAACGTCCAACCCGACGAGGCTGCCGTCGAGGTGGTGCCTCCCTGTACTGCCCCTGCTGCCGAAGAAGGAGGTCCATCCAGACTTCTAGCAGCTAATAAATAGAAGCACGTAGAGGCCCGTTTCGACAAGCCTTTACGAAGAGAAAATGCTTCCGGGCTTGCTAAGCCCCACAAATTTGACATACCGGTACAACTTGCCGGTACTCCCACCCGCTTATCTCTGTACGAGCTTCTTAGCCTTTCCAAAGACACCCGCAAAGCTCTCTGTGAAGCCTTGAAGGATGCGGAGTCCTTCATCAGTCAGGTCAAGCAGCCTGAGGATATCCCGATCACATGGGCGCACTGCCATTGTGCGGATGAGGTCATCCCTAACATAACCTTCACCCAACAAGATATGCTGCTCAAGCACAATCGGCACAACAGGCCACTGTATTATACAGGATATGTGGGTTCCGTCAAGGTGAAGCGAATTCAGATTGATCCTGGGTCTTCCCTCAGCATCATCCCTAGGACTCTGCTGTCAACACTGGAGATCCCAATATACTGTCTGGCGCCTTCCAACACTACAATCAGCGGTTTCAATGCTAGCAAAAGTGAACCGCTGGGCAAAATACGGCTGAAATGTCATATCGGTAACCTCCGAACCGAGGTGACTTGCTATGTCGTAGACGTTGACGTCAACTACAACCTCCTGCTGGGTCGCCCGTGGCTACATGAGTACATGGTGGTGCCATCTATACTCCACCAATGTATGAAGTACGTGTCCACCAACGACATCATCCGGACAGAGTTCACGAACATTGACCCTTTCAAGGGGGTCGAAGCCTACTTCACCGACACTAGCTTATATAAGTCGCTCGATGAAGGGGAAGCCAACGATGCTGATGACGAAGCAGAAACAGCGGCAAAGCCGGACATAGAGCCAGAGATGATTTTCGACGCTCCTTTGAAGATTCGACTCAAAGGGAAAATGCCTCAGATGCTGTCTCCCATGACCATCAAGCTACCTGGAAAAGCACCGGCTTCTCTAGGTAGAGCACCTACTGAAGCTCCCTTGAAGATACGGCTCAAGGGAAAACCTCCTCAGACGTCGGCTCCCCTTGTGGCAAAACTACAGAAGAAGGCACATTTCATCGAAGGCGCAGTCGAGGCACCCCTGAAGGTGCATCTTAAAGGCAAGCCTCCGCAATCATCCAAGCTGTAAGAGAAGGCCCACACAGCCCTCTCGAATCCCATGGTCAAATCTGTGATGAACTCTCCCGAACCAGCCCCAGTGCTCACAGATGAAGAGTTAGGAGAGTACATATCTGCTGATATAGATGCACCTTCTTTTGATAATGTAATCTCGCGGGACAAAATCTCGTATTTTATCAATAATAGAGTGTCTTTCAATTATTCTAGTCTTCTATATTAGAATGCCATGTATACACTAGATAATGCTCTATGGTCGTTACAAACACAAATAATGACCGTCAATTATGTAAATCGAGTAGTCCTGTCCCAAGGAGTCTGTTTTATAGTCCTACCGTGGAATCGGGATGAAGAACCCATCATCTTCGACAAAGTCAAGCGTCATCAAGACCTCCCGCCACTCGAGCCAGAACCAGATATTGGCAGAATACAAGTCTATCGGTACACGGACAAGGCAAAGTACCTCATCCAAAAGATGGGTTACGATCTGAAAAGCAATAAGGGCCTGAACTACGGCAAGGGTCGACGTCTTCCTCTCCGGCTCCCAACACCTAAAGGAAAGCCGCATGACTTCTATCATCGTACTCGACGAGGGGTAGGCTATGTCACGCCGCCAGCTACTCCAGAGAGTTCGGAGGCAGAAGCAATAGAACACTCCCATTCGTCCGAAGCATCAACTTGGGATTTCGATACCAGTATTGGCTCAGTCCTTAGGAAGGTGCTATCAGACAACATGGCATCTGCACAATCTCAAGAGGATGAAGGTGATGACCAAATACCGGAATTCTTTGAGGAAGAACCCTGGGCTCAACGTCTAGGAGCACAGTGGGAGTCTCGTTTTGAATTATACGAACCCGCTACCGAAGACGAGGTCGAACAAGTTGACCTTGGGGATGGATCTCCTTCCAAACCCATCTTCATCAGCAAGAGTCTAAAGGGAGAAGACCGGGAGTCTTTGGTCCAATTGGCCAGAGAATATATCGACGTCTTCGTCTGGAGCTACGAAGATATGTCGGGACTTGATCCTCAGATCGCAATACATAGACTTAACATTTTGCCTGATGCTAAGCCTGTAAAGCAACAACAACGACATTTTCGTCCTGACATCATGAACGCTATCGATCAGGAGGTGGACAAACTCCTAAGCAGCGGGTTCATCCGTGAAGAGCAACATCCGGATTGGGTGGCCAATGTCGTCCATGTCACCAAAAAGAATGGAAAGATACGAGTCTACATCGACTTCAGAGATCTCAATACTGCTTGCCCGAATGACGAATTCTCGCTTTCAATCACTGATGTGATGATCGACAATACATGTGGCTTTGAACGCATGTCTTTTATGGACGGGTATTCGGCTACAACCAGATCAAGATGTTTCCAGATGACGTAAAATACACGTCATTCAGGACTCTGAAGGGGGTTTTCTGCTACACAGTGATGCCCTTTGGCGTGAAGAGTGCTGGTGCTACGTACCAACGAGCTATGAGTACCATCTTTCGTCAACATCTGCGCAAAACAGTTGAATGCTATGTTGATGATATCGTAGTCAAAAGTCGTCTCAAAGGTGATCACCTACAAGACCTCAAGACAGTCTTTGATCTCATGCGAGCGCATCAACTCAAGATGAACCCCGCTAAATCCTTCCTTGGGATTTCTAGCGGAAAGTTCTTGGACTTCATTATTACGACGAAAGGCATTCATGTCGATCCCGAGAAAACCAAAGCCATCCTTGACATGGACCCTCCGAAGAACCTCCGAGAACTTCGAGGCCTGCAGGGGCGTCTGGCATACATCCAAAGGTTTATAGCAAACCTTTCTGGAAAATGCCAACCCTTCACCCAGCTCATGAAGAAGGGAGTCTCCTACGTCTGGACAGAAGAATGCCAGAAAGCTTTTGATGATATCAAAGCTTACCTGACGAGCCCGCCAGTCCGGGTGGCACCCGTCGCAGGCAAACCATTTCTTCTCTACGTCCGTGCCATCGATCATTCCCTCGGCGCGTTGTTGGCTCAAAACAACGATACAGGCTATGAGCAATCTATCTACTACCTCAGTAGGACACTGATCGGGGCCGAACACCGGTACAACCCCGTTGAAAAGGAGTGTTTGGCTTTGGTATTTGCCATCCAGAAGACTCGCCATTATATTTCAGGTCAGACAATTCATGTTATCTCCCGAGTCAATCCACTCAGGGTTCTCATGACAAAGCTGGGATCATTGAACTCCCGACTAGCTACATGGGCAATTCTGTTAACACCACATAATATGATCTTCGTCCCACAAAAACCCGTCAAGGGCCAAGTTGTAGCCGACTTTTTAGCAGTACACCCCATCCCAGAGTCCTCCAGACTCTATGAAGACATCCCGGATGAGGTCCAAGATTCAAATGTCATCGAAGAAAACTCTGTCTGGTAGGTGTTTTTCGATGGCGCTTCAAGAACAGGCCCCAAAGGCCAAATTATTGCAGGAGTGGGGGTAGTCTTAGTCTCCCCCGACCAGCTGGTCATCCAGCGTGCTTACTCCCTTTCGAAGTCGTGCTCCAATAATATGGACGAGTACAACGCTCTCATTATGGGACTCCAGCTGGCGCAACAGCTGGGGATGGATCATCTGGAAGCTTACGGCGACTCAAAACTCGTCGTTAATCAAATCCGAGGGCAGTATGAAGTTCGCCATGAAGATCTGGTTCCTTACCATGAAGCTGCATTGAATAACCTTCACCAAGTTCTTCATAGAACACGTACCTCGATTACAAAACCTGGAGGCTGACGCTCTGGCCGGTCTCGCAGCTTCATTAGCAGTACCCCTCGGGACTCAACACTACATCACGGTAGTTGGACGAGACTTGGTCTGTCCCAAAAATAATCTATGCACACAAATGGCCTATGCCATAACAACAAGTGCCGGTATTAATATCCGAGACTGGAGGTTCCCATTCATCGACTTCGCTGTCTATAGAATTTTCCCAGAAGACTCGAAAGAAGCCATCTCGGTCAGAAGGCGTTCCCTTCGGTTTTATAATGATACAGCTACTAAAATGCTGTACCGACGTTCCTTCGATGGACTTCTCCTTTGATTTCTATCCAACGAAGAAGCAACCGAAGCCCTTCGGGAAGCTCATGATGGGACTTGCGGGGCTCATCAACCTGGCCCTAAGTTGTAGAATCGACTGCGATGCATAGGTTACTACTGGCCAACCATGGCAGCCGACGCCGTCGACTATGCTAAAAAGTGCCATGCATGCCAGCTTCACTCCGACTTTATCCATACACCATCGGAACCACTACATCCTACGGTCGCCTCTTGGCCCTTTGAAGCTTGGGGCATGGACATTGTGGGACCTATCACCCCTCCTTCATCGAGGGGACACCGCTTCATCCTAGCCATCACCGACCACTTCTCCAAATGGGCAGAAGCAGTTCCGCTGACGGAAGTAAAAAGCTCTAGGGTGAACAGCTTCATTAAGCATCATGTCATCTACAGTTTCAGGGTATCCCGCAGGATTATCTACGACAATGGTCCTCAGTTCATCAGCCATGTTTTCAGCAGATTCTGTGACAAGAACCGCATTCAGAACGTGGCATCAACCGCCTACAATCCAGCAGCAAACGGATTGGCCGAGGCTTTTAACAAGACTATCGTCAAGCTACTCAAAAAGGCCGTGTCATCCAACAAATGCGACTGAAACGAAAAGCTCGGCGAATGTCTTTGGGCCTACCGTACAACGGTACGGACTCCGACGGGTAACACCCCGTTCTCCTTAGTCTACGGGAGTGAAGCGGTACTGCCTCTTGAGATCCAGATACCCTCACTCCATATAGTGATCACAAATCAATTGACAGAAGAAGACAACCAGCATCATCGTCTGCGAGAATTGGAAGCAATGGACGAAAAATGTCTCCTAGCTCAGCAGCGTATTGAACTTTATCAAGTCCGTATATCACAGGCTTTCAATAAAAAGGTCAAGCAGAGGACTTTCCAAGTAGGCGACCTGGTCCTAGCAATCAGGAGGCCGATGGTGTTGACTCATAAAACACCAGGAAAGTTCGAACCCAAGTGGGAGGGACCTTTCATCATAGAGACAGTATACTCAAACGGTGCTTACCGACTCGCTCGACCGAACGGGGACTTGTTCATGATGTCCATCAACGGCACGCTCCTAAAGATGTACTACTCATGACATCTTTCAGACATGTACTTCCATCTCTACCCAACAAGGGAGTCAGTGGACCTGATCATCAGAGCTCACGTACATCTCCCCTTCACAAAATCATATGCTTTCGGAACCCAGTTGTTCCATGACATTCTATCCTCAGTAGAAGAACAACCACGTCTACAATACCTATGAGTTGCTCCTCTACACCATGTAAAGCAGAATCTTACATTACGTAGGATTGTGCTACTTATCATGTTTACCACGTCCATATTACCTCTGAGTAAACATCCCGTACGGACGACCCCTGCGTTACCGTACATCGATCGCAGAACTTCCATGTCCATATTACCTCTGAGTAGTTCCACGTATCCCTCCAGTGTCACTCCTACCGCTTCCATAACACCTCCGAGTAGGAAGATTCTGTTATTAAAATCTCGTATTTGCTACGTCCACATTACCTCTGAGCAAACATGTCGGTTCTTTCAAAACTTATTATCTGTACCTAAAAACTAAGGTGCGCAAAAGATAATAGGTCCACACAAATCACTAGTTCATGACAGCAAAAATGAACACACCACAGAATTCTTTATTTTTTATTTAAAAGTGAAGGATTATATCCCCAGCAGAAGTTGCAAACTATAAAATAATAAAAAAGGGAGAGAGACTACAATCCCTAAGCATCACTGGGATTGACAGAAAGCTCTTTAAGCCGATGCGTCAAGTCTTCCGCCCGAGTCTCTGCGGTCGCTAAGACCCGGCGTTCGGTTTCTTGACGCATCACCTCTACAGCTTCAGGGGCAGTATCATTCTCATACTTCTCGTCTAGCTGTTACCGCTGGTGGGTCAGGAAAAGAATCTGGCGGATAAAATCTGCTTCCTCCTCCTTAGATGCTACATGTTCAGCCTGGACTCACTCAGCATCTAACAAGAGTTGGGCTCGTTGGTCTTCAAGGAGGCAGATCTTGGCAGTGACCTCCGCTATGCTAGCTTCCAACGAGGCTCGCAACTCTACCTTTTTTTGCGTAGATTGAGATAGCCTCTCCATCGCAGCCACAGCTTCGACCACCTCGCGGACCCACACAGCCACCGTGGCCTGATACGATGACTCGACTTCAGCTACCAATTTCTCCTTTTTTGCTTCTATCAGAGCAGAAAAGTTATTTCGTCGGATACTCTGAAGCTCGGAAAGAAGTTGGTCGAGCTCGGCCACCGATGCCTCTAGAATCTTGGCTATATGATCGTGGCCCTGGTGAGAACGTATGAGACCAATGTAAGGAAGCGCCATGGCTTTCGCCATCGCGAAACTCCTATTTGTATTTATCACTGTCGATACACCTCTCTGCAGCATCTTGTACACTGCCTCAACAACAAACTTCACATACTCATCCGCGTCTGCCAACACCTGAGGCGTCATAGCAGGAGTTGGAGGAGCTACTCTGGACAATGGACCTGAAAAAGATCCACAGACTTTAATCTGCGTGGTTGAAATCTCGACATCAGCGGACTCTCCCTCGATGGGGACTTGAACTTCGTCGTTCGCCAGCGGAGCCAAGTGAGCGGAAGGAGCCGAGTGGGGCGTCGATATCGTCCCCCAAGTGGAAAGAGCAACAGAGGGTTCAACCAGCAAACCCTTATCCTTTTCAATTTCGGAGAGACCACCGACGTTTGGGGCTGTCTCCTTCATCTCCAAAATACTATCAGCAGGCCGCACAGGACCTTCCTCCTCCGGCAAAATAGTAAGATCAGCACCTGTTTCCTGACTTGGTTCCCCTGGAGTCAGGTTCGGCAGATGAGTCTTGCCTTCCTCATCGAATCCCTCTACGGGAATAGAATCTGTCGGTACCTCCCGATCGGCAGCCAGCTCGGCGTCCACTGCTGGGACTGGGATAGGGCTCGACAACGGTGTAGCCGACCTCCCTTTGTTATGACGAGGAGTGGAATCAGCCCTCTCCTCTGTTACAACCATGCCTGTTTCTCCTACTACAGGCTCGGAGACCTCTGGAGGAACGTCATCTGAAGAAGACGAACTCCATTCCTCTTCCTCTGGAAGCACAGCTTCTGCTGGGACCTTGATACCAGAAGCCCCTACGGCATCTTGTATCTCCACAGAAGTCACATCATCCGGATTCTCCTCCACGAGACACATCACAATCGACATAATGCGCTTATCAGATGAGCCCGTCACCCACTTTGGTCTGCTAGCACCCGATTTCGGAGTTCGGGATCTCCTTTTCAGTGGCTCCTACAAAAAGAAAGAATATGTCACAAAAATGGTAGAACTAACCAGACTATGGGGGACGTCCTTACCTCCACATGAGCCGATTCTGTTGACACCTCCGGTGACATTGCTTTCCTCTGTCTCTTAAGCGCAGAAGAACCGGCCTCTGTGCCGGCACATCTCTTCGGGCGATCAGCCGAGGGCTCTGTCTGAGTACCCTCCGAGGATACGGCAGGGGTATCTCGATAACCAACCTCTGGCGGGCTGTATGATCGAGCCTTCACCAACATATTCTCAGTTGCCTCCAATTGGGTGCCGATAATGAAACTGGTCTCCCTATCATATCCAGGGGATATGGTGTTCATCGCACAATAAAATTTGGCAGCTGAGAAAAGAATCGGTGGCTGCAGATTCAGAACTGGCATGGTAAAGCGAGCTCCGGTACATTCGGCATTGTAGTAATGCCAAGCTCGTGCCCCGTCCAGCAGACTCCCAATATATCCAGGCTGGTACTGGGGTTCACCAACATCAACTGGGCATAGCCGAATTGACGTGCGAAACGGCTCGACAAGTACGGCTCCAAGTAATAATGGTTTTTATTCTTGTACACCAAATGGGATGGTCGGATGCTTTGCAACCAACGGAATTCCTTCGGAGACAGAGTTGTTGCATCTTCACCCGAATTAGCTAAATCTTTATTTGCTTCGAAGTCGGTAAAAATATGACCAGCTTTAGTGATCTTCCATCCCTGAAGGTAGGATAAAACTTTTCTACAAACAGGAACACCCGTATGTAGCTATTTCCTCTGGTAGAAACGACGGAAGAATGCATCTTCGGCCACATGATCTTTTTTCTAGCCCGGACTCATCACGTTGGGATGGTGCAAAATCAACCACCCCATCAGATAGTGAAACGGCAGTTTGGCACGAGGAAACTTGCCGTTCTTACCTCGTTCGTGAACAACGTCACCTGCGAATTCTCGTAGACCTCGCAGCAGGTTGTATACCATTGCGGGGAGTAGAGCCAAGGGATGGCCAAAAACCAACTTCACAGCTGGCAGGATCAGGTTCTGGGTCACCCTCTCTACAGAGCCTGACCCGCCTGAAAAGACATGATCCCGGAGCCAAATAATCAGATAAGCAGCCTACACTGCTTTGGACGACATCCGATGAGTGAGGTGCCAGAAACAGCTATAAGAGCGCTCGTCCGATTCCCGGTCCACATTTTCCTGGGGACTCTTAACATTTAGTCTGCTCATTTCAGAGAGCACCTTAGTACTGGAAAGAGCTGGCAGAGTCGTGAACTGAGAGGGATCCTCCTTGTCTTGCTCAAAGATGTAATCCCTCTAAGCAGTTACATGGGACTGTGCCCTACCCTTATCCTTCTTCTGCATATAATAATGGTGACTCGCCACTTCTTTGAAGACGGCCATCATCCCCTCTTCTTTGTCC
The DNA here is from genome assembly GCA_029216955.1 of Iris pallida. Taxonomy (NCBI): domain Eukaryota; kingdom Viridiplantae; phylum Streptophyta; class Magnoliopsida; order Asparagales; family Iridaceae; genus Iris; species Iris pallida. The sequence goes on along the minus strand of JANAVB010033220.1, from coordinate 18,005,493 downwards.
CCCAGGACTTAGAATTCTTCGTTAGTCGGGAAGTACTCCTCATAGGGTTCTGATCCCCAAGGAAACTTAGACACCTCATACATTTCATGAAGTACAAGTCCTAGTTCCCATACCGGAGTGAAGAAGGTCCCGGTCTAGATATTAAACATCTCCAGGAGCGCAAGGAACATATGCCTGTTGATGTCGACGCCCACCTGGGTAGCATGGATAGGGGCAGTCAGCCCAATCTCTTTGAGCTCGGTTCAAAACTTTGTCAGAACCCAGAGTGTCAGCTTGCCCCACTTGGATACATAATGACACCATCCCTCTACTCGAAATTCATCTTTCGGGTACGATCGCTTCGATGACAGCATACGATTAACGAAAGTCGGAGCACCAAAAGCAAAAGTGTCGGCAGGAACGTCACTATAAATACTTCCTGGACGCATAGTTCGCCAGGTGAAAGAAGACCCAGCCCGCATGGCAGCCAAAGTATCCCTTTGGTTTGAGGTAGCATCGATCCTGATGGTGCCCGCCACCGCTCCCCCTGAGACGGGGTTAGCTCCTATGTCATCCTCCTCTTGGAAGCAAGCCGGAAGAAAGCCGTCAAAGTCCATTGACGATCGAACTGCTTCATGAACATGTGCACTCCTTTGGCTGAGAGGAACCAATCTTCCTTGATCCTCAATACCTTCGCTTCAGTAGAAGTGAGGCAATCCCCAAACAGGAACTCAGGCTTCAGGAAAGTCTTATTTCCAAGAACTACAGATTACAAATTGCCACGCTCCATCATCTGTGGAAGAAACGCATACTGTTGCTCCTTGATTTGGGTCATTCTCTCGGAAGACTGATCCAGCATGATGGCAGCTTATGCAGGATTTATTACCTCCTTGTTATAATCAACTCCCATCTGACAGAGAGCAGCGTCCAGAAGTACTTCATTCAAAAGCGGGACCGTCATCAAAACTGGCGGTCAGGGAAAGATGATAAAAACTCAGATATGTTAAAATAACAAAGAAATATATATCTGAGCGGAGTTCTCATCAGAAGCGTACACATTGAACCCAAGCTCAAGCGAATCTGAAAGGAAGCTTCAGCGCATCATCAGGACTCGAAGTCCATGCGCATCAGCAGGAAGCTTCAGCGCATCATCAGGACTCGAAGTCCATGCACGTCGGCAAGAAACTTCAACGCATCATCAGGACTCGAAGCCCATGCGCGTCGGCAAGAAGCTTCAGTGCATCATTAGGACTCGAAGTCCATGCGCGTCAGCAAAGAGCTTCAGCGCATCATCAGGACTCAAAGTCCATGCGCGTCGGCAAGAAGCTTCAACACATCATCAGGACTCGAGGTCCAAGCACGTCAACGTATGTGAGTTCTAAAAAGATTTTTTGTTCCTCAAAATACAAAAGGTACGACAAGGATGACAAAACCACCAATCATCGTCGGCCGAACGTCGACGGGCGTCCTGGAGACATCATCAGCATCGCCCTCTGTAGGCTCTTTTCCTTTGCCTCGCCCTCGGCCAGCACTACCGTGTTGAGTCTTGGGAGCCATTTCGTAAAAAGAAATTAGGGTTTTGGGAGAAGAACTCTAAAGAAGAAGAAAGCAAAGAGAGGAAGAACTCTCTCTCTCTCTCCATCAGACGCCTATTTATAGGCTTGTTCACATGTGTGAACCGATGAAGGGTAACGTCAGTCGTCGCCTGAGGTTCTATAAAATGATAACAGTAGATATACAAAAAGATCATCATTAATTATTTTGTTTATTACTGTAACATCCAGTTTTCTAAAATGAGAGTAATTTTGAAATTTTGTGTTTTAATTTATTTAATTATGATATTTAAATAATAATATAATTTTTGGTGATTTTTAATTATTTTAAAACTATTTAAATATCATGACTTGTGATTTTGATGTGCAGTTAGTAAAACCGTAGAGACTGTCTGCCCTAGAGCCTAACCATGTGGGTAGAGATTTTTATTTAGTATATTTAGCTTGAGGGTATTTTGGTCATTTTGAATTTATTTGAATTTATTATAATTATTTGGAATTTAATATATATTATTTTTGAATGGTGTGATTTTAATATTATTTAATTGATTGTCATGTGATTGTTATTAGTCCTAACCTAGATTGGACCTAACCTAGATTAGTCATAGCTAGTCTTTGTTGGCCTTGGTTAGTATTAGTTAGTATTGGTTAGTTGGTTAAGTCATGACTAGTTAGAATAAACTAGGTTGCAAGTTGATTAAAGGGGGAAACCTAGATTTTGACCATTGAATATACTAGATGGAATGAGAGCCCATAGATTGATTCCCCAAAACCCTAAACCTAGCATTAATGGCCAGCCACATAGGGCACCTATCCCTATAAATTCCCTCTTGAAACTTGTACCTCTTTTCACTCTTTCCATCATTCTAAGAACAAGGTTTGTTTCCTTTGAAATGTCTTCATAGTTTATTCATTAATGATCCATTTTCATTGAAATTTCTTCCATGGTGTTCTAAATAATGTCCCCCTACTGTTTATGGAGATTATTGGCAGGTTTGAAACAATTTGGAGTCATTGGATAGCTAGAGGAGATCTCATTTTTGGAGTTTTTCTTTGAGTAAGACACCTATAGGTAAATTCCTATTCTCCCTACCAAATTTTGATTTCTTTGCATGGTTAGGAAGCCCTAGGTGTCCTCTCTCTGTAGGAATAGGTTTTGCTAGGTTTTGTGTCCTTTACGTGTCCGTATCGAACACGTACCAGTCAGCAGTCGCAGGTGTTCGACGAAATACCACAGTGGGCATTTTATTCATATTTTCTATTTTTGTTTGAATAGGAAATTAGGTTTAAGGGTCGCTTATAGGTTTCTTATGGTTTGGATACATTTTGTATCATGTCGGAGTAGTACAGGACCCTTAGACACGCCTGCGCGCGCGTGTACTACGCTGCCCTGCTACCAGCACACTCGTAGGAGCTATCCAGGACACGAGGACGCGTGTCCTTTGACACAGGCCTTGGGGCAACGTCTGACACAACACCCCCAAGACCACGTGTCATTTGAGTCCGTGTCGGGTAAGGGATTCGACCCGCACTAGACACAAGCATGCTGTGCACTGACCCAGTTCGTGTGTTTGAGTTGTGTATGGTTTGGACACTTTCGTATCCTGTTCTTGGGCACGATACACTATGTATAGCACTTACACACATCAGTTATTGTTTACCAACCTATTGATTCGATTATTGATTGATATTTCAAATCGAATTTGGGAATTCCTATGATTTTCTGACACGAACTGTCATTGACATTTTTCTGAGAAATTTGAATGTATGTTAATTTGTTTCATGTGATTAATTCGAATCTAATTAATCCCTCTATGTCTGGGGTTTTGGTTACATGATTAGGATTGATGTTAACAATGAATTGGGTTTCGAATGGGTTGAATTGATGTGTAAACTATTATATAGACTGTTAGTTAACTGTCAATGCACTGATTTACCTACTGTCAGTTACCTTAATTCCTGAGAACACTTGTTTGGCACTGATTTTCCTGATTTTAGACAACCTATCCACTGCTATCTACTGATTCTAGGTTACACACGTATTGCACTGATTCACATTCATATATCACACACAAATGTTCACACACAATCTAAACTAACTACCCCCATTGGCACATTACCCTATTTTCCTGAGATTACTACACTGTTGCATTGACACAGACCTAATGTGACACCCTATCTCTTGATTTCACTTACACATTCACACATCACTGATTTTGATACTTTTTCCTATTTGATTTTTCTAACATATATGATACTGAAATCTGGACTGAAACACTGTTTGTCCTGAGAAACATGAGAATTTCCAGGTTACTTGAAGTTTCACTGACTTGATTTGGTAATTGCAATGTCTATTCCTATATTTAACTGAGTATTAGTTGCATGTTTAGGGTGATGTTAACTCAGGAATTGGGTTTTGATTAGTTGGGATTGAATGTGTAAATAGGATTTACTGTTAACTAGAAATCAAACTGTCATGATTGTTTTGATCCCTATGAATGCTGTTTTACTAAGATTCACACATTTTACCCCTAAAACACTGTTGTTGCACCCACAAACCTGAAGGATGGTTGGCACTTTTGAACTAAAATCTGGAATGTTTTCAATTCCTGTCATTTAGTTTAGAATACCTGAGAGTTAATGCCATTCCCTACTACCTACTGTCATCCATTTACACACACACCCAAATCTGAGACATACACCATAGTTTTCCTATGCATAACCTGAACACTAGCCTACATTGTCACCTATAGACACATATGACACACACCCTATGACACTTAAACACTCAACACAACCTACATGACACTGATTTTGACATTTAAACATACACACACTGATTTATATTTCTGTACACAGGAACACACACACACTAATGTCCTGCCACACTGTTTTGCCTCACACACAAATTTGAGACACATATACACACACTCATTACCACAGGGCACACACACAGGCCTCTACATAAACCCACACACACATGAAAATGGTTCTCCATTTTGAATACTGTTTGAATTCCTTAATCCTGAGACACATGACACTGTCACAAGGTATCACTGTCATTAACTAAAACCTGGGATTCATTCCTGAAAACCTGAGTTTACATGCTAACTATTGAACCTATAAACTGAGCCTGGATTCCCCATTTGTTTCCTGTACACAGGACACTACACACACACTGAAATGGTTTCCTGGACATTGTACACAAATAGGGACACTTCCTGTCATGCTAACATAAGTGTAAACCTAAACATGAGACACACATACACCTTGCCTAGATGTATATATATCCCCTCGCTATATGAATGTAATAAATATAACTAAATGTCTGATGTGAAATTATAAAGTGATATGTATATTTCTATTGGTATACATATATATGTATATAGAGATATACATATATATGGGTGTTTTGGCCTATATGTGAGATGGCTTTGTGTTTAGCTCATGGCCTATATGTGATTGTTATTCAATATTGCATAGCCTATGTATGTAATTTGTATATAGATGTATAGCCTAGAGTATTGCTAATTGCCTAAGTAGTTGGCCTATGGCCTATAACCTAGATGACATAGCCTAAGGTACCCTTGGGTGGTCTTGTGTTTATGAAATATACACATGTGTAATACCCTACAGACTAGTGTATGGTGTGTTCTAGCTAGGATAGACTGTTTAGGCCTAGTTAGACTTCATTGAGTCTAGGTTGACCTAGTTGACCTAACCTTGGCTATTTAGTTGACTGAAGTTGACCAGGTTTGACTTTGGTCTAGGATTAACCTAATATCATGTAGACTGCATCATAGTATCATGCTTTATTACCTGGACATGTTGTGACTTGTACTGTTCTGATTAGGAGCCAGACACCACTCCTCAGGCAGTAGTTTTCTTTCGGACATTCAGAATATCAGGCGAGTACATTCTCTGACTGTTTCAAACTTGCCAGGATTTATATTCTTGCTCTAGATTACTTTGCTTGATGCTGACACGTTGGTAGCACGGATTGGTACTATATGGATCTTTTCATGAGATAATATCTCCCTCGGGAGTATCGGATACTGCATGTTTTGTGCGTTTCACGAATCATCACGTATCTCTATATAATGCCTGTGGTTCGTATCACGTATTCTTGGAATACTTGTACGTATTTTATTGCATGATTTCCTGGCTTGGTATTTCCTTCTTGGCTTGGTCTATTCCTGGTTCAGGTTGGTTGGTTCGGCTTGGCTTGGTTTTGGTTGGGTTCATGATGAACCCAAGGTGAACCCCTACCTACCACCACCATTTGTATTTATTAGCCCTCTTTATTCTCTCTCTTCATTTATCATCTTCTTCTTCCTCATTTACTTCCCTACCTACCAGAGAAAGAAGAGAGAGGTCTAGGCAAGTGCAACTTGCTTCATGGAGGAACTCCAATTTTATTACTTCATTCTCTTCCTTACTACATTCTAAAGTACTTTAGTACTTGGCATTTTCACTTTCCATGGCTAGATTCTTGTAGATCTAGGTTTATTTTATTTTTGGATTTCTTGGGTTTTGATCTACTAAATCTTGTTACTTTCGAGTTTTGATGGTTCCATGATGTAGAGAATCCCGTTCTACCCCATTTTTGACCTATGGAAGTTCGGATTTGGGCTCTGGATGAAGGTTTTATGGAGCATAAAAGCTTGGGTTCATGGTGTTCTCCTTCTCTGAAATATGGAGAAGAAGAACAGTGCTTGACTTGACCGTATGGCAATCCATGCGGCAAGTGATTCAGCCGCATGGGCTGAGTCTCATTCTTAAACCGCATGAGGCCCTTGCGTCCTAGCCGCATAAGCCTGCTTCCATCCTGGGCCGCATGAATACGAATTGAATTGACCGCATAAGCCCTCAGTTCCTTCTAGCCGCATGGGGTCCCACTTGCCGTCAGCCGCATGTGCGTCCATCACTCCCGGCCGCATGGAATTGCCTTCCTTGACCGCATGGATCTTGTCCCGAGAGCCGCATGAACTCGGGTCCTTCAGCCGCATGCGCACCCGTTCCCCCGCTGGCCGCACGTGCCCCTACCCCGAGAGCCGCATGATCCCGATTAACCCAGCCGCAGGGACTTCTTTTCCGCCAGCCGCATGGACTTTTCCTAGTCTAGCCGCATGGGTTGTTCACCTTCCAGCTGTATGAGACCCATTTCTTTTGGAATCGCATGCGCCCTCCTGAATTGGCCGCAGGAGATCCAGCGGCCCTGGCCGTATGCGCTCTCATATTTGAGCCGCATGTGTCTTATCCTCTCCTGGCCGCATGTGCTCTTCTAATTAGGCCGCATGAGTCTACCCTTTCCTGACCGCATATGACTTAGCCGCATGGCTCTTCTATAGCCCTGAATATTAATATTTTATTAGATATTTTACGTCCATTTTATATCCTTACACCTTTTACTTGATAATCATGGATTTGTTTAGCATATTTGGAAATGATACCTGACATGACCTGATAGTGGCCCGTCGTGGCGCACTCCGGACAAGTACACTTGACATGATAAACCTGACATGATATATCTGATAAGCTGTTGCGATGGCTACCTGACATGACATGACTTGTATAATTTATCCTGGACATCGTGGGTGATTGTGCTTGTACAAATAAACCAGTCCTGTCTTGCATCATGTCTAGGGAGGGACTCCTGAGTACCACGGTCAGGAGTACCTATTGAAATGGACTAAGGTTAATAACTAGATTAACACATTAGTCATGAAGAGATTTCCCAGCTACAGGCAATCCCGTTACCTGGGTGCGCCTGGGATCTGTAGCCTGCCATCGAGTAGGGCACATTTCCAGCACACTGTCATGTGTTGCACCTTTCAAGCTACTTAAGGGTACATGCGTTTCCTGGACGGTGTACCCACCTGAATTCAATCCCTAATTTCGACCTGGGTAACCTGGATGGTCTGCAGGGCTTGTGGCTGTGGAATAATCTCACTGCATCTTGTTAGTAACTAGGCCTGTGATAACCCTAGTTAGTTAAAGTATCAAGCCGTAATTCTTGTTTGGCCGTGACATGATTGGATGGAGTCTAACCAGTCTAGTCTTGCCCTGATCCAGATTACTGCATGACCTGAATGCCTGTATTTATTTATTTTACCGATAAATAGTGAGAATTCCAAGTTCTGTTCAGACAAAGGGTTACAACCCCGGTCCTTGTTTAGTTTACGGGTTGTAATCTGGTTATCTGAATAGTTACATGGTTATCTCGTCGTATATCATTCTGATGTAATTTCTTTATTTCCAGTCCTTACTTTTATTTATATTTTGTGCTGATTGCTGGTTTTAGTTCCTAAGTGAAGCTTCCTTTGTGGCACTTGCTCTTTCTGGAATCTGACCCAGCTGGTTTTGTGTGGCCAGACTTCGGAGCAGCTCCAGAGGATCTACCGACTTTCCAGCCAGATGGTGGCCACTAGACGAAACCCTGGCAACGAGTGGGTCTATTTTTGATCTCCCACTTATTGTAAAAATATTCTTTTGAGGCGTTTAGCCGACGAGCACCTGTTTAGCTCGATTGCACTTTACTTACTGTCTGCCTACGGGCTGTAACATGATTGACAGATCCTAGGGTTGATCATGTATGACTAAACTCTTGCTAGTCCTCATATTTTGTAACGACTAGCTTCATGATCAGCTGAATATGTAATATTTGGGACGCTTATTATTGTATATTTAATGATCATATATCTTGTAACATTTACTTACTTGCTTGTGATTGAGACACTAGGCTTGTTCATGACCATAGGAGACTGTTGGCTTGTAGTAAACCCTCATGTATCTAGACAGCCGTGACCGTATAGCGAGATGGAATCCATTTCAATATACGTAGCTGGCTATGTCTGCCCCCGCTCTCCATTATTCTGGTTCTGGGGTGTGACATGGTTTAAGTGGTGGCCCATGCAGGTCTTGTAAATCAAGATATGTGAGGGTTTACCGAATAGATGTCTCAATCAGTATTCGTCCTTGATCTCTGCTCATATCTTCTAAATCCCTGGATTCTTGTCCTGATCATGTGCTTGTATCGTTGATCTGTCCTGGTCCTTCCTTATTGTTCCCTATGTCGTCTTCTTCAGCGGTATTGTTCCTGGACCTGCCGGTCAGTAAGGCGGAGCACCTTCCGCGGACCAGCAGCAACCCGGAGATCAAGCCCAGCATTCCGGAGTAGCCTCCAGAGTCGTGCCTTCTGATGGAGAGCCACCAGTTCAGCCAGTTCAGCCTGCCGAACCTGATGATGGCACATTAGTAGGACTCGTCAGGACCTTGATAGCTTCTCAAGATCGTCGTGGAGATGCCTTGCAACAGGCAGTGACGGATGTTTTGGCAAGAGGAGGTCATCAGGGTAACAGCGCGGCCAACAGCTTCAAGCGCTTGAACCCTCCATTCTTTGACGGTAGTGAAGATGCTATTGCAGCAGATGCATGGCTTCAGGATACTGAAGTGATTCTCGACGCAGCCAAGACTCCAGAGAACGAGAAGGTGGCAGTTGTGCGCCTGCAGTTGTTAGATCTTGCCCGCAGCTGGTGGGCAGCTCAGGCCGTTGGGTTAGCAGCACCCATTCCATGGATAGTGTTCAGAGAGAGATTCCAGACCAAGTATTTCAATGCCGTGGCTCGGTATGATCTGCAGACCAGGTTCACCAATCTGAAGCAAGGAGGCAGGACGGTCGATGGATATGCGGCCGAGTTTTCGAGACTCAGTCGGTTTGCTCCCACCTTGGTGGCAACCGAGTATGATAGAGCCCCGCGGTTCCAGCAGGGGCTTCACTTGGAGATCTTGTTGGCAGTCGAGCAGTTTGAGCATCAGACTTTTGATGCAGTCTTGAGAGCAGCCCGGAGGCATGAGTATACCTCCCAGAGGATTGTGGATAGGGTCGGAGGTCGGAAGAGATCTCACGGCCAGATGAATCAGTCTTCAGCACCAGCCCTGGCAGCCAGGGCCTTGACTATTGGAGCTCCGAGGCGAGCGGCCTCCGTGACGTCGGTTCAGCATTCAACCCCGACGTACCCTCAGCAGCAGCAGAAGCAGAAGCAGTCTTCCGCAGTGGGATGTTCTCATTATGGGAAGCCAGGCCATGTAGTGGCAGAGTGTCGCAGGACACAGGGGTTATGTCTGGCCTGTGGAGCACCAGACCATAGGGTTGGATCCTGCCCGAATAGGGGTGGTTCATCATCGTCCAACCTTTCCAGCTCTTCGGTGAGAGGACCAGCACCGGTCCAGCAGCAGCAGTACCCATTGTCGAGGCCCTTGCCGCCTCAGTCCCAGATGTTCCAGCAGCAGAACCCCCAGCAGCATGCACAAGCCCAAGCCTTGAGTCAAAGCAGGCAGCGAGGATTCCAGCAGAGGGGACCAGCACCCTGAGGGCACGGTCAGGCTATGGTGATGACCGCAGAGGAAGGATTGGCACCAGGAGAGGTAGTGGCAGGTACTATTCTCGTCAACTCCTTTCCAGCTTCAGCTTTATTTGATTCTGGTGCATCGCATTCTTTTATGTCTGCACGATTCGCGACACGGGTAGGATTGGAGCCCAAGTCATTATCAGTAAGGCTCAATATACTTACTGGTAACGGACTTGTGGGAGTAGATAAAGTGTTTTTCTCGTGTCGGATCGTAGTTAGCGGTAGAGAATTCCCCGCTAGATTGATAGAATTCCCGATGGCCGATTACGATGTGGTCTTAGGGATGGATTGGTTGAGGAACCAGTATGCTAGAATAGACTGCCACATTGGCAGGGTTGTTTTTAGCATTCCAGGCAAGCCAGAGTTTTCCTTTTCCCGAGGTGAAGTTGAACCTTCTCCTCCGATATTGCGGATGGCAGTAGCAGCAGTGCAGTTGCCCAGGATAGTGGATGAGTTCCCAGATGTTTTCCCAGAAGAGCTTCCAGGGATGCCGCCAGAGCGGAAGATCGAGTTTACTATTGACTTGATTCCCGGGACAGCCCCAGTGTCAGAGAGAGTCTACAGGATGGCACCGTCAGAGTTGGAGATATTGTACAAGATGATTGAAGAACTTCGAGCCAAGGGATTCATTCGTGCTAGTGGATCGCCTTGGGGAGCCCCGATGCTTCTTGTAAAAAAGAAGGATGGTACGTCCAGGTTATGTGTTGATTATCGTACCTTGAACTCAGTGACAATCAAGAACAGATATCCTCTTCCGAGGATAGATGACTTGTTTGATCAACTCAAGGGAGCTTCAGTATTCTCGAAGATTGATTTGCGCTCAGGTTATCATCAGATCAGAGTCAGAGAGCAGGACGTCCCGAAGACAGCTTTTAGATCGAGGTATGGGCATTAGGAGTTCCTTGTTTAGCAACCAATGCGCCGGCAGTATTCATGGACCTCATGTATCGCATCTTCATGCCTTATTTGGATCAGTTCGTGATCGTGTTCCAAGATGACATCCTGGTCTACAGCAAGAGTGAGGCGGAGCATGAGCAGCATCTCCGTGTGGTTCTTCAGACTCTCAGAGAGCACCAGTTATATGCCAAGTTCAGTAAATGCGAGTTCTGGCTTGATCGCATATCGTACTTGGGTCATATCATCACCAGAGGAGGAGTAGAAGTCGATCCCCAGAAGATTGTGGCTATTGAGTCGTGGCCGGTGCCTAGCACAGTTGCAGAAGTTCGCAGTTTCCTTGGATTGGCCGGCTATTACCGACGATTTGTATCAGATTTTGCTCGAATATCAGCGCCATTGACCCAGTTGACCCGCAAGGATGCGCAGTTTGCTTGGACAGCAGAGTGTCAGAGTTCTTTTGAGCAGTTGAAGCGAGGCCTGATAACAGCTCCTATTCTCACGCTTCCAGATGGGACCGAAGGATTCTCAGTGTATTGTGATGCTTCGGGCAGGGGTTTAGGATGTGTTCTGATGTAGCATGGGAAGGTAATAGCTTATGCGTCACGACAACTTCGTGATCATGAGAGGAATTACCCAACCCATGACTTGGAGCTGGCAGCGGTAGTGTTTGCACTTAAGTTGTGGAGGTACTATTTGTATGGAGATAGGGTAGAGATTTTCACCGACCACAAGAGCCTGAAGTATGTTTTCACTCAGAAGGATCTTAACATGCGTCAGAGAAGGTGGCTGGAGCTTCTTGTGGATTATGATGTCAACCTGCAGTATCATCCCGGGAAGGCCAACGTTGTTGCAGATGCTTTGAGCAGGAGAGCCGGAGTTTATTTCCTAACAGCGCAACCAGAGCTGTTAGCAGATCTTCAGAAGATGGGTATAGAAGTTGTTCTCCCTTCCAGTGTGGCATTGATGGCCAGTATGCAGGTTCAGTCCACTATAGTCGAGAGGATCCGGATGGCGCAGTCGACAGATTCCAAGCTTCAGCGACTCAGAGCAGAGTGTGAAGCAGGACGAAGACCAGAGTTATGTATTCATGAGGATGGTACACTTAGGCATGGTAAGCATCTTTGTGTACCCAGTGGAGATATCAGACAGGAGATCATGTCAGAGGCGCACAGTTCTCAGTATTCCATCCACCCTGGCAGTACGAAAATGTACCGTGATATCCGTCAACACTTCTGGTAGAATGGCATGAAGCGGGAGATAGCTCGGTTTGTCTCTCGGTGTTTGGTTTGCCAACAAGTTAAAGCTGAACATCAGAGACCGGCTGGACTTCTTCAGCCCTTACCGATTCCAGAATGGAAGTGGGAGCATGTGACCATGGATTTTGTGACTGGATTACCTAGATCCCCAGCTGGTAGGGATGCTATCTGGGTTATAGTTGATCGGCTCACGAAGGTAGCTCACTTCCTCCCGTTCAGAGTTGGTCAGTCGACGGCTCAGTTAGCAGAGATATATCTCCGACAGATTGTCAGATTGCACGGAGTACCAGTCAGTATCACCTCGGACCGAGATTCTAGATTTACGTCACACTTTTGGCGTAGCTTGTAAGAGAGTTTGGGGACTCGCCTCCAGTTCAGTTCAGCTTATCATCCGCAGACAGATGGTCAGTCGGAGCGTACGATCCAGACTCTTGAAGATATGTTGCGGTCTTGCACACTTGACTTCGGTGGTTCATGGGAAGATCACTTACACCTGGTGGAATTCTCGTACAACAACAGTTTCCAGGCCAGTATCCAGATGGCACCGTTCGAGGCACTGTATGGTAGGAAGTGCAGATCCCCACTAGCCTGGGATGATATTGAAGAGAGACAAATACTTGGTCCAGAAATGATCGCTCAGACAGTTGAGGTGGTCAGGAGAGTCCGAGATCATCTTAGAGTTGCCCAAGATCGCCAGCGCCATTGGGCCGATTCTCATCGGCGTCCTCTCGAATTCTCGGTCGGCGATCATGTATTCCTGAGGATTTCGCCTAACCGTGGCGTTATTCGTTTCGGCGTCCGGGGAAAGCTTAGTCCTAGGTATATAGGACCATTCGACATTCTGGAGTGAGTAGAAGATGTATCCTATCGTCTCGCTCTTCCGCCGTCGCTAAGCGAGGTGCATGACGTGTTCCATGTATCCCAATTACGACGGTATATCCCAGACCCGAGCCACATCCTGGATCATTCGGAATTGGTTGTTGGTACCAACCTTTCGTATGAGGAGAGGCCCGTGTCTATATTGGACCGGAGAGAGAAGATCTTCAAGAACCAGACTATCAAGTTAGTCCGGGTTGCTTGGGGTCATCACTCTTTGGGGGAGTCAACATGGGAGCGTGAGGATGATATCCGATCGCAATATCCGGACTTGTTTGACTCGTGAGGTATAATGTCTTTCTTATGCCTCATGCCTTTGATTCCTTGCTTGCATGATTGATTGATTGCCTAGAATAGCTCACTTGTTATTAGTATAGCTTGTCATTGCTCCTCTAGCCTCTTGATTAAATTCCGAGGACGGAATTCTTTTAAGGTGGGTAGAGTTGTAATGCCTGTGGTTCGTATCACGTATTCTTGGAATACGTGTACGTATTTTATTGCATGATTTCCTGGCTTGGCATTTCCTTCTTGGCTTGGTCTATTCCTGGTTCGGGTTGGTTGGTTCGGCTTGGCTTGGTTTTGGTTGGGTTCATGATGAACCCAAGGTGAACCCCTACCTACCACCACCATTTGTATTTATTAGCCCTCTTTATTCTCTCTCTTCATTTATCATCTTCTTCTTCCTCATTTACTTCCCTACCTACCAGAGAGAGAAGAGAGAGGTCTAGGCAAGTACAACTTACTTCATGGAGGAACTCCAATTTTATTACTTTATTCTCTTCCTTACTACATTCTAAAGCACTTTAGTACTTGGCATTTTCACTTTCCATGGCTAGATTCTTGTAGATCTAGGTTTATTTTATTTTCAGATTTCTTGGGTTTTGATCTACTAAATCTTGTTACTTTCGAGTTTTGATGGTTCCATGATGTAGAGAATCCCGTTCTACCCTATTTTTGACCTATGGAAGTTCGGATTTGGGCTCTGGATGAAGGTTTTATGGAGCGTGGAAGCTTGGGTTCATGGTGTTCTCCTTCTCTGAAATATGGAGAAGAAGAACAGTGCTTGACTTGACCGCATGGCAATCCATGCGGCAAGTGATTCAGCCGCATGAGACTTCTAGCCGCATGGGCTGAGTCTCATTCTTAAACCGCTAGAGGCCCTTGCGTCCTAGCCGCATAAGCCTGCTTCCATCCTGGGCCGCATGATTACGAATTGAATTGACCGCATAAGCCCTCAGTTCCTTCTAACCGCATGGGGTCCCACTTGCCGTCAGCCGCATGTGCGCCCATCACTCCCGGCCGCATGGAATTGCCTTTCTTGACCGCATGGATCTTGTCCCGAGAGCCGCATGAACTCGGGTCCTTCAGCCGCATGCGCACCCGTTCCCCCGCTAGCCGCACGTGCCCCTATCCCGAGAGCCGCATGATTCCGATTAACCCAGCCGCAGGGACTTCTTTTCCGCCAGCCGCATGGACTTTTCCTAGTCTAGCCGTATGGGTTGTTCACCTTCCAGCTGTATGAGACCCATTTCTTTTGGAATCGCATGCGCCCTCCTGAATTGGCCGCAGGAGATCCAGCGGCCCTGGCCGCATGCGCTCTCATATTTGAGCCGCATGTATCTTATCCTCTCCTGGCCGCATGCGCTCTTCTAATTAGGCCGCATGAGTCTATCCTTTCCTGACCGCATATGACTTGATAAATCTGATAGTGGCCCGTCGTGGCGCACTCCGGACAAGTACACTTGACATGATAAACCTGACATGATATATCTGATAAGCTGTTGCGACGGCTACCTGACATGACATGACTTGTATAATTTATCCTGGACACCGTGGGTGATTGTGCTTGTACAAATAAACCAGTCCTGTCTTGCATCATGTCTAGGGAGGGACTCCTGAGTACCACGGTCAGGAGTACCTATTGAAATGGACTAAGGTTAATAACTAGATTAACACATTAGTCATGAAAAGATTTCCCAGCTACAGGCAATCCCGTTACCTGGGCGCGCCTGGGATCTGTAGCCTGCCGTCGAGTAGGGCACATTTTCAGCACACTGTCATGTGTTGCACCTTTCAAGCTACTCAAGGGTACATGCGTTTCCTGGACGGTGTACCCACCTGAATTCAACCCCTAATTTCGACCTGGGTAACCTGGATGGTCTGCAGGGCTTGTGGCTGTGGAATAATCTCACTGCATCTTGTTAGTAAGTAGGCCTGTGATAACCCTAGTTAGTTAAAGTATCAAGCCGTAATTCTTGTTTGGCCGTGACATGATTGGATGGAGTCTAACCAGTCTAGTCTTGCCCTGATCCAGATTACTGCATGACCTGAATGCCTGTATTTATTTATTTTACCGATAAATGGTGAGAATTCCAAGTTCTGTTCAGACAAAGGGTTACAACCCCGGTCCTTGTTTGGTTTACGGGTTGTAATCTGGTTATCTGAATAGTTACATGGTTATCTCGTCGTATATCATTCTGATATAATTTCTTTATTTCCAGTCCTTACTTTTATTTATATTTTGTGCTGATTGCTGGTTTTAGTTCCTAAGTGAAGCTTCCTTTGTGGCACTTGCTCTTTCTGGGATCTGACCCAGCTGGTTTTGTGTGGCCAGATTTTGGAGCAGCTCCAGAGGATCTACCGACTTTCCAGCCAGATGGTGGCCACTAGACGGAACCCTGGCAACGAGTGGGTCTATTTTTGATCTCCCACTTATTGTAAAAATATTCTTTTGAGGCGTTTAGCCGACGAGCACCTGTTTAGCTCGATTGCACTTTACTTACTGTCTGCCTACGGGCTGTAACATGATTGACAGATCCTAGGGTTGATCATGTATGACTAAACTCTTGCTAGTCCTCACATTTTGTAACGACTAGCTTCATGATCAGCTGAATATGTAATATTTGGGACGCCTTATTATTGTATATTTAATAATTATACATCTTGTAACATTTACTTACTTGCTTGTGATTGAGACACTAGGCTTGTTCATGACCATAGGAGACTGTTGGCTTGTAGTAAACCCTGATGTATCTAGACAGCCGTGACCGTATAGCGAGATGGAATCCATTTCAATATACGTAGCTGGCTATGTCTGCCCCCGCTCTCCAGTATTCTGGTTCTGGGGCGTGACACTCTATGCTTCCATTGATTCACAAATCGCTTGTGACACATGTACTCTCATGTTCACCGAGCCATCATGAATCACCTTTACGTATCACTCATTTTATGAGCCATGTGAAGTTTCACGAATCTTAAAATAACTTGAACAGATCCTTGTGTATTGATTGGGGATGGGGGAGTAGAAATATGCATGTGAATATTATCCAAGTAGCTGTAGTCATGAATCACTCTTAGCTGTAGTCATGAATCTCCTATGCCATTCACATGTTTATATTTTACTCTGACTCACTAGTCACTGCTAGTTCTCTATTTATAGTAGATATTTCCTTACAGTTATCTCCTTTACTTCATATATTCTCTTTCAGCGTTTCATGTATCTTACTCTATTGTATGCTTTATTTTTCCTAACTTGATATGAACTGCGTGAGATGTATTGTGCTCGCTCCTGTCCTGACTGGACCTGTTGAAAATATTACAGAGGATGAGGATGAGGCCCTATGTACCACCTATTACGGAGCAGGCTTAGACGACACCTACGACCTGGTTCCTCTGGAGGACCCAGCTGCAGTACAGGATGCTACTCCTATAGTCTAGGCTAGATAGCTAGGCTTTATCTTTTCAGCATTGTTTATTCAACTTTCAGTCTTTGTTCTGAGATGTTGTATATATTTAGAGACTCGTATTGAGATGGATATTTCTTGAGTTGTTATCTTAGACACTTAGACTCTCTGGTTGTATTATGTGGATCCTTTTATTTCAGTATTTATCTATCTATCTTTCTATCTTATCATTCTGCCTTAGATGTGATTGAGACTGTATATTGCTATGTCACCTCCATTCGAAGTGTATATACTGTACAAGTACCTTTATATTGTTAGATGATTGACCTAGGACAACGTTCTACCGCCGACACTGCGGCGTAGGCTGGGCGTTGTTACGTTCTCGTACCCTCACAGTAGGTGCAGGTCGTGACACGTTTTTAGTGGTGGCCCATGCAGGTCGAGTTATGTAGTGGTATTCAAACTAGAGCATCACTACAGCGTGCAGTAGGATTAGGATATCTTTGGAGGTACTCAATCAAATTAGGAAAAACTTTTTTTCAGATTCCGTATATCTACATTTTGCTTCTTATTGTCTCCCTTGAAAATAATTGTTCTTCCTTGCTATTTCGACTCATTCTCAGCAATTGTTTCTTTGATCTGTCTCCAGGATGGTTGAGACGAGATCACATCGCCAGGGCCAGGGGGCGCCGATGAGAGATCTGCCACCTCTCATACTCAGCAGCCAGCCCCTGGTACCGTATCCCAGTCATGCCAGCTAGGTAGGCGTTTCAGCTAGGGGTGAGCATATAACGGTTGAAAACCGAAAATCGAACCGAAATATGACAAACGGTTCGGTTTTTTCGGTTATCGGTTCGGTTTACGGTTTAAAATTTTGAAATAACGGTTCGGTTTCCGGTTCTTCATCCGAAAAACCGGACCGAACCGAAAACCGATTTAGATTTAGTAATTTATCAAACTACCCACAATATACATGTACTAATGTTTATTATCCCCTAACTGAGCGCACTTTCTTCTCCTATTCTATGTTGGTGCTTCTTTGAGCAATCTCTCTATCTACCCTCAATCTATATATACTAATATCTTTCACTCTATGTAATATAACAATTCATAAATACAATAAATTATATATTTTTTTAAATTTTGTTATTTAATTAGGTCCATTTTGCTAAAAACTTGAAGGCCATGCACATTGGCCCATGAAACCGAACCGACCGAAAACCGAACCGAATTAATTCGGTTCGGTTTTTGTTCGGTTTTTATAAAAATGGTTCGGTTTTGAAAAATACGGTTTACGGTTATTTCGGTTTCACATATTCGGTTCGGTTTGAACCGAACCGAACCGATGCTCACCCCTAGTTTCAGCTGCGTTCGCAGGAGCCCCTCCACAAGCAGCAGGGGGTATACCTCCACCAGTTCGGAGACAAGACCCAGTCATCCCAGAGGTGCCTTTCCAGCCGCCGCCGCCTACAGGATACATAGACGCGGTATAGATTTTCGCCTACTTTCAGCAGTTTATGGAGGTACAGCAGACCCGGCAGGCCAGGAGCATAGAGTTGGCCCTTACGACAGTCGCAGCTCGACCAGCAGTCCGGCAGCCGAAGACACCTGGGATAGAGCAGTTCCAGAAGATGAGCCCAGAGACTTCCTGGGGACAGAGGGGATTTTATATGCTGACGAGTGGATCGAGCATATAGAGGAGATCTTCCGTCTGGCCCGGATACCGGCAGACCTCCAGATAGAGGCAGCAGCTAGCCGGATGCGAGATCTTGCTCGCACCTGGTATCAGTCAGACCCCAGGATGAGGGAAGCTGGACAGACCTGGGAGGAGTTCAAAGGCTTCTTCGAAAAGAAGTTCTTTCCAGATGCAGCGTTCAGAGCCTTGGAGTCGCAGTTTGAGAGCTTAGTTCAGGGGAGCCTGTCAGTAGAGGAGTACGCGGGGAGTTCGGCCGCCTCGGTAGATTCGTACAGGGCTTGAGCGAGAAGGCGAAGGCCCAGAGGTTCTGAAAGGGTCTGGTCAAGGAAGTCAAGTCCTTGACCAAGGACAACAGGGATGCCACTTTCGAGGAGATTTTGACGGAAGCTTTATTGGCTGAGGACGATCTTGAGCTGAAGCTCAAGAGGGGGCGAGACATCCAGGGAGCTAGTGGTAGCGAAGGACCGGCCAAGAGGACGCACGTTCAGCATCAGTTTCAGCAGCAGTTCCAGGGTCAGGGCCATCAGCAGGGACAGCAGCAGCCCAGACAGCATCAGGCACCCAGACAGCAGGCAGTCAGTTGTCCCTACTGCAAGAAGCCAGGGCATGGATGGGGTGAGTGCAGGAAGAGGCTGGACAGGTGCCTACTATGTGGAGCAGCGGACCACCAGCTGAGGGAGTGTTCCAGTACATAGGCAGAGTAGCACAAGGAGCAGCACCAGAAGGAGGAGCCAAGGCTCCGGTAGGTCAGCAGCGGGGACTGTTACAGACACAGCAGCAGAGATTTGTGCAGTATCAGCATCAGGATGGAGGAGGCCAGCAGGGGCGAGCTTACACCATGACAGTCGAGGATGCTCAGACAGTGGGAGAGGTGCTTGCAGGTTCTGTTCTTTTTGATTCTATTCCCACCTTGCCTCATTATATCTATCTTGAAATTCAATTCCATCTGTTCTTATCTGCTTCCTTATTTGTTGATAAGTTTTGATCTGGCATTTCTTTTGGTTTGATTTTCTTTCGAGATAAGTCATATGGGCTAGGTCGCCTAAGTTATGGGATCTAGAGTCTTCTGTAGTCATATTAGCTGGCATAGTGAGGACACATAGTCAGACTTTGGATGTATTTCTTGGGTGTAGGAATTTAAGGTTTTCGCGGACAAGCATGCGGCAATACGAAAATTTTAAAAACCATAATTCTAGAGGTATGTACCTTAGTCGAGGGCTCTGTGATTATCGTAGCCTTGCTCACTAGCATGACAAAGATTCTGAGTATCATGATTTTGGACAGACGCATATGATTATCGGACTGTGTGAATTGAGACTTTGATTGTGGGGGTGTTTGACCTAGAAGGATTACTACCATTTTAATTTTGAGGACGAAATTTTTCTAAGGAGGGTAGACTTGTAACACCCAGTTTTCTAAAATAAGGATAATTTTGAAATTTTGTGTTTTAATTTATTTAATTATGATATTTAAATAATAATATAATTTTTGGTGATTTTAATCATTTTAAAACTATTTAAATATCATGACTTGTGATTTTGATGTGCAGCTAGTGAAACCGTAGAGACTGTCTGCCCTAGAGCCTAACCATGTGGGTAGAGATTTTTGTTTAGTACATTTAGCTTGAGAGTATTTTGGTCATTTTGAATTTATTTGAATTTATTATAATTATTTGGAATTTAATATATATTATTTTGAATGGTGTAATTTTAATATTATTTAATTGATTGCCATGTGATTGTTATTAGCCCTAACCTAGATTGGACCTAACCTAGATTAGTCATAGCTAGTCTTTGTTAGCCTTGGTTAGTATTAGTTAGTATTGGTTAGTTGGTTAAGTCATGACTAGTTAGAATAAACTAGGTTGCAACTTGATTAAAGGGGGAAACCTAGATTTTAACCATTGATTATACTAGATGGAATGAGAGCCCTTAGATTGATTTCCCAAAATCCTAAACCTAGCATTGATGGCCAGCCACATAGGGCACCTATCCCTATAAAATTCATCTTGAAACTTGTGCCTCTTTTCACTCTTTCCAGCATTCTAAGAACAAGGTTTGTTTCCTTTGAAATTTCTTCATAGTTTATTTATTAATGATCCATTTTCATTGAAATTTCTTCCATGGTGTTCTAAATAATGTCCCCCTACTGTTCATGGAGATTGTTGGCAGGTTTGAAACAATTTGGAGTCATTGGCTAGCTAGAGGAGATCTCATTTTTGGAGTTTTTCTTTGAGGAAGACACCTATAGGTAAATTCCTATTCTCCCCACCAAATTTTGATTTCTTTGCATGGTTAGGAAGCCCTAGGTGTCCTCTCTCTGTAGGAATAGGTTTTGCTAGGTTTCGTGTCCTTAACGTTTCCGTATCGGACCCGTACCAGTCAGCAGTCGCAGGTGTTCGACGAAATGCCACAGTGGGCATTTCGTTCATATTTTCTGTTTCTGTTTGAATAAGAAATTAGGTTTAAGGGTCATTTATGGGTTTCCTATGGTTTGGACACATTTTGTGTCGTGTCAGGGTCGTACAGGACCCTTGGACACACCTGCGTGCGCGTGTACTGCGCTGCCCTGCTACCAGCAGACTCGTACGAGCTATCCAGGACACGAGAATGCGTGTCCTTTGACACAGGCCTTGGAGCAACGTCTGACACGACACCACCAAGACCACGTGTTATTTGATTCCGTATCGGGTAAGGGATTCGACCCGTACTGGACACAGGCACGCTGTGCACTGACCCAGTTCGTGTGTTTGAGTTGTGTGTGGTTTGGACACTTTTGTTCCTATTCTTGGACACGATAAATTATGTATAGCACGTACACACATCAGTTATTGTTTACCAACCTATTGATTCGAGTATTGATTGATATTTCAAATCGAATTTGGGAATTCCTATGATTTTCTGACACGAACTGTCATTGACATTTTTCTGAAAAATTTGAATGTATGTTAATCTGTTTTATGTAATTAATTCAAATCTAATTAATCCCTATATGTATGGTGTATTGGTTACATGATTAGGATTGATGTTAACAATGAATTGGGTTTTGAATGGGTTGAATTGATGTGTAAACTGTTATATAGACTGTTAGTTAACTGTCAATGCACTGATTTACCTACTGTCAGTTACCTTAATTCCTGAGAACACTTGTTTGGCACTGATTTTCCTGAGTTTAGACAACCTATCCACTGCTATCTACTGATTCCAGGTTACACACGCATTGCACTGATTCACATTCATATATCACACACAAATGTTCACACACAATCTAAACTAACTACCCCATTGGCACATTGCCCTGTTTTCCTGAGATTACTACACTGTCGCATTGACACACACCTAATGTGACACCCTATCTTTTGATTTCACTCACACATTCACACATCACTGATTTTGACACTTTTCCCTATTTGATTTTTCTAACATATATGACACTCTGAAATCTGGACTGAAACACTGTTTGTCCTGAGAAACCTGAGAATTCCCAGGTTACTTGAAGTTTCACTGACTTCATTTGGTAATTGCAATGTTTATTCCTATATTTAACTGAGTATTAGTTGCATGTTTAGGGTGATGTTAACTCAGGAATTGGGTTTTGATTAGTTGGGATTGAATGTGTAAATAGGATTTACTGTTAACTAGAAATCAAACTGTCATGATTGTTTTGATCCTATGAATGCTGTTTTCCTGAGATTCACACATTTTATACCTAAAACACTGTTGCTGCACCCACAAACCTGAAGGATGGTTGGCACTTTTGAACTGAAATCTGGACTGTTTTCAATTCCTGTCATTTAGTTTAGAATACCTGAGAGCTAATGCCATTCCCTACTACCTACTGTCATCTATTTACACACACACCCAAATCTGAGACACACACCACAGTTTTCCTATGCATAACCTGAACACTAGCCTATATTGTCACCTACAGACACATATGACACACACCCTATGACACTTAAACACTCAACACAACCTACATGACACTGATTTTGACATTTAAGCATACACACACTGATTTACATTCCTGTACACAGGAACACACACACACTAATGTCCTGCCACACTGTTTTGCCTCACACACAAATCTGAGACACATATACACACACTCATTACCACATGGCACACACACAGGCCTCTACATAAACTCACACACACACATGAAAATGGTTCTCCATTTTGAACACTGTTTGAATTCCTTAATCCTGAGACACATGACACTGTCACAAGGTATCACTGTCATTAACTAAAACCTGGGATTCATTCCTGAAAACCTGAGTTTACATGCTAACTATTGAACCTATAAACTGAGCCTGGATTCACCCTTTGTTTCCTGTACACAGGACACTACACACACACTGAAATGGTTTTTTGGACATTGTACACAAACAGGGACACTTCCTGTCATGCCTAACATGAGTGTAATCTTGAACATGAGACACACACACACCTTTCCTAGATGTATATATATCCCCTCTCTATATGAATGTAATAAATATAACTAAATGTGTGATGTGAAATTATAAAGTGATATGTATATTGCTATTGGTATACATATATGTGTATATAGAGATATATATATATATATATATATAAATATATATATATATATATATATATATATATATATATATATATATATATATATATATATATATATATATATATATATATATATATATGGGTGTTTTGGCCTATATGTGAGATGGCTTTGTGTTTAGCTCATGCCCTATATGTGATTGTTATTCAATATTGCATAGCCTATGTAGGTAATTTGTACATAGATGTATAGCCTAGAGTATTGCTAATTACCTAAGTAGTTGGCCTATGGCCCGTAACCTAGATGACATAACCTAGGGTACCCTTGGGTGGCCTTGTGTATATGAAATATACACATGTGTAATACCCTATAGACTAGTGTATGGTGTGTTCTAGCTAGGATAGACTGTTTAGGCCTAGTTAGACTTCATTGAGTCTAGGTTGACCTAGTTGACCTAACCTTGACTATTTAGTTGACTGAAGTTGATCAGGGTTGACTTTGGTCTAGGATTGACCTAATATCATGTAGACTGCATCCAAGTAGCTGTAGTCATGAATCACTCTTAGCTGTAGTCATGAATCTCCTATGCCATTCACATGTTTATATTTTACTCTGACTCACTAGTCACTGCTAATTCTCTATTTATAGTAGATATTTCCTTACAGTTATCTCATTTACTTCATATATTCTCTTTCAGCGTTTCATGTATCTTACTCTATTGCATGCTTTATTTTTCCTAACTTGATATGAACTGCGTGAGATGTATTGTGCTCGCTCCTGTCCTGACTGGACCTGTTGAAAATATTATAGAGGATGAGGATGAGGCCCTATGTACCACCTATTATGGAGCAGGCTTAGACGACACCTACGACCTGGTTCCTCTGGAGGACCCAGCTGCAGTACAGGATGCTACTCCCATAGTCTAGGCTAGATAGCTAGGCTTTATCTTTTCAGCATTGTTTATTCGACTTTCAGTTTTTGTTCTGAGATGTTGTATATATTTAGAGACTCGTATTGAGCTGGATGTTTCTTGAGTTGTTATCTTAGACACTTAGACTCTCTGGTTGTATTATGTGGATCCTTTCATTTCAGTATTTATCTATCTTTCTATCTTATCATTCTGCCTTAGATGTGATTGAGACTGTATATTGCTATGTCACCTCCATTCGGAGTGTATATACTGTACAAGTACCTTTATATTATTAGATGATTGACCTAGGACAGCGTTCTACCGTCGATACTACGGCGTAGGCTGGGCGTTGTTACGTTCTCATACCCTCACAGTGGGTGCGGGTCGTGATAATTACGAAGCGTTATCATTTTCATTTAAAACTAAAGAGGAGCATGCGCCTCATCACAGATGCGCGGAGCAAATCATGCGCCCCGAACAGTTATGCGCCCCATTGAAGTCAACACCATGCTTCTTATTTAAAGTATTCCAAAACTTGACAAAAAATTTTGAAAACTTTGAAGGGGGTCTTGTAGAAGCATAGAATTTCAGGCGCATCTATAGGCCAGAATTTCTGTGCGCTTAACACTACATACGCCAGGGAGCTCTAACGAAGTACTTGGTACAGCAAAGAACAGCAAACGTATAGACATCAAAAGAAGATTTTTCTTTCATATAAAAGTCTATTACATGTCTCAAAAAGATTTTACAAAGGAGAATTTCTACAAAAAGAAAGATCCTAAGACTACAGCCAGGCGCAGCAAACTGCCATGCGCCTCCCGCCGGGCGCATCATCTGCCAGGTGCATCACTTCAGCGTCTCTGTCAGGCGTGTCTCTTCGACGTCTCAGTCAGGCATATTTATTTCAGAATCTCAGTTAGGCACATCACGAAGTCTCAGCATATGCGCTCCACTTTGATCCAATCAAGTACTTCGGCTAAAGGAGCAGCCTTGAGCAGAATCAGAGTGGGCAGCCAACCCTACTCTAGCAGGAGGAAGAGCTCTCCAAAGCCCAAGGAAGTGGAGAGCACCGCAATTCCGATCTGTGGCTCTTCTGGAATAACGGAGATGGGGCTCGAGCATCCCGATCTTTGGATGCAACAGGCACCTTCCGTCTGCCTCAGAAGCCTACGATCCCGAATTTTGGATGTAACAGTCACCTTCAAGTGCATGAATAAAGACAACTCGTCACATCTTCACCCTCGGGAGCATCTTTTCAACAGAATGTACTTGAGAAAATAAGTTCATTCGGGAAGACGTGAGAGAACGAGAAGCAAACTCTCTTTTTGCTGCTATTTATAGGCCGGAAAAATCAGACCCATACGCCAAGTGGCGGGCTCTCTAAATCCCGTACAATGAATTTACATTTATGGTGATGAACCTGACTCTTCGAATTCAGGCAAGTCAAAACGGCTATTTAAAGCATTGAAGAACTTAACAGTCGGACCAATAAAGACGCTTCATGCAAACGGATGCGCCGGTCAGATACCGCGCATCGTACAGACGTGCCCGTCAGTACCAAATGCCCTGTATGGATGCACCCAACAAAGCACAGATCCATGCGTCCTAACCAACATGGAACCGTGGGCCCAGTGGGGTACAAATCGACGCGTCACCCCACCAAGCAATTAATGCCAATGTGACAAAATTGGCAGCACGTCCTCCGAGGACTGAACAGTTGGCAGCTTTTGCAGAAAATGAAGCGTCGCTGACGTCAGCGTCATCATTACTTTCCTCCGATGGTTACAACCCACGTAGCCGACCAACCACTTGCATGCGCCTCAGCAGCCATGCGCCTGAAGATTTGCATGCGCCTCAAAAAGCCGTGCGTCCAGACTGGTTCGTAACTCCTGAAGGTTGCGAGCCAAAGTCTTCTCATGCGCCCAATACCAGGTGCATCCTATCAGATTACCCTCCACCAAATCCGAGATCTTTGAGCTACGGACACGTGCCACGTGTCCTTTGACTCAATTCAGCCTATGAAGGGGTGCTAATCACCCAAGATTTCAGCAACTGAAAGATCCTCTCCCCTGCTACGTGCCAGCCCACAATTGCAGCATGAAGGATTCAACCCACAAATGATGGTGCATCATCCGTGCGCCTCCCGCAGCTTCAACCACGTGGCATCTCCACGTACAGGCGCATCCTACATATGCGCGCATGAGCAGCCCAACCTGCTGCTTATAAATAGAGGGATCATTTCCTTCTTACACACACACACACACATAGAGACAGACATATACGGAGACACTCAACGCCTTCATACTCTCTGCAAGCTCCAGCACCCAGAGCAACTCAGACCTTCATAGAACCGAGAACCTTCATCAGATCGTCAACGGAGTCAACGTATTACCACTCGCTCCATCGATACAGGACCCAGCTATAAACAAAAGTGTACTCCTAGGACTACATCTAAGTCCTATATTGTAACACTGTTCTGTTTTTAATTGAAATTGCAATCAAAAGATTTTAATGGCAAACAAACCCATTTTACAGAAGTCGATTTCATCGACTACGTGCCGAGAAATCGGTTTTCCAAAATTGACAAAAACTGTTTTCAAAACATTAAGAATTTTAGAATTTTTCCCGATACGGCGTGCGTTCTGACAAATCGGGCGACGTGGTCACAACCCATGAGCATCAAAAGACGTGTATGGATGTTATCGACGTGTGAGAGTCAAAGAAACTCAATTCCGTTGTGCGTGCGCGACAAAATCGAGGCGTGTCCGTCAAAATACCCTGTATCGGCCTCTTTGCAAACTAGTCTATAACTTCGTGCATGTTCGTCATCTCGAGACAAAACTTTCACCAATAGGACCGTGTCATTTTTCTGGTCCTATATGCCAAGTTTGGTCTAATTTTGATAAGGTCGACCGGAACGCTATTTTGGCGGACCCGCGACCCGATCCAACGGGCAAATTTGTGCACGGCCTGCTAAAATTCAACTTTGGACATACGTTTGGATTCGTATCAAAAAACTGGACCCGTAGACATATATTTTGATGACTTTAGATACCATAGGCTCTGGCACGCTTTTCGGTGCAAAGCCGGTCCAACGACGGACATTGTTTTGGCTCGAAATTATGATTTTGCCTCTGTGTCCAGAATTGGACTTTTGGGTAGGCATTCTTAGATATTTCTTTTATACCAAACTCGTTGGTGATGTCTGTTTCAGCATCCGGAGACTGTTGCGCGAGTTTGACTATTGTGGCCCACTGAGTGGTATAGTATTATCGGTTTCACCAGCAAAGAACCCCAGACAAGTACATATACTGATTGCTTTCGATTCCTAGTACTTTTTCCATTTTTATGTTTATACTTATGCTCTTCTGCTTGTTGACACGTTGTTACACGGATTAGTATCATGGATCTCTACATACTATATTTCTTGATTATCATGTTTTCGTGTTTCGTGACTTCTTCGAGTCCATAAGTACTAATCGGGAGGAGAAATATCTTAGTAGACATATGAACTATCTAGAACTATCCCCCATGGAAAATAGCAGCCGTACAATACACGTGCGGGGTACCGAATTTATCCCTTAGCCGTTCACATGTCAAACCCGATATTTCAAAACACATAGATAGTTGTCTTTTACTTGATTCTCCTTGTCTCTTCACCATATGCCATGTCACCCTATTTACATGTTCTTCCAGTTGATATATCATGTTGTAGAGTTACCTACTTCCTTTCTAGATATGCCATGATATCAGTTACTATCTAGTTTCATTTCACATATGATATTTTTTTGTCTTATAAATTCTATTATGTTTTGAATAGCCTGTCGATCTGTGTGCTTGTTCCATTCCTGACTGGAAACCAATAATTTTCAGGTTAACTGTGGCTTCTCTTAGCATTGGGAGATACGGGTGTACTTGCAGGTCAAAAACCTAGAAGCTAGTTAGTTAGCTTAAATTTGTTGTAATAGATTTTGTGAGACTTTGTACTTCCTTTCAAATACAATTCTTGTAAATGTTATAATTAATTAGTAATGTGAATGAAAAATAAACGTTATTATTTATGAGCATTTATTTATTGCGGGCTTGACAGCGTTCTACCGCCAACTCTGCGGCGTAGATTGGCTTGCGCATGCACTCGCATCCCGAAAAGCGGGGGCAGGTCATGACAAGTTTTTTGGTGGCCCATGTAGGTCAGTCTTCGTAAAAGATTGCGAACTCGTAATAGTACTTAAGTTAGTCATACTATTGCGAGCTTGCGACTAGGAAATGCTCATTCATAATTATGATTGAATTGATCTAGGAGGATGACTAGGAATAGGAGTCCCTAATTCAACTTGACTGTTGGGTAGTTAAGGATTGTTAAATAGGCCATGCAATATATGTAAGGATTTATTAATTTAGATAACTTGAGAGATTTTTATATATACAGTATTGCATTTTGATATGACAATAAGATCCAACGTGACTATTCATTCTATAACTTAGGCCTTCCTCGAATTCAACCCCTAACCTTGAAAATTTATTCAAATTATCTTCTGCCCTCTCTAGATATTATCACCATTACTGTATCAATTAATTATTTCACATTGTCCATAAGTAACTATTTTCTCTAAGAGTCTATATTTTATTTCCATCCATTGAGTTTGAGCCTAACATGATCCATTGTCCATATATCTACTCCGAGTTAAATTAGTTGAAATTCAAGATATATGTGTTTTCCCCTCAATCCTCGAATATTAAAAGAGATATAAATTAAAGTTTACATTTCTAATTGCCTTCAATCATCTTTCCTAAATCTTGATCGTTGTGCAATTTTTTCCTCCAATCATCGTCATATTATAGAATTCATATTGCCTAGTTATTTCTCTTTGGGCCTAAGGAATTATTTTTAAATAATTTCTGATTCAGTTATTCGTACATTGATCTTAAGTCTTTTATGATGTATAAGTCTTCCTCAATCGTTGAGTATCCGTGCAATAGGGATTAGAAAGAGTTATACTTAATTTTGCTTCGATCATTATCTTTCTTATTCGCTCGTTTTATTTTCAAGTACTGATACTTGAAGGACAGATACTTACAAGTCCATCTAATAGTTCTTGGGACTATAGTCCCATTGGGAGCCTGCAGAATAGGAATGCTCAGTCATGACTTAGGAAGTTTTGATTCTAATCATCTGCTTATTCCTTGTGATCTTGTACTTAGGATTAGAGTACTATTAGAATCCTATACATATATTCCTTATACTAGTTATTTCCTTAATATTTCTAAGTCATTCATTTTAGAATCTTATTATCTTCACTCCTCTTTCCAGAATGGCTAAAGGAAAGAGAGTGACTCGAAGGTGTCACACCCCAGAACCAGAATACTAGAGAGCGGGGGCAGACATAGCCAGCTACGTATATGAAATGGATTCCATCTCGCTATACGGTCACGGCTGTCTAGATACATGAGGGTTTACTACAAGCCAACTGTCACGCCCCGCTCCCGTAGGAGCGATCGTCCTCGCTAAGGCGTGATGCCGCACGAGCCTAGATTGCGCTCGTGCAAGGCGGGTTCCATAACGGCCGATTTCAGCGGCTGCGACGAGGTCGTCGCACAGAAGTCCCGTGCAGAGACATTGATTTATAGCAGCGGAATAAGAACCAAACACAAGTTATTCAAAAGAAACTCTTTATTGATATTGGAACAACGGTTACATTTGGGGCGCAAGGCCAATGTTACAAGTCTCTCAAGCTCACTCAAGCTCACTTTTCTCTCATTACAAGTTCACTCTGCTCTCTCTCTCTCATCTCTCAATATTTATCGATCCAGCGGAAGCTTCGGAAGGCGATGTCCATACATTATGTCCCGTATAAGTCTTTACTCCATGCGGCCGCACGCTTCGAATCGCCAAGGAACTCCGTGCCTCGACGCATCCAAGCGAACTCCGCGCCACGAGCTTCTACCTGCGCCTGCACATGAAACACTGTGTGGGTGTCAGTACCACTGTACTGGTGGATTGAGCTTCTCGCCCACCCATACAAAACCTACACGTTCATTTACTTTGTGCAGCTTAAATCCCTTTTCGATTGTCTTTCTACTCTTGCCTTAGGTTCAGTTTTAGGACCGGCGCCTTGGCGCAACTTGTGTGTCAAAACCATCCCGTGCTTGCAATGTCAACGTTACTCATACTTTGCCTCTAGACCACTTCTCGTGCCACAACGTTAACCTATCAGGTCGTGCTTGCCTTTCGGCCAGAATCAGAGACGCAACTACGCGGTAGTACCCAATTTCCTTACGATCGTGCTATAACTCCTTTGTGCCGTGCCTCGCAACTCAGTGCGACTCAACCATATCGCCGCCTCGCGGCCCCTTTGTTACTTTGATCGCCAACTGACCCAATCAAGACTTGTGGGTTTAGTGTCACACGACTGACTTTGCCTTGCGGCGGTTTCCCGACTTACACTCAAACAACTCAACCAACTTATGCAACTATATGCCGACAACTCAAGACTCAATGCCACATCTCGTGTCGAAGCACGTCGCCTATGTTGTAGCCATTCTTTAAGTCCAACACTTGTATTCTAGCTTGTATACACCTTAGACAACTCAACTCAATCCAAAGGCATACCCGCGGATCTGCCGCTATGCCGACTCATCTATATGATTTGGTCACTGACTCCCAGAGCCATAGTGGACTCCTTTTTGCTGAGTATAGGATGGACCTTCTTTGGGTAGCTAGCCCTATTCCGCGTCTACCGAATACATTGCCCCAGGCGCAGCTTGGCTCCCAGAGCCTTTATGTTTCCTTAGGCCGCAATCGGTCCCATGGCGCCACAGGTTGCCGATTCGGGGAAACTCTACCTTGTCGACAAGTTGTCCATGACCATGCAAGACCGACTCAAACTGACGTCTCACATAGTCATTCACTTCTGGTGTTACCATCTCTTTTAGTGCCATTCCTCTCTTTTAGTGCCATTTCTCACATCTGAGATCTTGCCTCGACGACCCGTAGTCGCGAGCATTGTTCTTTCTTGCCTCAACGACCCAGTCGTGAGCATTTCTTTCTTTCTTTTAACTTAAGACAACAACTTATTTAGACACTTTCCAAAACTCAACTAATCAATCGTGGCCCGTGCCTTTAAAACTCTAGGATCGTGCAATCGTGCCTCAACTCGACTTCTGATCTACCCGACGCTATCGCACAAGTCATACTTCATATGACGGGCCTTGGGATCGTGGGACTATTTAACTTGACAACCGCAGAAAGAGCGGAACAGCGCTAGAAATGACTTAGGTCGATCGGCGCAACTTTGCCTAACTTAATCGAGCCTATAACTTGACTCAAGGGACGAGCAAAGGCTATGCCAAGCCTTGCGTTATGGAAACGTGCATGCTTTGTCGAGCATTTACGTGGGCAACGCCTATAACTTAGGCCAACTCAAGTGTCGGGATAATTCGACGGGACCGTGCATGCTTTAACAAGCATTCACGCAGGCGACGCCTATGACTTAGGCTATTTCATAACTTTGTGTCGAAGACCAACTTCCCTTCTTCCAAGCCACGGGACGAAGGACCGAGTGTCATTTTCATAGCACGCCGTGCACCAACTCTAAGCCGACCGTGGGACATTTTCCATGTTCTAACTCATTTTGACCCATCGGGATTATTCCCTTAGCTATGTGGATTCATCTCTTTTATTATTAAGCCTACTTGTGCAAGTTGAAAACACGATTCATTATGTGAAGGCAAAGATGAGGCAAGTTCACCGAAACTACCCCACCTAAGCGAGCGGTCGCCTTGACCGAGATGTCTTCGAGTCGCCGTTGTAAGGCTAAGTCCGAACGCCGTCGGCGTTTCGATTCCTCCGATTGACTGAGCGGGACGGGGCACTACACCAACAGTCTCCTATGGTCATGAACAAGCCTAGTGTCTCAATAACAAGCAAGTAAGTAAATGTTACAAGATGTATGATCATTAAATATACAATAATAAGGCATCCCAAATATTACATATTCAGCTGATCATGAAGCTAGTCGTTACAAAATGTGAGGACTAGCAAGAGTTTAGTCATACATGATCAACCCTAGGATCTGTTAATCATGTTACAGCCCGTAGGCAGACAGTAAATAAAGTGCAATCGAGCTAAACAGGTGCTCGTCGGCTAAACGCCTCAAAAGAATATTTTTACAATAGAGTGGGTGAGCCAAAAATAACCCACTCGTTGCCAGGGTTCCGTCTAGTGGCCACCATCTGGCTGGAAGGTCGGTAGATCCTCTGGAGCTGCTCCTAAATCTGGCCACACAAAACCGGCTGGGTCAGACCCCAGAAAGAGCAAGTGCCACAAAGGAAGCTTCACTTAAGAACTAAAACCAGCAATCAGCACAAGATATAAAAGTAAGAACTGGAAATAAAGAAAATACACCAGGATGATATACGACGAGATAACCATGAAACTATTCAGATAACCAGGTTACAACCCGTAAACCAAACAAGGATCGGGGTTGTAACCCTTCGTCTGAACAGAACTTGGAATTCTCACCACTTATCGATAAAATAATTACAAGCATTCTGGTCATGCAGCAATCTGGAACAGGGTCAGGGCAAGACTAGACTGGTTAGACTACATCCAATCATTTCACGGCCAAGCAAGAATTACGGCATGATACTTTAACTAACTAGGGTTGTCACAAGCCTAATTACTAACAAGATGCAGTGAGATTATTCCACAGCCACAAGCCCTGCAGACCATCCAGGTTTCCCGGGTTAAAAGATTAGAGTTGAATTCAGGTGGGTACATCGTCCAGGAAACGAATGTACCCTTAGGTAGCTTGAAGGGTACAACATATGACAGTGTACTGGAAATGTGCCCTACTCGACGGCAGGCTACAGATCCCAAGGCGTGCCCAGGTAACGGGATTGCCTGTAGCTAGGAAATCTCTTCATGACTAATGTATTAATCTAGTTATTAGTCCTTAGTTTATTTCAATAGGTACTCCTGACCGTGGTACTCAGGAGTCCCATCCTAGACATGATGCAAGACAGGACTGGTTTATTTATACAAGCACAATCACCCACGGTGTCCAGGTTAATTATACAAGTCATGTCATATCAGGTTTATCATGCCAAGTATACTTGTCAGGAGTGCGCCACGACGGGCCACTATTAGGTCATGTCAGGTATCATTTCCAAACATATTAAACAAATCCATGATTATCAAGTTCATGACAAAAGGCGTAAGGATATAAAATGGGCGTTAAATATCTAATAAAATATCAATATACAGGGCTATAGAAGATCAAGGGTAATCAGGCTACGCTCAAGCTAGGCTACGCTCAGGCTAGCGTACGCTCAGGTCTGCGTACCAAAGGTTCCATACACTTCTAATGGGGAGCGTACGCAAGGGTCAGCGTACACAAGGGCACGCTCAAGCTACAGGTCAGCGTACGCTTAAGCTAGCATACGCTCAAGACTGCGTACGCTCGAGCTAGCATACGAAAGGGCCAGCGTACGCCTTTCTCGCTTAAGCTAGCGTACCAAGGCACGCGTACGCTCAAGCTAGCGTACGCTCAAGACACACTGCCAACAGGCAGCGTATTAAGGTGAGCGTATGCTCACTAAAGAGCAACGTACGAAGGCTAGCGTACGCTCGCTAAAGAGCAGCGTACGAAGGCTAGCGTACGCTCACTAAAGAGCAGCGTATGAAGGCTAGCGTACGCTCGCTAAAGAGCAGCGTACGAAGCTCAGTGGCGTAAGCTAAAAAGCTAGCTCACTGTTCACTGTCTTCTCCAAATGGCAAGAACAGCAAGAACTCTAAGGTTGAATCTAAGCTTCAATTGTCCAAATCTTGGTCAAAACAAGTCCGAATCCAACTTTTCAAAGGTCAAAATTGGGTAGAATAAAATGCTCTACAACATAGAACCATCAAAACTTGAAAACAAAGAAGTTTAATAGATCAAAACCACCAAAATCTGAAAGTAACTAATTTCTAGATCTACAAAAATTAAAGCCTCGAAATGGAAAATGACAAGTTCTAATATGTCTTAGAAATATGAGAAGAAGCTAATGGAACAATAAAAATGAGCTCTCTTATGGAAGCAAGTTGCACTTGCCTAGACCTCTCTCTCCCTCTCTTTGGTAGGTGAAGGAAGTAATGGGGAAGAAGAAGATGAGTTATGAAGAGAGAGAATAAAGGAATGGATTAATAAAGGGGATGGTGGTGGTAGGTAGGGGGTTCACCATATAAAACCAAACTCAAACCCACACAAACCAAACCTAACCAAGCCAACCCAACCAAGAATAAACAAGCCAAGCCAAACCAAGAAGATATGCAAATACAAGATAAAATACGTATACGTATTCCAAATACGTAATACGAACAACAGGCATTACAGAAGGCGTAATCTAAAAATTGCTGGTTCTGGAGGATTGTCTTTATCTCGTCTCGTAACTTGTAACGGGACCAAGACTCCTTCACCACTTTCACCTCCTTCGTCTCTTCCAACCCAAGAGTCCATCCCGACCATTCCTATTCCTAGGGAATTGCCTACGAGTCGAGAGCGGTTGTTTAAGATTTTTAAAGGAATGATGGAGGCACATATGATTTAGTCCAAAGCATAGCAGGAACAGATAACTGCAATGATAGAATGAATGGAGAATATTCAGCTAGCAACCTTAGCAGCAATAGATAAAGTAGCAAGTCAGAAGATTATTGCACCTAAGGAAGGAACTATTCTGGATTTTAAGAAACTTGGTTCCTGAGAGTTTTATGGCACTAAAGGGATATTATATGCTAATGAGTGGTTAGAGGACACAGAAAAGGTTTTGTAAGTTGTAAGACTTCCTGATGATTTGAAGATAGAAGCCACTGGACTCCAACTTCATAACCTAACTAGAATTGGTTAGGAATGAACCTAAGCTAGCAGATCCTGATGTGACTTGGGAGAAGTTTAGAAAGCAATTCAATAAGAAATTCTTCCCGACCGTTGCCAATGAGATGTTAGAGAGACAATTTTAGAATCTAGAGCAAGGTGATATGACAGTTGATGAGTATACGACCGAGTTTAGTAGGAAGAGTACATTTGCTGAGATGGTGAAAGATCCTAAAGATAGGAGTCGAAGGTTTTGTCATGGCTTAACAAAAAAGATTAGAATCTATATCATAGCTAATGGTGTCAGGACCTATGCTGATATAGTATCCATAGCTCAAATAGTAGAACTAATTTGGATTTGAAACCCAAGAGGGATCATGATAAAGGCAAGGATCCTAATCCTTGACCGAGAAAATACCACCATGGTCAGCAGAAGACTTCACAGGATCAGGTTCTGATGCAACAGCTATTACAAGAGCCAGCTCATATTCAGAAGCAGCATAAGATTGTTTGTAGTTTCTACAAGAAATCGGGACACAAGTAGAATGAATGCAGAGTGAGAATGTCTCCATTGTGGGTCAGGTGATCATAAAGTCAGGGACTGTCTACGTAGAAGATTCTAGAGTCCAGTGGGAAAGAAGATTAATTTTTATAAGAGTAATGGATTCATGATTCTATTAGTTGCATTTCTGGATTTATAAATAGAAATATGATTGAGGAATAATGGTCAGTGAGACCTTATAGCAGTTGTAGTAGTGTGGAATGATTACCTTGTATTTCCTTTCTTTTATATCATATCTTGTAACCATCATTTTCTTCTTAGTAGTCAATTGATTTTCCTATCCTTGTAACCATTTTGTTTTCAATAAAATCATGTTTCGATTCTTCTCTAATCATGACTATATCTGGATTCTAATATTG
Source organism: Iris pallida (assembly GCA_029216955.1). Lineage (NCBI taxonomy): Eukaryota > Viridiplantae > Streptophyta > Magnoliopsida > Asparagales > Iridaceae > Iris > Iris pallida. Next base: position 17,969,922 of record JANAVB010033220.1, on the reverse strand, counting down.
CTAACTTTTGAATATATTTTTGATCATAATTAGGTTCATATTCTTAATTGGACACCATTGCTAGATTTCTTTGAACCTTTCGTACCTATATAATTTCAACCATTTCGATTATATTCCTAATCGTGCCTGACTTTTGCTCTTCAATCGTCCTTAGATGACCTTGACTTTGTCTTTGATTGTGTCTAAATTCTATTAACAAATCATTCGATGCTTAGATTTTGTTTCTATCATGACTTGATCTTAACTAAAAAAAATTATGACTTTGGCTAGGTACTTGATCGTGCCTAGACGATTTTATTGGTCGTAACTAGATCGTGCCTAAATAATTTTTACCATACTTTGATTCCATCCTTAATCATGCCTAAACGATTTAGGATTTCATCATTGATAGTTCCTAAGGGATTTCGATCATGCCTAAATGACTTTGATCATAACTAAAGGATTCATTTGATCGTATCTAGATAATCATGATTTTGACTATTCTGAGTCATTTCCAATACGATCGTGTCTAGGTATTCTGATTTGATTTTTGACCATGCTTAGATTCTAATTTGACCATAACTATACCATTTTCTCTCTATGTTCTGATCTTGCCAAAATTTTAATTTATTATGCCTAGATGACTTTCCATGACTATGTGATTTTAAATTCTATCGATCGTGACTAGATTTTGATCCTTGATCGTGCCTAAATTTTGATCATAAATAGGACTTTGATTTCGTGATCGATCATGCGACTATTCTTAGTCATAACTATGTAATTTTGCTCACCAGGACTATATAATCGTGCCAAATAATTTTGGCCTTGATCATTTTGACCATAACCAGATAATTTTCATCTTAATCATGCTTAGATTCTAATCTAACCGTGAATACACCATTTTGGCCCTATTTCGATCGTGCCTAGATTTTAGATCTTAATTGTGCCTAGACAATTTTGATTCTACTAGTTGTGACTAAATTTCATTTCGTGCCTAACTAATTTTTAATCATTATTAATCGTGTCATTTTTAAAAAATTTGTATTTGATTATCTTTAATCGTGCCTAGTCGTACCGAATAGGTTTTTTTCTTAATATTGATCGTACCTAACTGATTTTGATCTTCGTGCCATTCATGTATTCTTAATCGTGCCTAATCGTGTTATTTAAATTTTTGAAGACAATTTTTCTAAGGTGGGTTGATATGTAACCCCCTGTTTTTGGATTTCCCTAATCTTCTATTTTTTTCCAATTCCTAATTTTCTAGTTTTATTTTCTAGATATTATTTCAGAATTATTTTGCTGATTGAAAAGGAAATGGCAAAGTTGTAATTATTTAAGGTGGATGGCATCGTTGGTAATTATTTGGAAGTTTATGATTATGGATAGTGGAGTGGCAATTTTGTAAATTCCTAAAAGTGGAGTAGCATTTAGTTTGTAATAGTATACCATGATTAGCTAGTGGGAACCTTGTAGATTATCCTTAATTAATTAGAATTAGTGTTAATTAATCTTCATGGAATATTCTATGGCATCTAGCATATTCCCAAGAAATATTCTAGGAATATTTTTTTTCTAGATTAGTCCTAATCCTTCTATAAATGCCGCTAATTATCATTAGCATTAAGAATTCCAACTTTCCTAAAATTCCTATGTGTCCATATTGTGTTTGTGTCCATCCAATTCTCGTGTCAAGCTGTGTTGGCGTGTCCATCTCATTTCATTAATTTTTCCTACATTATTATATTTACATTCTTTCGTGTCTGATACGACACGTCTCCAATTCCTAAAATTCCATAAATATAATTACACTTCCTTATATCCCCGAGTCAAACCCTGAGGACACAGACACATCACATTTTTACATCCAAATCTCGACCCCAACATTCTATGTCCTGTCCGCAAGACACGAACACACAGTTCCTAACCCTGACCCTAATCTCTAGATCAGTGTCCATTGCTTTGTGACCAATCTGTTCCGTGTCCCTTCGGTCATTGTGTCCAGCCGTTCCACCACCGAAAGTCACCTACGCTGGTCTGCATCGCTGCCACCCTCATCCGCTCTCGTCGAGTCACCTCCATATCTTCTTGACCTCCTTAGCGCACAAGCCACAACCCCTAAATCCCTACTGCCTACTCCTTTGTGACTACTATGACCACCCCGCGGTCGTGCCGGTCCTGTGCCTCCGTCCTCGACCTCGACCGTACCTTGCCGCCTGATGCCACCGTACATCAGATCCGTAGCAGTGGATGAGTGCTCCTCCCACGACCAAGCCCCGACCGTCCTTCTCGAATCCCAACGTCGTGGCACCTCGATCCTTCTGCCACCATCCCATGGCCACAACTTCACCGCCTCTGGTCGATTTTCTCGCCACCGGCCGGATCATCGCCACTACCACAAACGACCACCCTCGCCTGTCTCCACCCATACAGTACCTCGATCGGGGCACTATATCCGTCGCCGACCGGTTCAGATCTGGTGGATCCGCATCCACTGATGCCTTCTTCCTCCTCGCTGTAAGTCTGCAGCCACCAATCCGCCAATTTCTTGTGATTGATCCCCACATGAGATCCAGTGAGCGACCATCCCCTCTTTCTCTCCCTCTCTTTCTCTCATTCTTTCTCTTTTCATTCTTGGTTTTTTTTGGGTTTCTCTCTCTTCCAAGAGAGTGGCATTACAAAATACTGTTTATTACTGACGGATATTAGCGATAGAAGTTTTTCGGTCGCTATATAGCGACGGACTAGCAACTAATTAGTGATTGATGGTCTATGCAAAATTAGTTATTCATATACGTCGCTATATTCATCACAAATTCGTTGGTAAGGTATTATCGACCGATTACCGACAAAAAATTTTCGTCGCTGACCACGACTAAAACCCTCACAGTAGTGCTTCATTTTCCATTCTCAAAATTTTCAACGAAAAGAATTTCTCCCCAACCCGACCCTTTCGTCGACAGACCCTCTCCGTTATTCCCCTCGGCGACCGAGCCCTGACCCCTCCTCCTCTCTCGGCGACCGACGACCCCTCCTCCGTCTCCCTCAGCGACCGACGGCCCCCTCGTCCTCCTCCTCCTTGCTCGTCCCTCGGCGACCGACGAACCCGACCTCCCTCTTCCTCTGAAAGTCCTCTTCTCCTTCCTTATTGTGAGATTTCTCAACCTATTTTTTATTTCCTAAATTTATTTCAGTAAAAATAGGGTTCTTTATTTCCTGAATTTATTTCAGTAGAAATAGGGATTAAAGCATTTCAGTAGAAATAGGGATTTGGGATTAAATCCTTATTTCAATAGAAATAGGGATTTGCCTATGTTGCACGGATACGGTTATGTTCAGATACGATATGGATACGGGCACCACTTTCCCCTACGTGTTCGTACAATATGGAGCAGGTTTGAACTTTTCCTGATGTGCCCAAATGTTATGGACATAATAGAGATTTTGGTTGAGGAAGGGGTACTGGTTTGGGGATTGCCCTACATTCGATGTTAGGATTGGGATCGTTAAGAGTTGGGTGCTTTTCATCCCTTGATTCTCAATGGTAGTTTCTATATGTTTAGGCCTGTCGATCGTAACATCTTCTGATGTGCCCAAATTTTCAAGGGTTGGTCCAATCTGTATAGGCCTGTGCTCATTAGCAGCATATTGGATAAGGGGGAGAGGTATCAGAGTTCTAAAGCTTGTTTAATTTTAATATTTAGTTATTAACTGATGTTTAATTATTACAGTGCGAGGAGGTCGCCAGGGCAGGCAGAGACCCGAACATTATTAACTTTTCTAAAGTTTTCGAGCGACCCATAAGCGAAAGAAGGATGGGAAGCTCATAGATGATCGAGCGACCAAAGCCTATGTAAGTTTTTCGAGTCCTATCTAATTACATTTCTTCTTTGTATATAACTATATTTATTTACCTAAATAGTTAGTCCTAACTCTAAATATCCTAACCATAACCCTAATTAGCAATATAAATCAAAGACAAATATAGGAGACGTGTAAGATTCTAACCATAATAATACTTAATAGTAACTAAAATATGAAAATTAACTCTAAACCTATTCACCTATATAAATATAGGAGATATATGAGACTTTAGACAGTCGAGTCGGTGAGGGAGGGAGTGTTGTTGGGGGGTGCCAAGGGAGAAGCTGGGACTAGTCAGCCACCGACGTCGGCTGTGAGGAACGACTTGTGGATACAAGCTGCCGGTAGAGGGAAAGACGACAGCATGTACGGTACTAGATCGTTGGCATCCCAGCCGTCAGTTTATTCCAGAGCTCCTCTTCTATCTCCACCTCTACCTCCACCTGTAGATACGCAGACCAGCGCTACTACCGGAACCTACAGTTTGGAGCAGATTACACATATCTTGGTGGCCCTACAGGGTAAGATGACCCGGGTGACCGGAATTCTAGGCACAGCAGGTCTTATTTCTGCTACCACTGTACCAGCTCCAGCTTAGACCTCAGCGCCTCCGACAATGGCTCCTCATCCGACCACAGCGCCTACTGCATCGGCTCCTACTTCAACCGCGGTGCCTCCTATCATGTCGCGACTCTTTCAGGCATTGTTCCTGCCCATGACGTACAATGGGTCATCCGTTTGGTGCTGGCACAGTTATATGCATGCGGATAGCCACCTCTACCTCTGCCACCTCCTCCACCATCAGTTTGATGTTGTATGATTTTTTCTTGTATTTGATCGATAAGTTTGTACTGACTTTATGGAGTTTATGTATTATTTGAGTGCATTGTGTATATGTATTACTTAAGAGATTTGTGGATGACTTTGTATGGTCTGAGCTTGGGTTTGAATATATATTGAGTTCATGTTACTGTATATATATTAGGGTTGGATGAATGTGTATTTTTTGAGGGATTAATGGAGTTCATGTTATTGAATATATATATATATATATATATATATATATATATATATATATATATATATATATATATATAGACAGGTTTGATCAAAGCAGGAATCTCAGCGACTGGCCAGCGACGGAATAGTGACGTATTCCTGAAAATTTTGCAGGCTAGCGACGAACTAGCGACTCCCACCGACAAAAATTCTGTACCTCAGCGACTACCTACCGACGAAAATATCCGTCGCTAACATTTTGTCTGATACCCAAATGCGTGCCAGACGAGTTAGCGACAAAAATTTTCGTCGCTAAGCTTCTGAAAAATTTGTAATTGTGGCTTACAAAAGTCTGTTACTATTCCATCGCTAAGACGTAGCAGCATTTATCAACGAGTAATATATGTTGGTAATATGTCGCTAAGATTCGTCGACAAATCCGTCGGTGTATTATCGCTATAGCGACGGACTAGCGACAAATTTTTAGTAGCAACAATCAACCTATCGACGTACTACTTCCGTCGGTAAACCGTCGATAAATTTATATAGCGATGGAAAAGGCACTGGGTTGGTGTAGGATGGAGTCGAGCAGGGTTTCATGGGCCCTAGTTTGGACTGAGAAGAAAAAAAAGAAAATAGAATTTAGCCAATGGGCCCATGGGTTCTCGGCTCAACAAGCTGTGGGTTTGGGCTGATATGTAGTATTTTTAGTTTGAAGATATATATTGCGCCATCTACTAACTTATGTTTTTAGGTTCTATATAGATTTGTATAGTTAGCTAGGTTATGGAATGTGATCATGATAAGCTTTAGTAATTGAGCCCAATATTCCTTGAGAATTTATTTAGAGAATATTTGGAAGTTTATAAAACCATAAAACCTAATCCTTGTATTGTTAACTAGGTTGGACTAGGAGCACAACTTTTGCAAAATTGGACTTTAAGCAAGTATACTCCTTACTTATGTTTCTCAATAAATTATAAATGCAATATTTTCTTGTCATGTTTCTTATTGCGATATAGTTTGATACGTGATTGTGCTTCTTGATCATGATCATGTTTCTTGATCGTGATTCATGTTTATTGTTCATGGTTGTGATCATGGCATGTTTATCATATATTGATCACAACTTATGTTCCGTATTTTTATTGAATTATTTCGTGTCTCGGGGAAGGGAAAATGTCAAGTAGGTATGTGGTCACACCCAATTGATATCATACATATCGTAAATAGCACGCATATACCTCACATATGTTGTGTCATATTCCCATCGTTAGTAGCCATCTTCGGATGTGCCGTATTACCCTAGCCAACCACAAATTAAAAAAGGTATTTCAATTGCACATAGTTTATAGCTGTGTTTATTCTTGATCATGGTTATTCTCATAGTTGCTCGTGTTGCAGGTTGTATTGCATGACATTGTTCTGTCACATATTATGGTTCATTTATTTTTGTATTTACTTTATTGCTTTATTTTGTATTGTGCGGCATTTGTTTGGATCGATGTATTTTGCTCCTTTTCTGACTGAATCGTTGATATATTAGGCTAGGCATGAGGATAACATTGGATTGGACAAGGACTTATGGAAGGATCTAAAAGATGTATATGAGATTATGTAACATGTGGTTTAAAGAGACAGATGTATGAGCTATATTATTCTTTGTAGATATGGATTATCGGATTTGTCTCCAGGGACTAGACATGTATATGTACTCAAAAGTGATAGTGGATGTTGTGATTGTGTGTTGGCTTGGTTTTCTATTTTTGTTTCTTTTCTAGTTTCAAGATTGAGGAAAAATTGATTTTGAAGTAAACTGGTGACTATCGAGGTCTAGACAGGTAACTACCGTCGATTATGAGGTAAGCTGGTCGTATCCACGCACTCGTATCCAATCATGTGGTTACGGGTCAGACAACAACTGCTGTCATCCCCTTGTCGTCCATTCACACGTCCAAACCTATCACCGTGGTATGACGTGAAGATCCTCTTCTGCGAAGTGGCGTGCTACGACGCCCCCATGTCCTTGACCTAGTCGTCATCATGATACATGCCACAAGGTTCCTCTGCATCGTTCGCTACGATGATGATATCTTCCATTACTGTAAGATTTCTTGATCAACTTTGCCTATTGCCTTATCAGCTTTGAGTTTCATGTCGTTTCACTTGATACGAGCCTTTAACCACAGAGATAGCATCTCTTCTTGCAGTCCATAGTCGTAAGATTTTGAGAACTCTCCCTCGTCCTCACTTGTGACTTGGGCCTTCCCTTTCTGCCACTAGAGCGAACTCCTACGACGATTCCACTTGCTTATTTTGGACCTCCTCATTCAACAAACTAATTTTTTTGCCTCCATCATGACAACTCCATCCGGACCTGAGTTCTAATCGACACCACCAATGTCTTCCAGCTTTTGGATAGAGAACTCAAAAGTAGAAGGGCCTGAAGCTCATCATCAATCACCATCTTCATTACAGACATCTATTTGTTGATACCCTGAACCTCGTTCAGATGTTGTTTCATCGAGACACCCTCTGTGTACTTCGAGTTGACGAGTTGGCAAAAGAGAAATGCCTTATTGCTAGCCATCTTCATTTCGTACAGCGAATGCAGCTTCTTTCATAATACTTTTGTCGAACTATCCATAAACACGTGGTAAAACACCGAGTCGTCCAGCCATTGGCGGATGAATCCAATGACCTTCCTTTTATGATAAAATGCCCCTATGTCGATTGTTAGTCCAATGATTACATCGTGTTTTTGAATATGGCTAATCAATTAAGTTTAACATAATGATGTCACTAATATTCATATACTCACTATCATGTTGCTACTTAAACTTAGTATTGTCCTAATTGTTCTATATCATATTGCTATGATTGTATCGTACTGTAACATATTGTTTTGCTCATCTAACATGTATTTATAGACATGCAGTAATCATGATCAAACCAGGACATATACAATGAAGAATTAATGATGGGCCAAAGACGACGTTATACAAGAATATTTCTCTGAACCGCCTAACGACCTATCCAGGCCCTCGCATCGGGGGTTCCGCTACCCTGTCAGCGGATATGGGTCGAGGGGGCAGCGCCCCTCGTGGGGGTTCGGGGTCAAACTCCCAAAGGAAAAAAGGCGTCTTCAGGTCTGCTCAAATATCAGAAGAAATGCATCATCAAAGGGCTCTTGGTTTTCCTATTTTGTTCTCAATCTGTTATCTTTCAATTTATTGAGTCTATGAACATGTACGTTGAGTCGCACTGAGTCATCTCAACCCCTAGACTTACTTCTCCAAGCTCTACCATACAAAACAAATAATCTCTGAACCAAACCAAACCAAACCAATCTTGCCCATATAGACTTTCTGGCCTAAGATAGACAGAATTCGGGCCGAACTCTGCCTTAGGCAGAACTCGGGCCGAACTCTGCCCCCTAAATTTTAGGAATCTAATATTTAGGAACACCCTGCTACAAGATGTCCAACGTTCAATTTTTGAATATTTGAGACAAAATTCTGGCCGAACTCTGCCTCCCCTGACTAGTATAAATAGGGCTTGACTTCTCTCATTTTAAATCATCTCTCACTCTCAATCTTCTAAGCCTTATACGTTCTAAGTCTTACTCTTCCAATCTACTAGCTACAAAACTTTCTAAGCCCCAAGGTGCTCAGTACGATTCAGCTAGAAGTTTTTGTGCAAGAGTTAAAAAGAAGTCACTTGGACAATTCCAAGTTTCGCCTCTGCGAAATTGTAAGAAGTTGACGTGTTCTTCTGAGTAAAGGCACGTGTGTACCCAATTTCACAAATAGTGGATTTCAATCCTAAGCGAGAGTTCTCAGGCCTGGACTAGTCCTCCACGAGGGAAACCAGGTTATATCGTTGTGTTTGCGTGTGCTCTTCTGAACTCTTTTAATTTCTGCATTATTACTCTGATTATACTTTCTCTTGGTAGTTGCTTTCTCGACTTAGCATACAGTTGAATTTTTAATTGGTTATTATAGTCACAAACTCTATTCATCCCCTCTAGGGTTGCCTACACATGACCCAGTCACCGTAATGATACATGCCACAAGGTTCCTCTGCGTCGGTCGCTACGATAATGATCTCCCATTTCTTGAGATCCTCATGATTATTCTTGCTTTAGCCTTTTTAGCTTTATGCTCCATGCAGTTTCTCTTGTTATGACCCCTTTTCCTACAGTGATAGCAGCCCTCCTTGCGGTCCACAGTCGCAAGATTCTGAGAACTCTTTACTGTCCTCACTTGTGACTTGGGTCTTCTCTTTCCGCCAGCAGAGCAAACTCCTACGATGATTCCACTTGCTTACGCCAAACCTCCTCATTCAACAAACTACCTTTAATTGCCTCTATGTTGACAACTCCATCCGGAGAAGAGTTCTTACTGACACTACCAACGTCTCCCAGCTTTCCGGTAAAGAACTCAAAAGCAGAAGGGCCTGAAGCTCATCAGCAATCACCATCTTCATCGTAGACAGCTGATTGATGATACCCTGAACCTCGTTCAGATGTTGCACCACTAAGGCACTATTGGCCCAATGACTGTATCATGTTTTTTATTATGGTAAATTAATTAAGTTTAGCAATATATTATCACTAATACTCATGCTATCACTATAGTATTATACTTAAACTTAGCATTGTGCTAGTGTGCAGTAATTTTATCATACTTGCTATAATGTATATTGTTGTTCGTCTGACATGTATTTGCAGTAAAGTAATAAGCAAAATCAACGTGGACACATGCAATAAAGAAATTATTGTGGGCTAAAGACGACGGTATTCCACATGATTTCTCTAAACCATCCGACGACATCTCCGGAGCCACACACTCGGGGGTTCCGCTGCCCGGTCAGCTACAGGGGTCGAGGGGGCAGCACCCCCCATGGGGGTTCGAGAGTGAAGCCCCCAAAAGGTATTCAGTTTTCACAAACTGGTATCTTCAGACAGTTGCCGTCAAGAAAAAATTCCATCATCTATCAAGGAAAGAGGCCACGCCATGCCATCATCATTTCAAGACTCTGAAAAAGCCTGCACCTGCTAAAGTATATCTGGAGTCTGTGTAATGAGTCTTAGGAATAATTGTAAACAAAATAAATGGATGGCAAATCGAAATGTAGGGTAGATATTAACCCATGAACACTTTTGGACAGACAGTCGGATGATCCGACGGATCTTCGCGGATCACTGGTAGATGATCTGAATGGACCCACAAAAAAGTTTCTGTGAACTTTCGGATCATCCGGTGGACATCTGCAGAAATTCGACGGATAATCCAAAATATTACCATTTGCATTCCAGCGGTCGGATTCTGACCAAAAGCGTCCCCAACGGCTATAATTGTAGTCGTTGCTCTGTGCAGGCGGATGATCCGACGGTGATCCGCAGAAATTTGACAGATGTTTCGCTCATCTGCTGAAAGTAGCATAATTGCACTATCCTTTACTTTGGTTATAAATTAGAGGTGGGCACGGGTCGGGCCGGGCCCAAATTTTATGGACCCGGACCGGACCCGTTAATTGGCGGGACGGGTCCAAAAAATATTAGAACCGGAACGGACTCGACCCGTTTGAAACGGGTTCGAACCGGGTCGACCCGCGGGTCCAAACGGGTCCAAAAAAGTTAAAAAAATCTAGAATAGTAAACATTTACATATATTCTATTATCTATAAGAACAAAACAAGGCTTATGTCTTCCCAAATTTCTAGAATTTGTTTACAAAACAATAACTTCTTCTATTATCTATAAACTATAATAGCAAAAATTTCCAAAACTGATAAAAAGAAAATACATACCCCTAGAAACGGGTCAGTCAGGGCCTCGTTTATTTTGAAAATAGGACCCGTCCCGTCCCGTTAGTGTCATACGATCCACCCTGGCCCGTCCCGTTTAAATTCCAAAATTTAGGAACCGGCTTGTTTGGACATTTTACGGTTCGAACAGAGTCAAAACCGCGGGTCTTGGAACCGTATGCCCAACCCTATTATAAATAGCCTTGAACCCCTTTATTCAAGGATGATGTTTGAGCCAAAAAAATTCTAAACCACCAAAGCCTATCTATAAACAACTCTACAAAGCTTTCATTTTCCATCCCCAAATTGTGTTAGAGTTACCGAGTTGTAAAAGAGACATCTTCATCTTGTTATAAGAAGATCAAAAACCTTCTTGTGAAAAGGTTGAAGTTGGAGTATTTGGATAAAAGCTCTCGGTTGAAGTTAGAGAGCCTTCGGATAAAAGCTCTCGGTTTGAAGTCGAAGAGGCCTTCGGATAAAAGCACTTGTGTAAGAAGTTGGTGAGCCTTCGGATGAAAACTCATATTGTACTATTTTGTGATAATAGTGGATTAAAGTCGAAGAGAGTTCCGGGACTGAAGTGGCCCTTGAGAGGATACCAGGATGCATCGGGTGTCAGTATTGTTATTGCTTTTTATCTTGCACTTTTAATCTTTAAATTGCCTATTAGCAATCATTTAGTGCTTGATTAGTTAGTTTGACCCAATTCACCCCCTCTATGGTGCTTTTATTTGGTATCAAAGCAAGGACTCTATTGTTAGGCTTAACATCCTTCGAGTAGATCCTTGTTATTTTTCTATGGCAACATATTCCTCCTCCTCCGATAAAGAGGGTCTTATTTTTAGTAGCATAGACAATCATGTTTCTTCTAAATGTAAGAAATGCTCTAAGTGGAAAGCCATGGCTGAATAATCCTTAGAGATTCTTGATTACCTTTATTCTATAAATGAAGAACTTTCAGAAAAGGTTGTTCATTTAGAAGAATCTAATGAGTTGTTGAGAAACAAAAACAATAATATACTTTTTAGACTTAACTCTCAAAACTCATCATGTGTTTCTTTAAAGAGTTTGAATGAGACTTTAATTTTGAAATCAAATCTCTTTCCTCATCTATAGAAGATCTCAAGACTCAATCAAATGAGTTAATATTTTTGCATAATTTTTCTATTGATGCTTTAAAAAAGCAAAATAATGCCTTTATCTCTAAAGTTGCTTTATTTGAAAAAGAGAATAATTTACTGAATGCTAAATTTGATTCTCTTACTTGTATGCATGATAATTTGTTATTAGAACATGATATTCTTAAAATCAAATCTTCTCTTGCTTACTCTAGAGATACTCTTCATTCTAGTATGCCACATTCTCATAACCATGGTCATTCTGATACATATGCACACACTAGCATTAGGTGCTTCTATTGCTCTCACATTGGATACATAAGTTTTACATGCCCTATTCGTATGACTTTTACTACCAATGCTAGAGTAAATAGTATATGGGTTCCAAAAGCTAACAAATGTGGATCCAAATTTATTTGGATACCAAATTCTTTGCCTAATGTTGTAGGTGGAGCTTCTTGTATTGGAACAAAACACCGAGGAGTATGTTGGTGGTTGTAAAGCTACAAAGGTCATCTTTCAAGCAATTGCACCAATACAAAATGTGGCCACTAGAGCCACTTTGGTAACATGCTAAACGATTCTTAATAAATGGTTTTATTTATAGAATCGAGCATGTTATTATTTATGTCTTGCTACAAGATCTCATTAATATATTTTAGTTGCTTATTATCTAAATCAATGAGAAATAAGATACTAGCATGCTTAGCTAATTCTCTTTTTATTCTTTTATCTAGCATGACTTGTTATTTAGCTTAAATGATTAGTTTACACTATGTAGTTTATCACTCATTTTCTATTAGTGTGAAATATATATCTATGCATGCTCCTTACTCTTAGCCATTATTTATGAAGCATGCATATCACTCTAGTCCATAGGAGCTTGGTTTTTTATTTGAGTTACGATTTTAACTCTTTGTCTTTAAGATTTTTGAAATATTACTACTTATCGATTGGCTTTTGAATGTCATATTTAATTTAATCGGTATTTGTGAATATATGTGTTTAGCACAAGCTTCTTGTCACTTGAAGGGTATATACTTATATTTCTTTTTAACCTTGTGCTTGCACAATATATTCAATATTGATTCTCATATTCTATTTTGATTATCTTCTTGTGAATCAATTATGTCTTTGCTTAATAAAGCATATGTATACATGTTTTGAATTTGTGATAGCTTTTCAATTATTCAATAAGGATGCATGACCATATATATTAAATTTATATTTAGTAGTCTACATGTAGAATATCATAAGGTTAGTTGTCGTCTTTTCGTCTTTCCATATGGCTATTTATGTGTGTGCGCTTTCTTTTTACAATGTGAAGATATTTGAAGTACAAATTTTATTTTATTTTTCTACTGAGAATAATAACCTTTGGAAAATGGTAAAGACAAAAAAATTTATTACCATTGGAACATAGGAGTTGTATGGAAAAAGCAAACTCATAACATGCAAATTTTATTGTTTTGACTCTTAAACATAAATGGCATGCAAGTTGACATAATAACATCATGTTTATAAAATACTCAAGGATATTTTAGGAATTCAAAGTTTTACCACCAAGTTTTTCTATTATATAGTAGAATAGATATGTTGTTCATGTATCTCTTATATTAATATATATTTTCGTATAAATATCTTTATGGAGGCATATGAGTTAAGCTCAAGTTTTACATTAATTTGAAGAGTATTTAATTATGCTTGTTACTTTCCAACTTGTGCTTACCTCATTCTTTAGCTATTTATTCTTTTAACCAAATTTGTGTAATTCCTCTTGAATCAATTAGCTTCTTCCTTAAAGCCTTCTTTTAATGATATCTTTTGACTTTTTGGTTGAATTTATGGATACATACTTTTTAATTGATTCTTGAATCTTTTCATGTATGCCTATCTGAGATATATATATAGTTCTATCTATATGATTCATAACTTTTGATATTTATTTGTTTTATACCTTTAAGTTAGGATGTTGAGAGAAAATATTTATTAATGGCTTGCTCATGGCTAGTTATGGATGTTCTTTTAAGAATTACATAGTTTTGTACTTTATCTTGCATTTTAAACTCTTCTTATTTATTAGTGCACATTTTTCAGTCTATATCATTTATATTTTACTATGGTGCACTATGAAAGCTTCTGAAAATGTGTTTCTTGCTATCTTTAGCTCTTAATTAGCTTTCTTAATCTTAATGATCTTTCATTGCTCATTTTTTGGATTTATGCTTCTTTTTGAATTATTGTTGTCCAATGATTTTTTTTCTTTTTTTTTAATAAGAGTTCTTCTAATTTATATATTTTATTTTTTTATGTCTTTAGCTATACTATTGTTTGAGCTTTTGTGTTGAGATTTTTTATATATATAGAATACACTTATTTCTTAATGGCTATAATATTTTGCATTCTCTAGATCAATTATTATTTCATTATCTTGTATTAATCTCAATACTTGGAAAAAAGAGTTGTTTTATTGTGTTGAAGTTGGAGTTAGAGAGTCTTCAGATAAAAGCTCTCGGTTGAAGTTGGAGAGTCTTCGGACAAAAGCTCTCAGTTTAAAATCGACGAGGCCTTCGGATAAAAGCTCTCATGTAAGAAGTTGGTGAGCCTTCGGATGAAAACTCACGTTGTACTATTTACGATAATAGTGGATTAAAGCCGGAGAGAGTTCCGGGACTGGAGTGCCCCTCGGGAGGATACCAGGATACATCGGGTGTCGGTATTGTTATTGCTTCTTGTCTTCCACTCTTAATCTTTAAATTTCCTATTAGCAATCGTTTAGTGCTTGATTAGTTAGCTTGACCCTATTCAACCCCTCTAGGGTGCTTTCAGGCACCCTCCGTGTACTTCAAGTTGACGAGTTGACGAAAAAGAAATGCCTTGTTGCCAGCTGTCTTCCTTTCGTACAGTGAATGCAGCTTCACCTATAATACTTTTGTCGAACTCTCCATGGACACGTGGTGAAACATCGAGTCGTACAACCATTGGCGAATGAATCAAATGGCCTTCCGATCCAGTCATTTCCAATCTTCAACAGATTTATGATGGACCATCTAAGTCCTTGCATCAGAGTATATCCTCTATCATTGGCTTCCAAATCGCTCAGTTTCTCCTGTGATGGTAATCTATGAGTCTTCATCTGTTTTGTACACAAGGCTATGATACTATATGTTGGAAATCGAACACGCCCTCCGATGCCGTGTCTGAGAGGTTGTCGAAGCGAAAACTTATGTCAAACCACCTTAAATAATCAACTCCATCTAACGAACACCAAGCACAGATAAAGATAAGTATATGGCGGTGACTATGTCACTTGTACAAATTCCAATCTACATAACTCAGATAAAATTACAAATTAACATAAATCAATTTTGAACCCTCACCACACTCAAGAAGAAATGATAAATATTACTATGAAATCACTCACAAACCCATAGCATTCTCCCTAACTGTATACCCCCTAATTTTCACGAAATTTTTTTATGTTTATTTCTCAGTATTAATTTTGGTTATATATATATATATATATATATATATATATATATATATATATATATAAAAAAAAAAAAAAAAAAAAAAAATATATATATATATATATATATATATATATATAATTGACCTCTTGATGTTATTTTATCTTTTTACTAGAATAATTTATGGATATATGTGTGTAGTGTATATTGAATAAATTATCTATTTATGCGTTTAGTGTATATACATATATACTAAATGTATTTAAATAAAAATATTTTTATATAGTAAATAGATATATGAGTTAAAAAAAATTTCATAAATTTATATTGATTATATATTTAAGTATATATATTTGTTTTATTATTTTTGAGTTTTATAAGGGATAAAACAATTATATATGTTTTCTTGATATATAAATAGATTAATAAAGTTTTCATATATAAATACTATGTATATATATTGGGATATATATTGCTAAAAATATATTAAATTCTTAGATATTATAATTTTATGTATCTTTTTAGAATTCTCTTATTATAAATATTATTTAAAAGTGATTTTGATATATCATATGTATATAAAAAAAAAACCAAGATCTGTTCCCAAGCGGGAACAGTACCCGAAACAGAATCGTGATTTCTCCCCCACCCCCTTATATACGTGTATATATAAACAAAAATAAACAAAATACAAACCTAAAACCCTAGTCCCGACGACCCCGAACCTGCCCCGCATGTCGTTGCCTTCGCAGCGGGCTGCCGGCCGGCCGGCTAGGCGCGACAGCCGCACACAGAAATGCTGCACAGTAGCAGTAGAGCGCCGTAGGCAACGACAGCAGCGTTGTAGCTGCACTTCTTCGCAACGCCGCTTCGTCCTCCACGTTCGCTCGTTTTGGGAACCGTCTTTGCAGATATGTAGACAACCTAACCAATTTCGTTTTCTTTTACGTTAGATTATTATATTTCGCTTTGTGCGAGACAAAAATCGCGATCCAAAATCGAGAAAAACTCGATTTTCTGGAGATTAGAAATTGCCCCAAACACCCATGTTTGGAGTTGAATTATGACCAGTATAGCACGAATTTAGAAAATTAATTAAATAGCCTTGTAGACCAATTAACCAAGATCGAAACTCGGTAATTAGTTTATTTTATTATTTATTAGATTGTGTGTAAAATCGGTTTATAAATCATGAAAAATCTGTTTTTAAAAACGTTAAAAAAATCCTGATACGGAGTCTGCCTTGACAATTCGGACGACTTGGTCGTGAATCACTAGCATCGAAAGGTGCGTATGGACTTTGTGCACATGTGAGAATTGGCAGAACTCGAATTGGTCGCATGTGCGCGACGAATTCGAGGCGTATCGGTCGAAAACCACAGTATCGGTAATTTGCAAACTTTTTCATTACTTCGTGCACACTCGTCACATCGGGGCAAAATTTGTGTTACTGGACTCGTATCATTTTTCTGGTCCTGTGAGCCAAGTTCGGTCTGATTCTGAGACAGTTGACCGGATCGCCGTTTTGCGGGCCCCACGATCCGATCCAACGGACGACATTGTGCACGGCTCACCGAAATCCAAATTTGGATACACGGTTGAGTTCGTATGGTCAAACCAGATTCGTAGACATATAACCTAATGACTTTAGAGATAGTAGATTTTGGCACGTTTTTCGGTGTATCGGGTCCAACGGCAGACATCGATTTGTTCTGAACTTTTGATTTTGCCCCTGTATCCAGAATTAGACTTATGGGTAGGCAATCTTAAATATTCTTCTTATTCCAAAAATGTTGGTGATGTTTATTTCAGTATTAGGAGACGTTTGCGGAAGTCTATCTTTTGTTGCTTGTATTGCCTTGACGAGTTCGTCTGCAGGATATCGTCAAATCATCACACAAACTCTAGGAAAAACATCTTACCATATTTTCTGCTTATATTTATCATGCATCTTTACTGTTTAGTTACTGCATATTTTCTATTTGTGCATTTCCAGTTTATCCAGTTGCATCTGATCCGTTTACTATTTATGGTTACTTTACTGTGCTTCCAGTTATACATGTTGCAAAGTGTTAGTCATGTTTTCATCAGTATCTTTAAATTGTGCATATGGACCTAGAGTTAGTAGACTACCTCTTGTTTAGTAAACATTTTATAAACTTTGACACAGATGTGTCACGAGATGTGTGTGAGTTGTGAGTAGCATATAGAGATAATTTGCATGTTGGCTGATCACCCGTGCGCATGCGTTAGGTCTAACTGTCAAATAGATATGCATGCTTGGAAGACTGACAGTTAGTAGAGGTACAGTGTCGTGGATACGACATAGATAGGTGCATAGGATGGAGAGAACAGTTCCTTACCGTATAGGCCACAATTGTACATTTCCTTTCAGTAACCTAGAAGCTCCGCTGGAGATACGATGTGAGATGACCCTCTCAGGTTGGCCATTGACATTATTGGAAAGTTACGTGCTTGGCCCCTTTCAGTGCAAACTTTCTCTTAGATATCTTGTGGATGAGCACCCTGAATATCAACTTTATGTTATTCTTTGTGTCTCAACCCTCATCCCATATATATAGGATGAAAATCATATTTTATCATAATAGGATTTCTAAATAGGAATAAAATAGAAATCCTATTATACTAAAACAACTACTCCAATTCCAAATGGACTCCAACTTTTTTTTTTTTTGCTAACTTGAGCTTGGAAAAGGAGAGTATGAAAATATATCAAAAGGTATATTAAGGGATCCCAATTATAATTCGGCCGGGTGAGGAAGCAGCGAGTTGAATTTCATCCGTTAAAGAAGTTGCGTCAGGATATAAGTCCTCACTTAGTAGGGGTCGTTTTTGAGGGGAGGTAAGATGAATGTATTGCAACAAATTATGTGGCAGGTTCAAGGTTACACATCCCCACAATTGAATTTATTCATCTTGTTGCATAAATCTTAACTAATTAGTTCTGTTATTACATTGTTTATTGAAATTTAACAGATTTATAGATATAATGAATGTTATGAATTCCGCATCGCATCTTTCTCAAGGTGTAATAATCCCTTGTACTCTGTCATAATAAGTGTGGAAATTGTCATGCCTTCCACGAAGAAGCTTCTCCCATATTGAGTCCGATGCGCATGCTCTCGTTGAGAATGTCAATACATGATTTGAAGAGAATAATAAGGGGTGAGCATTATTCAATTTTGGACCAAAAATCGAACATAACTTAATTGGATAAGAGATTCGGTTCGGTTTGAAAAAAAAAAGTCGGTTCAGTTTCGGTTTTAAAAATACTAAAAAAAATTATTCAGTTTCGATTTCGATTTGGATTTCGGTTTGGGGTCAAAACCAAAAATCGAACAAGACTTGTGCAATTATGTAAATACACTCAATTTTATGCATATATTGTGATTAAAAATATGTATATTTTGAAAAAAAAAATTCTATGTATATGTTTAGAAGTTAGAACACCAACTTTGATAATTTAGCAACTAGTCTAACTTTGGACGCAACTTTGAAATAATAATAATGTGTGTTTAAAAAAAGTATAATTTTTAATATAATTTAATCAAGGTCCCAACTTTGGACCCGGCACATTGAACATTTAAATATTATAACCGAACAAACCGAATAAACCAAATTGATTATTCGGTTTGGTTTCGGTTTTGACTAATTTCGATTCGATTTCAATTTTAGATTTTTAAAATTTCGATTTATTTGATTTTGACTACTTTGATTCTATCGAAACCAAATAAACGGAACGCTCACCCAATAGAGAATAATATAATTCTGAAGAAAGGCTAGCATTGTCAATGATGGTACAGATCAATGATATACTAGAATATATCCAAGTTCCTCCAAAATTACGTCTTTGTTGCAAGAAGACTGGTGCTGTAATCACCACTACCGTGCATAAGGCCTCGTTTGGTTCACAGAATGATGGGATTGGAAAAGAAAAGTTATTATTTTTTTATGTTTGGATGTCAAAGAAATTGAGGAGAAAAGAAAAGTGATAAACAAAGGAAAGAAAATTAGTGGAAAAGTGGTTCCTTCCATCCAAGTAAGGATTCACTTATCCACCTTTAAGTATTCACTTTCTCTTCCAATTTTCTTGACTTTTCCAAACACCAGAAAGAAAAATCGATAGGAATTACAATTTCTCAAAAGAAAGGAAATACCAAGAAATTGATTTCCTTCCCTTTCCATTCCACGAACCAAATGAGGCCTCATTTGGTTCGCGGAATGGAAAGGAAAGGAAGTTTCACTCTAGATCCTTGTTAGCAATTCGACAAACGGAAAAAATTCGGCACAGCGAAAGTATGATTATAAATCAGCACAGTACAAGTAAAATACGTTAAAAAATTTGGACAAATATTCGTCCAAAGAAAATATTGAGGTTAGAAACTTCACAATGCTTAAACATATTGTCAAATTTGGTTAATTAAACATGTTGCCACCACGTTTCTTGTGCCAATTTTTTCAATAATCTATACGTAACACGTTAAAATTTCACATGCTTAAAATTTATATACTAATTCAAATCTTTCAAAAGTACGTGAGCAGGGGCGGAGGCACATTATGTGTGCACGTGAGCAGGGGCGGAGGCACATTATGTGTGCACTGGGCTGTAGCCCAGTGCAAAAAAAGAAGAAAAAAAAGTGATGCTGATTTTTTTTTAAAAGTGGAAAGAGGCTGGTCAGCCCACTAGCCCAGTGCAAAAAGCCTTGAGGGGACTCTTCAGTGTTCAAATAGAAAATTCCAAATGAAAGCTCTGTTCTCCAACTCCTCGAGCATCTCTTCCTAGACTTCCAACGGCTACTCCTCCTGTCCCCCGTCGTCGGCCCTCTCCAGTCTGACCAGCACCGACAAGCTGCATCGGCTCCCGCCTCCAAGCCTCTGTCTTTACCTCCGCTAGTCCTCTGGTAAAACTCTAACCCCCAATTTTTATAAAATCCTAACATTCAAATTTTTTGTGTTTGATTTCATCTTAATTAAACCAGGCACCAACGTCTGCCGGCTGCTCCCCCAGGGCCCCGTTCCAGCGGCATCTCTTCCTAGCGGCTGGTCCTCCCGTCCCCCGGCGCTCTCCAAACCGACCGACACCAGCAGGCTGCAGGAGCTTCCAGTCTTCATCTTCAGTGTCTTCACCTCCTCTGGTAAAATCCTAATCCCCTAATTTACTAGCCCCCAAAATTTTGAATTTATACCACTTTAGATGTATCCATGTATAATTTGACATCTATGTCGTGTCAGAAGTGGATGGACACGACAATATTTAGTGAAGTATCCTATAGATGTTGTGTCAGTTTCAGAAGTAGATGGATACAACAATATTTTGAATCATCAAATTTACAAGAAAAATTTTGCCGAATTTCTGGTATAAATTTTTAGAATCTTATAATAATACTATTAGCTAGCCCACCCTACTCCAAAATCCTGGCTCCACCCCTGTACGTGAGTATTATATGTTTCTGAAAGATACGAATTTTTTTTGCGTATAATACAAGCTTTATTCGGATGATTGCTAACAGGTCCCTAGATTAGTAGTTATTGGTACGTGTTTCTCAATGTGGAATAATTTACTAGGAAGTTGTTAAGTCATTTCTTTATGTCTGTGGGTTGTGGCCTAGTGGTAGCAACGGACCCAGTGCGGAAGGCACAAGTTCGAATGTCCCCTTGACATTTGCCAAGCCAAAGAAAATGACATTAAAAAAGAGAGAGTCATTTCTTCATAAGAAAGGGAATGATTCTCCATTGTAGTCCTCCTTTGCTGATATTTGAAAAAAAAAAAAAATTAATTTCACTCCATGGCCTGCGTCTGTCCAACACTATAGGTTGTCAAGAAGACGACGACGAGATGCCATATTAATGGCAGACTCCAGAAAGACTAGATGCCATACTAATGGCAAACTCCAGAAAGACTACGACACAGGCTCTTGATTGCTCGGTGCTGGATCGGAGGGGGGCAGAGCTACATGACAACAATATCAACATTTACTAATTATATATATTACAAGATCCTTTCCTTCAGTAGGCCTGAAAGTTCTTGCTATCATCGACGCCTGAACAATGAAATTTGTAGGTTTATGAATTGGATCTTTCGCGAATTTCTATCAGGACCCAGCACAGGCCAATTGTACTTGCAATTGAATAATTGAATATTTGATACTCATAACTCATCATTCATTCGTTAGTTATATATTAGTTTATTGGTGCTTGAGAGCTTTAATTACAACAACTAATTCTTGGGTTGTTAGACAAGTAAGGTTGATCATCTAGATGTCTACAGGCCTCTCACTGCAGGCTCATCAGCAACCCCTGCTGCATTTGCAATCGATGTACAATGAGGGTGGTTTCAGCAGCGACTGTGAGGTTGTTGGGCTCGGTGTCGGTAATCCAGTAGTTGTTGTTCCGAGAGTGCCGACATATTCTGATCTGCCATTGAAATTCAAGGAAGCCGAGGACGGAGAGGAGGAGGAGGAGGAGGAGGTGGAGGTGTGGTATTCATCTCAACCACCAGTGCAGCAGCTTTGCAAGGAAGGCGTCGATGAGAATTTCCTCGGCCTCAACAGTACTACTTCTACTTCACGTATGACTCCATTTCCTTCCACCCCTTACTTTCTCCCTACATGGGACTTCAACCACCCACCAATAAGGTCCCTTCCTCCCTTGGATTCTCCCCGGCTATCCAAGAGGCCGAGGACCGACCAATGCCTCCGTTTCCGAGACCACGTCAGCACCTACAAGCAGAAGTTCTCGGCCATCGAGGCAGTCCACGAGCTGATAGAAGGTGAGGCCGTCGTCGAGGAGGCCACGAGCGGCGCAGATGGCATGAGGCTTGTTCAGCTACTCATCTCCTGCGCAGAGGCCGTCGCGTGCCGCGACCGAGCCCAGGCCTCGCTGCTGCTGTCGGAGCTCAGGTCAAGCGCGCTGGTCCTCGGGTCGTCGTTCCAGCGCGTCGCCTCCTGCTTCGTGCAGGGCCTGTCCGACCGCCTCGCGCTGCTCCAGCCGCTGGGGGCCGTCGGCATAGTGGTCGGCCCCATGATCTCAGCAGCCTCGGACCAGAAGGCAGAGGCGCTTCAGCTCGCCTACGAGGTGTGCCCGTTCATCCCGTTCGGGCACTTTGTCGCCAACGCCTCAATCTTGGAAGCCTTTGAGGGAGAGAGTATGGTTCATGTGGTGGACCTGGGCATGACCCTTAGCCTGCCTCATGGCCACCAGTGGCGGAAGCTTATCGACAGCCTCGCCGAGCGGACATCTACAGCTGGCACGCCGCTGAGACGCGTGCGCATCACCGGTGTTGGCGCCTCTGCCAGCCGACTCCACGCCATTGGCGACGAGCTCGAGTCGTATGCTAAGAGCTTGGGCGTGAACCTCGAGTTCTTCGCCATAGAGAGCAACTTGGAGAACTTGAGGCCTCGCGACTTTGTCATCGAGGAGGGGGAGGTTCTTGCCGTGAGCAGCATGCTGCAGCTGCATTGCGTGGTGAAGGAGAGCAGGGGGGCTCTCAACTCGGTGCTGCAGATGGTCCACGAGCTGTCGCCGAAAGTGCTGGTCCTCGTGGAGCAGGACTCGAGCCACAACGGGCCCTTCTTCCTGGGCAGGTTCATGGAGGCGCTGCACTACTACTCGGCCATCTTCGACTCGCTGGACGCGGTGCTGCCGAAGTACGACACAAGGCGGGCGAAGGTGGAGCAGTTCTACTTCGCGGAGGAGATCAAGAACATCGTGAGCTGCGAGGGGCCGGCGAGGGTGGAGAGGCACGAGAGGGTCGACCAGTGGAGGCGGAGGATGAGCAGGGCCGGGTTCCAGCCTTCGCCGATCAAGATGATGGCACAGGCCAAGCAGTGGCTCGCGACGGTGAACGCCAGCGGCTGCGACGGCTACACCTTTGCCGAAGAGAAGGGCTGCTTGGTCCTGGGCTGGAAGTCGAAGCCGATCGTTGCGGCTTCCTGCTGGAAATGTTAGATCACTGCTTCATCTGCACTTTCAATATTACTACTTAATTTCAACTGTAAAATTAAATATTTGAATGTGTCATGTGTGTGCATGAGAATAAATTGAAGTGTGCTCATACATGTTGGGCTGCAGTATGTTCAAGATAGCATGTCCTGAACCGTTATTGTAATAACAAACTATTGTTTTGTGTTCCCTTTCCTATTTAGCAATGTCTGCAAGATTGAATTTGCATTCTTGATCTGTTGGAGTCTAATCTGAATTTGATAACAATATATTTGTATAATTTAAATATAATGAAATATTCAATTAGATTTGGATGTCCATATTTGGTGTTATGTTATTTTAGATATAATATGATTCTTATTTTAAGAAATCCTATTATGATCTAAATTAGGATGTTGATAGAATATTTTAAGCATAATAGTATTCATATTTTATTTCTATTTAAAAATTTCTGTTATAACTAGAATATGATTTTCTCCTGTATATACATGGGGTGAGGGTGGAGGAACACATCACAAAGTGAAATCTAAGAGAAAGTCTGTGTTTTACTTTTAGGACTTCGTCATCCAAAACAGAAGGAGGAAGGAGATCTAATTCAAGAGTCGTCAACTTCGGTTAGTAAGATTGCTACGGGTTGGTGAGTAATCTCAATTGTAACCTTCTAGTTTTTTTTCTTGAGAGTGGGGAGGGAGTTGAACCTATTAGGACAAAGGTTAAACATTAGTTTTTGTCAATCTTATAATTTTTTATTTGAGTTATAAAGGTTGGAATTTATCTAGGTGACGTAGTTACCGCCATATACTTGTCTTTATATGTGCTTTGTGTTCATTAGACGGGGTTTGGCTAATTAGGTTGGTTGGCAAACGCTTTCGCGTGCCCAATAATTAGTATCAGAGCTTTGGGGATTTTGACAACCATGTCTACGGAGCAGATGAACAGTATGATCACCCTTACAGGAGGAACTGGGCGATTTGGAAGCCAAGGATGGA
Source organism: Iris pallida (assembly GCA_029216955.1). NCBI lineage: Eukaryota > Viridiplantae > Streptophyta > Magnoliopsida > Asparagales > Iridaceae > Iris > Iris pallida. The sequence goes on along the minus strand of JANAVB010033220.1, from coordinate 17,945,730 downwards.
CGATCTACTCTGGTGCAAGGACTTGCATGGTCCGTTGGAGGGCGATAGCGCAAAGCCATCGGACATAGCTGCGAAAAAGTGGAAATGACTGGATCGGAAGGCCGTTGGATTCATCCGCCAATGGCTGAACGACTCGATGTTTCACCACGTGTCCATGGAGAGTTCGGCAAAAGCATTGTGGGAGAAGCTGCATTCGATGTACGAAAGGAAGACGACTGGCAATAAGGCGTTTCTTATGATCTTCAACTCGTCAACTCGAAGTACACGAAGGGTGCCTCAGTGGCACAACATCTAAACGAGGTTCAGGATATCATCAATCAGTTGTCTGTGTTGAAGATGGTGATTGTTGATAAGCTTCGGGCCCTACTACTTTTGAGTTTTCTACCGGAAAGTTGGGAGACATTGGTGGTATAGGTGAGCAACTCTGCACCGAATTGAGGCATCACGATGGAGGCAGTCAAAAGTAGCTTGTTGAATGAGGAGGTCCGGCGCAAGCAAGTTGAATCGTCGTAGAATAACGCTTTGGTGGCTTCCTACGAGAAGAAAGACTCAAGTTACAGGCAAGGAAATGGAAGAGTTCTCGGAATCGTACGATTATAGACCGCACAGAGGGTGCTATCAATGTGGCAAAAGGGGTCATATCAAGAGGAACTGCATAAAGCTCAAAGCTAAAAAGGAAAAAGGTAAGGACGATCAGGAGGATCTCACGACGTTTGGAGGCATTATCTTCGGAGTGATCGATGTAGAGGAACCTTGTGGCATGTGGCATGATGGCGACTGGATCCTGGGCACGGGGGTGTCGTATCACGCTATTCCACATAGAAGGATCTTTACGTCATACCGCGGTGGCAGGTTTGGTCGTGTGAAGATGGACAACAAGGGGACGGTTGCGGTGGTAGGCATCGGTAATGTGCACTTAACAACGGATCTCGGTAAGAAACTCGTTCTTAAGGGTGTGCGATATGTACCGAGTTTTGTACAACTTGGTTTCAGTAGGGAGGCTGGCAGATGATGGTTGTCACAGTTTATTTGGGGGCCGAGATTGGATGCTTGTGAAGGGTTACCAACAGCTAGCTCGGGGAGATGTGTTATGGCATGTACAGGCTCAAGCCGTTGAGCTATACAGGCAGGCCACAGACACCGAATGGAGACTCGAGGGATGTTCGACAGGAGGTGGATCGTCTGAAACTTGCTGATGAGGGACTTCGAGAAGTTTTGAGGGTTTCAGAGGATTCGGTTCGTTAAGACAAAGCGACGAATGGAGATGAGTCAAAGGTTGAGGGTCAGTTTGCCGGTACCATGACAGCTGGTCGGCCTTCAGGTGGGGGTTGCTCTACGGATCCAATTTTGGCAACGGGTGGTTTGCCAATGCCTTACGGAACGACATTGGTTTCAGTAGTTCGAAGCCAGGAAGGAGATCAAGGTTTGTAGCAAACTCAATCAAAGGCGGGTGCATTACCCTTCACACAATTCAGGGGGAGCTGTGGGTCATCGACGGTGTGCACAGTGCATGATATTCTGCTCGAGGATGCATGTGTACGGGGGAGCTTCAGTGTCGGACATGAAGGTGGACAGGTTCAGGAGTTCGAATCTCGGAAGAACTGTACCGTCCGCTTGGTTGGGCCAACCTAGGGTGAAGAAGCTCAACGGAAAGGTAGCACGTTCCGGTGGAAGGCAGAAGTTGGGAACATGCAACCGAGACTTACGGTGAGATTGATCGTCAGGGACTTCGGTGTTGGTCATATTATTGATATAGGCAGGATCCCAGTGGTGCAGGAGGTGCTACACATGGCAGCTAGTGTCGACGTGACGGTCGAGGAGCTGGAGACGAAAGAAGATGCAAAGCAACTCGAGGGATCGAATATCAGTGGCATGGAAGAGTAGGTATTCTGTCGTGGGACGACATGCATGAAGTCCAGTTGAGGAGCCATGGGGTTAACACCATCTCATCAGACTGAGGGGGAGATTGTTAGAGTCCAGTCTGGATTTGGTAATAACATATTTGTGGAATCCAAATCTAGTTAAATATTTGATTTAATTAGATTTGGATGTCTATAATTGGTGTTGTGTTATTTTAGATATAATAGCATTCTTATTTTAGGAAATCCTATTATGATCTAAAATAGGATGTTGATAGAATATTTTTGGCATAATATGATTCATATTTTATTCCTATTTAGAAAATCCTATTATGGCTAGAATATAATTTTCTCATCCTATATGTCTGGGGTGAGAGTGGAGACACACAACACAAAGTGGAGATTCGGGGTGCTCATCTATAAAAAAATCTAAGAGAAAGTTCGTACTTTACTTTTAGGACTTCGTCATCCAAGACAGAAGGAGAAAGGAGATTTAATCATGGAGTCGTCAACTTTAAAGTTGAAATTTATGTTCCATTTTTTTCTTGATTAATTATTCGTGCTAACTCCTTTACTTTTTCACTTTCTAATGTAGTGTTCTAAACAACCAAATAATAGTGAAAGTGGTTACTTTGTAATGAAATATATAAAGGATATATTCCAACTTTCTACTACCAAATTAGACAAAGTGGTAAGTTAGATGTTACGATAATTCTATAAATATAATATTTGTTGTATTGGTATAAAATAAAGTCATTAACGTAATAGTTAATTTTGTGTTTTTTTTTAGTTTGCTGGGAGAAATGATTACTCTATCAAAGAAATTGATGAAATGAGAGGGGAGCTGGCCAAGTTTATAATGGATATTGTTAATAAAGAAAATTTGTATTAAGAAATTTTGGAAGTATTATTAATTTATGTTTTGAAGTATGTGAGAATAAATGAATATTGTTTAGTTCAATGTCATGACTTTGAATATTTATGAAATAAAAAAAATTTTTGTTAGTGTTACATATTAGTTTTCTTTATTTTCCTCAATGGGATATTGTATGTACATTTCATTGTTTTGAGCCATCATTGTTGTGTACTTAATAAAAGTCATCTTTTTATAATAATGATGTGTGTTGAGCTGTGTTTTTCAATGTTAAAAGTCATCTTTTATAAATAATAATGACACATGTAAGTCATCGTTTGTAAATAATGATGACGCATAAAAGTCATATTTTATAGACAAAGATAACGTGTTTTGAGCTGTCATTGTTGTACCCTCGATAAGTCATCTTTTGTAAATATAGATGACGCATATAAGTTATCTTTTGTAAATAACAATGACATATATAAGTCATCATTTGTAAATAATAATGACGTGTGTTGAGCCGTCATTGTATTTCCACGATAAATGTCATATTTTATAAATAACGATGACGCATGTAAGTCATCATTAGTAAATGAAAATGACGTCTAAAAGTCATCATTTATATAAAAAGATGACGCGTGTAATCTGTCATTGTTGTCTCATGATAGAAGTCATATTTCGTAAATAAAGATGACATATATAAGTCATCTTTTATAAATAAAGATGACACACATAAGTCATCTTTCGTTGATAAAGATGACGTGTGTCAAGTTGTCATTGTTTTCTTACGATAAAGATGACGGTAACGTAGATGACGACCAAACAAATATCATCAATGACTATTTTTAGCCGTCATTGTTAACCATTTTTGTAGTAGTGTTTGGTTGGGGAGATTGCTGGTGAGTGATCTCAATTGTAATTTTTTGTTTTTCTTCTTGAGAGTGGTGAGGAGGTTGAACCTATTAGGACAAATGGTTCAATATTTGTTTTCGTCAATCTTGTAATTTTTATCTGAGTTATAAAGGTTAAAATTTGTCAATCACCACCATATACTTGTCTTTATCTGTGCTTGGCAAACGCTTCTGTGCGCCCAACATGGTCTTCATTCAGCTAAGAGCCTAAGAGGAATTTATTTAGAAATCAATGTGAGAAGTACATGAACGATTAAAATTGAGTTTGTATTCTTAATCTTGAGCATCTCCATTGGAGATTTCTAAAATTGAGTTTCTATCATTCTTATCATTGAACAGAAATTTCTATCCTAGTTGGTAGAGTTTTTATGTAGAAATTGTACACACATAAATATTCTTCAATGATTTTCTATTCCTATTCTATGTGACAAAAAAATAAAAAGATAAATTTAATGATATAGGACTCGGTATTAATTGATATGTGAGATGGAGAACTTTTATGAGAGTTTACGGATATTCTCCATCTTACCTTACCTTATGGAAATTGTTATAGAAATATTGAAAGGGTCATAGCTAGCAAGAGTCTGCCATTGGGATGAGCCAAATTAGGTTTCAAGATGTGCCACCAACCAAAGTTAGGGGATAGTACGTTCAGATTTTCTTGGAGAAGACTTTTTGCGGAGACAAATTAATTAAGGTGAAATGTTTATATGGATTTTGGACATAGCTTTTTGGCTTTGCTCGAGTAGTCAGAAACGAAGTTGGCAGAGTTTATGTAAAAGGTTAAAATACTTTTTTTTAAAGGTTCCATTCTTAAACATGTAGGACGTAGTTCTTATCTCATATTCTTAGTAAGTTCGTTAACATCGAGGCGATACGGATGGATGCAGCCAAGTTTCTCGGAACAGCCAACATACATAGACCAAGCCATAACACAAATATTTGCCATCATTTCTTGCAAAATCAAATTTTATATAAGGACATGAATGATCACTGATTGGGAGTTTTTTTTTTTTAATTATAGGAGAATTCATTTCGTAGTGAAGTTGAAAGTGCTAGGCGCATAGCTGTATAAATTTATATATTAAACAGTTCAAATAAAGAAATTCTTATAGGAACTCACATTACGAGCTTACCATAAGGTTATAAAACATGTATACATTTTCTATTTAGGACCTTGATTTTTTTTTTGTTTAGGTTCCTAAAAAAATCAAGATATAAGATTCATATATCCAACTGTTTATCATTGATGAGTTTAAAAATTAGAAATTCATGAATTCATATAGGATTTGTGTATATTAAATATCTAAAGAAAAGCTCAACTATGAAAAAAAGTAAGAAATATCACTCCATAATATTTGGTTTAAATTTTGGAGGCTTGAAAATTAGTTTTGGGTTTCTTATCCATATTTGACAAGTCTAGAAGTGGAAATTGGAGGACGAAATATGGGGAGCTTCAGTTTTTCACTATTATGGAAAAGTAAAACCCAATGTCCCCTTAAAATATTTTTATTTTTCTGAAAATATTGGTTGGTTATATTAATTATAATTTATTTGGACCGCTATATTCTCAATGACACCAATTAAACTTAAATAACAATAGCACCATAAATTAATAAAATAATATTTATAAAAAAATAAACAAATTAAGATTTTTATTCTCTTTTGAACCAAATATTAGAATGAAAAAATTAAATTTTTTATTGTATATTCTCAACTTATTCAAACATATGTATGAAAATATTGAACTCATTTTTCATGAAAAAGTAATAAAAAGTGGATTTCTAAGAATATTAAACCTTCATCCAGTGTCACCTCAGTCATTTACAAGTCCACAGTGGCATAAGCCAAATGACAAGCATTAGGTGGTGGAATTTGCGGGGGAAAAAAAGAAGGAAAAGAAATGAAGAACTAGTCTTAGTCAAAAGCTAATTAGTGAAAAGTGAAGGAATATGAAGAAACAAATGTTGAAAAACTAGAGGCACTCTGACTTATTTTTAGAAAGCAGTTAGACATATACACCAAGGCCTCGTTTGGTTACCGGAATTTGAGCTTGGAAAAGAAAAGTGATTCCTTTCCTATGTTTGGGAGCCAAAAAAAAGTTGTTGAAAAGGAAAAATAATTTTCTCCCATTTATCTAAGGAATCACTTTCCCTCCAACTTTTTCGCATTTATTACAAAAAGTTTTGACCAAAATATCCATGTTCATAATATTATTTACCATTTTTATCCATAATATCTTTTAGACAAAAATATTTCTAAGTAATAATTATTTTTATTAGCACGAGAGTATTTTTGAAAAATTGACTTGATTTTGTTTTCTTTCCTTACAAATACCAAACACTATAATGAAAATTAAAGATATATTCCGGCTATAATTCCGATCTTTCCAAATACCGGAAAGGAAAGTTTATAGGAATTATAATTTCCTAAATGAAAGGAAATACCAAGGAATCAGTTTCCTTTCCTTTCCATTCCGCGAACCATACGAGGCCCAAGAGAAGAGAATAGTTTGGGGCAAGTTTCCCTAAAGTCTAGCTAGGCTATGCTGTCATCCGCATGCAAGAAGGAAAAATGAAGTGCTAACAGATGGAGCCAGGGCCGGAGCTAAGATTCGTCAAGGACGACGATCCCGGTGTAAAAAATAAATGGAGACCTATTTTTGTGAAATTCTAATTAAGAATTTTAGAAATTAAATTAAACTTAACATAAATTAAGAAAAATCATTCAACTACATATCTTTCAATTGATATAATATTAGACTAAAAGAGATAAAATAAAGCAAAAAAAAATAAGCATTTTTTTGCCATCTTCATATAAAGAACAATATGCTAATATTTATAGCTCCAAAATTATCAATCAATCATTCATAATTAACACCTTCCAATAACTCATTTCCAATGAAAATTAGAGCTAGTTCATTTAATCTCATGTGACATGGCTGATTGAATGTACGATTTCAATAACTTCAACTTGAAAAAACTTCTTTCTGCGTATGCAAGTCACTGCAATTGTCAATAAAATTCTGTAAGAAAAGAATTAAATTTTTTTCGTAAAGTTTAATATCTCAAGTGTTGGATGTCTTTTGGTAGAAGATCTTGTAATGTTTCTAGGTCCTCAAACAATTCATCTCATCAATATCAGAGCAGTCACCATGTCTCAAAGTACTTTCTAGACGACTATAACAAACTTTTAGACTCTCTATTTAATGAATTCAAATTTTCTGAACTGAACAAAAAAAAAATCATAAATTTTCTTATATAATCTTCATTTGAGTGACGCAATAGCATGATCTACTGTATACAAGAAGGGGTCGAGAGACAGACGGTCGAAGGAGTCAGAGATACATAGTATTTTATTTGAATCCTATACGTCATAGGATTTCCGAATAAGTGTTAGGATTTTCTATTGATTTCGAATATGAATTGAATGTAATTGAGAGAATATCTGACTTGTTTCGTTAATTGAAAATAATAGAAGTCTTAGTTAATTGATTCGTTATTGGAAACATATATAGCCTTAGTTAATAATTGAATCTCCACATTGGTTACATCAGTATACATAATAGAGGCCAATGAATTTATTAATTATCTATTCATAAGTCACTTTAGTATTATAGTATACATAATAAATATACATATACATTTTTTAAATTTTTTATTCATAATTTTTAAATTATTTATCCATGAGTTAATTTAGTATACATAATACATATATGAATAAAAAAAATTTGGAGGCCTACGAATTCAGAAGACCTAGTACGATCGCACCCATTGCACTTCCTCAAAACCGGCGCTGGATGGAGCCATATGGTGCAATAGCATCATATAATTCTTCCAAGATTTAGATGCAGTCAAGTTCAAGAAGAAGAAGCTGCAAATAATTTTAGAAAAAATGGGTTATCTGTCTGGTCACCTTGAACAAATATCCAACCAGCAAAATGACATCCACTACATCCATATACTATTAGACAAATTATCGACACACCATAATGCTATTCCAGCATAGTTCACTTTAATAAAGAATCTCTATAGAATTATACTCTAAAATAGTTCTTAAATTTCTAGAATTATACTTGTGCTAAAAAGTTCTTAAATCTCTCACTCTTGTTATGCAAGTAAAAGCTTCTATTGTCGAGGTACCTCAGGAAATCAAATCCAGCACAGATGTACGCAACGAATACTTTGATGTCGGTACACATACAAACACAAAAAGATATAGATCATGATAAAACTACCAGGAGAGTCAATACACATACAAACACAAATATATATGGTACCATCTTCACTTGCACAAATCTCAATCTATATTTATTATAAGATCGATACAAGTTATATACCAATTCATTTGTCCCAAGAAATGATCACTTACAAAATCTAAAGGAGCAATACAAGATCACAAAACTCTAACCTTGAACTAGCATATTTCACCTGGCAATCAGTTACCCAAATAGCTGCTGGATGAATTTGGCAAATATCGGTAAACTAAAAATATACCACCAATATAATTTTTGTTGTAATTGATTGATGAGATGATTTCATTGATAGTCTCATAGGTTTTATATAGTCTTTACATCATGAAATATCAAATAGAATATCCTGTAGCATATTCTGGCATCCCAAATATGTCCTCGGGATATTTCCATACTAAACATAATATTTCCATACTAAATATAACATATTTCTATATTAAATATATCAATACTTCCCCTCAAGATGGGCGAAAGATATTCACCAAGACCATCTTATCACATCCTCTAATCATGCTCACAGAGCTAAGTCCCTTGGTCAGTCCGTCTGCTACCTGATGCTTAGTTGGAACGTGGCCTAGCTCCAGTAGTCCACTAACCAACTTCTCCTTGATGAAGAACATATCGATCTCGATGTGTTTGATCCTGTCATGCTGTACTGGATTGTTAGCAATACTAATAGATGACTGGTTGTCACACCACAACTTCATCTTGGCTTCTTGATCCAGCTTCAGCTCCACCAGGATATTCTTCAACCAAAGCAGCTCTGCAACTCCCAAGGCCATAGCTCTGTACTCCGCTTCAGTTATCGATCTGGCTACCACTGACTGCTTCTTACTCCTCCAAGAGACCAAGTTGCCTCCTAAAAATATGCAATATCCCGAGGTAGACCTCATGTCATCAGCACAACTAGCCTAGTCAGAATCACAGTAGCCCTCGATGTCCATGCGATTATTCTTCCTGAACATCAGTTCCTTCCCGGAGACACCCTTCAAGTATCTCAGAATCTGGTATACTACGTCCATATGACCCTTCCGTGGGTCATGCATGTAGCGGCTCACCACACTAACTGCAAAGCATATATCTGGACGTGTGTGGCTCAAATAGATCAGCTTGCCCACCAATCTCTGGTATCTGTCTCGGTCAACTGATTCTCCAGCCTCAGCGTTCAGCTTGAACCTCTGATCGATTAGCGTCGCTGCAGGTTTGCATCCCAACATCATTGTTTCTGTGAGAAGGTCCAATGCATACTTCCTCTGAGAGAGAATAATCTCCTCTGCGTCTCGAGTGATCTCAATCCCAAGGAAGTAGCGAAGAAGACCAAGGTCCTTCACCTCAAATTTTTTGCCAAGCTTCCCTTTGAGTCGGACGATTTCCTGCTCATCATCACCCGTGATAATCATGTCGTCAACATACACCGCAAGTATGATGATGTGACCTCCACTCCTTCTGAAGAATACAGTATGATTAGCATTGATCTGCTGATATTTTATTCCTATTATCGCTCTCCTGAATCTGTCAAACCACGCTCGAGGAGACTGCTTCAGTCCATAGAGGGACTTCTTCAGTCTGCAGACCTTGCCTGCTGTCTGATTTGTGCCAAATCCTGGTGGTATCTCCATGTAAACCTCCTCTACTAGATCTCCGTGAAGAAATGCATTCTTCACGTCCAGTTGGTATAGCTTCCATCCATCATTCGCTGCCAAAGAGATCAGGGTCCTGACAGTGCTCATCTTTGTAACTGGTGCAAAGGTCTCGTCATAGTCGATACCGTATGTCTGACTGTATTCTTTCGCCACTAGTCGAGTTTTGCAGCGCTCAACCTGTCCATCTGGATTCTGTTTCACGGTAAAGACTCACTTGCATCCGACTGCTCTCTTTTCCTCCGACAGTCTCACCATCTCCCAAGTGTGATTCTTCTCAAGAGCTCCTGACTCCTCATGCATTGTCGCTTTCCACTTTGGATCGTTCTTGGCAACCTGCCAATTGTTAGGTACAGTAATACTATCCAAAGATATTATAAATGTACCATGAGAAGAAGAGATATGGTTATAAGAAACAAACTGAGCAAGATTCCAACCATATATGTCCGAAAGATTTCTCGCATTGCTGCGAGTCGTCCTTCGTACATATAGTGGTGTGGGAGGAGTAGGAGGAATGATATCACCTGAAGGGGATGGTGGTGTAGGTGTCTCAGGAGTTGGGACGAACGCAGGCAAGGGACTTGGCACTGGCACTGTAGGTACTGGTCCTGTAGTTTGCTTCTCCCTCCTACTGTAGGTAAGTAATTCCCCCTGAGCCGTAGGCCTAACACTTCTCATCTCCTCCCCCTGTTTTGCTTCACCTTCATGTTCCTCCTCAACCGTGCCTCCATGCCAAACTTCCAAATCAGTCACCACCAGGTTCTCCATCTCCCCCTCTCGCCTTATACTGGTAGTATTAGGCGTGTTGTGTGAAGTTCCCTCCTTGCGGTAGTATGGATCATGCTCCCGGAAGTGGACATCCATACAGATAAACTTTTTCTTCTTTACTGGACTCCAGCACACATACCCCTTCTGAGTTGCTGAGTAACCCACGAAGATGCACTTGACCGCTCTGCGGTCAAGTTTCCCAACTGATGGTCTGTTGTCCTTCACAAAACGCACACACCCGAACACCTTCAGTGGAAGTATCCCACTATTATTGTCTTGTAATACTTCACATGGGGACTTCCATCCCAGGACTTTCGAAGGCATCATGTTGATGAATTGAGCTGTTGTTAACACTGCATGCCCCCACACTTTATGGGACATTCATGTCGATCATCATACTTCTTGCAGCCTCCAGAAGGTATCGGTTCTTTCTTTCTTCTACTCTATTTTGTGCTGGTGTGTATGCACAGGTGTTCTGATGCTGGATCCAGTGTGCTGACAAGTATTCTGTAAGCGTCCTGTTGGTATATTCCATTCCATTGTCAGACCTCAGTATCTTTACAACTGCGTTGTACTGAGTCTGGACATGATTATGAAAATCCCGAAAACAAGCAGGTACATCACTCTTATTTTTCATCAAATACAGCCAGGTGACACGAGAGGCACAATCAATAAAGGAAACAAAATACTTATACCTATTCATAGTGTTAGTAGTACATGGACCCCAAACATCGGAATGTACTACCTCAAAAGTAATAGAGCTCTTATGACCCGTACCAACATATGAGCTTTTAGTAATTTTTCCTAACTCGCATGCATCACATACTAATTTCTTTTTATCTGTTTTTGCATAAATCTCTAGATGTAACTTACTTAAAGTATCAAAGGAAGAATGTCCCATCCTTCTATGATGAAGTATCAAAGTCTTCTCAGTTCTCTGTTGCAGTCCTCCTGTCACGACTCGATCCCAAATATAATGGATCCAGTCGGATCATGCCCAGCCTGCACCGTTGTGAGACGGCGACAGTAAACTGTATCAAACAGTGAAACACAATAGACAAATATCTAACGGAAATAAAAATATTTTTATTAAACAGAAACTAGTCTGAAATGGAAAAAAAATACAAACAAGCAAGCATTCAATTATTACATGGTCTTTATTGCAACCAAGGTAAATAACTAAACCAAGGTACAACTAAAACTCTGGGGCTCCTTGATCAGGTTCAGCTATTTCGTCAGGGTTCAGAATAGGTCCGTAGAAAGACCTAAAGGCATGATTCTCGCCGTCGCAGTCACCTAAAAATGTTGGATCTCCAATCAGGAGTGAGCAGGAAACATATTTCCATATCTAACATTCTAAATAATAAATAAATGCAATGCAAGACAGTTTGAAAGCAGTATATATTTTTGATAAATAATAATAAAAGACAACATGAAATATCTCTGGAACTACAATGATGCAATTCTATAATAGTGTTTTGAGTATATAACAGGGCCTGTGACCAGCTGGGATAGAGGCAATATGTATACTAACATTTTGGCCGAAACGATAGCATACAGTACGGCTCAACCCCCTGTGCGGTAGGGGTTAGCGCGAGAGAGACAATCGAGAAGTTTAGCTTTGGTCACAGACGTTATACTACTCCCCCAAGTAATCCCCGAGTCAATGAGTCAATCAATCAATCCGTTAATCGATGTGGAGTCCGAAAGGGATCCACTGTGAATCAGTGTCACTACAGTACATAAAACTACTGATGCATATATTTAATTATTAAAATAAAATACAGACATGAAAGATATGAAACTTGCCTTGGTTCTCCGGATGATGTAGACGGGAGTACAATCACGGGTCTGACGTAAGTTCTGAATCCTACATAACACAAAATATCGTATTAGCAACTAGGCTAGCTTATCTCTAAGGGCAACGTTAGCTAACTAATTTAGAATCTAAGTCCGGTTGGATGAAAGGCAACAAAGTTATTTACGAAAAATAGTAATATTTATATTTCAAGAACAAGTTTATAATTAATAGATACTAGTGACAAAATATATCCTTTTAATAGAAATACCTATTTTTACCAAAATTATCAAAATACGAAAAATATTTATTTTATTCGTAATTATTATTATATTTTGTAAAAATTATCATTTATGTCCAAAAATCTATTTTTATATATTTTAATAGAAAATAACATTTTTCTGACTAAGAATTGCCAATTACCCCTTTAAAACCAAAAAATATTATTTTTAGTAAAAAGACAAATTTCTAAATATAATGAACATAATATTTATTTTATTACCAAAATATTCTTTCTTGTCCAGAAATTATTTAATAGTAAATATTTTATTATTAAGGCAGAAATTTATACTTTTATTTATAAAAAAATCTTTTCACTAGTAAAATCATATTTATTAATAAAGCTTATTTTTCATATATTCGCTTTAATAAGCCAGAATAATATATTTTCCAAATAATATTTTATCTCAAAATATAATACCTATAATTACTAGATTTAATAATTAAACTATTATAACCAATACATAAAACTTATGACTTACTTTAATGAAAAATACTATAAATAATTAATCTCTAAGAAATAATAATAACTTAATATTTGATGATTAATCAATTATCACCAATGACTATATTTATTGATTATAAAAATACTATATAATTAACTATCATAATATATTAATATTCTAATACCCAAATAATTTCATTTACTCCTATTATTAACCACAAATATTTAGTAATGGCCAATTAATTAATCTAATTTACCTACCAATCAACACTAAACCAATTTATCTAATCTAATTAAATAATTAAACTAAACTATCCCAAGTTGGCAATGTTAATTCTATCAACTTGGTCTGACATGGGAAAGGTTTCTGGAATTGGAAAAGCTTCTGACAGAAAGCCTTACCGAAAATTTGCATGAAGGAGCACCGAGGGGAGGCCTCAGACTCGGAACGGAGCGTCAGAATACCAAAAAGGGGCCGGACACGGGGGTGTGTGGGATGCGCGGACACGGGTTCGCGAGCACGCGAAACAGCACTGCCGGGCTACGGGGTCGCGCGGAGCGCGCTACCGGCCTGGGGGGCCACGTCGGAGTGCTGCGGAGGTTGCGAGGGTGTCGCCGGAGGGGCACGGGGCGGTCAGAAGGGCGTTGGACAGGGGTTGGTCGTGCTGGGGTCGGCGCACGAGGGTGCGCGTCGGTCGCGGGTCGGCCGGAGGGCGCTGCTGGCGGGGCACGGGAAGCGCGCTGGCGCAACGGGAAGCGTCGTGCGGATAACTCGGAGGGCTGGTCTGGAGTTTGGGGGAAAAGGAAGGGGAGAGGGATGATGATGTTGTTGGTGTGTGAGAGGGAAAGAGAGTGAGAAGGGGTTTGTAGTTGGGGGAGGTGAGAGAGAGATGGTGAGGTTGTGGTGGTGAGAGATTTGGGGAGAGGAATTTGAGGGAAGAGTGAGAACGTGGGGTAGAGGGAAATTGTCAGGTGGGGGTTCGGGTTTTACAACCTTCCCTCCTTAGAAAATTTCGTCCTCGAAATTTCAAAGATAAGGGCCGGGGTACAATCATGCTTCAAACTACTAACGGTATTATTCCTCAACAGCCTCATGCCTAACTAGGCTAACTATCCCATAGCAAATATATGTAGTGTAATATCTTCATCAATCTACCCACTATTCTCAAATAACATTTTTCCATCCTTAGAAATACAGTCACTATCCAAAATTATGGATTTCCGCTTTCATCACTGAATTGTCAATCCCCGTCATAACCATGAAAAATTTACCTTCCCACCTTTTCATATAATATTCTCTGCAATATGTTTTGTACTTCCTTCAGCTTGCTAATATATATCCAAAATTAACTCTATGTCATACCAATCACGTTCTTATACATATTATTCGTTCCTGACCAAAATATTATAATTTGGTACACTTCATCTTGTCTTAATACTCTAGTATCAAGCCTCATTAACCCAATATCACATTTAAAATCCAGCATCACGTTTTAATACTCCAATTTGTCATGATGCTTCAAATTCTTATCATTCCTTGCTTATCTATTACATTCATATGTTGTAATTTATTTAGACGCCTATTTTCACCAACATGTATATATCTTGATTCCAATTCCTCTTTTACCTATTTGATCCCGAATTCTCAATAAAAATTAATTATCATGCTTAAACTCGAATCCTTCATCTTGATTTCACTGTATCATTTTGACCAAACTTTTCTCTGTTATATATATATATATATATATATATATATATATATATATATATATATATATATATATATTTTGGAACAATGGCTAATGCCTTCATAGAAACATAGTAAGATAGATTGGAACCGGGAGATAGCCCAAGTTCCTACAAGGTGTGGGCATGACCCTAAGCAGAAATCCAGACGCGACGCTTCACTAAACACAATTTTTTTTTGACGAAAAACAAGTTGGAAAAATAAAAAACAAATTCGAAATTTGAAAGGTCGGTTGCACTGGTCCCGGGGGGGACTGTTGTGCTGCCCAAGGGGGGCACACGGCCCTATGCGATGCGCTGCACGAGGAGGGTCCGCGGCCCGAGGTGGGCGCGCGTCCCGGCGCAAGGGAGAAGCCGGAGGTGGGGCGCCGGGCCAGGGGCGCCGGCGAGGGCCCTCCCGGCGCGTAGGCCGGAGAAGGTAGGGGGACGCGTGGTCCGGCGAGGACGCCGGTCAGGAAGAGGAAAGGAGGTGGAAGGGCGGTGCGTCGACCGGAAGCGAGGGGCCGTCGCGCCGAGAAGGGACGGGGGATGGGGCCGACTTCGGGGGGGGGGAGGGGGCAACTGTGCGGTCGACCGGAGCGCGGCCCGCGGCTAGCGGGAGAAGGTGAGGAAGGGGAGAGTGGGGGGGGACGGGCGCGTCGAACGGAATGCCGGAGCCTTGAGCGGCGGGTCGGGAACAGCTCAGCCTCTGCCAGAGAGGGGGTCGGCGAGCGTCTCGAGGGGAGATCGCGGCCTGAGGGGGGGTGGGAAGAGACCACCGACGCGCGCTCCTGCGGGTGGGCCGGGGCGGGAGAAGGGGGAGCGGCCCCCGGGGGAACCGGGATGGAGGCGGGGGATCCGAGGCGGGGGTCGGAGGGTGCCCTGACGGCGGGGGCCGGAAGAGCTGCCGCCGCGGGACCACCTGCGGTCGGGGGAGGGGGAGGAGCTGAAGCGGGCGCCGGCAACGACTCGAAGGGGCGCCGGAGGGAGAGTGGGGGGGACGGGGAGAGGTGCGGCGGCAGGGACCGGAGCGGTTGCCGGAGGGGGGGACCCGGATGAGGGGGAGGGGGCCGGGATCTGCCGCCAAGCACGGCTGCGCCGAGGGCGGCGGCGGCTAGAACGACGCCGCGGCGGGGCGAGGGGGGAGGGAGCGCCCATAGAGGGAACCAGGCGGAGGAGGGAAGAGCTCCCCACGGCTGGTAGGGCCAGGCGGAGGGCGGCTGGCCTGGAAGTCGAGGGAAAGGGAGGGGCTGTGGACCTCCTAGGGGAGGAGGAGGCAAATGGGGGCGGCCGGGCCGAGGAGGCCGACCGGCCAGCCGACCCACCCGGCAGCGGCGAAGGGGAAAGGAGTGGGGAGCAGGGCTCCATCCGACGGATTGGGGAGCAGGGCTGCCCCGCCCAACATCCTTTTATATATATATATATATATATATATATATATATATATATATATATATTACATCTTCCAACCTTATATCATTTAAAAATCATCTATCTCTGGTTTTTGATTTTTAATCTTTTGCACTCTTCAATTCATACGATTGCCATCTTTAATTAGTTACATCTTAAGTCCAAATTTTCTTGTTTTGGTCGTCCTTTATATATCTTTTGATTCATCATGCATCTTCCTAAAGTGTGTAATACCCAGTTTCTAAAATGAGAATAATTTTAAAATTTTGTATTTTAATTTATTTAATTATGATATTTAAATGATAATATAATTTTTGGTGATTTTTAATCATTTTAAAACTATTTTAGATCATGACTTATGATTTTGGGGTTTGACTAGTGTAACCTTAGAGTCTAGCCATGTGATTAGGATGTTTGACTAGTACATTATAGCCTAGAGGGTATTTTGGGCATTTTAGGATTTATTTGAATTTATTATGATTTATGGGAATTTATGTGATTTTAATATTAATTAAATATTGCTATGTGTTGTGTTAGTCAAGACTAGTTGAGACTTGTAGACTAACCTAGAACTAACCCTAGTTGGTGACCCTAGCCTAACTCTAGTTAACCTACTTTTAGTCATTAGGAATTAGTTTTAAGGTAGGAGGGATTACTTAAGTGAAATTAGTTCATGACTTATGGCTTAAGTCAATGACTTATGATTTATCAATTTTAAAGCCTAGTGTTTAAGCCATAGGCCCATGACTTAGGCCCAAAACCCAATTAAACCCACCCATGGCAGTCAACCTAGGGATTCCCACCCCTATTTAATGCCTCTTTTATTTAGGGTTAGCCTCTCTAGGAAATAGATCTCAAGTTTAGAAGGAGGTAAATCCCCAACCTTGGAAATTCCTAATTAATTCATTTTAGCTCCTTTTTAGTCCTAGTCTTTTGCAATAGGATCTAATTTATGTTTATATACTGATTTTGGAGGAGCACCTCAGTTTGTATGCAATTTGGAGATTTGGAGTTGCCATTTGGAATCCCCTCTTTGAAGCTTGTTCTTGAGTTTTGATACTCAATGGGTAAACCACCTAAACCCTTGTTTCTTCCTGATTTCTTTGCATATAGGGCTAGGTTTTGGGATTTCCTAGCTGTCCCCGAGATTTGGGCACAATTCGTGTCCATTTCGTGTCCGTATCGGACACGTATCATGATAGGTGCATAGGTGTTTGTATAAATGCTTCTTAGGAATTTATTTTCGAATTTTGAGATTCTAATTACATGGATTTGTAGATCTAGGTGTGTGTATCAATGTTTGTGAAGGTTGTTTGGTGTTTCGTGTCCGTTTGTGTCGGGTTTTTAGCCCTGGACACGCAGCACGAGCCCTAGGCTGTGTCCTGCATATCGGGGGCTAGAACTCGAGACACAGGACACTTCAGGACACGGTTTTTTGTGGGGAGCACGGGGCAACGACTGACACAATGCTCCCAAAATTTGGGAGCATGTCGTGGAGTACACGCGGCGCAATCGCGCCCGCACTGGCCGCGCGCTGTCGCACGCAGGCGACTGAACACGTACACTGACACGCACAAACACGTATCGTGTCCACTGTAGACACGTCGTGGACACGTGTCAGGCTGTCCCACTTGTAGCCCTATCCTAGGCGACCATGTGGGTGTGTGCACGTGACACGAAGTGTCGTGTGTCGTGTCCTACACACATGTGCACGCGTGCACGACACTGTGCAACACTGGGTGCACCCCATGTGTTTGCAATGTGTTGGACACGCCTGTGTCGTGTTTTCTGGACACGTGAGGACCCTCAAGACACGTGTATATATACTACACTAATTACCAACCATTGTTTGTAATTGTTATGATTAAATTAGGGTCGAATGCACTGATTTCCAAATCAGGGCTGATACCCACTGATACATGTTCTGAATGAGTTTTTTTTCTTGAGTTGATTGCTGTTTACCAGTTTTTTTAATGGTGATTGAATGTTAGTTAGACTCACCCACATAACTGTTAGCTGTTAGGAGATTGTTAGGTTAGTTTTGGTTTTATTTTTGCATTGGAGTTAGTAATTTGGAAATTTGTTGGGGTTTTCCTGTCAACAGGTTCAGGAAACTGAACTGAAACCTTAGGCTTGCACTCATGACAGGTAATAAGTTACCTGAGTTGGGTTATGTTTGGACTTGTGAGTTATCTCAGTTAGATATCCTACGAAGTTTACCTATATGTATGTGAGGTTAAGAGAGAGTGAAGGAATATATGAGGGACCCTACATTAGAGTTGTTCAAGTTGGCATTGGGCTGACCTGGCTTGCTTTCCTGGTAGCAGCATTTCAAATGCTTGGCCTTGGCAGTACATTAGGTCCTGCAGCAGTAGCAGTAGGCTCAGGCATTACCTTGAGCTTGACAGTGAGGGTTGGCATTTGCCTTGCCAAATCCAATGGGTAGCAGCAACAAGCAGGGGGCAGCAAGGTTGGCTGCCTTGACTTGGCAGGGCTTGATTCTTAGTGAACTTGTTTGGTTTTGAGTTACTAATACTTAAGGTTTTGAATTGTTAAAACTGAAATAGGGCTTTGGGTAGGGGTTGCTAACTGTGGTGTGGACTGTCACTTGGGTTGTCTAACCTGAGAACAGGCCATCCTAACCTGTCACACATTTTCTCCTTACTCCTCTAACACACACCTTGTTGATCACCCACTTTTGGTTCACTGTTCTATCCTCTCACACCCCACAACACACACAAAAATCTGAGACTTGAACTCACTGAATTCCTCACTTGCACACACCCTACATCCCATTACCCACACTGTTCACTCCTATTCACTCACACATTGCACTCCTCTCTCACACACTCACACACACATGCCTAGTTTTCTAAATGACACACACACATAACCCTATTACACAACCCTCATACACACACACACATGAGCTGTCACACCCTCACATTTTTCCCCTCACACATCCCCACACACACACATGTTAGACACATGCCCACACTCTATGCACACCACACTCACACACACACCCCCTATATGCCACTGTCACTCTCTGTGACACTTTACACTCACACACTCTGTCACACACACATTTCCTAGAGCACACATAAATCTCTCTATACCTATGTGTAATGTAATATATATATATATATATATTTTTTTTTTTTTTTTTAATATATATATATATATATATATATATATATATATATATATATATATATATATATATATATATATGTGTGTGTGTGTGTGAAATGTGTAGTGTGATAGTGTAGTATGAAATAGAGATTTCAATTGCCTATTGTTTTGGCCTATGGCCTAGGTGTATGGCCCATGGTCCTTGTGCACTAGCTAACTAGACTTACTTTTGACTTGTTGTTCTTGAGTTGTGAGTGCTAGCAAGGGTAGACTTAGTTGAGTCTAGATTGGACTAGATAGACTCGTTTAGACTTGATGAGCCTAGATTAACTTGTTTAGACCTAGTTTGGCTAGTTTAACCTCGCTTGACCTAGTTTGACTTATTTAGACTAGAACTGACCTAGTTTGACTTATTTAGACTAGAACTGACCTAGTTTGACTTCCAGGGTTGACCAGAGTTGACCAAGAGTTGACTTTGGCCTAGATTGACCTAGTTTCATGTAGAATGCATAGTATAGCTTCATTTTATCATTTTAGACTTGTTGTGACTTGTACTGTTCTATAGGAGACAGACACCACTCCTCGGACAGTATATTCTCTTCGGACATTCAGGATACCAGGCGTCACTGAGGCCGCCCACCTCGGAGTTCCAATGGTTAATCCCCTAGCTGCCGGGGCTGGAGCTGATGATTGGTGCATCTGGTTGTGGGACCGCTTCCTGCCTCCGGTCCTGTCCACAATTCTCCGGGAGGTATACTCATGCCTCCTTGCTGCCTTCAATACTGCATCGAACGTCTGGTGCTCGAACTGCTCCACAGCCAATAATATCTCTAAGTGCAGCCCTTGCTGGAATCGCTGAGCCCGATCGAACTCGGTTGCCACCAAGGTGGGGGCGAACCTACTCAGCCTAGAAAACTCGGTCGCATAGCCATCGACCGTCCTGCCTCCTTGCTTCAAGTTGGTGAACCGGGTCTGCAGGTCGTACCGTGCCACCGCATCGAAGTACTTTGTCTGGAACCTTTCTCTGAACGTCGCCCAAGTGACTGGTGCTGCTAACCCCATGGCCTGAGCCGCCCACCAATCGCGAGCCAAGTCTAACAACTGTAGGCGTACCACCGCCACCTTCTCATTCTCAGGTGTCCTAGCTGCTTCTAGAACCATCTCGGTATCCTAAAGCCAAGTGTCTGCGGCAATCGCATCCTCACTACCGTCAAAGAAGGGAGGGTTCAAGCGCTTGAAACTGTTGGCCGCCTGATTCCCTTGGGGACCTCCTCGGTTTAGTGCATCATGAACTTCCTGGTGCAAGGCGTCGCCTCGACGATCTTGGGATGCAAGCAGTTCTCTGATAAGCCCTACCAAAGGTCCCTCATCCTGTCTAGCTGGTTGAACAGGCTGAGCTGCCTGAACTGGAGGTTCCGAGCCTCCAGGAAGCATAACTCGGAAGGCTACTCCAGAGTGCCGAGCTTGATCTTCCTGGCGCTGGGGTGCTTGTCGAGCTTCCTCTGGCTGGTTGGCAGGTCCGGGAGTAATGCCGCTGAAGAAGACGACATAGGAAACAGTAAGGAAAGGACCAGGACAGATCAATGATACAAGCATGTGTTCAGGTCAAGAATCTCAGGGATTTGAAGATATGAGCAGAGATCAAGGGCGAATATTGATTGAGACATCTATTCGGTAAACCCTCACATTTCTTGAATGCCAAGACCTGCATGGGCCACCACGAAAACCATGTCACGCCCCAGAACCAGAATACTGGAGAGCGGGAGCAGACATAGCCAGCTACGTATATTGAAATAGAATATATCTCAACTATACGGTCACGGCTGTCTAGATATGAGGGTTTACTACAAGCCAGCAATCTCTTAAGGTCAAGCCTATTGTCTCAATCTCAAGCAATTAACAGAGTTACAAGATGTTAGAGCATCAAATATATATATAAGGCGTCCCAAATATTACATATTGGATGATCATGAAGCTAGTCGTACAAAATGATAGGACTAGCAAGAGTTCAGTCATACATGATCAACCCTAGGATTTGTTAATCATGTTTACAGCCCGTAGGCAGACAGTAAGTAAATGTGCATCGAGCTAACAGGTGCTCGTCGGCTAAACGCCTCAAAAAAATAAATTTACATATAAGTGGGTGAAACAAAAGGAAAACCCACTCTTGGCCCGGGTTCCGTCTAGTTGTCACCATTGGGCTGGAAGCTTGGTAGATCCTCGGGAGCTGCTCCGAAATCTGGCCACACAAAACCAGCTGGGTCAAACCCCAGAAAGAGCAAGTGCCACAAAGGAGGCCACAAATAAGAACAAAAGCCAGCATATCAGAACATAAAGAATAAAAGAAAGTACAAGTAGTAAGGTACACAGGGCGATAAACGACTAGGGACGCGGAACCATTCCGGGAGCCAGATTACAATCCTTAAACCAAACAAGGACCGGGATTGTACCCCTTCGCCTGAATAGCTCACTGTCTCGACCCATTTATCGTTAAGATAAGTAAAACAAACATGCTCAGAAGATAGCAAGTACTGGAGCTAGACAAGACTTAGACAAGGCTGGACACCATCCATTCGCAATCGGCCAAGCAAGTACTACGGCTTACTACTTTAACTAACTAGGGTTATCACAAGCCTTAATTACTAACAAGATACAAGTGAGAATTTCCAGTCCCAAGCCCTGCAGACCATCCAGTTATCCTTCCGCGGGTTGAGAGTTATAGGTGGGTACATTGCCCGGGAGACAAATGTACCCTTAGGTGACTTAGAGGGTGCAACACATGACAGTGTGCTGGAAATGTGCTCTACTCGTCGGCAAGCTACAAGTCCATTAAAGCGTCCAGATAACGAGATTGTCTGTGACTGGAAATTCTCCATGTTCTAGTTTGATCTAATAATTAGCCTAATCCAATTCAGCGCGAGTCCCTGGCCGTGCTACCCAGGAAGTCACGTCCTAGACATGATGCAAGACAAGACAAGTGGATTGTACAAGCAAGCAAGCAGGAAGACCCACGGTGTCAAGTTGATTATACGAGTCAAGTTACAAGTTACAAGTTACAAGTCAAGTCAAGTCAGGAGTGCGCCGCCACGGGCCACTATCAAGTTATCAAGATAAATCATGTCAGGGTGCTTGTTAGGAGTGCACCACTACGGGTCACTGTCATGTCAGGTTGGTCATGTCAGGAGTGCACCACTACGGATCACTGTCGTGTTATGCTAGTTCCTTGCCATACCAGGCCATGTACAATAGTCATTCCAAACATATTAAGTAAAATCAAGTTCATGACAAAAGGCGTAAGGATATAAAATGGGCGTAAAATATCTAATACAATATCAATATATATAGGACTATAGAAGGGCCAGGCTTAAAGAAAATAAAACCAAATCTCCAAGAGCCAATGGTTTGCGCAAGGGGTCAGGGGGTTGGATTGCGCAGGAGTTAAGTGCGCCAGGAGGCCAACTGCGCAGGGTGAGCTGCGCAGGGTACCAACTGCGCAGGAGTGGATGGCGCAGCAGATGGATTGCGCACAGGAGGATTGCGCAGGGGTGGATTGCGCAAGGCTGACTTGCGCAGAGGTCGGATTGCGCAAGGTTGACTTGCGCAGAGGTGGATTGCGCCAGCGCAATCCAGCGCAGCGCAAAGCAGTGGCTGAAGTCGTGCGCAATCGGCCCTGCGCTAAAGAGCGCAAGGCAGAGGGATGTTCTTCCTGGCCGAGAGCAGGTCCAAGAACACCAAGAACTTCAAATCTTCATAACTTTGTCAAATCAAAACCAAATCTAGATTTTCAAAGTTCTAACTTGAGTAAAATCGAATTCTCTTCCACATGGAAGCATCAAAACATGCAAAAATCGAAGTTTAATAGATCAAAACCAAGGATTTTCGAAAATAGTAAAAACCTAGATCTAGAAGAATGAAAGCTCCAAATCACAAAATGTCAAGTTCTAAAGTTGTTCTCCATGTCCTAATCTATCAAATGATCAAATAAAATTGGGTGCTTATTTGTTGGCAAGGTGCACTTGCCTATGGGTTGGGGAGTTGTGTGGAAGAAGGAAGAAGATGGAGAAGTTAATGGAGAGTAAAGAGGAGAGAGAAAAAGTTGGTGGAGATATAATGAGGGTGGGTGTGTTGTGTTGAAGGTAGGGTGTAGGTTAAGGTGTTCCACTCATGATGAACCAAACCAAACCAAACCAACTCCACAAAATAAAACCAAGCCATGGTCCAAAACCCATTTACGAGAAACCAAAATCCGCAAGTCGAGAAAATTAAAATACGTGCCAAAATCAAATACGAGCATAAATACGAAATGCAGGAAATGGGGTTGACAACTCTACCCACCTTTAAAGAATTCTGTCCTCAAAATTTAATCAAGGAGCTAGAGATTGCCACGACAAGCTATACTGAGCACAGGCAAGCTACGTTAAGCAGTTCAATCATACAATCATACAAATGCAAGCAAGAAAGGGAAAGCGTAAGGCATAAGAAAGACATTATACCTCACGAGTCAAACAGGTAGGGATATCGTGATCGGATGTCGTCCTCACGCTCCCACGTTGACTCACCTAGAGAGTGATGACCACAAGCAACACGAACTAAGTTAATAGTCTTGTTCTTGAGCGTCTTTTCCCTCCGGTCCAAAATAGACACGGGCCTCTCCTCATACGAAAGGTTGGTACCAACAACCAATTCCGAATGATCTAGGATATGGCTCGGGTCCGGGATGTACCGTCGTAATTGGGACACATGGAATACATCATGTACCTCACTTAGCAACGACGGAAGAGCGAGACGATAGGACACATCGCCTACTCGCTCCAGAATATCGAATGGCCCTATATACCTAGGACTAAGCTTTCCCCGTACGCCAAAACGAATGACGCCGCGGGTAGGCGAGATCCTAAGGAATACATGGTCGCCGATGGCAAATTATAAGGGACGCCGATGAGCATCGGCCCAATGGCGCTGGCGATCCTGAGCAACTCGGAGGTGATCTCTGACTTTCCTGACCACTTCAACCGTCTGAGAAATCAGTTCTGGACCGAGCATCTGTCTCTCTCCGACATCGTCCCATGCTAACGGGGATCTGCACTTCCTATCATACAGAGCCTCGAAGGGTGCCATCTAGATACTGGCCTGGAAACTATTGTTGTACGAGAATTCCACCAGGTGCAGGTGATCCTCCCACGAACCACCGAAGTCAAGGGTACACGACCGCAACATATCTTCGAGAGTTTGTATAGTACGCTCTGACTGCCCATCTGTCTGCGGATGATACGTTGAGCTGAACTTGAGACGAGTCCCTAAACTTTGATGAAGACTGCGCCAGAAGTGCGATGTGAATCTCGTATCCCTGTCTGATACTATGCTGACTGGCACTCCGTGAAGTCTGACGATCTGCCTGAGATACATCTCTGCTAGCTGTGCCGTTGACTGTCCAACTCTAAATGGAAGAAAGTGTGCCACCTTGGTAAGCCTGTCCACAATGACCCAAATAGCATCTCTGCCTGCCGGAGATCTGGGTAGCCCAGTCACGAAATCCATGGTAATGTGCTCCCATTTCCATTCTGGGATCGGTAAAGGTTGAAGAAGTCCAGCTGGCCTCTGATGTTCAGCCTTGACTTGTTGGCAAACCAAACATCGAGAGACATACCGGGCTATCTCCCTCTTCATACCATTCCACCAAAAGTGTTGACGAATAATTCTGTACATCTTCGTGCCGCCTGGGTGGATGGAATACTGCGAACTGTGAGCCTCTGCCATGACTTCCTGTCTGATATCCCCACTGGGTACACAAAGACGCGTGTCGTGTCGAAGTGTACCATCCTCATGAATACATAACTCTGGCCTTCTTCCTGCCTCGCACTCTGCTCTGAGCCGCTGAATCTTGGAATCTGTTAACTGTGCTGTCCGGATCCTCTCAGCTATGGTGGATTGAATCTGTAGGCTGGCCATCAAGGCCACATTGGAAGGAAGAACCACTTCAATTCCCATCTTCTGAAGATTCGCCAATAGCTCTGGTTGCGCCATCAGGAAATAAACTCCGGCTCTCCGGCTCAACGCATCTGCTACCACGTTGGCCTTCCCTGGATGATACTGCAAATCTACATCGTAGTCCACCAGTAGCTCGAGCCATCTTCTCTGCCGCATATTAAGATCCTTCTGGGTGAAAACATACTTCAGGCTCTTATGATCAGTAAATATCTCCACTCTGTCTCCGTACAAGTAGTGCCTCCACAACTTAAGTGCAAACACTACTGCTGCTAGCTCCAAGTCGTGGGTCGGGTAATTCTTCTCATGATCACGGAGTTGACGTGACGCATAAGCAATTACCTTCCCATGCTGCATCAAAACACATCCCAATCCTCTGCCTGAAGCGTCGCAATAAACTGTGAATCCTCCGGTCCCATCTGGAAGGGTGAGAATGGGAGCCGTTATCAAACCTCGCTTCAACTTCTCAAATGATTCCTGACATTCTGCTGTCCAAACGAACGGCACACCCTTGCGGGTCAACTGGGTCATCGGCGCTGAAATCCTTGCAAAATCAGAGACGAACCGCCGGTAGTAGCCGGCCAATCCAAGAAAGCTGCGAACTTCTGCCACTGAGCTGGGTACTGGCCATGCCTCGATAGCCACAATCTTCTGGGGATCCACTTTCACTCCTCCTCTGGTAATGATGTGACCTAAGTAAGAAATGCGATCGAGCCAGAACTCGCATTTACTGAACTTGGCGTACAACTGGTGCTCTCTGAGAATTTGGAGGACAATTCTGAGATGCTGCTCGTGCTCTGCTTCACTCTTGCTATAGACCAGGATGTCATCAAGGAACACTATCACAAACTGATCCAAGTAAGGCATAAAAATACGGTTCATGAGGTCCATGAACACTGCCGGCGCATTGGTCGCTCCAAAGGGCATAACTAGAAACTCCCAATGCCCGTACCTAGATCTGAACGCCGTCTTCGGGATGTCCTGCTCTCTGACTCTGATCTGGTGGTATCCTGACCGCAAGTCTATCTTCGAAAAAACTGAAGCCCCCTTGAGTTGATCAAACAAGTCATCTATCCTCGAGAGAGGGTATCTGTTCTTGATTGTCACTGAGTTCAAGGTACGATAATCAACACATAGCCTAGACGTACCATCCTTCTTTTTCACAAGAAGCATCGGGGCTCCCCAAGGCGATCCACTTGCACGAATGAATCCCTTGGTCCTGAGTTCTTCAATCATCTTGTACAAAATCTCCAACTCTGAAGGCGCCATTCTGTAGACTCGCTCTGATACTGGTGCTGTCCCGGGAATCAAGTCGATGGTGAACTCGATCTCCCGCTCTGGTGGCATCCCTGGAAGTTCCTCTGGGAAGACATCTGGAAACTCTTTAACTATCCGGGGCAACTGCACTGCTGCTACTGCCATCCGCAATACTGGAGGAGATGGCTCTACTGTGCCTCTGGAAAATGAAAACTCTGGCTCTCCGGAATACTAAAGACAACTCTGCCAACATGGCAGTCTATCCTAGCATAATGGTTCCTCAACCAATCCATGCCTAGGACTACATCATAGTCTGCCATAGGGAACTCTATGAGCCTAGCGGGAAACTCTCTACCGCTAACTACGATCCGACACGAGGAAAACACTCGATCTACTCCCACAAGACCATTATCAGTAAGTATATTGAGCCTCACTGATAATGACTCGGGCTCCAATCCTATCCGTGTCGCGAATCGTGCAGACATGAATGAATGCGATGCACCAGAATCAAATAATACAGATGCTGGAAAGGTGTTGACGAGAATAGTACCTGCCACTACCTCACCTGGTGCAACTTCTTCTTCCATGGTCATCATCATAGCCTGACCTCTAGCTGCGGGTCCTCTCTGCTGGAAACCCCTCTGTCTGTTCTGTGCTGGAGCCTGGGTGATCTGCTGCTGGTTCTACTGCTGAAAGGCCTGGGCCTGAGGCAACAATGGCCTCGGGTACTGCTGCTGCTGCTGAACTGGAACTGGGGCTGGTCCTCTCACCGAAGAACTAGAAAGGTTGGATGATGATGGACCTTCCCTATTCGGGCAGGTCCCTATCTGGTGGTCTGCTCCTCCACAAGCCAGGCATAATCCCTGTGCCCTACGACACTCTGCCACTACATGGCCCGGCTTCCCGCAATGAGAACATCCCACCGCGGAAGACTGCTTCTGCTTTTGCTGCTGCGGGTACGTCGGGGTCGAATGCTGAACCGACGTCACTGAGGCCGCCCGCCTCGAAGTTCCAATGGTTAATCTCCTAGCTGCCGGGGCTGGAGCTGATGATTGGTGCATCTGGTTGTGGGACCGCTTCCTGCCTCCGGTCCTGTCCACAATTCTCCGGGAGGTATACTCATGCCTCCTTGCTGCCTTCAACACTGCATCGAACGTTTGGTGCTCGAACTGCTCCACAGCCAATAATATCTCTAAGTGCAGCCCTTGCTGGAATCGCTGAGCCCGATCGAACTCGGTTGCCACCAAGGTGGGGGCGAACCTACTCAGCCTAGAAAACTCGGTCGCATAGCCATCAACCGTCCTGCCTCCTTGCTTCAAGTTGGTGAACCGGGTCTGCAGGTCGTACCGTGCCACCGCATCGAAGTACTTTGTCTGGAACCTTTCTCTGAACGTCGCCCAAGTGACTGGTGCTGCTAACCCTATGGCCTGAGCCGCCCACCAATCGCGAGCCAAGTCTAACAACTGTAGGCGTACCACCGCCACCTTCTCATTCTCAGGTGTCCTAGCTGCTTCTAGAACCACCTCGGTATCCTGAAGCCAAGCGTCTGCGGCAATCGTATCCTCACTACCGTCAAAGAAGGGAGGGTTCAAGCGCTTGAAACTGTTGGCCGCCTGATTCCCTTGGGGACCTCCTCGGTTTAGTGCATCATGAACTTCCTGGTGCAAGGCGTCGCCTCGACGATCTTGGGATGCAAGCAGTTCTCTGATAAGCCCTACCAAAGGTCCCTCATCCTGTCTAGCTGGTTGAACGGGCTGAGCTGCCTGAACTGGAGGTTCCGAGCCTCCGGGAAGCATAACTCGGGAGGCTACTCCAGAGTGCCGAGCTTGATCTTCCTGGCGCTGGGGTGCTTGTCGAGCTTCCTCTGGCTGGTTGGCAGGTCCGGGAGTAATGCCGCTGAAGAAGACGACATAGGGAACAGTAAGGAAAGGACCAGGACAGATCAATGATACAAGCATGTGTTCAGGTCAAGAATCGCAGGGATTTGAAGATACGAGCAGAGATCAAGGGCGAATATTGATTGAGACATCTATTCGGTAAACCCTCACATTTCTTGAATGCCAAGACCTGTATGGGCCACCACAAAAACCATGTCACGCCCCAGAACCAGAATACTGGAAAGCGGGGGCAGACATAGCCAGCTACGTATATTGAAATAGAATACATCTCAACTATACGGTCACGGCTGTCTAGATATGAGGGTTTACTACAAGCCAGCAGTCTCTTAAGGTCAAGCCTATTGTCTCAATCTCAAGCAATTAACAGAGTTACAAGATGTTAGAGCATCAAATATATATATATAAGGCGTCCCAAATATTACATATTGGATGATCATGAAGCTAGTCGTACAAAATGATAGGACTAGCAAGAGTTCAGTCATACATGATCAACCCTAGGATTTGTTAATCATGTTTACAGCCCGTAGGCAGACAGTAAGTAAATGTGCATCGAGCTAACAGGTGCTCGTCGGCTAAACGCCTCAAAAAAATAAATTTACATATAAGTGGGTGAAACAAAAGGAAAACCCACTCTTGGCCCGAGTTCCGTCTAGTTGTCACCATTGGGCTGGAAGCTTGGTAGATCCTCGGGAGCTGCTCCGAAATCTGGCCACACAAAACCAGCTGGGTCAAACCCCAGAAAGAGCAAGTGCCGCAAAGAAGGCCACAAATAAGAACAAAAGCCAGCATATCAGAACATAAAGAATAAAAGAAAGTACAAGTAGTAAGGTACACAGGGCGATAAACGACTAGGGACGCGGAACCATTCCGGGAGCCAGGTTACAATCCTTAAACCAAACAAGGACCGGGATTGTACCCCTTCGCCTGAATAGCTCACTGTCTCTACCCATTTATCGTTAAGATAAGTAAAACAAACATGCTCAGGAGATAGCAAGTACTGGAGCTAGACAAGACTTAGACAAGGCTGGACACCATCCATTCGCAATCGGCCAAGCAAGTACTACGGCTTACTACTTTAACTAACTAGGGTTATCACAAGCCTTAATTACTAACAAGATACAAGTGAGAATTTCCAGTCCCAAGCCCTGCAGACCATCCAGTTATCCTTCCGCGGGTTGAGAGTTATAGGTGGGTACATTGCCCGGGAGACAAATGTACCCTTAGGTGACTTAGAGGGTGCAACACATGACAGTGTGCTGGAAATGTGCTCTACTCGTCGGCAAGCTACAAGTCCATTAAAGTGCCCAGATAACGAGATTGCCTGTGACTGGGAATTCTCCATGTTCTAGTTTGATCTAATAATTAGCCTAATCCAATTCAGCGCGAGTCCCTGGCCGTGGTACCCAGGAAGTCACGTCCTAGACATGATGCAAGACAAGACAAGTGGATTGTACAAGCAAGCAAGCAGGAACACCCACGGTGTCAAGTTGATTATACGAGTCAAGTTACAAGTTACAAGTTACAAGTCAAGTCAAGTCAGGAGTGCGCCGCCACGGGCCACTATCAAGTTATCAAGATAAATCATGTCAGGGTGCTTGTTAGGAGTGCACCACTACGGGTCACTGTCATGTCAGGTTGGTCATGTCAGGAGTGCACCACTACGGGTCACTGTCGTGTTATGCTAGTTCCTTGCCATACCAGGCCATGTACAATAGTCATTCCAAACATATTAAGTAAAATCAAGTTCATGACAAAAGGCGTAAGGATATAAAATGGGCGTAAAATATCTAATACAATATCAATATATATAGGACTATAGAAGGGCCAGGCTTAAAGAAAATAAAACCAAATCTCCAAGGGCCAATGGTTTGCGCAAGGGGTCAGGGGGTTGGATTGCGCAGGAGTCAAGTGCGCCAGGAGGCCAACTGCGCAGGGTGAGCTGCGCAGGGTACCAACTGCGCAGGAGTTGATGGCGCAGCAGATGGATTGCGCACAGGAGGATTGCGCAGGGGTGGATTGCGCAGAGGTCGGATTGCGCAAGGTTGACTTGCGCAGAGGTGGATTGCGCCAGCGCAATCCAGCGCAGCGCAAAGCACTGGCTGAAGTCGTGCGCAATCGGCCCTGCACTAAAGAGCGCAAGGCAGAGGGATGTTCTTCCTGGCCGAGAGCAGGTCCAAGAACACCAAGAACTTCAAATCTTCATAACTTTGTCAAATCAAAACCAAATCTAGATTTTTAAAGTTCTAACTTGAGTAAAATCGAATTCTCTTTCACATGGAAGCATCAAAACATGCAAAAATCGAAGTTTAATAGATCAAAACCAAGGATTTTTGAAAATAGTAAAAACCTAGATCTAGAAGAATGAAAGCTCCAAATCACAAAATGTCAAGTTCTAAAGTTGTTCTCCATGTCCTAATCTATCAAATGATCAAATAAAATTGGGTGCTTATTTGTTGGCAAGGTGCACTTGCCTATGGGTTGGGGAGTTGTGTGGAAGAAGGAAGAAGATGGAGAAGTTAATGGAGAGTAAAGAGGAGAGAGAAAAAGTTGGTGGAGATATAATGAGGGTGGGTGTGTTGTGTTGAAGGTAGGGTGTAGGTTAAGGTGTTCCACTCATGATGAACCAAACCAAACCAAACCAACTCCACAAAATAAAACCAAGCCATGGTCCAAAACCCATTTATGAGAAACCAAAATCCGCAAGTCGAGAAAATTAAAATACGTGCCAAAATCAAATACGAGCATAAATACGAAATACAGAAAATGGGGGTGACAGTTCTATAGGAGACAGACACCACTCCTCGGACAGTATATTCTCTTCGGACATTCAGGATACCAGGCGAGTACATTCTCTGATCATTTCATATCCTGCTTAGAATTATTTTCCTGCTTTAAATTACTTTACTTGATACTGCCACGTTGGTCACACGGATTGGTACTATATGGATCTTTTCATGAGATGTTATCCCCCTCGGGAGCATCGTATACTACATGTTTTATGCGTTTCACGAATCATCACGTATCTCTATGCTTCCTCTGATTCACGAATCGCTTGTGACACATGTACTCTCATGTTTACAGAGCCATCATGAATCACCTTCACGTATCACTCATTTTATGAGCCATGTGAAGTTTCACGAATCTTAACATAACTTGAACAAATCTTTGTGTATCGATTGGGGATGGAGGAGTAGAAATAGACATGTGAATATTATCCCAGTAGCTGTAGTCATGAATCACTCTCTTAGCTGTAGTCATGAATCTCCTATGCCATTCACATGTTTATATTTTACTCTGACTCACTAGTCACTATTAGCTCTCTATGTATAGTAGATATTTCTATTACAGTTCTCTCTTTGTTTACATACTGTTTTTCTTCAGTTCATGTATCTTACTTTACTGCATGATTATATTTTCTAACCTGCTATGATCTGTTGAGATGTACTGTACTCGCTCCTGTCCTGACTGGACCTGTTGAAAATATTACAGAGGATGAGGAGGAGGCCCTATGTACCACCTATTACGGAGCAGGATTAGACGACACCTGCGACCTGGTTCCTCTGGAGGATCCAGCTGCAGTACAGGATGCTACTCCCAGAGTCTAGGCTAGATAGCTTGGCTTTAATTTTCTTTCAACTTTGTTATTTGATTTTCAGTTGTTCTTCTGAGATGTTGTTATATTTAGAGACTTGTATTGAGCTGGATGTTCTTGAGTTGTTATCTTAGACACTTAGATTTTCTCTCTCTTATTTGTATTACATTGTGCTTTTGATTTCTCTATCTACCTTTACTATCCTGTATCTGCCTTAGATGTGATTGAGACTGTTCTGTTATGTCACCTCCATTCGGAGCGTATATACTGTACAGGTACCTTTATATTGTTAGATGATTGACCTAGGACAGCGTTCTACCGCCGACACTGCGGCGTAGGCTGGGCGTTGTCACGTTCTCGTACCCTCACAGTGGGTGCGGGTCATGACACATTTTTAGTGGTGGCCCATGCAGGTCGAGTTTATGTAGTGGTATTCGAACTAGAGTATCACTACAGCCTGCAGTAGGATTAAGATATTTTTGAAGGTACTCAATCACAAATAGGAAAAACTCTTATTCAGATTCCGTATATCTACATTTTGCCGCTTATTGTCTTCCTTAAATTTAAACTGTCCTCCTTTGGTATTTCGACTCATTCTCAGCAATTGTTTCCTTTTGATCTGTATCTCCATGATGGTTGAGATGCGATCGCATCGCCAGGGCCAGGGGGACGTCGATGAGAGGTCTGCCACCTCTCATACTCAGCAGCCTGCCCCTGGTACCGCAGCCCAGTCATGCCAGCTGAGGTAGGCGTTTCAGCAGCTTTTGGAGGAGCCCCACCAGCAGTGAGGCATGAGCCGAGTCCGGTGATTCCGGATGTACTTCTTCAGCAGCAGCAGCCACCTGCAGGGACAATTGATGCCGTTCAGCTATTAGCCTTCTTTCGGCAGTACATGGAGGGTCGGCAGACCCAGCAGCAGGGGCAGACAGCAGAGCTCACACGAGGCATTGAGCTGGCAATGACTGCGGTAGAGAGAGTCATAGCTCAGCCAGCGGCAGCCCCGCAGCCGTACCAGCCACGGGAGAAGGGCATCCAAGATTTTCAGAAGATGCACCCGAGAGACTTCCGAGGGACAGAGGGGATCTTGTATGCCGACGAGTGGATCGAGCATATGGAGAAGATTTTCAGGTTGGCTGAGATCCCGACGAGGCTCCAGATTGAGGCAGCGGCCAGCATGATGCATGATCTGGCCCGTACATGGTACCAGACCGACCCGAGGGTCGGTACAGCAGGACAGACTTGGGCAGCATTCAAGAAGCTGTTCAAGGAGAAGTTCTTTCCAGACGCAGCGCTAGGAGCCCTCGAGACCCAGTTCGAGGCCCTAGTCCAAGGGAACCAGTCAGTGGAGGAGTACGCAGGAGAGTTCTGCCGCCTAAGCAGATTTATGGATGACTTGTCAGAGACGACGAAGGCCCGGAGGTTCCGGAAGGGCTTGGTAAAGGAGGTCAAGTCCTACACCAAGAACGCCCGCAGCGCTACCTATGAGGAGATCCTGGTGGACGCTTTAGCTGCAGAGGATGATCTTGAGCTTAGGCTCAAGAGGGGGCGTGACTCCCAGGGAGACAGCAGTAGAGGAGGACCGGCCAAGAGGCCGCACGTTCAGCATCAGTTTCAGCAGCAGTTCCAGGGTCACGGCCATCAGTAGGGACAGCAGCAGCCCAGACAACATCAGGCACCCAGACAGCAGGCAGTCAGTTGCCCCTACTGCAAAAAGTCGGGACATGAATGGGGTGAGTGCAGGAGGAGACTGGGCAGGTGCCTACTATGTGGAGCAGCGGACCACCAGCTGAAGGAGTGTTCCCAGTACATAGGCACAGCACCAGGAGGAGGAGCCAAGGCTCCGGTAGGTCAGTAGCGGGGACCGTTACCGACGCAGCAGCAGAGATTTGTGCAGTATGAGCATCAGGCTGGAGGAGGCCAGCAGGGGCGAGCTTACGCCATGACAGTCGAGGATGCTCAGGCAGTGGGAGAGGTGCTTGCAGGTTCTGTTCTTTTCGATTCCATTCCCACCTTGCCTCATTATATCTATCTTGAAATTCAATTCCATCTGTTCTTATCTGCTTCCTTATCTGTTGATAAGTTTTGATCTGGCATTTCTTTTCGATTTGGTTTTCTTCTGAGATGAATCATATGGGCTAGGTCACCCAGTTATGAAATCTAGAATCTTCGGCAGTCGTGTTTAGCTGGCATAGTGAGGACATATAGTCAGATTTAGGACGTATTTCTCGGGTGTGGGAATTTAAGGTTTTCGCTGCCAAGCATGCGGCAATGCGAAAATTTTAAATACCATAATTCTAGAGGTATGTGCCTTAGTCGAGGACTCTGTGATTATCGTAGCCTTGCTCACTAGCACGATGAAGATTCTGAGTATCATGATTTTGGACAGACGCATATGATTATCTGACGGTATGTTTGAGACTTTGATTGTGGGGTGTTTGACCTAGAAGACTACTACCATTTTAATTTCGAGGACAAAATTTTTCTAAGGTGGGTAGACTTGTAATACCCAGTTTCTAAAATGAGGATAATTTTGAAATTTTGTATTTTAATTTATTTAATTATGATATTTAAATAATAATATGATTTTTGGTGATTTTTAATTATTTTAAAACTATTTTAGATCATGACTTATGATTTTAGGGTTTGACTAGTGTAACCTTAGAGCCTAGCCATGTGATTAGGATGTTTGACTAGTACATTATAGCCTAGAGGATATTTTGGGCATTTTAGAATTTATTTGAATTTATTATGATTTATGGAAATTTGTGTGATTTTAATATTAATTAAATATTGCTATGTGTTGTGTTAGTCAAGACTAGTTGAGACTTGTAGACTAACCTAGAACTAACCCTAGTTGGTGACCCTAGCCTAACTCTAGTTAACCTACTTTTAGTCATTAGGAATTAGTTTTAAGGTAGGAAGGATTACTTAAGTGAAATTAGTTCATGACTTATGGCTTAAGTCAATGACTTATGATTTATCAATTTTAAAGCCTAGTGTTTAAGCCATAGGCCCATGACTTAGGCCCAAAACCCAATTAAACCCACCCATGGCAGCCAACCTAGGGATTCTCATCCCTATTTAATGCCTCTTTCATTTAGGGTTAGCCTCTCTAGGAAATAGATCTCAAGTTTAGAAGGAGGTAAATCCCCAACCTTAGAAATTCCTAATTAATTTATTTTATCTCCTTTTTAGTCCTAGTCTTTTGCAATAGGATCTAATTTATGTTTATATACTGATTTTGGAGGAGCACCTCAGTTTGTATGCAATTTGGAGATTTGGAGTTGCCATTTGGAATCCCCTCTTTGAAGCTTGTTCTTGAGTTTTGATACTCAATAGGTAAACCACCTAAACCCTTGTTTCTTCCTGATTTCTTTGCATATAGGGCTAGGTTTTGGGATTTCCTAGCTGTCCCCGAGATTTGGGCACAATTCGTGTCCATTTCGTGTCCGTATCGGACACGTATCATGATAGGTGCATAGGTGTTTGTATAAATGCTTATTAGGAATTTATTTTCGAATTTTGAGATTCTAATTACATGGATTTGTAGATCTAGGTGTGTGTATCAATGTTTGTGAAGGTTGTTTGGTGTTTCGTGTCCGTTTGTGTCGGGTTTTTAGCCCTGGACACGCAGCACGAGCCCTAGGCTGTGTCCTGTATATCGGGGGCTAGAACTCGAGACACAGGACACTTCAGGACACAGTTTTTTGTGGGGAGCACGGGGCAACGACTGACACCATGCTCCCAAAATTTGGGAGCATGTCGTGGAGTACACGCGGCGCAATCGCGCCCGCACTGGCCGCGCGCTGTCGCACGCAGGCGACTGAACACGTACACTGACACGCACAAACACGTGTCGTGTCTACTGTAGACACGTCGTGGACACGTGTCAGGCTGTCCCACGTGTAGCCCTATCCTAGGCGACCACGTGGGTGTGTGCACGTGACACGAAGTGTCGTGTGTCGTGTCCTACACACACGTGCACGCGTGCACGACACTGTGCACCAACACTGGGTGCACCCCATGTGTTTGCAATGTGTTGGACACGCCTGTGTCATGTTTTCTGGACACGTGAGGACCCTCAAGACACGTGTATATATACTACACTAATTACCAACCATTGTTTGTAATTGTTATGATTAAATTAGGGTCGAATGCACTGATTTCCAAATCAGGGCTGATACCCACTGATACATGTTCTGAATGAGTTTTTTTTTCTTGAGTTGATTGCTGTTTACCAGTTTTTTTTAATGGTGATTGAATGTTAGTTAGACTCACCCACATAACTGTTAGCTGTTAGGAGATTGTTAGGTTAGTTTTGGTTTTATTTTTGCATTGGAGTTAGTAATTTGGAAATTTGTTGGGGTTTTCCTGTCAACAGGTTCAGGAAACTGAACTGAAACCTTAGGCTTGCACTCATGACAGGTAATAAGTTACCTGAGTTGGGTTATGTTTGGACTTGTGAGTTATCTCAGTTAGATATCCTACGAAGTTTACCTATATGTATGTGAGGTTAAGAGAGAGTGAAGGAATATATGAGGGACCCTACATTAGAGTTGTTCAAGTTGGCATTGGGCTGACCTGGCTTGCTTTCCTGGTAGCAGCATTTCAAATGCTTGGCCTTGGCAGTACATTAGGTCCTGCAGCAGTAGCAGTAGGCTCAGGCATTGCCTTGAGCTTGACAGTGAGGGTTGGCATTTGCCTTGCCAAATCCAATGGGTAGCAGCAACAAGCAGGGGGCAGCAAGGTTGGCTGCCTTGACTTGGCAGGGCTTGATTCTTAGTGAACTTGTTTGGTTTTGAGTTACTAATACTTAAGGTTTTGAATTGTTAAAACTGAAATAGGGCTTTGGGTAGGGGTTGCTAACTGTGGTGTGGACTGTCACTTGGGTTGTCTAACCTGAGAACAGGCCATCCTAACCTGTCACACATTTTCCCCTTACTCCTCTAACACACACCTTGTTGATCACCCACTTTTGGTTCACTGTTCTATCCTCTCACACCCCACAACACACACAAAAATCTGAGACTTGAACTCACTGAATTCCTCACTTGCACACACCCTACATCCCATTACCCACACTGTTCACTCCTATTCACTCACACATTGCACTCCTCTCTCACACACTCACACACACATGCCTAGTTTTCTAAATGACACACACACATAACCCTATTACACAACCCTCATACACACACACACACATGAGCTGTCACACCCTCACATTTTTCCCCTCACATATCCCCACACACACACATGTTAGACACATGCCCACACTCTATGCACACCACACTCACACACACACCCCCTATATGCCACTGTCACTCTCTATGACACTTTACACTCACACACTCTGTCACACACACATTTCCTAGAGCACACATAAATCTCTCTATACCTATGTGTAATGTAATATATATATATATATATATATATATATATATATATATATATATATATATATATATATTTATATATATATATATATATATATATATATATATATATATGTGTGTGTGTGTGTGTGTGTGTGAAATGTGTAGTGTGATAGTGTAGTATGAAATAGAGATTTCAATTGCCTATTGTTTTGGCCTATGGCCTAGGTGTATGGCCCATGGTCCTTGTGCACTAGCTAACTAGACTTGTTTTTGACTTGTTGTTCTTGAGTTGTGAGTGCTAGCAAGGCTAGACTTGGTTGAGTCTAGATTGGACTAGATAGACTCGTTTAGACTTGATGAGCCTAGATTAACTTGTTTAGACCTAGTTTGGCTAGTTTAACCTCGCTTGACCTAGTTTGACTTATTTAGACTAGAACTGACCTAGTTTGACTTATTTAGACTAGAACTGACCTAGTTTGACTTCCAAGATTGACCAGAGTTGACCAAGAGTTGACTTTGGCCTAGATTGACCTAGTTTCATGTAGAATGCATAGTAGAGCTTCATTTTATCATTTTAGACTTGTTGTAACTTGTACTGTTCTATAGGAGACAGACACCACTCCTCGGACAGTATATTCTCTTCGGACATTCAGGATACCAGGCGAGTACATTCTCTGATCATTTCATATCCTGCTTAGAATTATTTTCCTGCTTTAAATTACTTTACTTGATACTGCCACGTTGGTCACACGGATTGGTACTATATGGATCTTTTCATGAGATGTTATCCCCCTCGGGAGTATCGGATACTACATGTTTTGTACGTTTCACGAATCATCACGTATCTCTATGCTTTCTCTGATTCACGAATCGCTTGTGACACATGTACTCTCATGTTCACAGAGCCATCATGAATCACCTTCACGTATCACTCATTTTATGAGCCATGTGAAGTTTCACGAATCTTAACATAACTTGAACAGATCTTTGTGTATCGATTGGGGATGGGGAAGTAGAAATAGACATGTGAATATTATCCCAGTAGCTGTAGTCATGAATCACTCTCTTAGCTGTAGTCATGAATCTCCTATGCCATTCATATGTTTATATTTTACTCTGACTCACTAGTCACTATTAGCTCTCTATGTATAGTAGATATTTCTATTACAGTTCTCTCTCTGTTTACATACTGTTTTTCTTCAGTTCATGTATCTTACTTTACTGCATGATTATATTTTCTAACCTGCTATGATCTGTTGAGATGTACTGTACTCGCTCCTGTCCTGACTGGACCTGTTGAAAATATTACAGAGGATGAGGAGGAGGCCCTATGTACCACCTATTACGGAGCAGGATTAGACGACACCTGCGACCTGGTTCCTCTGGAGGATCCAGCTGCAGTACAGGATGCTACTCCCAGATTCTAGGCTAGATAGCTTGGCTTTAGTTTTCTTTCAGCTTTGTTATTTGATTTTCAGTTGTTCTTCTGAGATGTTGTTATATTTAAAGACTTGTATTGAGCTGGATGTTTTTGAGTTGTTATCTTAGACACTTAGATTTTCTCCCTCTTATTTGTATTACATTGTGCTTTTGATTTCTCTATCTACCTTTACTATCCTGTATCTGCCTTAGATGTGATTGAGACTGTTCTGTTATGTCACCTCCATTCGGAGCGTATATACTGTACAGGTACCTTTATATTGTTAGATGATTGACCTAGGACAGCGTTCTACCGCCGACACTGCGGCGTAGGCTGGGCGTTGTTACGTTCTCGTACCCTCACAGTGGATGCGGGTCGTGACAAAGTGCATCTCCATGCTTATCCTTTAACAATCTCTAATCTACAATGTCAATTTGCTTGGTATTCACATCGTTAATTATCCATTCCTTGATTCAAATTCAAATCACAAGTGTTCATATTATCCCATAACTCATGTACTCTATAAATCGTTCCAGATCTACATCATCACGCACAATCGAATTCTAGGCATGATCACTAGGTACAAAGATAAAATATATGTACAATCAGAATTATCTAGATATGGTCTGAGATAGAGTTGGATTATTGTTGTGATCAAAATCATCTTAGGCACGGGTAAAATCTCGGTACAATTAAAATACGATCATAAAAATAGGAAAAAATAAATGAGGTCTCGTAAAATAGAAAATGCAATAAAGAAACGAATGTCAATAGTTTATTGAAAAGGCAGAAAATAATAGAATTTTCTGAGATGAGGGACTAAAAATTCCAAATCAAATTGGAAAGGGGTATAAGGGTTTATGACTCAGGAAAAATCAACAAGTTGTATGATAGTAGGATATCGAGGGTGATTAGCTATGATAGGAATGTAATCAGACAAGATATTTTCATTAAGGACTGAGTGATGATCAAAGGGAATAGAAAGAATATCGTATCACTATTTTAATGGTCAGAAGATAGGATATGCAGGAAAAAATGACTTACAAGATAACAATCTTATTAATACCCCCATGCAAAACCAATCTCTAACTCGCTAAACTAGCTGAACTCTCAGTATCTACAGAAAACTAAGGCAGCTGTCAAGGCTAAATCTATTTGGTATCAAAAATCATCTAAATCAAATTTCTATCCGTCATTGTCTGTAACTCGTAAACCAAATGTATTTCAAATTTCAAGTATTTCTATCGATTAAATCATTTTATGGATATCAATTTCCAATTGTCAGCCATTCTTTCAAAAATGACTACATCAAAGCTACAATCCTCACTTGTCATAGTAATTCCTTAGAAAATTCTTTAAAGTTGATCCATGATCTATATTCGAAATTTTTTAATTCTTGAAATCAATTGACCAAATTATAATCACTAATCAAATTTTAATCTTTAACCATGCACCTAACAATCGTTCTCATCAAACACATTAGCAAAAATATCACAAAATCTCAATCATTCTTACCATAACTAATATGAGTCTCCAATGTTGGGTAGAATTGCAAAACCAAGTGTTCCTTTCCAAAGTTACATGCCAATGGTCTTATCTCAATTCCTCACTGCTTATTCCCTATCATTTTATTGCTCGTGATATTCCTTCCATGGTTATATCCGCCCCTTCTGGGTACAGTAGTCATCTGATAAAAGTTGATCTTCGTCAAATGTTCATTTACTTGATCATCATATTCTCATTTTATATATATTATCCAAATTCACTTCCTCCTTGGGAAAACCTTTACCAAATCTTAGACTTTTCTCGCTAACTCTACATACGTTTTCTTATATCTTCCACAACTCTTTCTTTAATCATAAAATTCAAAATCGTCAAATACATTCATTTGTTCAAATCTAATACCAAAGCACTAATAATGATTATATCCTAAATGAACCACAATTTATAATTCTCTCCAGACTAACTTGCTTACAGTCTACCCTTAGCGATCTAATCTCATCAGAAAAAATATCGATCCTCTAAGGGTGCTCTTACCGGAATAATATATAAAGTTGCTAGGTAACTATCTAGGTTTTCCTGCATATAGCTATCAACTAACTATATATATATATATATATATATATTATATATATTATATAGCTACAAATATATATATATATATTATATATATATATATATATTAATATATATATA
The DNA here is from genome assembly GCA_029216955.1 of Iris pallida. Lineage (NCBI taxonomy): Eukaryota > Viridiplantae > Streptophyta > Magnoliopsida > Asparagales > Iridaceae > Iris > Iris pallida. The sequence continues at coordinate 17,904,926 of JANAVB010033220.1, read as the reverse complement.
TATATAGCTACAAAATATATAACTATCCACAAAATATATGCAACACACTAAAATTGGACCTTGAAAGAGATTGAGCCAATAGAGATTGACATGGTCATAATAAGTTTTAGAAAAATCAAGTAAAAATTTATAGAAAATCTTTTCTTTCTGGTTGTGATAGAAGATTTGTGAAAATGGGGACAACCGCTAGAAATGCAAATCCTCTAATCAGGCAAAAGTCAGAATAAATTTAGGGTGCTTGGAAGGCAATGTCATACTCACTTTTCAATTTCAAAGATATTTTAATAATTGTGATTTATTTGAATTTTTATGATTTTTATTTGAATTTTTATCTATTTATTAATTAGATTGATTGCAGTGTGATTTGATTGGTTGTAGACTGGTGACTTGGTAGTATAAGTAGTTTGACCTTAGTCAACCTTCACTAGAAGCCTAATGTAATTAAAATTCACATTTTGGTTTTTAAAAATTATTTAGATTTAATCTCTATTTTTTGAGTGGTTTAAATGATTTTTAAGTTATTTTTGCATTAAGCCTTTTTAAGCCTTTTTGACATGGGCCTTCTTGCAACTTGAGAGTGCTTGGACCATGTGTAAACCCTAACCCTAATACCCCTTCCTATGGCCGGCCATAGCAGCCCCCCCCCCCCCTTCTTTTCACTTTTGTGAGGAAGCACGTAGCCTCCAAGTGAAACCCCTTTTTCTCACCTTCTCCAAACCCTAACTTTCGCATCTGGAGTCCGTTTTACTTCAAACGAATTCCGTTGCGCTCGTGGGGAAGAGGAGAAATTGCTGGAGTATTGCTAGCAAGGAGTTGAAGGCATTTTCTCGGGGGAAATCAACCTACAAAGCGTTCGAGGACTTGCTTTCATTGGGTTCCCGACACCCAATAGGTAAAACTCGTTCTACCTTTGTTCTTCTGAATTTTTCTTCGTTATTGCATCCATATAGGTATCCTTGACATGTCCCTGAAGTTTGGTTGGGTTTTGAATTCGTTTGATAGCGGTATCAGACACGTATCGGTCTCACGTTGTACGTGTTCGGCAAAATGCCACTTAGAATTGAAAAGTGTTAATTTTCGATTCTGTTTTCAAGAAATCCTTTCTTATATGATTTGTAACAACTTTCGTGAAGACGGATCGGAAATCGACACGATTTCGACATCCGAACAGACGCGGACACGCGTGCACGAGATCCCGTGCACGGTCCCGTGCACGCCCTGCAGTCTGTGCGTCATAACTCGACGCACAGAGCTCCGTCTTGCGTGAAAGTTTACGAGCACGTAGGGGCAACCTCTGCCCACATGCTCGTAAAATTTCACGACGTTTCGTCGAGCGAGCGCGGAGTAATCGCGCGTGCACTGGTCGGCTGAACTGTGCACTCGGGCTGAAATTTGCCGTTGACACGGCCTTCGTACGCGAACACGGCGCATCGAGGACCCGTACCAGGAGTTGGAACACGTAGCCCTATACTAGATACCTAGACCAGGGACTCGATTCGAGTCGTGGCGTGGCCGACGCGCGAGAGCCACGAGCGACGACCCGCGTGCACGAGCACGCACGCACGGGCGCGCGGCGCAGGCCGCACGCTGTTGCGCGAGCCGATGTGGCACGTCAATGCCACTTCGTGTCGTGTCGACGTGTCCTAGACCTACCCCATGACCCTACCTAGCCGTGTGCACGAGCACGAGGCTTCTCGTTGCGCGTGTGACGCGCAATCGAGCGAGAACACCCTCTTCGACACGCGAAATCGGTTTTCCGATACGCATTCTCTGGACACGACACGAACACGGTTTCGACTCCGGGAGTACCCGAGCACGTCCCACGTGTCGAGACTGACCTATTTGCCAGGTTTCGCGGGTTAATTCTGAGTATTTTGCGTTTTGAGTCTTTTTGTGAAAAATCGGATTTTCATTGAATTGGAAATTTGGGATTTATGTGATATTTCGATTTCTGAGATTTTTGACGATAATTTCTGAGTATTTGGTCCTTGGACACTGTTTGGGACTTGTGGGAATCAACTCTCGGGGTTGATTCATATTTCTACCTATTTTTAGGCATATATGGTATTTTACCTATTAATGTATATAGATATATATTTATGTATATATAGATATAATTCTTTAAATGCTTAACTTCGAAAATGTGTTTATGTGAGGGTCGAGGCTCTGATTTCAGACCTGGGAGCTTGCTTCAGGATCGTAATCGCCCTTCGTTGGTTTTATTCTTGGTATATATATATATATATATATATTAATATATATATATATAATATATATAATATATATATATTATATTATAGGTATTTTACTATTGATTGTAATATCTTATACATAGATTACCCTTATAGTCTCATATATTCTGTTGCTCAGATTTAGACCCTCTACTAGCAGCCCCAACATCATTGTTCACTCACAAACCATGTTTCCTTTCCTAATTTATATATGTATATATATGTTTGTGTATGTATGTATATATTTATTATTTTTTTGTGTATGTATGTAGTATGTATGTATATATATATATAATATATATATTATATATTATATATATAATATATATATATAATATATATATAATATATATATATATATATTTTTTTTATTTTATATATATATATATATATATATATATATATATATATATATTTATATATATATATATATATTTTTATATATATATATATATATATATAATATATATATATATTAATTGTGATGAATGTATAAATATAGGTAATGTAATAAATTCTTGTGATATGACTATAGGAAGTGTTTGGACAGATTAGGTTCATCGTTAGGAGCCTAGTTCGGTCGAATTGGCCGACAAGTTGACAAAAGTCAACTTTGAGTCAAACTTGATCCAAATCGACTCAAACGAACTCCGAATGACCTAAAATTTTATGTATAACCTAAAAATTAGTAAACGGACTAGTTGACCAATGTTTGACCAGGTTTGACCAGCGTTGACCAGGTTTGACCAGAGTTGACCAAGGGTTGACTTTGACCAAAAGGGACGTAGAAGCATGTAGTCTTGCATTGTAGCTATTTCTTTTGATATTGTAGACTTGGTTGTGACATGTGTATACTTTAAATAGGTTTATATTTCTCCTGTTTAGCTACACTTTATCATCAGCAGTTCGGTTTGCCAGGCGAGTACATTCTCTGACCGTTTCATTCTTGCTTGGACGTATTACTTGTTATAGACTAGTTTACTTGTTGCTGACACGATATATCACGGATTAGTACTATATAGATCTTTTCATGCGATGTTATCCCCTCGGATACATCGGGTATATTGTGCTCATGTACTTATCATGTGCATTGTCTACTCATTGTATGCGTACTTATTCATGTATACTCATGTGACATTCATGTACACTCATGATCATGTGAGCCTTCATGTATAACCCAGTGTGCATGTGGACTAGCTATCCATGTGACGCACTACTTTCATGTGCAATTACATAACCTGGACAGATCCTTGTGTACTGATTGGGACAGGGGGAGTATTTATTTGGTTATGTGATCTACACTCTTTTCATGTGCAAACCCAAACTAGATTTAAGTCATGTATAACCTAAGCCTGTTTAATAACCAAACATGTGCTCTGAATCACGTAGTTAGCTCAGTTTTCTTATCTATATCATGTATATCTATTTCCACTATATCATGTTCTTTTTTTTCAGTCTCTTTACTATTTCTTTATTAGCAGTTCATGTAATTATTCTATAGCTTGTTTCATATTTCTTTCATGTTATGAACTGTGTGAGAGATATGTATTCGTTCCTGTCCTGACTGGACCGTTGACAATATTACAGATGATGAGGATTGCTACGACACTTATTATGGAGCAGGCCTAGTTGACACAGGTGACCTGGACCCTCAGCAGGATCCAGTAGTCGCTGAGGACTTGCCTTGATTAGATTAGACTTATATTATCTTTTAGTTATGAGACTCTGTGTTTGTATTGAGATTTATTATGGTGTGGTTTACACCGGAATTATTCTTCATGTTGTGACTCTCTGTTATGATTATCTTTCTTCTATTCCATCTTAGTTATTGTGATTGAGTAGTACCATTTATATTATTCTCCGTTCAGAGTATTTACTAGATTGTGTAGATGTTGGACCTAGGACAGCGTTCTACCGCCGACACTACGGCGTAGGCTGGACGTACCACGTCTCGTGCCCTTATACTGGGTGCGGATCGTGACAGGCAACCATGGTATGGATATAGTCTTAATAATATTCGGAAACCAATTATATCCGAAGTCACTTTGCCTCAAATTCATGCCTCGCCAGAGTGCACCTGACTGCTGTGAATTTTTTTTGCTCCATAACTTGAATAATGATAGGTTACCGAATAGTCTATCAATTTTATCTATTTCATGGCTTAACAACATATGAGGCAATTATGATGCATTTAGGACATAGTCTCAATAATATCCGAAAACCTATGAACACCTGAAATCACTTCAACTTAGAGTCTATGCCTCGCCAATGCGCAACTAGCTGCACTAAACTCGCAGTTTCCATAATTAAGGTAAATGGCTGCAACGCATATATGCGAAGCCATATTTGGTCACTGAATATTTTTTCAACTTTGTCCACAGAAATTCAAAGGGGTAGCTCAACAATTCAAAAGTTTTTTTTCCAATGACTAAAGGAAGCTCAATAATAGAATGGAATTAATTTCTGACCGTTCCTGCTTCTTGATACTCAAGCATTGAGTTTAGAAACTTTCTAGGCCTTGAATTGATCAAGAAGTTACTTAGAGATAGTAAGGTTTCAAGTTGAGTGGAGGAAGTCAAGAAATGAAAATATTTCCAGTAGAATACTTCGAGAATACTGACCTTTACCAAAATTATTTTGAAAATAATTCCTTAAGACCAATGAAAGTTCGAGAATTTGCTACGTGAGTTGAGCTAAATAGTTAGTCTATTGGTCAAAGAAAGTTAAGTTGAAATGGTTTAACAAAACCAACAAAGGAATAACTTTGGAATATTAGTCATTATCTGAAAGGTTTAGGTACAAACATAAGCAAGGTGGCCTACGAAATTATAAGCAAGCAAAAATAGATATTTAAATAGATAATTTCGGTCCTATGTTGTAACAGGGTGAATATAATCTAGATGTTCTAGTTGTTTCTAGAGTATGTTTTTCTAAAGTCTTATCTATGCCTAGGTCAAATTACAGTACTGCATGCTGGTCTAGACTAAGTTGACCAGACCAATTTACAGAACTGACCTGCATGGGCCACCACTAAAAACATGTCACGACACGATCCCAAATATAATGGGTCCAGTAGGATCATGCCTAGCTTGCACCGTAGTGAGACGGCGGCAGTAAGCTGTATCAAGCAGTGAAACACAACAGGCAAATATCTAACGGAAATAAAAATATTTTTATTAAACAAAAACTGGTCTGAAATGGAAAAAATACAAACAAGCAAGCAATATTCAATTATTACATGGTCTTTATTACAACCAAGGAAAATAACTAAACCAAGGTACAACTAAAACTCTGGGGCTCCCTGATCAGGTTCAGCTACCTCGTCAGGGTTCAGACCAGGTTCGTAGAAAGAGCTAAAGGCGTGATCCTCGCCGTCGCAGTCACCTAAAAATATTGGGTCTCCAATCAGGAGTGAGCAAGAAACATATTTCCATATCTAACATTCTAAATAAAAATAAATGCAATGCAAGACAGTTTGAAAGCAGTATATATTTTGATAAATAATATAAAAGACAACATGCAATATCTCTGGAACTACAATGATGCAATTCTACAATAGTGTTTTGAGTATATAACAGGGCCTATGACCGGCTGGGATAGAGGCAATATGTATAATAACGTTTTGGCCAAAACGATAACATACGATACGACTCAACCCCCTGTGCGGTAGGGGTTAGTACGAGAGAGACAATCGAGAAGTTTGGCTTTGGTCACAGACGTTATACTACTCCCCCAAGCAATCCCCGAGTCAATGAGTCAATCAATCAATCCGTCAATCGATGTGGAGTCCGAGAGGGATTCACTGTGAATCAGTGTCACTACAGTACATGAAACTACTAATGCATACATTTAATTATTAAAATAAAACGCAGACATGAAAGATATAAAACTTGCCTTGGTTCTCCGGATGATGTAGACGGGAGTACAATCACGGGTCTGACATAAATTTTGAATCCTACATAACCCAAAATACCGTATTAGCAACTAGGCTAACTTATCTCTAAGGGCAACGTTAGCTAACTAATTTAGAATCCAAGTCCGGCTGGTTGAAAGGCAACAAAGTTATTTACGAAAAATAGTAATATTTATATTTCAAGAATAAGTTTATAATTAATAGATACTAGTGACAAAATATATCCTTTTAATAGAAATACCTATTTTTACCAAAATTACCCAAATACGAAAAAATATTATTTTATTCGTAATTATTATATTTTGTAAAAATTATCATTTATGTCCAAAAATCTATTTTTATATATTTAATAGAAAATAACATTTTTCTGACTAAGAATTGCCAATTACCCCTTTAAAACCAAAAAGTATTATTTTTTGTAAAAACGCAAATTTCTAAATATAATGAACATAATATTTATTTTATTACCAAAATATTCTTTCTTGTCCAAAAATGATTTAATAGTAAACATTTTATTATTAAGGCAGCAGAAATTATACTTTTATTTATAAAACAAAATCTTTTCACTAGTAAAATCATATTTATTAATAAAGCTTATTTTCATATATTCGCCTTAATAATCCAGAATAATATATTTTCCAAATAATATTTTATCTTAGAATATAATGCCTATAATTACTAGATTTAATAATTAAACTATTATAAGCATACATAAAACTTATGACTTACTTTATTGGAAAATACTATAAATAATTAATCTCTAAGAAATAATAATAACTTAATATTTGATGATTAATCAATTATCACCAATGACTATTTACTGATTATAAAAATACTATAATTAACTATCATAATATATTAATATTCTAATACCCATATAATTTCAGTTAGTTCTATTATTAACCATAAATATTTACTAATGGCCAATTAATTAATCTAATTTAACTACTAATCAACACTAAACCAATTTATCTAATCTAATTAAATAATTAAACTAAACTATCCCAAGTTGGCAGTGTTAATTCTGTCAACTTGGTCGGACATGGGAAAGGTTTCTGGAATTGGAAAAGCTTCTGACATAAAGCCTTACCAAAAATTTGCACGAATGAGCACCGAGGGGAGGCCTGTAGTGCCCCGCTCCTCGCGGTCCACTATGTAATACCTACGGCTTGTTGACTCATGAACTGAGTATTTGGTGAAACCTTTGCCGGTATCGATTGATCACGGATGAAATGCAATGAACCTTTCCAATTGATGGATTGGCTTCTATTGAAATGAATCCAAGAGTTTTGCTGAATGTTTTCTCTCGCTGCTTGGTTTTGATGAATGCGTTTTCGTGTTGGTTTTCGATGATTGGTTTTCATTGTTCGCTTTCATCGCATTTCGCATTCATTCCGAATCTTGAGAGAAAGAGACGAAGTATGCTAATCAACTGTTGGTGCCAATGTAGGACGCGTGAATTGTTCGTGAATGGCGCGTGAAGTCCCTCCTTCTCTCAACTAAGATTCATCTTGGTGAGTTGCTTCAACCGAACAAACATTGATTTGTACGCCTAAAAAAATGATCTCTAGTCTACTATGTTGCCTTGTCCCAATGATCAACGATACCACATCCACAAAAGATAAGAGAAGATAATTGAATTAAATCAATTGCAAGAATATGTATTGCTACTCTATCTGCTCCCTAAGAATGATCATCTGTTCAGTTACTAAGTATGCTTGAAAATGTAGATATGTACAGACGAACTTGTACGTGTTGAGATGAACAAGAAGGCACGAAATAAACGTGTCGTATATCTGTGCATAAGTCCAAGTGTGTCTCATCTGATAGAACGGCTAGAGCATGCATTTGGTCTCGGACAACGTGTATACAAGGCAATATTTGTCTCTCGGATGGTATCTGGGGGCACTTGGAACCGCTCGATCTAGGAGAGATTATGAGCACCCTGGGTAAAAGAAACCCATGTTAAAAGGGTAGCCGACATCTGAGTCCTTAGCGACGAGCTGAACCAAAGAGTCACAGCGGCTAATCATGGGGATAACCCATGGACCAACATGTAGATTAGTACACATGCATGACCCGAATTACAACTTCAATATCTGCAAGAATGAACATGAATTACTCGTTATGCAAATTGTGATAACATGTTTTGTGCAAGGATAACTGCCGGCGTTGGTAAGTTGCTATGAAATATTTCTACTATCATGTTCTTATGAATTGTTAAAAAGAACCTAGACAAGCAGAAAGATCACTAGTAAATGTTAGCTTCTCATGTTGATTTAGTGCAGAGATTTGCGAGTTCGGACAAAAGCCGCTCGCCAGTACATGATGTGTGCTGACCCACGTTGTGGGCATCCTTTTCAGAAAGCAAAAGGAGACATGAGGATTTCAAGTGAGGCACCGAAGCTCGTCTAGCCTAGTAGAGCTGTGGATTGCCTCGAAGCTTCATTTTCATTCCAGTCAAGTTTCAAGTTTTCATTTCCTTTGAAGGTGTCTTTCAATTCCAGCTTGTAATAAGTGATATTATGTATGGACATTGCGACTATTTTCAAAAGAGAGTTTCAAAGAGAATCATGTAGCCAATATAAAGCACTCTGAGTTTGCAAAGCTTTATACTTATATTCCTATCAAGTTATCAATAAAAGAAGTATTTCCATTTCAAATCTCTGTGTCCAATATTTGGTTTTCTGCAATGAATGGGTGCGTGCGCGTGTTTTGCTTAACTAGTGGGTGCGTGTGTGTGTTTTGCTTGACTAGTTGTTTTGTGCAGGTACATGACCTTGTGCAAGCGCAACTTAGGCTTGCACGGCATCACGCCTTAGCGAGGACGATCGATCCCGCAGGGATCCAGGCAAGACGGACGACCCTAGCGGTATCGGGGCGTGACAAAGTGGTATCAGAGCATGGTTTTACGTCCTTGGCCTCTTCAAATATCGTTTTGGAAAAAGTATATAAAGTACTTTGATGGCTTTTCAAAAGAGTCCCGATTTGAGTTATAAAAACCAATGCCCCATACAATAAGTCTATAATATTTTATGAGACTGACAGAAGTTATACTCTTTTGTAGAGAAATGGCCCCTCCTCACCCATCTGTCTCGACCGATCCGATGGAACGGATCATGACATTGTTGGAACTACAAAGGCAAGACAATGAGGAACATGGCCAAATGTAACAGGCCCAAATTGAGGCCCAACAGAAACAGTTGGAATCCTTGACCCAACTTGTAATGCGCTAGCGGCAAATCGAGATACCACCGCAGCGACCAAACCAACGAACGCCCGAGATTGAGCCTGTAGAGGGTAACGAACCCCAGCCAGCACAAAGGCACACTTCTTTCAGGCCAAAGGACTTTTTAGACGCAAAACCTCCATAATTTGAAGACAGGATATCACCCGATAAGGTGATGGACTGGATTGATAAAATGGAGAGTCTGTTCGCGTTCGTAGGAGTTTCGAGTAGTAAGAAGGTAGTTTGTACCATTTTGCTTCTACGGCTGCGGGCAAAGGATTGGTGGAAGGCGAAGAAGCCGGCGCTGCTCGCAACGGCTAGGAATGGAAAGATTTCATGGGCCTTGTTCAAGAAAGTGTTTCTGGATCAATATCTGCCTCCAGCCATGAGCAAGAAGATGGAAGATGACTTCATCACACTGAAACAGGAAGATATGTCCGTAGAGGACTATGAGTCTGAATTTGCTAAGCTGGCAAATTTTGCTGCTGTGATGCTACCCACAGAGTAGACTCGCATAAATCGATTCGTTGGAGGTCTGAATGACGACATCCAGTTAAGTGTGATGAATCGAGAATGTGGGTCGTATTCTCAGGCCTTTGAGGCGGCGCTACAGGTGGAACAGTTTTGCCTGAAGAAAGCGTCAACTAAGGTGCAGTACGGTCGGAATCAGCCCGCCAAGAGATATCATGACGGAGAGAAAAAGATCGATGGAGAACCACGAAATGAAATAATCTGTACCCATTGCGGTCGACGAGGACATACGAATGAAGACTGTCGTTATGCGAAAGGTTTGGTATGCAGTTACTGTGGAAAGCATGGACACACCAAGGAAGTTTGTCGTGTCACAAATCACGCTTGTTTTAGTTGTGGCCAACAGGGACACGCCATCAGAAATTGTCCGAAGAGAAATCGAAATAGAGACGATAATGAAGAGCGTAGGCAGCTGCCAGGCCAACCGCCGCTCCGAGATAATCCGCACAATCAGCAATTGCGGAATGCCAACACCGCGACAGCGCGCGTCTACAATCTCTCCACCTTACTTGATCCACAAAGTGGAGGTGAGTTTGTTTCTTAAGCTTTGAGGACAAAACTTTTTCTCAGTGGGTTATTATGTAGTATCCCGCTCCTCGCGGTCTACTATGTAATACCTACGGCTTGTTGACTCAGTCATGAACTGAGTATTTGGTGAAACCTTTGCCGGTATCGATTGATCACGAATGAAATGCAATAAACCTTTCCAATTGATGGATTGGCTTCTATTGAAATGAATCCAAGAGTTTTGCTGAATGTTTTCTCTCGCTGCTTGGTTTTGATGAATGCATTTTCGTGTTGGTTTTCGATGATTGGTTTTCATTGTTCGCTTTCATCGCATTTCGCATTCATTCCGAATCTTGAGAGAAAGAGACGAAGTATGCTAATCAACTGTTGGTGCCAATGTAGGACGCGTGAATTGTTCATGAACGGCGCGTGAAGTCCCTCCTTCTCTCAACTAAGATTCATCTTGGTGAGTTGCTTCAACCGAACAAATATTGATCTGTACGCCTAATAAAAATGATCTCTAATCCACTATGTTGCCTTGTCCCAATGATCAACGATACCACATCCACAAAAGATAAGAGAAGATAATTGAATTGAATCAATTGCAAGAATATGTATTGCTACTCTATCTGCTCCCTAAGAATGATCATTTGTTCGGTTACTAAGTATGCTTGAAAATGTAGACATGTACAGACGAACTTGTACGTGTTGAGATGAACAAGAAGGCACGAAATGAACGTGTCGTATATCTGTGCATAAGTCCAAGTGTGTCTCATCTGATAGAACGGCTAGAGCATGCATTTGGTCTCGGACAACTTGTATACAAGGCAATATTTGTCTCTCGGGTGGTATCTGGGGGCACCTGGAACTGCTCGGCCTAGGAGAGATTATGAGAACCCTGGGTAAAAGAAACCCATGTTAAAAGGGTATCCGACATCTGAGTCCTTAGCGACGAGCTGAACCAAAGAGTCACAGCGGCTAATCATGGGGATAACCCATTGACCAACATGTAGATTAGTACACCTGTATGACCCGAATTACAACTTCAATATCTACAAGAATGAACATGAATTACTCGTTATGCAAATTGTGCTAACATATTTTGTGCAGGGATGACTGCCGACGTTGGTAAGTTGCTATGAAATATTTCTACTATCATGTTCTTATAAATTGTTAAAAAGAACCTAGACAAGTAGAAAGATCACTAGTAAATGTTAGCTTCACATGTTGATTTAGTGCAGAGATTTGCGAGTTTGGCCAAAAGTCGCTCGCTAGTACGTGATGTGTGCTGACCCACGTTGTGGGCATCCTTTTCAGAAAGCAAAAGGAGACAGGAATATTTCAAGTGAGGCACCGAAGCTCGTCTAGCCCAGTAGAGCTGTGGATTGCCTCGAAGCTTCATTTTCATTCCAGTCAAGTTTCAAGTTTTCATTTCCTTTGAAGGTGTCTTTCAATTCCAGCTTGTAATAAGGGATATGATGTATGGGCATTGCGACTATTTTCAAAAGAGAGTTTCAAAGAGAATCATGTAGCCAATATAAGGCACTCTGAGTTTGCAAAGCTTTGTACTTGTATTCCTATCAAGTTATCAATAAAAGAAGTATTTCTATTTCAAATCTCTGTGTCCAATATTTGGTTTTCTACAATGAATGGGTGCGTGCGTTTTGCTTGACTAGTTGTGTGCAGGTACATGGCCTTGTACAAGCGCAACTTAGGCTTGCACGGCATCACGCCTTAGCGAGGACGATCGATCCCGCAGGGATCTAGGCAAGACGGACGACCCTAGCGGGATCGGGGCGTGATAAGGCCTCAGACTCGGAACGGAGCGACGGAATACCAAAAAGGGGCCGGACACGGGGGTACACGGGACGCACGGACACGGGGTCGTGAGCACGTGAAACAGCACTGCCGGACTGCGGGGTCGCACGGACCGCGTTGCCGGCCTGGGGGGCCACGCCGGAGTGCTGCGGAGGTGGCGGGGGTGTCGCCGGAGGGGCACGGGGCGGTCAGAAGGGCGCCGAACAGGGGTTGGTCGTGCTGGAGTCGGCACACGGGGGTACGCCGGTCGCGGGTCGGCCGGAGGTCACTGCTGGCGGGGCGCAGGAAGCGCGCTGGCGGCGCTGGCGCAACAGGAAGTGTCGTGCGGATGGCTCGGAGGGCTGGTCTGGAGTTTGGAGGAAAAGGAAGGGGAGGGGATGATGTTGTTGGTGTGTGAGAGGGAAAGAGAGTGAGAGAGAGTTTTTAGTTGGGGCAGGTGAGAGAGAGATGGTGAGGTTGTGGTGGTGAGAGATTTGGGGAGAGAAATTTGAGGGGAGAGTAAGAACGTGGGGGAGAGGGAAATGGACAGGTGGGGGTTCGGGTTTTACACCTCCCATTCCAGCCTTCTCTGTCATAGATACCAGTGCTGAGTCCAGTCCTTCTCGATCTAGGTACTATAGTCCCTCATGTCAAGTGCCAGTCTCAAGTCTTCATCCCGTCTCTTTCTCCTGGAACATCACCTTAGGAATATCAAAAGAAACAATGCATTTAAGTTGGAGAATTATAGAACTAATAGACAAGAGACTGACTAGAAAGGATGGAGCATGTAAAACATTGGATAATCTTACTAAACCTGTACAATTAACAGTACCCTTACCAACCACTGGCTGAAAAGTGCCATCTGCTGCTTGAATGCTGATGCTAGGTGTTGTAAGAAGAAAACTCACTAATATTTTCCATCACATGCCAAGATGCTCCCGAGTTGATAATCCAGTCTGACGTTTTAATGAAAGACATAGATGCAAGAGCAAGTGACTCATCAGTACCTTCTGATGTTTGGACATTAGTGGCGTTGCCCCCCCCCCCAACGAAGAATGAGGTGGATGCCTCCTCTGTTCCACTCCTCTTGTCTCCCTCGGTTGACGCTCTCTGCTTCCTCTCCAGCAAGTCCAGCAGTACCTGATCCTCCTTAGTAAAAGTGCCAAAAGCTCCTCCATTCCCTTCTGCTACCAGTAGATTTGTCCGATAACCTCCTCGGCCGTCTCGTCGACCCCCTCGACCACGACCATGTCCTCCAATATATCCTCGCCCACCAAATTGTCCACGTCCACCACCTGAGTCTTCCTTCCTGGGTGGTTTGGTACAAGCATACTGATGATGACCCATCTCCCGCAGTTGTAGCACTGTCGATTCTGCTGTCAGGGTTCTCCCTTGGACCCTGTGTCGCCCGAGCTGGTAACCGCTAGTGTTAATTTTGCTTCGGAGGGACCACCTGTCCCCGCCTGCAGTCTGATGCGTGTTTCCTACTAGATCATGGCCGAGATAGCCTCTTCAAGACTAGGGACCTTTGGTTGGGCGAGAAGTAAGGCCGTCCTCTGTGCGAATGCTGCAGTCAGCCCTTTGAAGAATTTTATCGTCCTCTCCTGCAAACACACGTCTCTCCTTACACTTCGGGTCCCCGCAGCTCGTCCGTTTTGAGGAGTGATCATAATCCAACCACAGACTCTCCAACTCCATGGCATACTCCTGTACCGTCTTTTCTCCCTGTACGGTGTCGTCGATCTCCCCCTTTATCTGGAAGATTCGTAAGTTGTTTCCCACACCATCATAGGTCCTTCTCAACTTCTCCCACACATCCTTCACCATCTCAATGCCATCTACTATGGCGGCAATAGACTGGACTAAGGAGTTGAGAAACCAGATGTAGATTACCATAAAAGTGGAGTTCCACTCGTCGCGTCCTACCAAGCCCTCGTTCGGCTCTATTTTCTCGTCCGTCAGGAACCCCTCCAGGTTCTTTCCTGCGAGGGTTCTTCTCACCCGCCGTGACCAACTCAAATAGGTGGCTGGTCCATCCAGCTTCAGATCGATGGAGAGAAGCTCCAACTTCGGCGACGTTCGTGTCGTGCTCTCACCAGCCGACATCTTCATCAACTTCATCAACGTTACGACCTCTGCAGAATCCAGCTTCTTGATAATCTCCTCCATCGATGCTTCCTCTCTGATCACGTCTCGTCCGCTCCACGACTCACGTTCGTCCTCGTCGTTCGTTCCTAGATCCGAACATGTTTGTTTTCATCAGATCTAGACATCAGTGTCCTCTTTCAAAATGATCCGAACAATGGCAACAAAGGCGCCGTTGTGTGCGACAAGGGGGGGGGCAGCGCGCACGTGGGGGAGCGGTCGACGCTCGTGCCACCGTGGCAGCAGCGGCACCCGCAGCAGCAGTAGCAGTTGCTACAGCAGCAGTCGCAGCAGTAGCAGTCGCGGCAGCAGCAGTCGCAGCAGTAGCCGCGCGAAAAGGGGGGGACTGCTGCGACCGCGGGAAAAGGGAGGGCTGCTTCGGGTTAGGGTTTTGGTGGCGGGAAGGGAGGGAGGAGGGAAAAGGTTAGGATTTGGTGGCGGCTAGGGTTTGTGGAAATGTGGCTTTGATACCATGTTGTAATTGATTGATGAGATGATTTCATTGATAGTCTCATAGGCTTTATATAGCCTTTACATCGTGGAATATCCAATGGAATATCCTATGGCATATTCTGGCATCCCAAATATGTTCTCAGAATATTACCATACTAAACATAACATATTCCCATACTAAATATAAATATTCCTATATTAAATATACCAACAATTCCAGTATACCTTTGAGTCCTGATCTAGCTGCAACCGATCTGTCGTCTTCACTACAACTTTCGTCGATGCTCCATGACACATCTTTTCCACCTTGAATTGAGGCTGGATTTCCATCATACTCACCTATAGTCCGATGAGAAGCTTTGGTACCATGGCTCCTCGAATGGAGTCCATGTCTGTCACATCACGACAAAATTCTCCCAGTCATCACTGGTCTTGAATCCCCAAAGATGCTTTGCATCTCTTTTCGTTTCCAGCTCCTAGACCACCATATCGACATTAACTACCATATGTAGCACCTTTCGAAATACTGGGATCTCTCAAGATAAATAACTCGACCAAGACCAAAGTCCATGACTATTAGGTTTATTGTGAGTCTCGATTGCATGTCTCCGACTTCTGTCTTCTACCTGAATGTGTTGTCGTTCCATCAACCTTTTCCACCCTTGATTGGCCCAGCCAAAAGGACGGTGTGGTTCCCGTGAGATTTAAGCTATTGAACATGCCCATATTCGTGTCCGACACTAAACTCCACTATGTACATCATGCAAAGTGAATGTCATCGAAGATCATAACTCCCCCTGAACTATACAAATGGAAATGTACACGTCACATCTTGAGTTGACCGCATCCTTTGATCTCCTTCTCGATTTTAAATTGCTAAAACCGATGTCGCTCCATTGAGTTTTTGCACACCACTGTCACAAAATCTGATTAACCTAAAAGCACCCTATAGGGGGAGCCTGAAATGAAGGTGAAAATGACCTAAAAGCACCCTTGTATTGCTCCTTTAGATGGGATAATAGGGTTTAACTAATAATTAAGTAAAATAGTAAAAGCTATTTAAAACAAGTGCTAGAATTGAGACAAAAATACAAACACCGACCAATACAAGAAAAAAAAACCTTGTTATGACGGCTAAAAAGCATTATACATCACATTTAAAAACCCTTTTAAGCATACACCAAAGTATTATAAATACTAGTGTTATAAATAATTAAAATGCGTTATAACCGGGATGCACTATAAACACCCTTTTTCCCAAAGTGTTACTAACAACCACATTTAAACTCAAGTATTATAACATTTTGGACCAAAATATTATAAGAAGCATAAAAGAGCGTTATAAATTACACACAGATGTTGTATTACTACAGAAAATATGTTTTTATTGTATAATTCTCTGCTTCAGAAGATTTCTTCATTTGTTTGAAACAAAAACTTTTTGTTGGTAATGTTCATTATTCGCATTACAGCTTCTAGTATTGAGAAATCACTTCAACATTCAAAGTGAAGAAGTACTCTCCATCATCACTGCTTCCAGTTTATAACTACTGATTAAAATAAAATACTGCAAAAACGGTACAACAATGATTTGGACCACGACATTGATTGTTCTGTAATTGCTTAAATATCATTCTAACAAAGTCTTTTGAGCTTTCAAATAAGTTAGAACTGCAGGTTCACATAAAAGTTATGTATAATTTAGAACGAGTTTTCGTAGTCCTCCCTCTCCTCTGCTCTCCTTAAGCTCGGATTTGCAACTGAGCAAAAGAATAGCAACATGAAGTTTTACTACATGCACTCTAAAGGATTTTCTCCGATAATCAAGTCTGTAACATTAACTCGTAAAAGAATAACAACATTAAGTTGCAAGTGGAGTTACTCTTGGGTCTCGTTTGCTTCGCGGAATGGAAGGGAAAGAAAATCTATTCGTTGGCATTTCCTTTCCTTTGGAAAATTATAATTTCCATTGATTTTCCTTTCCGATGTTTCGAAATGCCAAGGAATTTGGAAAGGAAAATGAATACTTCAATGTGGCAAAGTAATTCCTTCCTTGGATGGATGAAATTATTTTCTCCCCTAATTTTTCCAATGGGAAACACTTTCCTTTCCTCCTTAATTCCTTTGGCACCAAAACATAGGAAAGTAATTACTTTTCTTTCCCAAACCAATGATTCTGTGAAGCAAACGAGGCCTTGTTGTACATAACAAGATTCAAGGGATACTAAAGCCAGTTTGCATAATAAGAGCTCCTATGTTATGCAATGAAATAAAAATAGAGAGATCTAGCATAAGATATCAGACTTCAGCATACATGGGATAACAGATATCTTTTACCAGGATAATAGTAAAGTAATCATGTCCAAAGTCATGTATCTTTTACAAGCAAGATTATGAGTTAGATAAACCATGAATCAGAAAGTCGAAGAAAACCTTATGTTCATAGTTTTTCTTAAAATGAGATTAGAATGTTAGTATAGTTTCTATACAAAGACACGTTTTCTCAATGAGGATTTCTGATTTTTACAGTACCATAAAGTATTGCACACAGTGTCACTTAGAAGTTGTGCTCACATTGTGGTAAGGCTAGAAAGTTGTCCAACGAGCCTGCCAAATTTCCCTATAGTTGACTGTGAGCAAGATTTTCTATTCACAAGAAAACAAGTTTTAAGTTACAGGGAGCCATACCAAAATTGCAAAGATAAAATTATAGTCGTCCACGATGCTCACAGGTAGTGAAGACTACCCATCAGGGAGATCGAATACGTATTAGCTTGCGCGAACGAGTTCGATGCAAGATTCCTGCATATCAAACCTCCGACATGTTAAATCAACCACGGACAACCAAAGATCATCCACAAACGCAACAAACTTACAGGTGCTGGAGATTCGGCGGAAGGTTATAAGGAATCCAGGTCCCGCCTCCGAGAATGTTGTTGCTCAAATCTCTGCACCATTTACACCATCAAACCCTCCATACACTTACCAAGAAACAAAATCATTTAAGCATCAAGAGAGAGAGAGAGAGAGAGTCGGTCAGGCTCACAGCTCGTGTAGTGAAGTCATGATGTTCATGTTGTAGCCCACGTCCTGGTAAGCCCCAAACCTGACAATTAGCTTATATAAAACAAAATTACGAAAATCTAATAAATTAAAAAAGTGTAGCATAAAATTTTAGTTTGGGACCTGACTGGCTTGCTCACCTTGCGGTGACCGACGAGCCGGAGCAGGTGACGCCCTTCCAAGACTGGCAGCAAGGGTCGTCCCCGTTGTCGGAGGTCCAATCTGTCTGCTGCTGTGCCGAGTTCAGGCTGACGTACAACACCTCAGAGAAGAACTGCACATAACACCGGACTAATTTTAGTTCGATGAGCATCTCCCACAACAGAAAAATAATTATATTACAGGAGATCTTTTATTGCATTAGCCGGGATCTGAGAACAAGGTGATTTATTCAGACATTATGGCTACTCAAGACTCTAAAATACTTTTGCATTCAGTTCTAACATTCTAAATTTATTCAGACATATTACAACTTATAAGCTTTCAGCAGTGACGCTTCATAATTCACAAATTACCAAAGTCCGAAAGTAGAGGATGTCGAGAGACCAAGAACATAAATGTCAAGCTTGGCCTCCATTGAAACCCTCACTTAGATTTGGGTTTTTGAGCCACCCCAAACTGGAAATTCCAAACAAGGGATTGATGTCATTTCAACCCAAAAGAACAAATATATGTGTGGTGAGAAGGTAAAAGAGAAGAAGATAAAGAAAAATTCAAGGATCTCGAGGACAAAGGAAAGTGGTAAGGAAGAAGAAGAAAAAGTACAAGAAACAAGGATCTTGATGAAAAATGAGAAGTAAAGAGTAAGAAAAGAATGGACTGCGAATCTTGCTCCAATAGTTCTTCATTTCTTTTCTTCTTCTTCCTTGGGACTTCTCCTTTGTTCTCAAGATCCTCCCAACAATGTTTCTTGATCTTCTCCTCTTTTGCCTCTCCATCAACAAAGTCGTCTTTGTTCTCGGGTTGAGTCTCTCGTTTGGAATTGCTAACTGGGTTTTTTTCCCTCAACTTCCCAAGTGATAATAGAGGTTTCCATGGCAGGCAAACTTGGTATTATGTTCTAGGATTCACAACATCCACTAGTTTCGGACTCTGATCACTGGACAATATCTTATGGATCTTCATCGTCGACTGTTAGCCATAAGAAGTAGAGGAGCGTTTGGCCTTCTTGCACATTAGGCTTCTGCTATAACCAGAGGACTGCCTAAAGCAACTGCAACAAAAGTATATAAAAATTCGAGGGGAAAGTACCTTCTAATATATTAACAAATGATAAGTAACTGGCTTTCCTCCCTTCTTGAGATGACTCCAAAATAAACAAAAACTATTTTCATGCATTTGTATTTTATAGGTTATCACTTTCTTAGTGCAACATAAGGGAGACTTAAGGGCCCCAGCAGCAAGCTGTTGAGTGTGGGCCTTCCCCCAAAAAATTAATTTAATATCAAGAGTGAGACATGGCCAATCAGAATTTCTTTTTTCTTTGAGATAAATTATCAGATAGTAAACTGATAAGAACAGATACTACACTTGATCTTAGCCAAAAGGCCGAGAAAGGTGTACGTGTTTCTATACTAGATTCATCACTATACAAAAAAGATCTAGCAAAATGGTTGAAGATACAAGTGAATCTATACTACGCTAGAGATATATTCATCATTGACATTTTTAAGTCAAGAAACTTTGTTCACAGTTGTAGCTTAATGTGAAAAGAAAGAACACCATACCTTAGTGCACAAGACTTCTGTATGTGACAAGGAATGTTAAAGACATATGCTTGAAATTAAAAATAACACATCTGGTTTGGCAATATCCTGAAGGTCAATGACTGAGAATCTTGTGTCGACCTTTCACCTTCACCTTCCTTTCTCTTCGTACTTCTCTTTGTCATCTGGATGCTCCCAAGGAAGAAAATAATGTGACGAAATTGATGACTAACGAAGACGGTGAAATGGATGAAGATGTTGTTCTATCACCTCCCTCAAGAAGTGAAACTGTTGATCTTATGGCAGCTATTAGCAAACTGTATTCATTCATGTCCAAAAAGTCCTCGCCACAAACAGAAGCAAAAGCATGCAAAGCTAACAGAGGACGAGATGTATCTTTCTTACATGTTCGAAGAATTTTATATGAAGTCTCAAGAACAATACCAGCCCAATCAACACCAGAAGGGAAAGATGCCAGTATAACACATCCAGCCACAAATTTGTAAACACTAGCAGCTAGGGAACGCGGAATCCAGTATATCAGTACACATCATAACTTCTCTTCAATAGAAAAATCCTCAATGAGTCTGACAAGGATGTCTAATTGACATGTTTACTGCAATAATGATTTGGTCTCTCTATCAGACATTGATCTATTTATTTCCAATGTGAAACACTCCAAACAAAATAAGAAGTCATCATACATGGAGCATTTAGAACTTCCCGTTGGATATGCTGCCGAGTAACAAGGGAAAGAAAACAGAGACCTTCTCCTAAGGTAGAAGAGCTGCTTCTGTTGATAATGTGTTCAGGACTTCCATATAGCCACATGCATGACAGATATGTGAAGACATGAACTTTTGATATGTGAATTTATTCTTCAGACAAATTAGTATCCTTGACATGCTGTCTTTCTCTCTGGTATTTGCACTGCTAGAGAGAGATGTCTGTTCAGATCCTTCTAAGAGTTGGTGAATAGCAGCAATAAATGTTGTAGGTTCCAGTTGTGATCAAAATTTAAATTACAATAACCAATATTTGTTACATAAATGTACTTACCTTTTTCCAATTCCATCCATTCCACTGATGATTTATACCAACAACAATACATTAACCACCCAACATCTGGAACAAAAACTTATCATAAGAATCATCAAACAAAATAGAAAAACATAAAAGTGAATTGTAATCAAAGCGTGTATATATATTGTAATCAAAGAGTGCATATATATATATATCGAGACCTGGTAGCTGAAGTGGCTAGAGTGTTGAGACATAAGACCCGAGTGGACTGTGTTTTGAGTTTTGTTTATCAGTTTGATATATGATGATATAATATAATGACTTGTATTCATGCTTAAGGAAAAGGTTTTACATATAAAATCTTTCTATTTTAGCTTACAGAGCAATGGACAACACCGGTCGGTGCAAATTTAAAAAAAAATAGCAACGAAAAAAACACAGCCAAGTTCAAAAATCCTACCATTATTTTATCACAGCTAGCAAGTACTATGTACCGTTATTTTGAATCTAATAAACAAACTATTTTCTTTAGCGATGAAAGTAGGTTTCCACTAATCAATAAAGACCCGTGATATACAAGTATACAACAACGGATATACGAGAATCTTTTGTTCATCCTATTTTGTATGAGTTATCGACATAGGGAGTATGTAGGGTGAAAAAGGATGAGTGTACATTCTACGGTATGAGTCAATGGCTGTAGCCATATTTCCAATAAGATCTCAATCCAGACCGTTCTATGTGCATGGTTATGAGGACTTCAAAAGGTAGATAGAAAACTTGCATGGTTCATAGAGAGACTTTAGGAGTTAAGAAAACACTTATTTTGATGCTGCAGATAAGACTAAAAGATCTGACTGACAACATAGAGAGTTTCGGTAGTACTTTGTTTACATTGTACTTAATTGCTTAAATAGCACAAGTTTCTTTAACCATGAGGATTGCGATCAGTTTTGGCATTGCATCTTAGACTCATCAGCATTCCCTCCCCTCACCTCCCTACGACCTTAGTAAGTAATTTTACTTATTGTTTGTTTCAGTTGTAATTCTTTTTTTTTCGGGCACTACTATTTTGATGCATGCCATTCTTAAGAACTCTTTAAGTTTGAATTGTAATATATATATATATATATATATATATATATATATACTAGCATATGTGCACGTGCCTTGCACGTATTTTAACATTTCTTAATTAGTTTAGGAAGACTCTTTAGGAAGACCAAAGGGTAGTCTTCCTAATTACTAAGTTGTCCTTATTAAAATTAATGAACTATTTTTAATTAGTATAAGTATATAAGGGTATTTTCAGAATTCAAAAGTTTCACCACCTAAGTTTTCCTATTATATAGCAGAATATATATATATATATATATATATATATATATATTATATATATATAGTTTGTTAGTTTGTTGAATATGATGACATTAATATGAATTGTATACATGTTGAAGGATTTTAATTTGCCATAGACAGGAACGGACAACATCCGTCGCTACATAAATTTATTCTTTAAAAAAATTAGCAATGAAAATATACGCTCTTAAGTTCAAAAATCCTACCATTCACATCTAGCAAATACCATTTTGTATCTAGCAAACAAAAATTTTGCTTCAGCAATTAGAGAAGGTATAACTATGTCTACTATTGATGTTATAATTTACAAGTGTACAATAAGATATGATTGCGGTAATCAAATCGAATTAGTAAATTTACAATCAAATACATGCTTATATTGAAATATGGGACCAGTAAAGATATGTTAGTTAAGTTATATTAATTTAAAAAAATAGCATGTATCTTCCCCTCTTATTCTGGCTTCTCAAGTTCATCTTTACAAGTTTTTTTGGTCATCATAAATCTTTCTTGGTTTTCAACCTCTCAGGTTGTTGCCAATTTCATATTTGCTGATTAATAGTAGTCACATGTACCCCTTTCATTTCTCCATATCTCTATGTATTGAGTTTTTGTTAATTAGTACTAGGCATATTATATGTAAGTTTTTTTGGAGAAGATAATAATAGAAACTTAACTTTTAGGATAACTTTTTAATAGAAACATTTTAATGGAAAATTCTAAAGGAAATAAATTCCAAGAATTTATGAACTTTGGGTAAACCATAAATTGAAGTTAATAGTATGTATTATAATCATTAACGAATTATTTCTTATAAGTTGATTTTAACTTGGTAATTCCATTCCTAGATCCGCCCTTGTTTGCTAACGAGCCAAAAACTTATAACATTCAGTTTCGTCTTTTTCAGCGCTTCCTAACAACTAGTTCGTAAAATATTGAGTTTCTACGGCACGACCAAATCATAGTGTCTATATGATTATTTTTTCCGCAAACTGTAGCATGTTAATCTATGGCACGACCAAATCATATTGTCGGCATTGTTTTCTTCTTTTAGTTGTTCTTTATTAAATTGACCGTAAAAGGGAGCAATAATTTCAGTATCAGCTGGAATATGTATCAGTGATTATCGGATCAAAATTTTCAAACCAATAGGATATGACCAATACGTATCCGTATCGGACTACAGTGCGAACCTTAGTATTATGAACCCAATCTGAAGAGTCCACTTTTGATTTGTGAAATATTCGGTGACACATAGGTCCAACGTCATTAATTATACTACAATCGAATTAATCATTTGAAACTCAAGCTCCACACTATCGTTATTTGTGTTAGAAATTAATGCCTGTTGATTTATGAGATGAAGACCAAAATAAGTGCTGAAGCGTACCTGAATCCATTGATTGGCTTAACGGATCTTGAAGCAGATGTCTTTTATGGGGTTTGATCTTCCAACCCGCTACGTCCCTTAATAACAAAGATGAAATCTTTGTTTCTCTCTTTGTTGATGGGGATATAGAAGAGAATAGAGAAACCTTCTCTTTGGTGGCCGTATGAGTTGGGACCATAACCCTAATATATATATATATATATATATATATATATATATATATATATATATATATATATATATGTTTTTGATATTTCTAATTTGGCCCCTCATCAAATTAGATTTATCTCCGGTATCTATACATTAATTCCATGACAATTATACCCTTAAGCCAATTTTTCAAATAGACCACTTTAATTTGGCTTAATTATTTAGATAGCCCAACACAATTAAATTTACATGTGTGGTCCCTATTATTGAATAATTCCAACAATCTCCCACTGTGCCACATATGTAACTTTATAATTGTGTTAACCTTAGTAAGCTCATAAATTGCTATATTAATCCTTAGGGTATATCCGGACAATCTCGTCCATTAACCATATCAACATAGGATTAAAGCGGCATTTGTCACATATAGCGTAATTAAACCATCAATGGTCACATATACCAATATAGCTAAACGACATAGATCAATCATGGATGCGTAGCATGAAAATTACACGCAATGTGATCAATACATGTCTATTTCCAACTGGTCCTCCTTAACTTTAGTGAGATCATTACTTAACATAATAAAACAGAATAAATTGAATTTTCCATATATCTGATCAGATAAATGTCCAAAATACTTTAATACATAAATGTGCCCAAAACCAAATAGCATCCAAATACATAAAATACAAACTCCCACTGTATTGCCATATTCTTAATTAAGATAACACCCATATGAGCAGTATGCTCATGAAAGACCCTGGGTGATCATACTTTTGTGAGTGGATCCGCTAACATAGAGTATGTCCTAATGTGCTATATGGACACTTTAACCATTCTGAATTTTTCCTTCACAACTAGAAATTTTATGTCAATATTCTTTGACTTTATACAAGTTCTTGTTGTTATTGGAATACAGTATTGCTGATTTATTGTCACACCATAATTTGAGTGGTCTTTCAACACCCTCCTGTAGGCGCAGCCTTGTGACAAAATTTCGCAACTATATTCCTTGAATAGATGCCTCACAGCATGCTATAAACCTTGATGCCATGGTGGAAGAAATTATGAGTGCCTATTTGACACTCATCCAAAA
This sequence comes from Iris pallida, assembly GCA_029216955.1. Taxonomy (NCBI): domain Eukaryota; kingdom Viridiplantae; phylum Streptophyta; class Magnoliopsida; order Asparagales; family Iridaceae; genus Iris; species Iris pallida. Next base: position 17,880,330 of record JANAVB010033220.1, on the reverse strand, counting down.
TATATCGCCACTAGTCAACATAACCTGATGTGGATCTCCTGCTGTGTTGGCATCCAACAAAATCGGAGTCGAAATTCCTTATGATCTCCAAAATTATCCAATCTCCTACAAAGAGCATATAATTTCTTATCTCTATTAGTTACTTAAGTAGTTTGGCTGCTACCCAATGATCCATCCATATTTGCTTAAATAGCTGCCTAACATCCGAATATGTACGCAATATCCTGACGCGTATATACTTAAGCATACATTAGACTCCCTACAACTGATCATGAACAAAAAATCTATTGTATTTTCTTAATTTTAAGGCTAACCTTAGGACACTTGATTGAGACCGAACTTGTCTCCTTTAATGAGATGGGTGTCATCTTGTTTTCATTCCTGCATGCCAAATCTTTTAAGCACGTTATTGATATAGTTCTTTTGTGATAATCCAAGAATACCCCGAGAACGATCTCGGTGTATCTGGACTCCTAATACAAAAGAGACGACACCAAGATATTTCTTCTGAAAGTTATTTGGTATAAATTTTTAGTGTCGTGCAATATACCTATATCATTTTTTGCAAGCAGTATGTCACAACATATATAACCAAAGAAAATTATTTACTCTCACTGAACTTGTGATATACACAATCTTTAATAGTGTTTATCTCAAAAACCAAACGAAATAATCACTGGTAAAACTTTAAATACCTTTGACGAGAAACCTGCTTGAGTCCATAAATAGATTTTGTCAGTTTGCAAACCATATTATTTGGGTCTTCTGACACAAAATTTTTTGGTTGCACCATAAACTTATTTCGTCAATGTTACCATTCAGAAACGTCGTTTTGACATCCATTTGATGTAACTCAATATCAAAATGTGACCCACAAGTGCTATGATTGTTTTTAAAAGGGTCTATTAAAGAAACCGAAGAGAGAGACTCTTTAAAGTCAATCCCTAACTTTTGAGTAAAGTCACTAGCTATAAGACGTACTTTATACCTCTCCACATTACCCTTTGAATCCTTCTTTTTTAAATATCCATTTGCAACCAACGGACTTCGCACTTTTTGGTAATGGGACAAGTTTCCAAACTTTATTGTCTTGCATAGACTTATATTCCTTATTTATTGTATCAATCCACTTTGAGAACTGGAACTTTTCATAGCCTGATGGAAGTTGATTAGATCATCTTCCAGTATCCACAATCTTCCTCACGTTTCCAGAGAAATATGACGATATTATCCGAAATTATATTTCTCCTTTCTCTTGTGGACCATTTAACATTACCGATTCTTGAGGTTGTTGAGTTTGTTCCTCAGAAATAATTACCTTATCTTGAATGAGGGTGCCGCTACATTGCCTTGTCAAGGTATCTCAGCAACGACTTGTAGAGGTAATTCGACATTGTCTTGTTGATGCTTCGATTTGATCAATGACAGGTACAGAATCCTGCACATCGTCAAAAGTGATAGTAGGAATCACAATCAATTCCTCCTCAAAGACAATGTCCCAAATTTTATTTCTCCCCCAAACTCAACATCCTCAAAAATATATTTCTCGTCTTAAAATTTTCTTTTGTGTGGGACCGTATAATTATTAACCCCTTGATTTGTCAGCGTAGCTGCTTACAATTGAACTTTGGTCTATATTCCTTTACACATTAATATAGACATTAAAGTCTATAAAGTCAATAAAATCCAAATCTCATCAGACACAAGTCGTTCAACTCTATTTCTAGAGATGTGACCTAATCGCTTATGTCATGATAAGGCTAAAAACATTTATTGTTAATTTTGCGTTTAGTACCACATGACTCCACTTGCAAGGTTTTATTGTAAGATGCAACAGTTTCAAGTGAATATAGGTTATCATGAACCTTAAGGGAACCGTTACCAATAATATTTGAATTTAAAGATAGACTAAACTTATTGTTTCCAAATGAACAATGACAACCAGATTTGTTCATTAAGAAACTAAAACTGAATTTCGTCTAAAAGATGGTAAAATAAAAATGTCTATCAAATCCAAATAATAATCGGTTCCTAATAATAACCTAAAATGTCTTATTGCTTCCACTTCTACCGATTTGTCGTCACCCACATAGATGTATCTTTCACCATCAATTGGATTTCGGTAGCTCAAACAACCTTGTCTGTAAACATTAATGTGGGTAGTAGCACCAGAATCTAACCACCATGTGTTTCTACGTACTAAATCTAAATTAACCTCATAACAGACCAAATTTAGAAATGTACTTGAAGTACAGGTAGGCAACTATAGAGGGGGGTGAATAGAGTTTATAACAAAAATGATCAATTAAAAACTTAAACTCTCTTCACCAACTAAATAATCAGAGTACAAGAAATGCGGAAATAAAGAGTAGAGAGCAGCACAACACAGCAAGATTTTTAACCTGGTTTCCCTCATGGAGGACTAGTCCAGGCCTGAGAACTCTAGCTCAGGATTGAAATCCACTATTTGTAAAATAGGGTTACAACCACGTGCCTTTTCACAGAAGAGCACGCCAAACTTCTTTCAATGATTGCTTTGGCGAAACTTGGACTTTTCTAAGTGACTTACAACTTCTTGCACTTCAAACTTCTAACTGGATCGTACCGAGCAACTTGGACGGTTGGGAAGTTTGAATGCTAAGTTGATGAGAAGGTAAGGCTCTTTAATATATAGGCTATGTAAGAGAAGAAGAGAAGATTGGATGGTTTCAAATGAGAGAAACCAAGGCCTATTTATAGGGTTCGGGGTAGGCAGAATTCGGCCAGAATTCGGTATGTAGAATTCAAATTTTTGGCCGTTGGACAACTAGCAGTGATCAAGACCTAAAAATCAGCATCCTGTAATTTAGGGGGCAGAGTTCGGCCCGAACTCTATGTGGAGGCAGAGTTCGGCCTGAACTCTGTCTCCTATGGACAGAATGTTCTCAGTGGGCTTTTGGATGAATGGGTTGATTGGGATTTGGGCTAAGTAAACCTATAAAGCTACGTCTAGCCCAAAGTTGCTCAGTATGACCCAACGTACATCATCCTATACTCAAAAACAATAAAAATACAGACTCCAGTATACACATAAGAGTAAATCTTCAAGCAGCTGTGATCTTGAACTAATGAGCTGAGTAGATTGATTACGAGCTCGATGTGTCAAATTGGACTATGACAAATATTGTTTTGTTAATTTTCAAGATTAGGTTGACTGTGATCCTGTTTGGGTCAACAATCTCCCCCATTTTGATAATTGACAAAACATGATATTTGTATGTCTCAATATTCATACCTGGACACATTATGGCTCCCCCGTACTTGAACAAACGTACTCCCCCGTAAACTGATATTTCCTGTGACAAGTACTCATCCAAATATACATATCCAAGTATACACAATTCATATTGCTAATACAAATAGCAATGGTTCACAATTCATAGTACTAAGACAAATATCAATGGTTCTCCCCCTTTTGACAATCAGCAAAAATGGAGACAAAATAGAGAAGTAATAAAACTACCATCTACATAATGAAAGAGAACATGCAAGTAGTAGTACTAACTAAGAGCAAACGGAGCCATAGAGTTTAAAAACATAAAAACATAAGCAAAAAGAAACATAGTGCCAAAATAAAAATAGTCCGAATCATCAGTGGCAGTACAATATCCATATCCATTAAGGAGCATGTGAAGGCCCCGCACCATCAGAACCGGTACGACGGGGATCCACAAATGCAGAAGTCGGATCAAGATAGCGACGAACCCAAGAATCGTCAATGCGATAACCGTCGCAAGACGGATCACGCATCATCGGAATCGGCATCGTCGGATGGGAGGTTATGGAGTACTGAATGTCGTGGATGGAGTTGCTGAGCGCACTCATCTGTCTGCAGAGTGGTGGTAGTCCATCTGCGTCCAGCGATCATCCATCTCAGCCCAGCGTGCGTCCTCCAAACGGAAGCGATCGCGAAGCATGGTCTGAATAGAGTCCAGTGTAGCAGTGGACTCGGTAGCAGCAAAGGGTGCAGGAGAGTCAGACTCCTCAGCATCATCAGACTCAGAAGAGGCTACAGCAGCAATAGTTCTCCTTGCCTTAGTCAGAAAGGCAGGAGGGGGCAAGGACTGACACAGATCCAATGGGACATGAAAGGCACGAAAAATTAAAGGAAGATACATGGTATAAACCAAAGATTTTGGTTTAGGCCTAGCACGAATCATCCAATCCATCATCGTGCGAGGAAAGTTAAAGGGGACGCAAAAGTGGAGAAAGAAAAGAGCAGTAATCTCAAAGTAAGTAACTTCATCTGTCGATCCAGCTTTTGGCAAGACCGAAGAAAATATAATACGATGAAGTTCATAAAAATAATTATTGAGATATTTAGCCTAAGTTTTCGAGGAGAAGGATTTAGAGAACAAAGATCACCTTTGAAACTTTCCAACGTGGTCTCACCGGGGAAAACAAAGTCCCGGGCATCATCAAGCCGTTCCCAAGTGTTGGGGTCGGGCAAACCAAGAAGGTCGGCCAACTCAAAATCATCAAAAGATATGTCTATACCGGCGACACGTGAGTAGATGTGGTCGCGGTCATAAGTCATGTTGCAATAAAACATTTGAATGGCATTCACATAGATAGGTTCACGAGTTGCAACAAATTCATCGAGACATAAGTCACGAAAATTAGGAAGTCGGAGAACACCGTAAACTTAATAGGGTGTCCGGCAAAGACACTACGATGACGGAAGTCGGCGAACCATGCGTTAGACGCATCTAAGGATACAAAAATACGGTCATCGTATGTGTCGGGATTGATGGGTGGAGGTGGGTTAAAAAGAGGGTGGATCATGTTAGGAGGAGGATGAGGAAAAGGTTGTCGTAGAGGATTAGGTTGCGGGTTTGGGTTAGGATTAGTAGAGGATTCACCAATACTTCTCCTTTGTCTCTTACCCCTACCAAGCAACCTAGGTGCCATGAAAAAAAATTGAGATTGAAGAGAAAGAAAGAGATATACCTTAACAAAAGAGACCTAAGATGGAGGAGAAGAACTCCAAGAGTGACTTCCTTGAGTTTAAGAGAGATTTCCCAAGGAATGGAGACTTCTAGGGTTAGGGTTTTGAAAGAAATATGTGTGGAGATGTATGAAGAAGACAATGAAGGGAAGAGAGAGAGGCAATCCCGAATATGTCCCTTTGGTCGGCTGGTCGGGTGAAACAGGAGCCATTGGATGAAGATTAGATCAACAGCTGAGAGTGTTCTGGAACAAGGAGGCCGAACTCGGCCCGAACTCTGTGTGGGGGCAGAGTTCGGCCCGAGTTCTGGTCCCTTGGGCCAGAACTTCAAGCAGGAAATTAAAAACAAGATATGAAGACTATTATGAATAAATGGTCAAAGATATAAAAGCAAGATTTAGAATTTTCAAATGAGACAGGCTATAAATAAAAATTAACCATATAATAACTAAGGAGTTATGACATAAATCAATATGGTGAAGTTGCTATGGGGTAGCTGCAGGGGCCGTATCCCAGCTAGCGGTAGTCCGAAGACTAGTGCACCGTGTCGCTTAGGCTTTTACGCCTTCTTGTCAGAAGGACCCTTTCGGCTTGTACCCATAGCAAAGTCAGCATAGAGAATTGTGACAGTCGATAATTATGCAGGCCAATTTAATGTACAACCGTTTCATTTAAAATTCCTAATTCACGACAAAGAAAATTGAATCGCTCCTCGGATAATGGTTTTGTAAAAAAATCGGCCAACTGATGATCAGTGTCAATAAATTCTAAATTAATAGTGCCATTCTGTTGGTAATCACGCAAAAAGTGGTGACGAATTTCAATGTGTTTCATGCATGAGTGACATATGGGGTTCTTAGTGAGATTTATAGCACTAGTGTTGTCACAAAATATAGGAATGTGCATAAAAGATAAGTTATAGTCTTCAAGGGTTTGCTTCATCCACAGAATTTGTGCACAACAACGACCAGCTGCGATATATTCAGCTTCTGTTGTGGATAGTACGACAGAATTCTGCTTCTTGCTAAACCAAGAGACTAGAGCCTTTCCTAATAAATGACACGTGCCACTAGTACTTTTACGGTCGACCTTGCATCCGGCGAAATCAGCATCAGAGTAACCAATTAGGTCAAATGATGTTGATTTGGGATACCATAGGCCCACTGTAACGGTACCCTTAAGGTATCGAAAGATACGCTTAACGGCGGACATGTGTGATTCCTTAGAATTTGCTTGATATCGAGCACACAGGCAAACGCTAAACATAATATCAGGGCAACTAGCAGTTAAATAAAGTAGACTGCCTATCATACCTCGATACTTACGTTGATCAACAGGTTTGCCGCTTTCATCTGGTTCTAGTTTGGTTGTAGTAGCCATTGGAGTGCCGATTGGTTTGACGTTGTCAAGGTCAAATTTCTTCAGCATGTCCTTTGTATACTTTGACTGACAGATGAAAGTTTCATGTGATGTTTGTTTGACTTGCAGTCCAAGAAAGTAATTGAGCTCCCCCATCATGCTCATCTCAAACTCGGTCTGCATACACTTAGCAAAATCTTGACAGAGGTTCCATCAGTATAACCGAATATGCAGTTAATAACGGGTTTTTTTATAACGGTCCAGTAGTGTTATTGATATCGGTGATATATCGGTTTTATAACGGTAAATATCGGTTTACATTTTTAACAATTTATATATATATAAAAACATGAAACAACACATTAATAGTTAGCTATCATAAAATATGCAATAACAATAAGGGCCCAATTCATACCAAAAGGTCCAAAACCAACATTACAATATAAAAGTACCCACTTCAAGAGTTTAACTAATATGAAAACCAAAAAGAGCCCAATTCAAGTTTCAAGTTTCAACATCTAGACTAATAATCTTCATTAGCTTCAACTTCAACTGCATTGGCCTCATTCTCACAATCACCATCTTCATCACTTTCTTCCCTAGTTTCATCTTCATCTTCTTCACCCTCATCGTCGTGAACAAGTGAGAGTGGATCTGTAACACCTCGTGACCTTGTGCTTCTTGTGCTTGGTCCTTCAATGTCATCGGCACCCATTGAAGCACGAACTTGCTCCCAAGTTAAATCATCACCTACCCTCACAAACTCTGCAAGCTCTGTTTCGGTTGGAGTAATCCAGTCATCATTCTCTTCAACATCTCTCAAAATAATAGGATCAAAAGTTTTGGCTTTGTTCTTTCCCTCCAAGAATCGTCTCTCCAACTTCATGTTATATTGAATGTAAACAAGATCATTCAATTTTGCTTGCAAAAGGCAATTCCTCTTCTTCGTATGCAACTGAAATTATCAAATTAGCATACATATTATTTGTAACTAGCTAGCTTGAATTTAAAAAAAAAAGCAAATTAAGAAAGAAAGAAAGTTGCATACGTTGTCAAATGCACTCCAATTTCGCTCACAAGGCGAAGCACTACATGTTTGGCTTAAGACCCTCCTTGCAAAGCTTTTTAGTTCCGGGGTACCATTGCCATGACTTATCCACCATTCATCTATATTGAGTATTCTCCTCACATCAATAAGAATTAAGAGAGATGTAATGTAAAATACAAATGGAATGGTTAATTGGTAAGGAAAGAAACTTACATGGTGATATCGTTTCTCTTGTTCTTATAGCTAGAGTAGTTCCAAAATCTCCCAATGCCTCTCTATATTTCGACAATTGCGATAAGATTTTAGTACTCTCAACCAAATCTGGCACAAGCCTCATCAAAGCTTCATTAAGCATTCTCCTAGTGTGATTAAGCTCTGATGTTGAATGCTTATAAAATATGGCTGGGTTAAGATAATATCCAGCTGCATTTAAAAATATAATCCAATGTTGGCATATAAATATGAATATAGTAACATTCATGTGCATATAAATATCGAAAAAACATATATTAAAATATACCTGCATGCAAAGGGTGTTCTAGTTGTTCAACCCATCTCCTTTTAACAATCGCCATGGCCTTGATTAGCACTGCAGGCTCATCAGCAAGGTTATTATCAAGCTGGAGTTGTGCTCTATCCATAGCAATATATAGCCCATGCAAGGTTGTTCTTCTCTGTCCACCAATCTCAAGACATCTACTAAGGGAGCCAACACTTTACAAGCCAACTCCACATTTTTCCAAAATGACTCTTTTGCAATAATTCTTGCAATCTTCTTTCCATCCTCTCTCTTTGAAAATGAACTGCGAACCCATCTAGAAGAAACGAATAATTGTTGCAAGTACTGCCGGTTCTTCCATATGCTCTCCAATGTATAGAAGGAGGTTGCAAACCTAGTTACACAAGGCCTATGCAACTCGCTACCGCTCAACTTTCGCATCATGTTTAAAACCATCAAATGGTTATAAATATAAACCACCACCTTCCTGGCTTGAGACACACATTCTTAACCTTGTCGATATCACTACCAATATCTTGCAAAATTAAATTGATGCAATGTGCAGCACAAGGGGTCCAATACATCTTTGGATGTTGTAGCTCCAATTTCCTTCCCGCGGCCTTAAAGTTGGAACCATTGTCCGTGATAAACTACATACACAAAAAGAAAATTGATTACAAATTAGAAAAACATAATGTACATAAATAACTAATAAGTCACATATTTATTACATTAACATGTTTACCTGGACAATGTTTTCCTCTCCCACATCCGCGATCACCTCATTAATCAATCCAACAATGTAGTCTGCATCATGAATTTGGTCTGAAACATCAACAGATTTTAAGAAAATCGTTCCTTGTGGACAATTAACTAAAAAGTTAATCAAAGAACGGCCCTTTGTATCTGTCCAAAAATCTGACATGATGGAGCATCCATACTCCTTCCATTTGGGCCTAAAGGAATCAACAAAAGCCTTTGTCTCCTTCAGAACATCTTGAAGCAGAGTAACCGCACATTGTGATAGGACGGCGCAGGCATAGCTCTTCCATACTCTCCAACGCAATATATAAAGCGTTGAAATCTAGGATTACGCACAACATTAAAGGGTATACCGTACTCGTATGAAAATTTAGCCCACTCCATCCAAGCCTCCATCTTCAACTTCTTCTTGACTGGATTGCTAGCATCCAATGTCGTTTGTTGCATTTTCCCGACATTAGGTTTGTAGATTACATCCATTGGACCTCTTATATTACTACTTTCCTTCCTCTTTTTGCTTGATGATGTAGCAACACTAGCATGTGTTGGTTGAATATCGTCATCGGCATCCTCTTCTTCCTCGTCCTCATTTAAGCTTGGTCGGCTTAAAATATTGTTGACTCTATTTTTTTTCAAGTCTTTTCTTCACCGCTTCATCCATTGCCTTTTGTACTTCCTTTTGCACAAGCATAGGAGCCTTATCACATCCCCTTGTTTGTCCCCTTTGATTAACAATGTGTTGTTTGAATCTTGATATCCCACCCGGTATTACTCTTTTTCAAAAACTGCACGTAATTTGACCTTTTTTGGTGGGATCCATAACCGTTCCATAGCGATACCCAATATCAGTCGAATTGATCTTAACCGGAGCTATCTCATTGGAAGCACTACCAGTTCCATCCTCATTTGAAGCTCTTGAAGACATTTCTGAAATAAAGAATTAAAAAATTAACCCATCCTTTTTTTTGATGAACAGGAATATAAAGGAATGGCAGCAGCAATACGCAGGGGAAAAAATAGCAGCTTCGAACAGCAGCAGAAAAAAAAAGCAAGAAAAGGGCACTGTAACAAAAAAGGAAATGGCCAACAGCCGCTTCGACAGCAGCAGAAAAGGGCACTGTAACAAAAAAAATACAAAAAAGGGCACAAAAAAAGGGCACTGCTTGGACGAGGTTTCTTCGAGCATCTTCGACCAGCAAGAAAAGGAAATGGCCAACAGCCGACCCCAAGAATTTATCGACCAGCAAATAATAATAAAAAAACCATCGAAGAAGCAGCTTCGAACCGGAAGAAGAAGAAGAAGAAAAAGGAGCAGCAGCTTCGAGCATGGCAAAAAAAAAAAAGAAAGGAACAGTGAAGAAGAAGAGAAGCTTCGAAAAAAAAAAAGGAAAGGAACAGTGAAGAAGAAGAGAAGCTTTGAAGAAGAAGAAGAAGAACTTACTTGAAGAAGAAGAAGAAGAAGCACCAGCAGCATTCACCAACGGCTTCTTCAGGTTCCTTTCCTCTTTCCTTTCCTTTCCTCTTTCCTTTCCTTTCCTTTCCCAAGCAGCCGTCCTTTCTATTGCTATCTTTTTTTCTTTCTTTCTCTTCAGTTGTAACCTACAGACATAGGAAAGGAACAGTGAGTTTTTTCAAAAAAAAAAAAAGGACAGTGAGAAATCGGTTATATTTAAAACCGATATATCGGTAAAAATCGGTCGTATCGGCCGATTTTATCGGAACCGATTTTTTACCCTTTTTTTCAAAAAAAAAAAAAAATCGGTCTACAACCGATACCGATATAAATCGGTTTTATAACCGATTTAAATCGGTTTTTGACTGCATAGCCGAATATAATATCATCAACGTAAATTTGTACTAAAAGAATAGTGTCTTTGAAAGATTTTAAAGAGTGTAGTGTCAATTTTTCCTTTTGAAAAACCTTTATCAAGCAAGAAATTGCTTAGGCGTTCATACCAAGCTTTAGGGGCTTGTTTGAGGCCATATAGCGGTTTCTTGAGTTTGAAAACGTGGTAGGAAAATTTGTAATTTTCAAAACCAGGGGATTGTTTTACAAAAACTTCCTCCTTAATAAATCCATTCAAGAAAGCACTTTTCACATCCATTTGAAACAGTTTAAAGTTTTGAAAGTTAGCAAATGCACAAAGCATCCGAATGGATTCAAGTCTTGCAACAGGAGCATACGTCTCATCGTAGTCGATACCTTCCTCTTGGTTGTATCCTTGAGCTACTAGACGAGCTTTGTTGCGTGTAACTGAACCATCTTCATTTACTTTGTTGCGAAAAACCCATTTCGTACCAATAATCGAATGATTAGCAGGCCTAGGAACAAGTTACCAAACCTGGCTCCTCTCGAATTGGTTGAGTTCTTCTTGCATGGCAGAAATCCAAAACTCATTATTAAAAGCTTCTAAAATATTTTTAGGCTCAATTTGTGAGATGAAGGCAGTGCTAGCAATGGAGTCTCTCAATGATGATCGAGTACTTACTCCGCGTGAAACCTCACCTATGACCAAGTTTTCTGGATGTGACGGCTTGAAAGAGAATTTCTTTGGCAAGCCCTCCAAAGAATTGGTTTCAGTGGTGGTATTCATCGGCGTAGAAGTTGA
>JANAVB010033220.1:17762060-17869053 GCA_029216955.1 Iris pallida | reverse complement strand
TACAGTGTAGCAGTGGACTCGGTAGCAGCAAAGGGTGCAGGAGAGTCAGACTCCTCAGCATCATCAGACTCAGAAGAGGCTACAGCAGCAATAGTTCTCCTTGCCTTAGTCAGAAAGGCAGGAGGGGGCAAGGACTGACACAGATCCAATGGGACATGAAAGGCACGAAAAATTAAAGGAAGATACATGGTATAAACCAAAGATTTTGGTTTAGGCCTAGCACGAATCATCCAATCCATCATCGTGCGAGGAAAGTTAAAGGGGACGCAAAAGTGGAGAAAGAAAAGAGCAGTAATCTCAAAGTAAGTAACTTCATCTGTCGATCCAGCTTTTGGCAAGACCGAAGAAAATATAATACGATGAAGTTCATAAAAATAATTATTGAGATATTTAGCCTAAGTTTTCGAGGAGAAGGATTTAGAGAACAAAGATCACCTTTGAAACTTTCCAACGTGGTCTCACCGGGGAAAACAAAGTCCCGGGCATCATCAAGCCGTTCCCAAGTGTTGGGGTCGGGCAAACCAAGAAGGTCGGCCAACTCAAAATCATCAAAAGATATGTCTATACCGGCGACACGTGAGTAGATGTGGTCGCGGTCATAAGTCATGTTGCAATAAAACATTTGAATGGCATTCACATAGATAGGTTCACGAGTTGCAACAAATTCATCGAGACATAAGTCACGAAAATTAGGAAGTCGGAGAACACCGTAAACTTAATAGGGTGTCCGGCAAAGACACTACGATGACGGAAGTCGGCGAACCATGCGTTAGACGCATCTAAGGATACAAAAATACGGTCATCGTATGTGTCGGGATTGATGGGTGGAGGTGGGTTAAAAAGAGGGTGGATCATGTTAGGAGGAGGATGAGGAAAAGGTTGTCGTAGAGGATTAGGTTGCGGGTTTGGGTTAGGATTAGTAGAGGATTCACCAATACTTCTCCTTTGTCTCTTACCCCTACCAAGCAACCTAGGTGCCATGAAAAAAAATTGAGATTGAAGAGAAAGAAAGAGATATACCTTAACAAAAGAGACCTAAGATGGAGGAGAAGAACTCCAAGTGACTTCCTTGAGTTTAAGAGAGATTTCCCAAGGAATGGAGACTTCTAGGGTTAGGGTTTTGAAAGAAATATGTGTGGAGATGTATGAAGAAGACAATGAAGGGAAGAGAGAGAGGCAATCCCGAATATGTCCCTTTGGTCGGCTGGTCGGGTGAAACAGGAGCCATTGGATGAAGATTAGATCAACAGCTGAGAGTGTTCTGGAACAAGGAGGCCGAACTCGGCCCGAACTCTGTGTGGGGGCAGAGTTCGGCCCGAGTTCTGGTCCCTTGGGCCAGAACTTCAAGCAGGAAATTAAAAACAAGATATGAAGACTATTATGAATAAATGGTCAAAGATATAAAAGCAAGATTTAGAATTTTCAAATGAGACAGGCTATAAATAAAAATTAACCATATAATAACTAAGGAGTTATGATAAATCAATATGGTGAAGTTGCTATGGGGTAGCTGCAGGGGCCGTATCCCAGCTAGCGGTAGTCCGAAGACTAGTGCACCGTGTCGCTTAGGCTTTTACGCCTTCTTGTCAGAAGGACCCTTTCGGCTTGTACCCATAGCAAAGTCAGCATAGAGAATTGTGACAGTCGATAATTATGCAGGCCAATTTAATGTACAACCGTTTCATTTAAAATTCCTAATTCACGACAAAGAAAATTGAATCGCTCCTCGGATAATGGTTTTGTAAAAAAATCGGCCAACTGATGATCAGTGTCAATAAATTCTAAATTAATAGTGCCATTCTGTTGGTAATCACGCAAAAAGTGGTGACGAATTTCAATGTGTTTCATGCATGAGTGACATATGGGGTTCTTAGTGAGATTTATAGCACTAGTGTTGTCACAAAATATAGGAATGTGCATAAAAGATAAGTTATAGTCTTCAAGGGTTTGCTTCATCCACAGAATTTGTGCACAACAACGACCAGCTGCGATATATTCAGCTTCTGTTGTGGATAGTACGACAGAATTCTGCTTCTTGCTAAACCAAGAGACTAGAGCCTTTCCTAATAAATGACACGTGCCACTAGTACTTTTACGGTCGACCTTGCATCCGGCGAAATCAGCATCAGAGTAACCAATTAGGTCAAATGATGTTGATTTGGGATACCATAGGCCCACTGTAACGGTACCCTTAAGGTATCGAAAGATACGCTTAACGGCGGACATGTGTGATTCCTTAGAATTTGCTTGATATCGAGCACACAGGCAAACGCTAAACATAATATCAGGGCAACTAGCAGTTAAATAAAGTAGACTGCCTATCATACCTCGATACTTACGTTGATCAACAGGTTTGCCGCTTTCATCTGGTTCTAGTTTGGTTGTAGTAGCCATTGGAGTGCCGATTGGTTTGACGTTGTCAAGGTCAAATTTCTTCAGCATGTCCTTTGTATACTTTGACTGACAGATGAAAGTTTCATGTGATGTTTGTTTGACTTGCAGTCCAAGAAAGTAATTGAGCTCCCCCATCATGCTCATCTCAAACTCGGTCTGCATACACTTAGCAAAATCTTGACAGAGAGTTCCATCAGTATAACCGAATATCTATGCAGTTAATAACGGGTTTTTTTTATAACGGTCCAGTAGTGTTATTGATATATCGGTGATATATCGGTTTTATAACGGTAAATATCGGTTTACATTTTTAACAATTTATATATATATATAAAAACATGAAACAACACATTAATAGTTAGCTATCATAAAATATGCAATAACAATAAGGGCCCAATTCATACCAAAAGGTCCAAAACCAACATTACAATATAAAGTACCCACTTCAAGAGTTTAACTAATATGAAAACCAAAAAGAGCCCAATTCAAGTTTCAAGTTTCAACATCTAGACTAATAATCTTCATTAGCTTCAACTTCAACTGCATTGGCCTCATTCTCACAATCACCATCTTCATCACTTTCTTCCCTAGTTTCATCTTCATCTTCTTCACCCTCATCGTCGTGAACAAGTGAGAGTGGATCTGTAACACCTCGTGACCTTGTGCTTTTGTGCTTGGTCCTCAATGTCATCGGCACCCATTGAAGCACGAACTTGCTCCCAAGTTAAATCATCACCTACCCTCACAAACTCTGCAAGCTCTGTTTCGGTTGGAGTAATCCAGTCATCTCTTCAACATCTCTCAAAATAATAGGATCAAAAGTTTTGGCTTTGTTCTTTCCCTCCAAGAATCGTCTCTCCAACTTCATGTTATATTGAATGTAAACAAGATCATTCAATTTTGCTTGCAAAAGGCAATTCCTCTTCTTCGTATGCAACTGAAATTATCAAATTAGCATACATATTATTTGTAACTAGCTAGCTTGAATTTAAAAAAAAAAGCAAATTAAGAAAGAAAGAAAGTTGCATACGTTGTCAAATGCACTCCAATTTCGCTCACAAGGCGAAGCACTACATGTTTGGCTTAAGACCCTCCTTGCAAAGCTTTTTAGTTCCGGGGTACCATTGCCATGACTTATCCACCATTCATCTATATTGAGTATTCTCCTCACATCAATAAGAATTAAGAGAGATGTAATGTAAAATACAAATGGAATGGTTAATTGGTAAGGAAAGAAACTTACATGGTGATATCGTTTCTCTTGTTCTTATAGCTAGAGTAGTTCCAAAATCTCCCAATGCCTCTCTATATTTCGACAATTGCGATAAGATTTTAGTACTCTCAACCAAATCTGGCACAAGCCTCATCAAAGCTTCATTAAGCATTCTCCTAGTGTGATTAAGCTCTGATGTTGAATGCTTATAAAATATGGCTGGGTTAAGATAATATCCAGCTGCATTTAAAAATATAATCCAATGTTGGCATATAAATATGAATATAGTAACATTCATGTGCATATAAATATCGAAAAAACATATTAAAATATACCTGCATGCAAAGGGTGTTCTAGTTGTTCAACCCATCTCCTTTTAACAATCGCCATGGCCTTGATTAGCACTGCAGGCTCATCAGCAAGGTTATTATCAAGCTGGAGTTGTGCTCTATCCATAGCATCATATATATAGCCCATGCAAGGTTGTTCTTCTCTGTCCACCAATCTCAAGACATCTACTAAGGGAGCCAACACTTTACAAGCCAACTCCACATTTTTCCAAAATGACTCTTTTGCAATAATTCTTGCAATCTTCTTTCCATCCTCTCTCTTTGAAAATGAACTGCGAACCCATCTAGAAGAAACGAATAATTGTTGCAAGTACTGCCGGTTCTTCCATATGCTCTCCAATGTATAGAAGGAGGTTGCAAACCTAGTTACACAAGGCCTATGCAACTCGCTACCGCTCAACTTTCGCATCATGTTTAAAACCATCAAATGGTTATAAATATAAACCACCACCTTCCTGGCTTGAGACAACACATTCTTAACCTTGTCGATATCACTACCAATATCTTGCAAAATTAAATTGATGCAATGTGCAGCACAAGGGGTCCAATACATCTTTGGATGTTGTAGCTCCAATTTCCTTCCCGCGGCCTTAAAGTTGGAACCATTGTCCGTGATAAACTACATACACAAAAAGAAAATTGATTACAAATTAGAAAAACATAATGTACATAAATAACTAATAAGTCACATATTTATTACATTAACATGTTTACCTGGACAATGTTTTCCTCTCCCACATCCGCGATCACCTCATTAATCAATCCAACAATGTAGTCTGCATCATGAATTTGGTCTGAAACATCAACAGATTTTAAGAAAATCGTTCCTTGTGGACAATTAACTAAAAAGTTAATCAAAGAACGGCCCTTTGTATCTGTCCAAAAATCTGACATGATGGAGCATCCATACTCCTTCCATTTGGGCCTAAAGGAATCAACAAAAGCCTTTGTCTCCTTCAGAACATCTTGAAGCAGAGTAACCGCACATTGTGATAGGACGGCGCAGGCATAGCTCTTCCATACTCTCCAACGCAATATATAAAGCGTTGAAATCTAGGATTACGCACAACATTAAAGGGTATACCGACTCGTATGAAAATTTAGCCCACTCCATCCAAGCCTCCATCTTCAACTTCTTCTTGACTGGATTGCTAGCATCCAATGTCGTTTGTTGCATTTTCCCGACATTAGGTTTGTAGATTACATCCATTGGACCTCTTATATTACTACCTTCCTCTTTTTGCTTGATGATGTAGCAACACTAGCATGTGTTGGTTGAATATCGTCATCGGCATCCTCTTCTTCCTCGTCCTCATTTAAGCTTGGTCGGCTTAAAATATTGTTGACTCTATTTTTTTTCAAGTCTTTTCTTCACCGCTTCATCCATTGCCTTTTGTACTTCCTTTTGCACAAGCATAGGAGCCTTATCACATCCCCTTGTTTGTCCCCTTTGATTAACAATGTGTTGTTTGAATCTTGATATCCCACCCGGTATTACTCTTTTTCAAAAACTGCACGTAATTTGACCTTTTTTGGTGGGATCCATAACCGTTCCATAGCGATACCCAATATCAGTCGAATTGATCTTAACCGGAGCTATCTCATTGGAAGCACTACCAGTTCCATCCTCATTTGAAGCTCTTGAAGACATTTCTGAAATAAAGAATTAAAAAATTAACCCATCCTTTTTTTTGATGAACAGGAATATAAAGGAATGGCAGCAGCAATACGCAGGGGAAAAAATAGCAGCTTCGAACAGCAGCAGAAAAAAAAAGCAAGAAAAGGGCACTGTAACAAAAAAAGGAAATGGCCAACAGCCGCTTCGAACAGCAGCAGAAAAGGGCACTGTAACAAAAAAAATACAAAAAAGGGCACAAAAAAAGGGCACTGCTTGGACGAGGTTTCTTCGAGCATCTTCGACCAGCAAGAAAAGGAAATGGCCAACAGCCGACCCCAAGAATTTATCGACCAGCAAATAATAATAAAAAAACCATCGAAGAAGCAGCTTCGAACCGGAAGAAGAAGAAGAAGAAAAAGGAGCAGCAGCTTCGAGCATGGCAAAAAAAAAAAAGAAAGGAACAGTGAAGAAGAAGAGAAGCTTCGAACAAAAAAAAAAGGAAAGGAACAGTGAAGAAGAAGAGAAGCTTTGAAGAAGAAGAAGAAGAACTTACTTGAAGAAGAAGAAGAAGAAGCACCAGCAGCATTCACCAACGGCTTCTTCAGGTTCCTTTCCTCTTTCCTTTCCTTTCCTCTTTCCTTTCCTTTCCTTTCCCAAGCAGCCGTCCTTTCTATTGCTATCTTTTTTTCTTTCTTTCTCTTCAGTTGTAACCTACAGACATAGGAAAGGAACAGTGAGTTTTTTCAAAAAAAAAAAAAGGACAGTGAGAAATCGGTTATATTTAAAACCGATATATCGGTAAAAATCGGTCGTATCGGCCGATTTTATCGGAACCGATTTTTTACCCTTTTTTTCAAAAAAAAAAAAAAATCGGTCTACAACCGATACCGATATAAATCGGTTTTATAACCGATTTAAATCGGTTTTTGACTGCATAGCCGAATATAATATCATCAACGTAAATTTGTACTAAAAGAATAGTGTCTTTGAAAGATTTTATAAAGAGTGTAGTGTCAATTTTTCCTTTTGAAAAACCTTTATCAAGCAAGAAATTGCTTAGGCGTTCATACCAAGCTTTAGGGGCTTGTTTGAGGCCATATAGCGGTTTCTTGAGTTTGAAAACGTGGTAGGAAAATTTGTAATTTTCAAAACCAGGGGATTGTTTTACAAAAACTTCCTCCTTAATAAATCCATTCAAGAAAGCACTTTTCACATCCATTTGAAACAGTTTAAAGTTTTGAAAGTTAGCAAATGCACAAAGCATCCGAATGGATTCAAGTCTTGCAACAGGAGCATACGTCTCATCGTAGTCGATACCTTCCTCTTGGTTGTATCCTTGAGCTACTAGACGAGCTTTGTTGCGTGTAACTGAACCATCTTCATTTACTTTGTTGCGAAAAACCCATTTCGTACCAATAATCGAATGATTAGCAGGCCTAGGAACAAGTTACCAAACCTGGCTCCTCTCGAATTGGTTGAGTTCTTCTTGCATGGCAGAAATCCAAAACTCATTATTAAAAGCTTCTAAAATATTTTTAGGCTCAATTTGTGAGATGAAGGCAGTGCTAGCAATGGAGTCTCTCAATGATGATCGAGTACTTACTCCGCGTGAAACCTCACCTATGACCAAGTTTTCTGGATGTGACGGCTTGAAAGAGAATTTCTTTGGCAAGCCCTCCAAAGAATTGGTTTCAGTGGTGGTATTCATCGGCGTAGAAGTTGATGGCTCAACATCATCGTCAAGAGTAGCTGCTGCACTGTTATCCTCATCAAAAGTCACATTGGTAGACTCTTCCACAATTAATGAGCGTTTGTTGAACACTCTATATCCCTTGCTCTTGGTAGCATAGTCAAGGAAAATATCATCGTCAGCTTTGGCATCAAATTTGCCTAAGTTGTCTTTGGTGTTAAGGATAAAACATCGACAACCGAAAACTCTAAAATATGAAACATTTGGAGTTCTTCCAAACCAAAGCTCATAGGGTATTTTCTTCGTAATATGACGAATGAGCACCCTATTTAAAATATGGCACATTGTACTGACAGCTTCAGTCCAAAAATATTTCGGAAGTAAAAATTTATTCAACATGACTCTAGCCATATCGCCAAGAGTCCTATTCTTCCGCTCCACAACACCATTTTGTTGAGGAGTTCTTGGACAAAAAAACTCATGATTAAAACCATTTGAATCACAAAATTTTTCAAAATCAGTATTTTCGAATTCGCCTCCATGATCACTTCGGATTCGAGTAATCATGTAGCCTTTTTCGTTTTAAACCTTTTTAGCAAAAATTTTGAAAACAGAAATGGCATCGCTTTTGTTTGTAAGAAAGAAAACCCAAGTAAATCTAGAAAAGTCATCTACTATAACAAAAGTATAGAGTTTTCCACCAAGACTGGCTACTCTACTAGGACCAAATAAATCCATATGAAGTAATTGCAAGGGTCTAATAGCACTTACAGTGTTTATGGAATGAAATGAGGACTTGGTTGCCTTATTCAACTCACATTCGGCACATACCGTGTCCTTTTTGAATGTGATGTCGGGCAAGCCTCTAACAAGCTTCTTTGTCGATAGCCTGGATATAGTATCCATGTTGGCATGACCAAGACGCTGGTGCCACAGTAATCTCTCATCCTTGTGAGCATAGAGGCATCTTCATGCACTGTTAGTATCTCTAGATAGATAGAAAATGTAAATGTTGTCCTCTCTTATCCCTTCAAAAGCGATGTCTCCTGTTGATCTATCATAAATATAGCATTTATTTTGTCCAAAGTTAATATCATATCCATGATCAGCAAGGTGACTTATGCTGAGCAGGTTATGCTTTAACTCGGTCACTAGGCAGACATCCTTTATTACAGGAGAAGGAGGATGACCAATAGTACCATTACCTATGATATACCCTTTTAGGTTGTTGCCGAAGGATACATACCCTTCTCTCTTCATCGATAGTGATGCGAAAAGATTTGCGTCTCCCGTCATATGTCGCGAGCATCCACTATCGAGAATCCACTTACTTTTAGTTGAGGGAAGGTCCACGTACATCAAGAGTAGATGTGACCTTTGGTACCCAAGTTCTTGAGGGTCCTGAAAAGTTAGTTTTTGGCATCCATGCATATATATTCATATCTACTAATCTCCTAACTCTACATTGTGGTGAGATGTGTCCATGTAATCCACAATAGGTGCAAATAGCATTCCTATTATGTTTGGAGCATGTTGATGATGTCTATATGTAGCATGGTAAGAGTGGTGTGGAGCAGCATGATAATGACTATATGTGGCAGCAGGATGATGATTATATCTATATGCAGTATGGTGGCGATTTTGTTTATGTGCAACATAGTGATGATTATATCTATGTGTAGCATGGTGATTATGTGTCGCATTAGAATGATAGTTATGAGAATAATTTCTACGTGCATGTGGTTTGTGTGCTGTATGGAAGTGGGTGTACATGTAAGCATGTTTGCGTGCTGCATGTGGATGACGTGCTTGACTATTTTGAGTAGTGTTGTGCTTTGTGTGTGTCTCATGTGATTGGGTTTGAGGTTGAGCAACTTGTTTTTTCCAATCTAGTCTCTAATTTCTTAGAGGCAGCTTGCAGTTCATTAATCTTAGTATTCAAACCATAAATTTTAGTAATAGAAATCTTGTGTCTATTCTTTTCTTCAGCAAACTCAGTGTTGAGCGCTGTGATCTCACGTGTTTGCTTTTCAATACGTGCTTCGGCATCATGTAGGCTTAATTTAAGCTTAGACACCTCATTTGTGACTTCCGTGGGTGAAGTGTCTCTAATATTATCAAGCAAAGAAGAGAGTTGTTGAATCTCGACTTCATAACTTTTGTTCTTCTCCTTGGCATGTTTATATTTACCAATAACTTTCTTGTGGTCATTGAGTAAATCATTGAATGCATCGCCAAGTTCATCAAAAGTGAAATCATCGAGAGTTTCGCTAGTTACCTCATCGGATGTTGCCATTAGGCATACATTGGCGGTGTCTTGAGGAGAGTCCTTTTCTTCCTCGGAGTCACTAGCTTCGCTTTCATGCCAAATGCTTGTGTTGGCATATTTTCTTGAGGAAGCCTTCTTGTATGGTTTCTCATATCGGTTGCTCTTCTTTGCGAATGGACAGTCTTTTCGGACGTGTCCAGTCTTCTTGCAGCCGTAGCATGTTGGCTCTTCTTTGTCATCTTCTTGTTGTTCCTTCTTTCTTCGATTGAAACGAAGGAACTTCTTGAAGTTGCGGACAAGGAGAGCTTGATCATCACCTTCCGAATTTTCGTCATCAGTCTCTTCAGGATCAGCTCTTCGACGATGAGCTTTAAGGGCAATTTCTTTTGCCTTTGGAGCAGGCTCTTCGAAGTCTTTGAGATCAAGTTCGTGAGTCATCAACTTTCCCATCAAAGTCTCCATGGACATTGTAGTGAGATCATTTCCTTCTATGATGGCTGTCACCTTAGGGTTCCAAATCTTTGGTAGCCCCCTAAGTAGTTTGCGGATCTTCTCGTGATTTGTATATTGTTTGCCGAGAGAGGACAAGGGGTTGATGATGTCGAGGAATCTTGTAAACATTTGTGTGATCGTCTCATTTGGCTTCTTCTTGAATGCCTCATATTATTGAGTGAGACGACTTATTTTCGACTCCTTGACTTGGGTGGTTCCTTCATGCGTCACTTCTACAAGTCTCCATACTTCGTGAGAGGTGGTGCATGTTGAGACCATATTAAACTCATTCCTGTCTATTGCACAAAATAAAGCATTAATAGCTCTCGCGTCTAGACTCGTCTGTTTCTTCTCCTCGTCAGAATATTTGTCGTGGGATTTCTCAACGAGATCACCATTGACAACTATCCTGGCGGACTTTTTGTAACCATCGGTAACAATGGTACCAAAAATTTGAATGTTGACTAAATTTTACAAAATTGAATTATGTCCCAAAAAACTTATGTACATGCATATTTAAATGATTATTACTCAAATAAATCATAATCATTTGAATCTCTTTGCATGACTTTGAAACATGAATTTATCGGAAACCAAAAATTGATTTAAAAAAAGCATAATTTTTTAGTAACAAAATCCTTCCCGAGAAGACATATAGACCCCAAAGCTAGAGCCATTATCAATAAAATTCTTCTTTATGATGTCATAAGCAGCACGTCAATTCTGTGTCATCATCTAATACACAGGACACCAATTCTTTAATAATTATGCCACAAAAAAAATTGGCTGCAACATTTGAATGTAATCCACAAATTTGATACAAGAACAAAGCTTTGGCTTCCATTATGATGTTGTCGGCCAAATCAAATATTTTACTAATCCTCATCTCAAAAGGAATCCAACTTTAATTTGTAGTTCAAATTATATGGTATAAAATATCAAACCAAGACTTTTGTTTACATCAAGAAAAACGAAAACAAAAAAGCTTATAGAAGCTCTCAGTAACCCATAAATAACAACACCAACTATGATGACATCAATACTTAGGCAAATTAATTATGAATGTTGTTTGCTTTGTAGAATTGACAACATATTGACAAAGTGCAGCTGAGAGTCAAAAACAAAAAACAAAGGACCATAGATTTGTAACAGAATTGAGGCAACGTTCGGGTGATTGTACGTAGTGGCATAGAAGAATCTCCACGCACAGACGCCGTGCCTCCACAACGTCGTCGGCAAGTCCGACGACGAGGGGAATACAAAGATACTTTCGGATTCATAATTAACTTTGATCGAACATTAGGAACCTTAAATTAAAATAGATGGAATGATCTAGGGTTTCTGAATAACGACAAAAATTGATTCTGAAACTTCGAACTCATGAATCAAACAGGAAGGCTTTGATACCCCTTGTTAGAAATTAATACATGTTAATTCATGAGATGAAAACCAAAAATAAATGCGGAAGCGTACCTGAATCTATTGATTGGTTTAACGCATCTTGAAGAAGAAGTCTCTTTATGGGGTTTGATCTTCCAACCCGCTACGGTCCTTAATAACAAAGATGAAATCTTTGTTCCTCTCTTTGTTGATGGGGATAGAGAATAGAGAAATCCTCTCTTGGTGGCCGTATGAGTTAGGAACCATAACCCTAATGAATATATATATATATATATGTGTGTGTGTGTGTGTGTGTGTGTGTGTGTGTGTGTGTGTGTTTTTGATATTTCTAATTTGGCCCCTCATCAAATTAGATTTATCTCCGGTATCTACACATTAATTCCATGACAATTATACCCTTAAGCCAATTTTCCAAATAGACCATTTTAATTTGGCTTAATTATTTAGATAGCCCAACACAATTAATTTTACATGTGGCCCCTATTATTGAATAATTCCAATAATTTGTGGTGTGTAATTTCTGTTATCTGAACATTACTCTTTGTATGTTTACAGCTCTTAGGTTTGGATTGTAGTTCGGATATACCTATTTGTTTGGGTTTTGTACAAATATACGTGTTTGTTTAAGTTACATAGATGTGTTTGCTGGAAAAAAAAATGATATTAATAAAAATAGTATATAAGTTTAAGGAAATAATTTCACAAAAAGAAAATTCTTAACTATTTGAAAATTTGGCGACAGGTTATTGATTCCGTCACTATGAATTATTTTCTAAAAGGATTAGCAATGGGTATATCCATCACTAAGTTGAAATCTATGTCTCTTGACGTCTCCCAACTAATGTTCTCTGGATCCGCAACAAAATTCATTGCTTTAATGAGGGAAGTATGTTTTCAAGAACTAGTGATGCCCATAATATAGCAACGGATGAGGAATTAATGTGCCTTTTTACACGATAGACCCTTTTCGTCACTAATAGCATCACAAAGTAAATGAATATTCTTAATTCAACGAAAGATTTATCTGCCACAATAGTTATTTTGTCTTAATATTTAACACGATAAAAATTTCTCATTGACGGAAAAATTAGTGTCACATAATTATGTTTACTTTTGAGATTGAAAAAATATAACTAACTATATTAGTGGATAACATTATGTTGAATTAAATGGTACAATATATTAGTTGAGATATATTTCTAAAAAAATCATGACTGAAGTTCGCTCTTCCTTTTATATTTTTGTTTTCCATGTTCTCATCGTGCAGAATGACTCACTTAGCAAGTTGGTTTACTTGGCAAAGTTGAGATTGAAAAGATATATAACCTTCTCTAGTATTTTAAATGTTAGTGCTCACACAACAAAGGCAGAATGACTCACTTAGCAAAGTTGGTTTACACTTACACGTTACACCTTCTATGTAAAGGGGCACAAGTTCCAAACTATTAACTGTATTTTCTTTTATGTAACTTTCCAATTTTTCAGTCTTTTTTTATTTCTTTAAGGGTCTGCTTGGTAATGGTGTTTTTTACCGGCTTTAGGGTGTTTTTAAACCGACCGTTTATGAAAACACATGCTTGTTAATTTTTTTAGCCATTGGATTTGGTGGGCTCAAAAATCACCAAAAACCGGTGTAATATATTTTTGGGTGGCTTTATAAACACCCCAAATCAGTGGATTTTGGGTGGCTTTATTATTTTATTCCATTTATATTCTCGCCAAAAAATATATAAATATAACTACTAATAACTAAACCTTTTTTTTTCTGTGTTTCCCTTTATTTCCTTCCCGCGGCTGCTCTTTTCTTTCCGATTGAAGGAAAATCCAGGAACTTGTCTTGTACTTGTCCTTGGAGCTCCATTTGGTGTCCACTTGGTGTAGAGTTGTTTTCTGAGACAAGAATGCAGGAAAGGCTTTTTGATGCAGGGGTTACCTTCACGTCCATAAATTCATATTTTATCAAAAATAACTTTTACTTATATATGGACATAAAGGTAATTTTATTATCATAGAAAACTTTCAAAACCGCTGGTTAATAAATTACCAAGCTTGGATTGGACTGGTTTAAAAGTCGCTACTTAAAAACCATAAAAATCGAACCCCTCATAACCGTTCATTTTCGTTACTCTAAAACCATCTCATAATCGCTAAAAAGTGGGGGGGGGGGGGGGGGGGGGGGGGGGGGGGGGGTGGAGGAGGGGAGGAAGGGACCATTGTGGGGGGTGGGGGGGGGGGGAGTGCACCATTTTGCCCTCTCAAACTTTCATTTCTATCTATTGTTTTTTGGTAAACTAATATTTAGCAAATTACATGAAAGTTTATAAACTAATTTTTTTTAACAGAAACGTCCACGTGAATAAATTTAAATAAAAAAATAAATCAAGAACTTACACTATGGCCTCGTTTGGTTCGCAGAATGAAAGGGAAAGGAAATCAATTCCTTGACATTTTCTTTCCTTTGGGAAATTACAATTCCCATTGATTTTTCTTTCCGGTGTTTGGAAATGCCAAGGAATTTGGAAATGAAAGTGAATACTTCAATGTGGGAAAGTGATTTCTTGCTTGGATGGATGGAATCACTTTCCCCCCTACTTTTCCTTCCATTGGGAATCACTTTCCTTTTCTCCTCAATTCCTTTGGCACCCAAACATAAGAAAGTAATCACTTTCCTTTTCCAACCCTGATGATTCCGCAAACCAAACGAGTCCTATATCTTCATTTGGGTAAACATTAAAGTGGAGTTATTTCTATTATATGTATAATCTACATACTCACGGTCATGCAAATTAATTAAGGTTCGTTTCTTCGAACTTTAAGATATCCCTAATAGAAATTCTTAGATCAGCAGACCAAAATTCTACCGTTAGATTAACAAAATCGGACGATATTTACAAAAGTATTGGTCATCCTTCCGAGTTTCACAAACAATAACTATCATGTACACTGGAGTGATTAAATAACCCAATGGAACAACAATTTTTTTTTTACAAAAAAACTGAAGCAAGAGAGAGAAAGAGTTATCATTACCCCTCATTTTGCAACTGCTGATGATCAGAGAGGAATCGATGGGGACATTTCTGATTGTAGCTGTCATCATCACTTTGTTAGAGAGAAGTAGAAGCTACAAAATCAATTATCATACATTTAAAAAAAATTATAGAGAAAATTGAAACAAATGGGAATCTTTCAGCAAAAGAGAAGATGGATGAGGAGAAAAGGGACGTGAATGAGAACACAGAGAGAAGTTGAGGCAAAAGAAAACCTAATGTGGGCCAAAATTATTAGCGTTACACTGTAACGGGAGTTCCATGTGACCATCGTTGGAATTGGAATTTGGGCTTGTTTGGTAACCGGATTTCACTATTTGGATTTGGATTTGGAAATCCTTCAAATCCAAATCATGGATTTCAAGATTCAAATCCAACTCCAAATCCAACTTCAACCAAACATAGGATTTGGATTTATGATTAATAATTAAATTGTAGTCATGATCAATAATTAAGCTATTAATTAATTATGATTAATTATAGTTATTATTATTTATAAAATTAATAATTAACGATTGGTAACTAACAATTAGTAATTAATAATTAACGATTGGTTATTATTAATTATAAAATTAATAATTAATGATTAGTTAATTTTTAAATAAATAACGATTAATAATTAAAGATTAATAATTAATAATTAACGATTAATAATTAATAATTAATAATTAATAATTATAATTAACGATTAATAATTAATAATTAACAATTGATATTTTTTTATTAACGATTAATAATTATAAATTATAATTATTGATTAATAATTAATAATTAACGATTAGTTAACTATAAATTAAATATTTTAAAAATAGTAATTATAAATTAATATTATTATGATTAGTAAATTATTAATTAAATTATTATAAAATATGATTCTAATTGTGATTAAAATATTATTAATTAAGATTATAATAAAATAGTTATTAACAAATTATTAATTAATATTATAATAATACTAATAAATTATTAATATGATTATAACAAAATTAACTAATTAAACATAGGATATGATTATTAATTAATATTATAATAATACTAATAAATTATTAATTAATATTATAATAATAATACAATAATACTAGTAAATTATGATTATTAATAATTAACAAATTATTATTTAATATTATAATAATACTAATAAATTATTAGTTATGATTATAACGAAATTAACTAATTTTTTTAATTAATAATACTTTTTTTATTAATTAATAATACCAATAAAATAGTTATTTTTTTATTAATTAACTATTTTTTAACAAAATTATTAAAGAATAAATATTTTTAACGAAATTATTAAAGATTAACTAATTTTTAACAAAATTATTAAATAATAAATATTTTAACGAAATTATTAA
This sequence comes from Iris pallida, assembly GCA_029216955.1. Taxonomy (NCBI): domain Eukaryota; kingdom Viridiplantae; phylum Streptophyta; class Magnoliopsida; order Asparagales; family Iridaceae; genus Iris; species Iris pallida. The sequence continues at coordinate 17,853,224 of JANAVB010033220.1, read as the reverse complement.
AGAATAATTATTTTTTTCCTCCAAAATCCAACTAAATCCAAGTTTTGGATTTTGTCATACTTTCCATATCCAAATCATCTCCAACCAAACATAGGATTCCATGGATTGTCTCCAAATCCATAAAAATCCAAATCACACCTCCAAATACGGTTTACCAAACACACCCTAAGGGTCTGCTTGGTAACGATGTTTTCACCGGTTTTGGGGTGTTTTTGATCCGACCGTTTATGAAAACTCCTGCTTGTTAATTTTTTTGAGGCACTGGTTTTGGTCGGCTCAAAAACCCCCCAAAATCGGTGTAATGTATTTTTGGGTGGCTTTGTAAACATCCCAAATCGGCGGGTTTTGAGCGGCTCTATTTTTTTTATTCCATTTATATCCTCACAAAATATATATAATTATAACTACCGATACCCTTCCCTATCTAATTTATTCGTGTAAAAAACTTTAAAACCGCTCGTTAGTGAATTACCAAGCATGGATTGGACTGGTTTAAAAGTCGCTACTTAAAATCATCCAAAATCGGACCCCTCATAACCGCTCATAACCGGTACTCTAAAAACACCTCATAACCGCTACCCCTATAATTGCCAAGCAGACCCTAAGTAACCATTATTGTGTTGTGAAAATGAGAAAGAAAAATATTTGTAGCCGAAAGTAAATCGGTACATAACTTTTTCCATTGATACTATATACAAGTGGAAAAATGAGATAGAGATTGTTGTGGGTACGGATAGGAGCATCCATATTTGGGTTTATCCAAATCACAATATTTATCTTGGTTGTGCACTTTAATTATTGTGTTTTTCTAACAAAAAAAAATCTTGTGGAAAAAATCCATGTAAAGAAGAAAGTACAATAAGAATATTATTCTTCAGGAATCAAAGTGGATGTGGACTTACACTGTCTCGTTGAAAAACTTTTTGAAGGAAAAATCTAATAGGAAAATAATACATTGCTTAAAGACATATATACTTCGAGATGTCTCCATTATCATCTCCATGATGCTCTCTCTCAAAAAAATATTACATTTTAGTTTTTACCTCAATTTAAAAGAAAACCTCCAATACATTTGAATATTATATCTCACTCCAACACTTTAATTTGCATATACATTTATATATTCATATCCTTATGAAAAGTTTGCAAGCCTTATTTGTCATTCTTGGAAGCTCACAACTCCCTCTGATATGCTGAACCATTGAAATCATAGTTCTGCATATTCTCTGTTTTGCTTAAGAACGATTTGATAAAATTGTCGCAGTGATTTGTTTTAATTTTCTCTAAACTACCTGCAACATTCTTTATAAAAGATATATCTTATTTGTGATATCTTCTTAAGGATGATCAGATAAATATTCTGGATTTGTATATCTCATTATATCAAAACGTGAATCAAATTAAGAATGATATGTCATTCCAGTGTCTATGTGAATTGTAGGACCGATTGTAGGAACGAGTTGTAAAGCGCAATACTCTAGAGGGGGGTGAATAGAGTAGGCAGCGAAAATTAACTATTTAAAAAAATGTTAGCAGCAAGATCACATAATATATATATATATCACAGATATGTAAATAAAAAATAGATAGTAGAGAGCAAACGCAAACACAAGGATGTATACTGGTTTTTCTCTTGTGAGGACTACTCCAGTCGGAAGAACTCTAGCTTCCAGTTGAATCCACTATGGAAAATCACCACAAGTTTTCATCCGAAGTTCTTGCAACTTCTACAACGCGAGCTTTGATCCGAAGTACTCGACCAACTTCAATTGTGAAGTATTTTTCTTCAATCAAGCCTCTGATTACAATCACTCTGAAACTTGTAGACCGTACCGCACTGGCAAATCGACTAGAGGATTGTAACTGGCTTGAGATTTGAAAATGAATAGCTCAGAACACTTTGGAAGAAGTAGTAGGCTTATAGAGAAGAGATATGAAAGTGAATTGGTGTATGAGTGAATTGAAATGATCGAAATTCTTCTCTATTTATAGTTTTTCCAAAGGCAGAATTTTGACAGAATTCGGACAGAATTCGGGCAGAACTCTATAAGAAAATTTCATTGGAATCCGTAACTGCAGGAAGACCAAGTTCAAAAAGCAACGTTCACTAACCGAACTCTGGCCGAACTCTGGCCGAATTCTGGCCGAACTATGGCCGAGTTCTGTTGAAGTTCTGTCAGGTTTTTTTAAATTGGTTTTTGGGCTTTTTGAAAAGTCAATTAGTTAGAAAGTATTTTGGGCTTTTGTAAGGGGGCTTATTTTCAAAATGAAATGGTATTTTGAAAACGTTTCTTGGGTAGCTTATTTGTCAGTACGATGCAGTGTACATCATATTCCTAGACTCAATAAATATGGAAAATACATTGATCAAAAGGAAAACCAAGAGCCCTTTGATGACGCCTTTCTTCTGATATTTGAGCAAACATAAAGACGTCTTTTTCACTTGACGACGGTCGTCCAAAGATAAACAGATATGAAAATCTGAATATCTTTCGGTGGCTTCGCCCTCGAACCCCCACGGGGGGCGCTGCCCCCTCGACTCCTGTCCGCTGACCGGGCAGCGAAACCCCCGATGCGAGGCCCCGAATAGGTCGTTAGGCGGTTCAGAAAAATCTTCTTGTATGATGTCGTCTTTGGCCCATCAATAATTCTCTATTGCATATGTCCTGATTTGATCATGCTTACTGCATGTCTGCGAATCAATGTTAGGCAAACAAAACAGTATAATGTATTATGATACAAACATAGAAATATGATATAGAACATTTAGGACAATGCTAAGTTCAAGTAGCAACATGATAGTGATTACATGAATATTAGTGATGTCATTATTGTAAACTTAATTGATTAGCCATATTCAAAAACATGATATAATCATTGGGCTAACATATGTGTAGATGCATATTAACATGTTCACATAAAATATATTGTGCTGAGTTAATGACAATAAAGAATTTATATTAATATTCTTTAGTGGTACTTGATGGCCCAGAACATGTTATTTTATTCCTTCGGTCGTAACGGACCATATTGCGCTGGCCATTATAGGTATACTACTCATATTAAATCTCTTCAGAAGATCTTCTCTTCTGGAGATGTCTTTAGGAGATTTATCTCTTCGGGAGATGTCTTCAGGAGATTTATCTCTACGACATATTCTCTTCAAGAGGTTAATATTATCTCTTTGGGAGATTATATTAAATCTTTTATGGAGACTCATCTATCCTTCATATGATATATATCTTAAACATTTTAAGAATATCTTTGAATCCGAACTATAACACTCTCCAATATGGAGATCTCTTAAACTGTCCAAGTAGAGGGATGGATATTTAAACCGGATTTTACTCGTGTTAAATGGTATTCTAAATCTTTTCAGGTGTAATCTTGCAATGCCTCGTCTATTTATGGCGAAGATGAGCACATTTACTTAAGTGAATATATGTCTTGTGAATCAAGCTCTTCAAACTTTCTAGACCTTGAAGGGCTTTCATTGTCGGGTAATTCATACGAGGAAGAAATATTTTACAGGTAATTTTTTATTTACTTCTAATTGCCTTCATAACCTATAAGCCAGCAACAAGCATGCTAATATGTATTGTTATTTTTGTTGTGCTTTCCTTCACACTGGCCATAGAAACTATAATGTTATTTTAGGTTTTAACTTGTAAGTAACACTTATCTTCATGTCAATTTTACTTAGAGTTGTGGAGTACAGTTGCTTGTTTCTTCCCTTGAGTACAATTTATTTTCTCCCAAGCACATATTTTTTCTTATTCGTCTTCCTATGTCCTCAGCTTCCATCTACCTTCATTGTTTAGAACACACAATGTTTGGACATGAGTGATCTCAAGTGTATCGGAGGAAGATGGATTTGAGACCAGAGAGGTTCAGGGTTTGTTACCTAAGTTAGTGCTTGTATTTTCATGGTGTAAGGAGCGAACTGTGAGAGACAACATGACTAGTGGCTTTTAGTCATGTTAATGAATAAACTGAACAAACATCACTTTATAGGAAAACTCTACTAAAGGACCGTCTACATTATCGCGACTGAGCGAATTGACTATGTATGAATTAAGAGAAGAATATTGTTGACGTAATCAGATGGAAGGCTTTTTGTGATGTAGTTTTAGCTCATGAAAACTTGTCAACCTTAGAGGAAGACCCATTACAAAGTGATAGGAATATATAAACTCCTTACATAATCGTTGGATATATATATATATATATATATATATATATATATATATATATATATATATATATATATATTTTTTTTTTTTTTATATTTTATATTTTTTATTTTCTTTGGGGGGGGCCCGGGGGGGGGGGGGGGGGGGCGGGGGTGGGGGGGGGGGGGGGGTCGGGGGGGGGGGGGGGGTGTCCGGCATCGGGTGCCACCCGGGGCCGCGGCCAAAGCCGTCCAGCCACCCCGGGTGGAAGGGAAGGCTCGAACCCAGCCCATCCCTAGGAGAGCCAACCCTCCTAACCACAAGAGCTAGGCCCGCCGGACAATATATATATATATTTAAAATATATATATATATATTCAATTACCTTCTTTCAAAAAAAAATATATAGATATATATAATATAGCTATATATATATATTTTGAAAGAAGGTAATTGTATTAATTGGTGAACTCAGGTACAATCAGGTAGAGTCAATCTGATCCACCCTTCTCACATCTCCTACTATGTTATGTATAAGCCCATTTTTACTTGTACAGACTCTTTCAAATTAAGATTCTACTATTCCGTTCTTTCCATATATGCCAAACCGCTGCTGCGACTCGAACACATGCCTCTCTGAACTAGTCCGATCCTTGTCCTCTGGCTCCCCTGAATTCCGCAAGTAGTCCAGCTAGCTCGTGTCCTTCCCCGACCCGCTTACCTAGTAGACTCGCCTGTGACTCCCACACTTCTTGGGAGAATAAGCATTCGAAGAAGAGATGAGTTATTGTTTCGGTATCTTGCCCGTACAGAACACATCTAGGATCATCCACCTGTACCCCAAACCTTTGTATCCGATCCTTCGTGAGTAGCTTCCCTAGTATAGCCTTATACAAGCATAGTTACATTTTCCTTGGGATCTCTTTCATCCATACGACCTCAGCATGCTCGAAGTCTTCGTGTTTCTCCCTAATGCTTTTGTACACATAGCTAACTTGGAAGCTTCCATCAGTTGACTCGTCCCAGACCCACCTGTCCGCCCTCATTTCTATGTCAACAATACTTGCGATTATCAGTGGGGCTACCGCCTGGATGAGCGGTATATTATCCAATCTCCAAACTCTATTGTTTACTATCTTGCTAACCTTCTCATTAGCGCCTGCTACAGGCATGTATGGCAGGACGACTAGCTCCTCTAGACTTGTATGTGCCACCATGGATCCAACTACAGATCCGTGTCCGCCCCATCTTTGAACTGTCGGGAAATAAGAGGTCGCATATCTCCTCGAAGTTGCATGATATGTTTGAAGAAAATCAAAGCATTATTATTCCATGTGACCGCCCAAAAATTGCTCTTGTGTAAGTACATGTTCCGCATCCAAACAGCCCACATGGAGTCCCCAGTTAGTAGCTTCCAGGCGAGTTTCATGTCTGCCACCTTCCGAAGAGTATCCAAACTGCGGAGACCAACTCCTCCCTCCTGCCTAGGTCTACAAAGACGCTCCCATGCAATGGCGTGAATCCCTCCCCTCCATATGAACTCCGCACACAACTTTTCCACCTTCCAGATAGTAGCTATCGGAAGTAAAATAGAATGTAACCAGAAGGAGGCTATAGCTATGATAACCGACCTAACTAGTTCCAATCGCCCCGGAAAGAAAGACAATGGGCTTGCCACCTTTCAACTCGTTTGTGCACGTACTCAACTAGGCTTCGACAGTCTGCCGCATTAGCATAATTGACGATCAGCGGGATCCCCAGATATTTAACTGGAAGATCATCTTTCTCCACACCGATCAGTAGCACTTTACCTTCTTTGTCAGGGCAAGTGTCACTGAAGTATGCTCGGCTCTTGTTTCTGTTCAATTGTAGCCCCGATATCTTGCTGAATGTTTCCATAATGGCTGACACCTCTCGCAGTCCCCCCTGGTAGGCACCAAGAAAATGAGCAGGTAGTCTGCGTATATCAAGTGTGAGACGTGCGGACGAACCGATTTATATAGTGGACGAACTCTCTTCTAGTGAACCGCGACGTCGAGGAGACAAGAGAAGTACTCCATAACAATCGTAAACAAGTACGGGGATAAAGGATCATCTTGCCTGAGACCTCGGTTATTGCGGATGAAGCCATACGGTTGACCTTTCACCAACACAGAGAAAGTGGCAATGGTGATACATTCTCGGATACGGGCAACCCATATATGAGAGAATCCTATAGCAACCATCACTGCACAGACGAAGTCCCTATTCACCATATCATAGGCCTTACGCAAGTCTAGTTTAACACAAGCTTTATGTCCACCCGGCTTGTTGAAGGCTCGGACCATCTTGTGCGCTAAGAGGCTATTCTCCGAAATAGAGCAGCCTTTAATAAAATCAGCTTGGTTGGGCGACACTAATTCTGTCATCAAGTTCTCCATCCAATGACACATGATATCCATTATGATTTTGTAGATGAAGTTGCGGCACGCAATGGGGCGAAAATCCTCCAGAGCAGTAGCTTCTTCCTTCTTCAGTACCAACGTGAGAAAGGTATGGTTGAGTTCCCGTAGAAGCCGTCCATGCGTGAAGAAGTCTCCCACAAGCTCCAGAACGTGCTCCTTGAGATCTCCCCAATGCATCCTATAGAATTTACTCCCAAAGCCATCAGGGCCGGGAGCTCTATCTGGGTGAGCCTTCATGACAATGTTCTCAATCTCCTCCATAGTGACCGGAGCCATTAGTCCCGTATTGCCCGTGTCCGTGACCACACGTTTACAAGTTAAAACAGGAAATATGGTTAGATAATCATTCTGATTATACAAATCTGAACCTGACCGCCTCATTTTGTATGTCCCCTTCCCCTGTAAGTTCGTGTCCCTCCTCATCTAGAAGTCGGTGAATGTGATTCCTATGTTGCCTCATACGGACAACGTCGTAGAAGAACTTTGTACACTTATCACCTTTAGTCAACCAGTCGCATTTGGCTCTCTGGGCAATTTGAATTTCTTCTGCAAGTTGCATCTCCCCTACTTCTTGAACTAGCTGTTGTTCACGCATTGCTAAGTCTTCATTGGATGCCTCCGCCTGTAATAAGTCCTGCACTTCCTGCAGCTCCGCCTCCTTGGACTCAAGATCTCCAATCGGTCTACCACGAACCTAGGCCCGTATCGACTTCTTGGTTGCATGTAGCCGAGTGGCAAACCTATATTGGGAATTCCTGACAACCTCCGTGTGAAGGCCAGCAGCAACCGCCTCCCTGTAATCTGCCTGGAGGTGCCACGAATTATTGTATCTGAATGGTCGGCCCTTGCTTTGTATCGGCTTCATCAACTGTAGCTTTAGCGAAGAATGGTCTCTTGTTCCAGCCGACAATCCTTCTACTTTAATAAGCAAAAATTTGTTGAGCTATTCTTTATTACCAACCGCACTATCCAGCTGGCACACCACCCTTCTTTTGCTCGATTTATTATTCCAGGTCCAAATATGTCCCTGCCTTTCAATAGTGTATAGCCCTGTCCGGAGAAGACAAGAACGGAATTCCTGAAGGATGGTCTCTGGGACTACCTTGCCTCCAATTAAGTGTAGATTAGGTTTCCATTGCATTTGATTATAACCACTTGACATTTATATTCCATCTATTGGTTTGATGCCATTACTTGATTGTACATATTGTGGTTTTGTGGAGTACATGTCAAATAGAAATACCACCCTTGGCTGCATGGAACAATCATTAAACATTTAGAATATCCATAATACTGCATTTAAAATCTCCATTTTTTACACATTTTTATGCACTAATTGAGAATGTTATATTATTGTTTTCCTGCAGGTACACAATTTCAAATTCTCCGACGGGGGATCTTTCCACTGAAAACATCAACTGCTATGCTAACACAACTCCACCTCTAAGTGAGAATGGCTCTAGCATAAAGGTTAGTATTCTGTAAAGTTGCTTGATTGTGTTCCTAATTACGAAGATTGGCTAAACTTGAGAAAGGTAGCAATTTTAATGAAACTCTAGATTCAAATATTGTTTCAAAAATAACCAAGATATCTAACTCTCCTTTATGCATATTTTTTCAGTAAACTGATTAATGGATGTAGTTAAACTAGAAAAGTAGCATCCAGTTTTATTAAGATATGAAATGATATGTTGAACTAGGATATACTACGATTTGTTTTAAGTTCTGCAACCATAGCATGTCTCTGAACATATATAACTTGAGTAGGTAAGGACAAGGCTCAAATTGATTTTTTAGAGGTTGGCGAGGCTTAGACGGATTTTTTTGAGCTAACGCTCTAAAGTTAAGCAGAGTTCTTCAAGATAGTTTTGGAAGTAGCTATCAAGCTCAGCTCTAGAGTTTAGTGATGCTCCGGAATGTACATTTGGTGATAGCTTTGTTAATTGAACAACTTTAGATAATCTTCTTAAGATTGCACTTCATAAGAAAATCATCATCGTAATTATTAGCATTAATAAGAATGCGTATCACAATGCACGTCTCTTTTGCACCATAAAAACAACAACTCTTTTATGCCAAATAATTCAGATTGTCATACAACTCTCTTTTGTACTGATAAGAAATAATAAATAATAATGTATCTCTGGTTTTATTACTAGGTAACCCATATATAATTACTAAGGTAAGTAATTGATTTTTTGCAAATAATAAATATCCCTATGTTTTTTATGTAGTGTACAACTATTATTACCAAATGACCCATAATTATTCTAGATAAAATCTTTTAGGTGATCACCTAATAACAAGAAATATAAATTATTGATGGCAAAAACATGCAAGACAATATGAATAAGAACATCTTATTATTATTAAGATTTTCAAGAATTGGTCCTCAACATCAGGTCACACGGAAGATATTTGGGAAAATTTTCAGATACCAAAACACTAGACCGGTTATGGAAGTTATCTAGTTGTCAAGAACCAAATTTAGGATTTCATAGTTTTCACCCAAATTATAGGCCTTCTGCATATTATGTTATTATTATTATTTTTTCTGATATAATCACCCAAACCTAGATAACCTAATCAATGTTATTTTAAGCGATTTTTATTGCGCTCTAGGACAGTGGGTGGTTATTGAATAATCGTAATTAAAATGCCACTTGGAAATGCGTATTAATCAACCACTCATTTATTCTGGATCAAGCATGGAGTTGCTAGGCCGTTTAATTTTCTGCTAATAGTTCTTTAGAACACTAAATTGTATATATTTGGGTCTTTATAGTTTCAAAGACTAGTAGGAATCATAAAGTCCTAACATGCAGGCGACAACTGTAGAATTGGCATTAATCAACTTTTCTGCAGGGAAAGGATGCATCAGAAATGCATTCAAACAATAATGATGCTGGGCAAATAATAAATAATAATGTATCTCTGGTTGTTATTACTAGGTAACCCATATATAATTACTAAGGTAAGTAATTGATTTTTTGTAAATAATAAATATCCCCCATGTTTTTTATGTAGTGTATGTTGGGCGCATACGGAAGCGTTTTCCAACCCACCTGATTAAAACCAACTCCCATCTAACGGACACCAAGCACAAGATGAAGACAAGTATATGGCGGTGTCGTACGTCACCTGGACAAATCCCAACTTTTAATAACACAGATGAAATTACAAGATTGACAAAACTCACGTTGAATCCTTTGCCCTAATAGGTTCAACCCCCTCACCACTCTCAAGAAGAAAAATAGAAGATTACAATTGAGATCACCCACCAACCCGTAGCAATCTCCTTAATCGAAGTTGATGACTCCTCGATTAGATCTTTTTTCTTCCTTCTGTCTTGGATGGCGAAGTCCTAAGAGCAAATTAAGGACTTTCTCTTAGATTTTCTTGTGGACGAGCACCCCGAATCTCTACTTTATGCCTCCATCCTCACCCCATATATATAGAATGAAAAAAAATCATATCTAGTCATAATAGGATTTCCTAGATAGGAATAAAATAGGAATCCTATTATGCCTAAAATATTCCATTAACATCCTATTTTAGATCATAATAGGATTTCCTAAAATAAGAATCCTATTATATCTAAAATAGAACAACACCAATTATGGACATCTAAATCAAATCAAATCAAATATTTAACTAGATTTGGATTCCACAAATATGTTATTACCAAATTCAGACTGGACTCCAACAATCTTTCCCTCTAGTCTGATGAGAGGGTATTGACCCCATGGTATTTGACCACGGTGGTGTGAGGAGGTCGGTATTGATGGTGGGTGATTGGGGATGCCATGGCGTTGGTGATGTGGGGTGGATGACGATAGAAAAAAGGTGGAGGTGGTGGTTATTATGTGTGGCGGTAGCAGTATATGTGATGGTGGTACTGATGTAGGAAACGATGGCCGGGAGGAAGCAGTCGGGGATTGTAAGCGAGGTTGCCGGTGGCTGGAGGTTCTGGAAGGCTAAGGGAGTAGTTCGTTGGCGGGGGGCGCTGTCGCCCACGGTGAGGGTGCTGCCAGCGCAGACGCGAGGCCCGGGCACAACGGCGGAGGTGCTGCTAGTATAGGGAGGTCGGGTTTGTCACGACGTTGAGAAACGACGCTGGGTGTGGCCGCAGCAGAGGGGCTCGGCCAGGGAGGGTCGAGGTTGGGGGATTGAATCGTCGTTTCGGGGATTGTCGGACATGGAATTTGGGTTATTGTTTGTACTATTGTAGAATAAGATGGAAAGGACACGGACACACGGGTCCGGACACGATTGGGATGGTATATGTTAGCTTGATTGCGGTGGGCACATAGACACGTAGACACAAAAGGCTGCGAAGATAGTGATGGTTGTTAATGGGAATGGTTTGTGGGGATGGTTTGTGGCTAGTAGAATATGGTTTCCTTTCAGGAAAAAATAAACGAAAATGGTCCTCCTTAAATAGGAGTTGGAATTACTAATCCGATAAGGCGTAGGATTTCTAGTAGATAAATCCTTCCCTTTAATTTAAATCCAATAAACTTTTAAAACCAATTTAATCTAATCATAATCTACTATAGATAATAACATTTTAAATCAACCTTAGCACCTATTAAATAATTTAAACTCTAATGGATAAGTCCTATCATAAATTTAATTTAAGTCAAATAGAATTTAAATACAAATTGATCCAATTGCAATATTATGAACGATTGCAATAATAATTTAAAATATTATTCTATATTATCAAATAATTTAAATCATATGAAGTCAATCCAAATCAAATAAGCGATCAACATAGTAAAGTAAAATATGGAAAAGTAAAGGAGACATGAATAAGAAAGAATAATAAGAGCATGCATGTAAATAAATGTACAAAGTTTTGCAAGGTGTACTTGCCTAGAGTTTTGTCCAATTTGTGTTGAGACTGCAGTACCAAAGTCTAACCAAACTATCCATGAACCAATGAATCATACTCCATACAATATCTATCAACCCCAAATCACAAACAAATATATATTATTTACTAAATACAAGTATGACTAACCACACCTACCTAGAAAGCTTGGGTCATTCTAAGTCGTGTAATACCTAAGTCACCTAGGCCATTTATTAATCGTACCATCTAGAACTAGGTTACACTTGTCTCAATGATCATTATTCGTTAATAATATGGATTACAAACTCTAGGTTCAAATATTAAGTTTGTATCTCGTAATTCGTACAACAAAATCTATGATACACGAATCAAGACAAAGAAGATCAACCAAAAGGTTAACAATCTTATCTTAGCGATCCATACGGTCACTTTGTCAATTTCAGCGATGTAAGATCACTAGAATTGACTTATCTCAGTTTCGACGTACGGATTCCGATATACAAACATGATATACGTTAATAATAAACAATATATAGACCATAATAAGATCACTAGAATTGACTGATCTCAGTTTCAACTTACCATATATAGACCATAATAATATTATTTAAACCAAAATTAGTCATATTGACTACACTACTTAATATAACATATATAGTATTAAATCTACATATAAAAGTTGTACATTATTAACATAGAATATATTTTTAATTCTGGAAAATATTTATAAATATTCTATAATAATAAACAATATATTTTATACATAGAAAAATATGTGTATAATTCTTGTATTGATTCTACAATATTATTCCTAGACTTGGTATACGATTTGAGGCCCGAAACAATAAGTAATTAAAAATATTAAATTCTGAAAAAATTATATAAATTAGTTAAAATAAAGGTTTCAACACTAAACCTTACACAACAAGTATTTAGTAGAGTTTTATGAATTTTTAACACTTTTGGACATATGGAAAGCAGAATTTTTTGGAGTTCGGTGACACGGCAAATGTCATGAATTTTTAAAAATAGCAAACGGATGCGAAACCTAACTTTCAGATATGCGACGGAAAGGTCTCAACGTCTAGATTCTGAATAAATATATAATAAGGTTAGGAACTGACCTTAAGTAGTTTTAAGATAAAAAATGGCTCAGAACAGAATTCGTTAGTTCTGGACATCATGTCGTAGATTCGACGCCACGGACAAACCGCTTGGAACTAGGGGATCCGACGATCAGAGATTGGAATATACACGTAGAGGTAATTTCTAGTTTTAGTTTGAGGAGAAACGGATGAGAAAAAGTAGATGAAACCTAGTCTACAAGTCGACTAACCTGCTGTGACGAATTCAGCACAAGTTCGGTCGACTTCGGGTGCCTTTCGTACCTCGTATCGACTATCTTAGGGGCCGAGGCTCCTCGAGAAGCTGCCAGGGTGTTATAGGAAGGTCTTGGGAAGGTTTTTGAGGTGGTCGGGAAGATGGATTTCTGGTGGTTGGAATAAAAAGTGCGATAATAGAGAAGAAATTGGACGGAGCTCGATTTTAATATATATATATATATATATATATATATATATATATATATATATATATATATAAATCCTATATGGAAGAGATTCACGTGAGGGGAATGAAGTAATGATAGAGTAGAATTTGATTTGGTGGGATTTGATTGCCTATTTTAAAAGATACACTAATTCTATCTCCTAGCATTTAAATCGGGTCCAAAATATGAAAGTTGTTATAGGATTTGATTTAAATTAGATTTAATTAATGTGGCTGCATATTAATCCACAAAAATCAATCTAAAATAAGTGTAAGAGATTAGAACACCCTAGAATAGGCTCTACGAACCCTACTTGCACTAGTTTTGGGTCGGTGATATTTTTGTGATCGATTTGAGTCCAATATGTCTATAGTTTCGACTTTTGTGTCATATAAAAATAAATAGCACATAGAAACTCAATTGAGTGGCACACTATTGGCATGTGCATCGTAAACTCAAAATGGATCAAAACCATATATTGGGTCAAGTGATTTTGATCGGAGTTGGGCCTTAATTGCTATTTGGAAAGCTAGTTAAATTTTTACGGTAGAGACTAAAATGACTATTTTACCCCTAAAGTTGTACATAAAAAATATAGCACGAGAAAACATGCTTGGATGGGACATGATATATCAAATTGAAGGTGGAATCGTCTACTTCAAAACTCATGAAGGATGTTTCGAAATATTGGCTTTTCTTGTGCTCCAAAAATTAAAGCTACGTAAAACTACATCTATAGTCTTAATTAAGAATTAAATATAATCTAATAAATAGAAATAATATAAAAAAATAATTTCCCAAATCAGGGTCCTTACAATCTATCCACCTTAAAAGAATTTCATCCTCGAAATTAAAATAAGGATCACTAACGAAGAACCATGCTAGCGTAACTAGGAATAGTTCAAGGGATACGCTAGGTCACTACGATGTCTCCTAATAACTCAAATAATAATCAATCCTAAACAATTTGGTTTTATAACATCTCTATTTTAAAACTATATATGGTTATTTTTAGTCGTTCTTCTTGGTACTGACGGTCTTACAATGATCTTGTTGAAGGCTTATCCTCCTACCATATATATTATCACAATTATATAAGTCTCATTCCAACTAACCAAGCTAAGTGATACCTATCAATCCGTCTAATCCTAACTTTACAACTGACATGGTATAATAGTAAATGGGTTGGGTTGGGCTATGTCTATATTTTTCTTGTAGAGGGTCAATCATTACACTAAAAACTACCACTCTATTCTTGATCGAGTGACTACCGTAAGGACGTAACCTAGTATGATCATATATTTATTTCTATACTGTGGACGTCTACCCACCTTTGGTCATACTACTCCATCAAACACATGCTACCTTAAAATTTTATAACCCTTTCATACTAGTTGCAAAAATTACTACCACTAGATACCTGTGGCATATGACATCTCTAATCCCCTCATATCTATCAAGCAATCAAAATTCAATGAACAAACAAATATATAATATCACTTAATACTTTCTGATAAATTTTTATAAAACACGATCATTCGTCACTCTGAAATAGGAAGGTATGAGAAGCAATGGCACAAAAAAACAATGGAAGAATAGTCGAGAGCAAATACGAAGTTCAAGGATGATAGAGAAATTTCTAAAAAAATTGTCAAGGCAGTTGTGGATTGAAATTCCTAAGGGTTTAGTCATGTTCGCAGGCCCACTCGGTACAGTAACGTAACCGAAACGGCTAACTCGACCTGCATGGGCCACCAAAAAAACATGTAATATCCCAGTCCCAAATACGTAGGACTAGGATACGTATACATGCCAACTACGTATCTAGTGGACTCCAGCCTGTCACGGCCCGATCCCGTAGAGTCTTTTCTTTCTCGCTTCGACTCTGTGAGACCGTTCGTCCTCGCTTGGGCGTGATGTCATGCAAGCCTAAGTTGCACTTGCACAAGACCAAGACCTGTACAATGACAAAATAGACAAGATAGACAATACGCAGTGGAACATATTACAGATAATTGAAGCAGCACCGAACATTTTGCAGATATATAAATTGAACACAATGGTAACAAGAAACAATTCTCTTTATTGATTTCATTTGAACAAATTACAAGCTCTCGATTATCTTTGATACACTGCTTATATTCTCTCAGAACTTTACAGATTATAATGATCCTATTCCCATACATTACATCCCTACATATACAAAACCAACTCTTGCAACAGATGTCTATCTCTTGGCATCTCTTCTGATTTCTGGCTCTTGAGGATGAGAATCGGGCTATCGCTTCGGACTATCCTTCTCGATGCATATTGCACATGCATGTAGACTGATGGTGGGTCAGTATATCAGCATACTGGTGAATTATGAACAAAGAGCTACATTTGTCTGAAACGATCACTGTTCATTTAGTAAGAAAATATTTCTTGTGATGTGATCTTGCTACTTTTACCTATATTCATTTCATGCAATACAGAGTCAGTTTACATCTCTTTTGAAAACATCTTTAAAAAGCCAACATTTTGTATCATTTCATCTCAAGCATACAAAGGAACTGTTTATTTCTGTAGAGTGCACAACGTGTTTCATAAGCCATAATCATTTCTTTTGTTTGAGCAACTCGTCAATGACAAGTATGATAATATATCTTTTCGTCAATTGGACATAGCAATTCTTGCAACAGATTAATCTTTTCAAGCAATTTATATAGAAAACCTAAGCAACACGTACATATCACTTTTCAGTGATTCTTATCCATAACCGACAGTCATCCTTGCACCAAATAGGTTAGCACAATTTGCATATCTAGCAAGCATACTTTTTTTGTCTCAATATATTAGGTTAGTAATCATCTTTGTCTATATGCATAAATATAACTCTGTGGTCCATAGGCATTCCCATATTAGCAATTGGGACGTTCTAGCCCATCTCACTAATAGACTGACACCCTCCTCTGGTTGCGGGGACTTCTAGCCCCATGTGTCCTATTTTTTCCTAGGCCGATCGATTCCATGTGCCCCGAGTATCGATCGAGAGACTACCACTTGTGCACAAGCCGTCTAGACCAAAGCAAATGCAGCTATCAAATAAAACAATCATGCACCAATCAAGCAACTTATAAATATTTTCATCTTCTTCTTTTTCATGTAATCGAGCTAGTAGCTCTACTTTTTTCTCTATATGGACAAGTCGTACCATCTCTTTTCGGGCAACTCTTGTACATTAGCAATATATCCAGCATTTCATTCTCTTGCAACCATTCAATATCAAGAAGTATTGAAATATACTCGATAGCATGTGATAGATATATGAAAGCATCTCATCTCTCTTGTTATTAGCATGACAAGGTTCTCTTGATCAAGGCAACATTCATTTCTTAGCAAGGCATCATATTGTCTCTGTTTCTTGTATTAGCAAAGCAACATGTGAATTCTCTTAAAGCATACTCAATGATTTACCATCTTTTATTAACAATAGCATTCAATCAAAAACTCAGATTCTTATTAGGCGTAAACGAATCAGCAAATGAGACTTCGTCCACTCACCCAGAACAATCGTCTTCTATTGCAGAGCCAGCAATCTGATCACTCCGTTTATCTAGTGCCTTCGCGGAGCGGGGCACTACATAATTACCCACCAAAAAAAGTTTCGTCCTCAAAACTTAAGAAGAAACTTATGATATCCATAGCAGTGATAGTCCTCATCCTTCGCTATCATCAATCCATGAAATCACAATTCAGATCATATGAAAACTCTTATTTAATAAAGCATCAATCTCAATCAATCAAATCGATAAAACATTTGTCGGGCATCATATAAATATTTACGGACTTATTGTATGGAACGTTCATCTCATCGATGATATCAAGCATGCAAGGAAATTTTGATCAGGAGAACATGTTCAAATTCAATTGAATCAAAATTAGCCAGAGGATCGTGTTGCTTTGATACCATTATGCCATGCCCTAATCCTGCAGAGTCTTTTCGTCCTCGCTTCGGACTCTGTGAGACCGTTCTTCCTCGCTTGGGTGTGATATCGGGCAAGCCTAAGTTGCGCTTGCACAATGCCAAGACCTGTACAATGACAAAATAGACAAGATAAACAATACACAACGGAACATATTACTGATAATTGAAGCAGCAACGGACATTTTGCAAATATATGAATTGAACACAATGGTAACAAAAAATAATTCTCTTTATTGATGCCATTTGAACAGATTATAAGATCTCGATTGTCTCTGATACAATGCTTACATTCTCTGAGAACTTTACAAATTACAATGATCCCGTTCCCATACATTACATACCTTTTTATACAAAACCAACTCTTGCAACAGATGTCTATCTCTTGGCATCTCTTCTGATTTCTGGCTCCTGAGAATGAGGCTCCGGCTATCGCTTCGGACTATCCTTCTCGATGCATATTGCACCTGCATATAGACTGATGGTGGGTCAGTATATCAGCATACTGGTGAATTGTGAACAAAGAGCTATATTTGTCTGAAACAATCACTGTTCATTTAGTGAGAAAATATTTCTTGTGATGTGATCTTGCTACTTTTACCTATATTCATTTCATGCAATACATAGTCAGTTTACATCTCTTTTGAAAACATCCTCGAAAAGCCAACATTTTGTATCATTTCATCTCAAGCATACAAGGGAACTATTTATTTCTGTGGAGTGCGCAACGTATTTCATGAGCCATAATCATTTCTTTTGTTCGAGCAACTCGTCAATGACAAGTATGATAATATATCTTTTCGTCAATAGGACGTAGAAATTCTTGTAACAGATTAATCTTTTCAAGCAATTTATATAGAAAACCTAAGCAACACGTACATATCACTTCTCAGTAATTCTTACCCATAACCGACAGTCATCCTTGCATAAAATAGGTTAGCACAATTTGCATATCTAACAAGCATACTTTTTCCGTCCCAACATATTAGGTTTGTAATCATCTTTGTCTATATGCATAAATATAACTCTGTGGTCCATGAGCATTCCCATATTAGCAATTGGGACGTTCTACCCCATCTTACGAATAGACTGACACCCTCCTCTGGTTACGGGGACTTCTAGCCCCATGTGTCCTATTCTTTCCTAGGCCGATCGATTCTACGTGCCCCGAGTATCGATCGAGAGACTACCACTTGTGCACAAGCCGTCTAGACTAAAGCAAATACAGCTATCAAATAAAACAATCATGCACCAATCAAGCAACTTGTAAACATTTTCATCTTCTTCTTTTTCATGTAATCGAGCCAGTAGCTCTACTCTTTTCTCTATACAAACAAGCCGTATCATCTCTTTTCGGGCAACTCTTGTACATTAGCAATCTATCTAGCATTTTATTCTTTTGCAACAATTCAATATCAATAAGCATTGAAATATACTCGATAACATGTGATAGATATATGAAAGTATCTCATCTCTCTTGTTACTAGCATGATAAGGTTCTCTTGATCAAGGCATCATTCATTTCTTAGCAAGGCACCATATTGTCTCTGTTTCTTGTATTAACAAAGAAATATGTGAATTCTTTTAAAGCATACTCAATGATTTACCATTTTGTTATTAGCAAGAGCATTCAATCAAAAACTCAGATTCTTATTAGGCGTAAGCTAATCAGCAAATGAGACTTCGTCCACTCACCCAGATCAATCGTCTTCTGTTGCAGAGCCGACAATCCGATCTCTCCATTTATCTAGTGCCTTCACGGAGCGGGGCACTACACAGCCCAACTCGAATACGTATAAGCGATCTAAGATAGGGTCTAGAATGACAAGTCAACTATATCTTAATCCATAGATAATAATCTCAAGTAGGAATCATTGCATTAATGCTGATCAAACAATAATACACTGCCACTTGAATATAAATATAAGAATAGATAATTTATAGTAAGGTTAGCCAGACCTTAATACAATCACCTGAACAAGCTCATAACATAAAGTAAGCTTTGTAAAACTAGGCTATACAGCTGAAGATGTCATCACGAAATGTAAAAGATGAAAGGATGATAGAATATCACTAACGTTACCTGAATACGGGAGATATCATCGACCACAAATCTATCCTTCTATTTTAGCAGTCTCAATAAATACCTGAAAGAAAACCAACAATAACCTGGAGAGATCACCAAGTCCTCAGAAAACTAGCAAGACACATAAAATACAAGCCTACTTTGACAGTTTAAACATGCAATGAAAATATGAAACAACTATCAGAAATAGGATAAAGATCACATGGAAGAACTCTATAGAACATGACATGTCATATGAAAAGTAATAATGAGAATGACTACAAATAAATCGAATGACCATAGCCCTGCCATAGTACTCCCGGTCCTATAGCTAGTAGCTCTGCCGTAGTACTCCCTAACTATAGTGAATCTCTATCGTAGCCCTGCCATGGGTCTCCTGAGTCGAGAGTGGTCAAGTAGTCGGTCCTAGTATCGATAGAGGGTGAAGTCAAGGTAACATGAATACGAGATCAAGTCAAGTTAAGTCAAGACGCTCAAGTAAATAGCGCAATCGAAGTTCTGTGTGAAGATATAATTAAGGGTGACAATAAGTGATAACAAACCAAAGACAAAAAAAAATTAAGGCAAGATATCAAATATGGAAAAGTAAATGAGACATGAACTAGAAAGAATAATAAGAGAATGTATGTAAATAAATGTACAAAGTTTGGCAAGGTGTACTTGCCTGGAGTTTTGTCCAATCTGTGTTGAGACTGCAGTACCAAAGTCTAACCGAACTATCCATGAACCAATGAATCATACTCCATGCAATATCTATCAACCCCAAATCACAAACAAATATATATTATTTACTAAATACAAGTATGACTAACCATACCTACCTAGAAAGCTTTGGTCATTCTAAGTCGTGTAATACCTATGTCACCTAGGCCATTTATTAATCATACCATCTAGAACTAGGTTACACTTGTCTCAATGATCATTATTTGTTAATAATATGGATTACAAACTCTAGGTTCAAATATTAAGTTTGTATCTCGTAATTCGTACAATGAAACCTACGATACACGAATCAAGACAAGATGATCAAACACAACGTTCACACTCTCATCTTAGTGATCCATATGGTCAATTTGTCAATTTTAGCAATATAAGATCACTGGAATTGACTGATCTCAGTTTCGACATACGGATTCCGAAATACAAACATAATATACATTAATAACTTACTATATATGGACTTACCATATATAGACCTTAATAATATTATTTAAACCAAAATTAGTCATATTGACTACTCTACTTAATATAACATATATAGTATTAAATCTACATATAAAAGTTATACATTATTAACATAAAAATATTATTTTTAATTCTGAAAAATATTTATAAATTTTATATAATAATAAACAATATATTTTATACATAGAAAAATTTGTGTATAATTCTTATATTGATTATGCAACATTATTCCTAGACTTGGTATACGATTTGAGACCCGAAACAATAAGTAATTACAAATATTAAATTATAAAAAAATTATATAAATTAGTTAAAATAAGGTTTTCAACACTAAACTTTACACAACAAGTATTTTAGTAGAGTTTTTATAAAGTTTTGGCACTTTTGGACATAAGAAAAGCAGATTTTTTTGGAGTTCGGTGACACGACAAATGTCATGAATTTTTAAAAATAGCAAACGGATGCGAAACCTAACTTTCAGATATGCGTCGAAAAGGTCTCAACGTCTAAATTCTGAATAAAAATATAATAAGGTTAGGAACTGACCTTAAGTAGTTTTAAGGTGAAAAATGGTTCACAACAGAATTCGTTGGTTCTGGACACCCTGTTGTAGATTCGACGCCACAGACAAACCACTTGGAACTATGGGATCCGATGATCAGAGGTTGGAGTATACACGTAGAGGTAACTTAGAGTTTTGGTTTGAGGAGGAACGGATGAGAAAAAGTAGATAAAACCTAGTCTACAAGTCGACTAACCTGCTTTAATAAATTCAGCACAAGTTCGGTCGACTTCGGGTGCCTTCCGTACCTTGTATCGACCAACTTAGGGGCTGAGGCTCCTCGAGAAGGTGCCAGGGTGTTAGAGGAAGGTCTTGGGAAGGTTTTTGAGGTGGTATAAGGATTGGAGGTGGTCGGGAAGATGGATTTCTGGTGGTTGGAATAAAAAGTGCGAAAATAGAGAAGAAATTGGAGGGAGCTCGATTTTAATAGAAAAAAAAATATATATATATATATATATATATATATATATATATATATATATATATATATATATATATATAAGTGTTCGAAAATCCTAGATGGAAGAGATTCACGTGAGGGGAAAGAAGTAATGATAGAGTAGAATTTGATTTGTTGGGATTTGATTGCCTATTTTAAAAGATACACTAATTCTATCTCCTAGCATTTAAATCTGGTCCAAAATATGAAAGTTGTTATAGGATTTGATTTAAATTAGATTTAATTAATGTGGCTGCATATTAATCCAAAAAAAGCAATCTAAAATAAGTATAAGAGATTAGAACACCCTAGAATAGGCTCTACGAACCCTATTTGCACTAGTTTTGGGTCGGTGATATTTTTGTGATCGATTTGAGTCCAATATGTCTATAGTTTCGACTTTTGTGTCATATAAAAATAAATATCACATAGAAACTCAATTGAGTGGCACACTATTGGCATGTGCATCGTAAACTCAAAATGGATCAAAACCATATATTGGGTCAAGTGATTTTGATCGGAGTTGGGCCATAATTGCTATTTGGAAAGCTAGTTAAATTTTTACGGTAGAGACTAAAATGACTATTTTACCCCTAAAGTTGTAGATAAAAAATATAGCACGAGAAAACATGCTTTGGTGGAACATGATATATCAAATTGAAGGTGGAATCGTCTACTTCAAAACTCATGAAGGATATTTTGAAATATTTGCATTTTTTGTGCTCCAAAAATCAAAGCTACGTAAAACTAATCTATAGACTTAATTAAGAATTAAATATAATCTAATAAATAGAAATAATATAAAAAAATAATTTCCCAAATCAGGGTTCTCACAATCTACCCACCTTAAAAGAATTTCGTCCTCGAAATTAAAATAAGGCTCACTAACGAAGAACCATGCTAGCGTAACTAGGAATAGTTCAAGGGATACGCTTGGTCACTACGATGTCTCCTAATAACTCAAGTAATAATCAATCCTAAACAATTTGGTTTTGTAACATCTCTATTTTAAAACTATAGATGGTTATTTCTAGTCGTTCTTCTTGGTACTGACGGTCTTACAATGATCTTGTTGAAGGCTTATCCTCCTACCATATATATTATCACAATTATATAAGTCTCATTCCACCTAACCAAGCTAAGTGATACCTACCAATCCATCTAATCCTAACTTTGCAACTGACATGGTATAATAGTAAATGGTTTGGGTTGGGCTATGTCTATATTTTTCTTGTAGAGGGTCAATCATTACACTAAAAACTACCACTCTATTCTTAATCGAGTGACTACCGTAAGGATGTAACCTAGTATGATCATATATTTATTTCTATACTGAGGATGTCTACCCACCTTTGGTCACACTACTCCATCAAACACATGCTACCTTAAAATTTTATAACCCTTTCATAATAGTTGTAAAAATTACTACCACTAGATACCTGTGGCATATGACATCTCTAATCTTCTCATATCTATCAATCAATCAAAATTCAATGAACAAACAAATATATAGTATAACTTAATAATTTCTGATAAATTTTATAAAACACGATCATTCGTCACTCCTAAATAGGAAGGGATGAGAAGCAATGGCACAAAAAATAAAGGAAGAATAGTCGAGAGCAAATACGAAGTTCAAGGATGATAGAGAAATTTCTAAAAAAATTGTCAAGGCAGTTGTGGATTAAAATTTCTAAGGGTTTAGTCATGTTCGCAAGCCCACTCGGTACGGTAACGTAACCAAAATGGCTAACGCGGCCTGCATGGGCCACCAAAAAATATATAATACACCAGTCCCAAATACATAGGACTAGGATACGTATACATGCTAACTACGTATCAAGTGGCTCCAGCCTGCCACGCTTCGATCCCGTAGAGTCTTTTCTTCCTCGCTTCGACTCTGTGAGACCGTTCGTCCTCGCTTGGACATGATGTCGTGCAAGCCTAAGTTATACTTGCACAAGGCCAAGACCTGTACAATGACAAAATAGACAAGATAGACAATATACAGCGGAACATATTACAGATAATTGAAGCAGCAGCGAACATTTTGCAGATATATGAATTGAACACAATGGTAACAAGAAACAATTCTCTTTCTTGATTTCATTTGAACATATTACAAGCTCTCGATTATCTTTGATACAATGCTTACATTCTCTCAGAACTTTACAGATTATAATGATCCGATTCCCATATATTACATCCCTACATATACAAAACCAACTCTTGCAACAGATGTCTATCTCTTGGCATCTTTTCTGATTTTTGGCTCCCAAGGATGAGGCTCGGGCTATCGCTCAGACTATCCTTTTCGATGCATATTGCATGTGCATGTAGACTGATGGTGGGTCAGTATATCAGCATACTGGTAAATTATGAACAAAGAGCTACATTTGTCTGAAAGATCACTGTTTATTTAGTAAGAAAATATTTCTTGTGATGTGATCTTACTACTTTACCTATATTCATTTCATGCAATACAGAGTCAGTTTACATCTCTTTTGAAAATATCTTTAAAAAGCCAACATTTTGTATCATTTCATCTCAAGCATACAAAGAAACTGTTTATTTCTGTAGAGTGCGCAGCGTGTTTCATAAGCCATAATTATTTCTTTTGTTTGAGCAACTCGTCAATGACAAGTATGATAATATATCTTTTCGTCAATAGGACATAGCAATTCTTGCAACAGATTAATCTTTTCAAGCAATTTATATAGAAAACCTAAGCAACACGTACATATCACTTCTCAGTGATTCTTACCCATAACCGACAGTCATCCTTGCACCAAATAGGTTAGCACAATTTGCATATCTAAAAAGCATATTTTTTCCGTCCCAACATATTCGGTTTGTAATCATCTTTGTCTATATGCATAAATATAACTCTGTGGTCTATGGGCGTTCCCATATTAGCAATTGGGACGTTCTAGCCCATCTCACTAATAGACTGACACCCTCCTCAGGTTGCGGGGACTTCTAGCCCCATGTGTCCTGTTCTTTCCTAGGCCGATCGATTCCATGTGCCCCGAGTATTGATCGAGAGACTACCACTTGTGCACAAGCCGTCTAGACCAAAGCAAATACAGCTATCAAATAAAATAATCATGCACCAATCAAACAACTTATAAAAATTTTTATCATCTTTTTTTTTTTCATGTAATCGAGCTAGTAGCTCTACTCTTGTCTCTATATGGACAAGTCGTATCATCTCTTTTCGGGCAACTCTTGTACATTAGCAATCTATCCAGCATTTCATTCTTTTGCAACAATTCAATATCAAGAAGCATTAAAATATACTCGATAGCATGTGATAGATATATGAAAGCATCTCATCTCTCTTGTTATTAGCATGACAAGGTTCTCTTGATCAAGGCAACATTCATTTCTTAGCAAGGCATCATATTGTCTCTGTTTCTTGTATTAGCAAAGCAACATATGAATTGTCTTAAATCATACTCAATGATTTACCATCTTGTTATTAACAATAGCATTCAATCAAAAACTCAGATTCTTATTAGGCATAAACGAATTAGCAAATGAGACTTCGTCCACTCACCCAGATCAATCGTCTTCTATTGCAGAGCCAGCAATCTGATCACTCCGTTTATCTAGTGCCTTCGCGGAGCGGGACACTACATAATTATCCACCGAGAAAAAGTTTCGTCCTCGAAACTTAAGGAGAAACTTATGATATCCATAGCAGTGATAGTCCTCATCCTTCGCCATCATCAATCCATGAAATCACAATTCAGATCATATGAAACTCTTGTTTAATAAAGCATCAATCTCAATCAATCAAATCGATAAAACATTTGTCGGGCATCATAAAAATATTTACGGACTTATTGTATGGAACGTTCATCTCATCGATGATATCAAGTAGGCAAGGAAATTTTGATCAGGAGAACATGTTCAAATTCAATTGAATCAAAATTAGCCAGAGGATCGTGTTGCTTTGATACCATTATGCCACGCCCCAATCCTGCAGAGTCTTTTCGTCCTCGCTTCGGACTCTGTGAGATCGTTCTTTCTCTCTTGGGTGTGATATCGGGCAAGCCTAAGTTGCGCTTGCACAACGCCAAGACCTGTACAATGACAAAATAGACAAGATAGACAATACACAACGGAACATATTACAGATAATTGAAGCAGCAACGGACATTTTGCAAATATATGAATTGAACACAATGGTAATAAGAAACAATTCTCTTTATTGATTTCATTTGAACAGATTACAAGATCTCGATTATCTCTGATACAATGCTTATATTCTCTGAGAACTTTACAGATTACAATGATCCCGTTCCCATACATTACATTCCTTTATATACAAAACCAACTCTTGCAACAGATGTCTATCTCTTGGCATCTCTTCTGATTTCTGGCTCCTGAGAATGAGGCTCGGGCTATCACTTCGGACTATCCTTCTCCATGCATATTGCACCTGCATGTAGACTGATGGTGGGTCAGTATATCAGCATACTGGTGAATTATGAACAAAGAGCTACATTTGTCTGAAACGATCACTGTTCATTTAGTAAGAAAATATTTCTTGTGATGTGATCTTGCTACTTTTACCTATATTCATTTCATGCAATACAGAGTCAGTTTACATCTCTTTTGAAAACATCTTTAAAAAGCCAACATTTTGTATCATTTTATCTCAAGCATACAAAGGAACTGTTTATTTCTGTAGAGTGCGCAGCGTGTTTCATAAGCCATAATCATTTCTTTTGTTCGAGCAACTCGTCAATGACAAGTATGATAATATATCTTTTCGTCAATAGGACATAGCAATTCTTGCAACAGATTAATCTTTTCAAGCAATTTATATAGAAAACCTAAGTAACACGTACATATCACTTCTCAGTGATTCTTACCCATAACCGACAGTCATCCTTGCACCAAATAGGTTAGCACAATTTGCATATCTAACAAGCATACTTTTTTCGTCCCAACATATTAGGTTTGCAATCATCTTTGTCTATATGCATAAATATAACTCTGTGGTCCATGGGCATTCTCATATTAGCAATTGGGACGTTCTAGCCCATCTCACTAATAGACTGACACCCTCCTCTGGTTGTGGGGACTTCTAGCCCCATGTGTCCTGTTCTTTCCTAGGCCAATCGATTCCATGTGCCCCGAGTATCGATCGAGAGACTACCACTTGTGCACAAGCCGTCTAGACCAAAGCAAATGCAGCTATCAAATAAAACAATCATGCACCAATCAAGCAACTTGTAAACATTTTCATCTTCTTTTTTTTCATGTAATCGAGCCAGTAGCTCTACTCTTTTCTCTATACAAACAAGCCGTATCATCTCTTTTCGGGCAACTCTTGTAAATTAGCAATCTATCTAGCATTTTATTCTTTTGCAACAATTCAATATCAATAAGCATTGAAATATACTCGATAACATGTGATAGATATATAAAAGTATCTCATCTCTTTTATTATTAGCATGATAAGGTTCTCTTGATCAAGGCAACATTCATTTCTTAGCAAGGCATCATATTGTCTATGTTTCTTGTATTAGCAAAGAAACATGTGAATTCTCTTAAAGCATACGCAATAATTTATCATCTTGTTATTAACAAGAGCATTCAATCAAAAACTCAGATTCTTATTAGGTGTAAGCAAATCAGCAAATGAGACTTCGTCCACTCACCCAGATCAATCGTCTTCTGTTACAGAGCCGGTAATCTAATCTCTCCGTTTATCTATTGCCTTCACGGAGCGGGGCACTACACAGCCCAACTCGAATACGTATAAGCGATCTAAGATAGGGTCTAGAATGACAAGTCAACTATATCTCAATCCATAGATAATAATCTCATGTAGGAATCATTGTATTAATGTTGATCAAACAATAATACACTGCCACTTGAATATAAATATAAGAATAGATAATTTATAGTAAGGTTAGCCAGACCTTAATACAATCACCTGAACAAGCTCATAACATAAAGTAAGCTTGTAAAACTAGGCTATACAGCTGAAGATGTCATCACGAAATGTAAAAGACGAAAGAATGATAGAATATCACTAACGTTACCTGAATTCGGGAGATATCATCGACCACCAATCTATCCTTCTATTTTAGCAGTCTCAATAAATACCTGAAAGAAAACCAGTAATAACCTGGAGAGATCGACAAGTCCTCAGGGAACTAGCAAGACACATAAAATACAAGCCTACTTTGACAGTTTAAACATGCAATGAAAATTGGAAACAACTATTAGAAATAGGATAAAGATCACATGAAAGAACTCTATAGAACATGACATGTCATATGAAAAGTAATAATGAGAATGACTACAAATAAATCGAATGACCATAGCCCTGCCGTGGTACTCCCGGTCCTATAGCTAGTAGCTCTGCCGTAGTACTCCCTAACTATAGTGAATCTCTATCGTAGCCCTGCCGTGGGTCTCCTGAGTCGAGAGTGGTCAAGTAGTCGATCCTAGTATCGATAGAGGGTGAAGTCAAGGTAACATGAATACGAGATCAAGTCAAGTCAAGTCCAGACGCTCAAGTAAATAGCGCTATCGAAGTTCTGTGTGAAGATATAATTAAGGGTGACAATAAGTGATAACAAACCAAAGACAAAAACAAATCATGACAAGATATCAAATATGGAAAAGTAAAGGAGACATGAACAAGAAAGAATAATAAGAGCATGTATGTAAATAAATGTACAAAGTTTGGCAAGGTGTACTTGCCTGGAGTTTTGTCCAATCTGTGTTGAGACTGCAGTACCAAAGTCTAACCGAACTATCCATGAACCAATGAATCATACTCCATGCAATATCTATCAACCCCAAATCATAAACAAATATATATTATTTACTAAATACAAGTATGACTAACCACACCTACCTAGAAAGCTTGGGTCATTCTAAGTCGTGTAATACCTATGTCACCTAGGCCATTTATTAATCGTACCATTTAGAACTAGGTTACACTTGTCTCAATGATCA
The DNA here is from genome assembly GCA_029216955.1 of Iris pallida. Classification (NCBI taxonomy): domain Eukaryota; kingdom Viridiplantae; phylum Streptophyta; class Magnoliopsida; order Asparagales; family Iridaceae; genus Iris; species Iris pallida. The sequence goes on along the minus strand of JANAVB010033220.1, from coordinate 17,824,978 downwards.
TTATTTGTTAATAATATGGATTACAAACTCTAGGTTCAAATATTAAGTTTGTATCTCATATTTCGTACAATGAAACCTACGATGCACGAATCAAGACAAGATGATCAACCACAAGGTTCACACTCTCATCTTAGTGATCCATACGGTCAATTTATCAATTTCAGCGATATAAGATCACTGGAATTGACTGATCTCAGTTTCGGCATACGGATTCCGAAATACAAACATAATATACATTAATAACTTACTATATATGGATTTATCATATATAGACCTTAATAATATTATTTAAACCAAAATTAGTCATATTGACTACTCTACTTAATATAACATATATAGTATTAAATCTACATATAAAAGTTATACATTATTAACATAAAAATATTATTTTTAATTTTGGAAAATATTTATAAATATTATATAATAATAAACAATATATTTTATACATAGAAAAATTTGTGTATAATTTTTATATTGATTATGCAACATTATTCCTAGACTTGGTATACGATTTGAGGCCCGAAACAATAAATTAAAAATATTAAAATTTGAAAAAATTATATAAATTTGTTAAAATATGGGTTTCAACACTAAACCTTACACAACAAGTATTTTAGTAGAGTTTTTATGAAGTTTTGGCACTTTTGGACACAAGGAAAGCAGAATTTTTTGGAGTTCGGTGATACGATAAATGTCATGAATTTTTAAAAATAACAAACTGATGCGAAACCTAACTTTCAGATATGCGTCGAAAAGGTCTCAACGTCTAGATTCTGAATAAAAATATAATATGGTTAGGAACAGACCTTAAGTAGTTTTAAGGTGAAAAATGGTTCACAACAGAATTCGTTGGTTCTGAACACCCTGTTGTAGATTCGACGCCACAAACAAACCACTTAGAACTAGGGGATCCGACGATCAGAGGTTGGAGTATACACGTAGAGGTAACTTATAGTTTTGGTTTGAGGAGGAACGGATGAGAAAAAATAGATGAAACCTAGTCTACAAGTCGACTAACCTGCTGTGATGAATTCAGCACAAGTTCGGTTGACTTCGGGTGCCTTTCGTACCTCGTATCGACCAACTTAGGGGCTGAGGCTCCTCAAGAAGGTGCCAGGGTGTTAGAGGAAGGTCTTGGGAAGGTTTTTGAGGTGGTATAAGGATTGGAGGTGGTCGGAAAGATGGATTTCTGGTGATTGGAACAAAAAGTGCAAAAATAGAGAAGAAATTGGAGGGGGCTCGATTTTAATAGAATATATATATATATATATATATATATATATATATATATATATATATATATATATATATATATATATATATATATATATATATAAAGTGTCCGAGAATCCTAGATGGGAGAGATTCACGTGAGGGGAAAGAAGTAATGATAGAGTAGAATTTAATTTGGTGGGATTTGATTGCCTATTTTAAAAGATACACCAATTCTATCTCCTATGATTTAAATCGGGTCAAAAATAGGAAAGTTATAGGATTTGATTTAAATTAGATTTAATTAATGTGGCTGCATATTAATCCACAAAAATCAATCTAAAATAGGTATAAGAGATTAGGACACCCTAGAATAGGCTTTACGAACCTTACTTGTACTAGTTTTGGGTCGGTGATATTTTTGTGATCGATTTGAGTCCAATATGTCTATAGTTTTGACTTGTGTGTCATTTAAAAATAAATAACACATAGAAACTCAATTGAGTGGCACACCATTGGCATATGCATCGTAAACTCAAAATGGATCAAAATCATATATTGGGTCAAGTGATTTGGATCGGTGTTGGGCCTTAATTGCTATTTGGAAAGCTGGTCAAATTTTTACGGTGGAGACTAAAATGACTATTTTACCCCTAAAGTTGTACATAAAAAAATAGCACGAAAAAATATGCTTGGGTGGGACATGATATATCAAATTGAAGGTGGACTCGTCTACTTTAAAACTCATGAAGGATATTTCGAAATATTGGCATTTCTTGTGCTCCAAAAATCAAAGCTACGTAAAACTACATCTATTGTCTTAATTAAGAATTAAATATAATCTAATAAATAGAAATAATATAAAAAATAATTTCCCAAATCAGGGTCCTCACAATCTACCCATCTTAAAAGAATTTCGTCATCGAAATTAAAATAAGGCTCACTAACAAAGAACCATGTTAGCGTAACTAGGAATAGTTCAAGGGTTAGGATAGGTCACTACGATGTCTCCTAATAACTCAAGTAATAATCAATCCTAAACAATTTGGTTTTATAACATCTCTATTTTAAAACTATATATGGTTAGTTCTAGTCGTTCTTCTTGGTACTGACGGTCTTACAATGATCTCGTTGAAGGCTTATCCTCCTAACATATATATATTATCACAATTATATAAATCTCATTTCGCCTAACCAAGCTAAGTGATACCTACCAAACTGTCTAATCCTAACTTTACAACTGACATAGTATAATAGTAAATGGGTTGGGTTGGGCTATGTCTATATTTTTCTTGTAGAGGGTCAATCATTACACTAAAAACTACCACTCTATTCTTGATCGAGTGACTACCGTAACCTAGTATAATCATATATTTATTTCTATACTGAGGATGTCTACCCACCTTTGGTAACACTACTCCATCAAACACATGCTACCTTAAAATTTTATAACCCTTTCATACTAGTTGTAAATATTACTACCACTAGATACCTGTGGCATATGACATCTCTAATCCCCTCCTATCTATCAAGCAATAAAAATTCAATGAACAAAAAATTTATAATATAACTTAATAATTTCTGATAAATTCTATAAAATACGATCATTCGTCACTCTGAAATAGAAAGGGATGAGAAGCAATGGCACAAAAAACAAAGGAAGAATAGTCGAGAGCAAATACGAAGTTCAAGGACGATAGAGAAATTTCTAAAAGAATTGTCAAGGCAGCTGTGGATTGAAATTCCTGTCACGACCCGCACCCTGATGAGGGGTACGAGCACGTGGGTACGTCCTACGCCGCAGTATCGGCGGTAGAACGCTGTATATAATGTCTGTAAATACTACGATTAACAGTATAAAGGTACCTATGCAGTATATACTTTCCGAATGGAGGTGACATATCAATACAGTCTCAATCACAGAATAAAACTAAGGTAGATAGCTCAGAAATAGAACATATGATAGATGAAAGAGTAAATAAGTCTAGTGTCCAATACAAGCCCAGATATATACAATATCACAGGGTCTCAAAATATAATATAGAAGCTACATTCTGATAAAGCTAGTTGGATCGCAGTCCAGTCAAACCTAGCTAATCTACACTACTCCGGGAGTACAAAATCTAGTGGCTCTACTATAAGGCCACGGTCCTGGACTACTCCATCTAACTCGAGCCCATAATAGGTCGAGCAGTCCGCCTCAGAGTCATCTGTAATATATCATAACGGTATCCTGTCAGGAAAATGAGCAAGTACAAGCACTAACAGCAGTTCCATGTGAATTAACAAATTCTATAAGAGACAATATAATGAACTACAAGACAAAGATATATGAAGACTTGGGAACCGTTCGGAAGCTGAGTTACAACCCTTAAACCAAACAAGGACCGGGGTTATAACTCTTCTCCCGAGCAGAACTTAGTCTCAAATCAAGGTACAGTGTAAAGGCATGTAGAGCAAGTGAGTAACTGTATATCAGACATGGAAAGGAAATACTGAATGTAGAATAGAGCAGGATATACGATAAGATAAAGTAAATATAAAATGTGACTTGAATTATTAGAGAGATATGTGATCGGCTTGGGATAAGTGATAGGACAGGCTATCCACTTGGCCCGGCAATCCGCGGTGACCTCAACGGAAAGTCATGCCGGCCAACCTGGATAACGAGCACAAGGCAAGGGATCTCGCTACACCCTTCATGAGGGAAGAGTGGCGCGAGCACATGAATAGTGATAGGGTGGCTTGCATCACATAGCCCCTAATAATTCCCCATCCCCGAATAGTACAATGGATCAGGACATGACACGTCATGGCATGTGATTCCGTAAGAGGGTAGCAAATTCCCTTAGAAATTGGTGTCTATACAAGTACAGGAAACAAGACAAAAAGTGTACCAATATATCCAGAAATCTAGGAACAACATCTCATGTCATGATCCAACATGTACTAGTCCGTGAACTATCGTGACTGAGAATCAAGTAAGACACTACGACTGAATCGGATATAGCAGATATCAAGATAATGAAAACTATCAGTGAATGTACTCGCCGGCTGTCCTGAGCTGTAGGGTATATCATTGCTCAGAGCGGTAATCAGAAACCTAAAGATGAGATACTGTATGTAAATTTAGGTTTAAACAAGTTTAAGAATGATTCACAATAAATGATATGAAATCTAGGTCAAACTAGGTCTTACTGAGTCGCACTAAGTCCTGTCAAGTCAATATAGGTCAAATCAAGTTATATCAAGTCAATCTAAGTCAGACCAAGTCAACTTTAGGTCATACCAGTCATCGCAAGTCAAAACAAGTCGAAGAAAGTCAAACGTGGTCAAGAGTTGGCCTGCAGTTAACTTTTGGTCAACTGGTCAACTCTGGTCAACTCTAGGTCAACCCTAGGTCAAACTGGTCAAATGTTGACCAACAGTTGACTTTTGGTCAACTGGTCAACTCTAGTTTGGATTTGGTCAAAATTAGGCAAAGTGTTGACTCACGGTTGACTTTTGGGTACAAAGTTAACTCTGGGTCAACCGAGCCAAAATCGGTTCAAATATGACATTTGTAGGGTGTACCCAACAAGCCACCCAAGTTTCAAGTTAATCCGAATACCCGAACTCCGTATCTTGAATTTACCCGATTACCCCTTAACATTTACCCTTAAACCGTTCTAACTTGACGCCAAGTGGCCTTCCCTTAGGAATTCCACTCCGTGCTTCCTAGGATAGTAGGGTACTAGCCTATACAACCATTACCTACCAAGTTTTCTAGGGTAAGTGGACATCCAGTCCATCTTACGGTCCGTATCGCCCGTTTACCCGTTATCTTGAATATTTTAAGATACGGAATGGTGCGGTTCGATACCATCTCCCAAATCCCACACGCAACCCCGATTCCAACTCCGAAGCCTACCCACAAAATCTAAATCACATTATCTAAGTTTCCTCCAAGTTTCAACGCGTTCCGAATCACGGAACTCAATATCCCCCCATTACTAATTCTAATTCAACCCTTCACTCACTCATTCAAACACTCTTTTCCCACTCTCACTTAGGACAAGTTTTTGGGGCTATTTTAGTGGGTTAATTAGGTGTCTAAATAGCTAAATATATAGGGTTTATATATACATATATATTAGGCATCTAGTGGGGGTTATGGGGGGTCAAAATAGGGTGGTTTGGGGGTGCTACTGCAGTTCCTACTGCTGCTAGCTGCTGCTGCCATTGCTGTGTTTGCTGCTGCTGCTATTGCTGTGTTTGCTGCTGCTGTGGGGCTGTTTTGGGGGGGGGGGGGGGTTGGGAAACAGCAGCCCTTATCCCCCCTTGCTGCTATGGTGTTCCCCTCTTTCTTCCTTTCTAATTCCCTCTCTAACCCTCTCAATCTTCCTCTCTAATCTCTCAATCTCTTTCTCTCTAATCTCTAATCTCTAATCTCTCAATCTCTCTAATATATATATATAAACTCTCACTTATATAATCTCATTTCCTTCCCCTCTCTACACTTACAAAAGCACACACTCACACATACAAATCTACATACACACATACATATATATATATATATATATATATATATATATATATATATATATATATATATATATATATATATATATATATATATATATATATAGACACACACACACACACACATACATATATATATATATATTTTTATATATATATATGTATGTGTGTGTGTGTGTGTGTCTATATATATATATATATATATATATATATATATATATATATATATATATATAGGAACTCACACACACACACTCCCACACATGGACACACACACTCCCACACATGCACACACACACACACACACATATATAAATACACACTCTCAACACCACTACCACTCTCCTTTTCATACACAAATACACATGTATATATATATATATATATATATATATATATATATATATATATATATATATATATATATATATATATATATATATATATATATATATATATATATATATATATATATATATATACCTCTCTAAAAAGGATAAATCCATAAATAATCCTTAAACTAGATTTTAGGGGAACCTATAAAATCTAGGGTCAACTTGTAGAGAATGGTCCCCTCTCTAATTTATGTGAAGGAATGAATGCAAATAAGGAATTAATGATGGGTTAAAAGACATACCTAAATTGTAGATTTGAAGAGGAAGAAGAAGTTGGAAAGAAATGAATGAAGAGAGAGAGAGAGAGAAGACTTAATGGTGAAGTATGGAGAGGTGGAGGGGGTGGCCCTATTGTGGCCGGCCATGGTGCATGGGTAGGGGCACTTGTAATTACAAGTTTGCCCCTCCCTAAGCCTACATGCTAAATTAATCCAAAATAGGTTTTGGAAAATGCTAAAATTAATTAAAAATTATAATTAAACTTAATTACTCAGGGGAGACTAGTCCAAACTCCTAAACCTAAAAGTTTAGTGTGGTGGGCCATGGTTAAACAACATGCTAATTACGACTCAAGCCGAAATTCCTCGGGGTCCCGAATTAACTCGAAATGCGATAAAATTCGAACCCGACTCCTATAATAATTAAATATTAATATTCATGAAATAAAATTCCCAAAAATATTATAAAATGAAAAATTACCATTTTACCCCTAACTTGGAAAAGTGAGGGGGACAAGTCTATCCACCTTAAAAAAATTTCGTCCTCGAAATTGAAGACAACAAGCACATGAAATCACAAACGAAAAGACAAAAGAAAATAGATTTATACCTCAGGACGCGAAAAGATAAGGGAAACGCTCCCGCATGTCGTCCTCTCTCTCCCAGGTAGACTCACCTGGAGAGTGATGTCTCCACGCAACCCGAACCAAGGGTATGACCTGGTTCCGGAGCACCTTCTCCCTGCGATCCAGAATCTCTACCGGCTGTTCTGGATAGCTGAGAGTAGGTCCCACCTGTATCGCTGAATGGTCCAATACATGGCTAGGATCTGCCACGTACCGCCTCAGCTGAGATACATGAAACACGTTGTGCACTCCCTCAAGCCTAGTAGGCAAGTCCAGTCGGTAGGCTACTGCACCGATCCTCTCTAAGATGGTGAAAGGTCCGATGTAGCGCGGACTGAGCTTCCCACCGCCGCCAAAGCAAATAGTGCCACGTGTCGGGGATATCCTCAGAAATACCATGTCACCAACCTAGACACAAGACAAAAACTCAACACATAACTAACAAACAATCACAAACAAATACGACAAGAACTAAAACTAACCTCGAACTCTAACGGTCTCCGGTGACTATCGGCCCAATGCCGCTTCCTATCCTGAGCCACCCGAAGTCTGTCTCTAATCATCCTAACCTTCTCGGCCGCATCCACAACCATCTCCGGACCAAGAAGCGCCCGCTCGCCGACATCGTCCCAAGACAAAGGAGTACGACATCTCCGTCCATATAGAGCCTCAAACGGTGACATCTCTATACTGGCCTGGTAGCTGTTGTTGTAAGAAAACTCTACCAGGTGAAGATGGTCCTCCCAAGAACCCCCAAGATCTAGTACACATGTGCAAAGCATATCCTCCAAAGTCTGGATGGTCCTCTCCGACTGCCCGTCTGTCTGAGAATGATAAGCAGTACTAAACTTGAGCGAGGTGCCCAAGCTAGCCTGCAAACTCCTCCAGAAGTGGGAAGTGAATCGGCTATCCCGATCTGAAACTGTTTTCACCGAAACTCCGTGCAATCTTACGATCTGACGAACATACAGCTCAGCCAGCCTCTCCGTAGACAAACCCACTTTGAAAGGTAAAAAGTGGACCGATTTGGTCAATCTATCAACGATGACCCAAACCGCGTCCTTCCCTCCTGGCGATCGTGGAAGTCCAGACACAAAGTCCATGGTGATGTGCTTCCACTTCCACTCGAGAATGGGTAGCGACTGAAGCAATCCACCTGGTCTCTGTCTCTCGGCCTTCACCTGCTGATACACAAGGCAACGAGATACAAACTGAGCTACCTCGCGCTTCATGCCATACCACCACACGTGCTCTCTCAGGTTCCTATACATCTTGTTGGCCCCAGGATGCATAGAATACTGAGAGCGATGCGCCTCCTGAAGAACCTCCTCCTGAAGCTCTCCATGCGGAACGTACAGCCTAGTACCGTGCCGCAACGACCCGTCTTTGGCTATAGAGAAATCGTCAAGCAAGCCCGTCCTCACCTGCTCCCTGATGCTCCTCAGGGCAACATCATCATACTGTGCTGACCTGACTCTATCCATCAGCTCAGACTGAATCTGCAAACCCCATATCTGGATCTCCACGCCCGGAATGATGACCTCGATACCCAAACTATCCAGGTTGGCCAACAAATGACGATCTGTCGTCAAGAATATAGCAACTGGATACCTGCTCAAGGCATCTGCAACTACGTTGGCCTTCTCCGGATGGTACTGTAGTGATATATCGAAGTTCTTCATCAGCTCTAACCACCGCCTCTGCCGCATGTTCAGCTCCTTCTGAGTGAACACGTACTTTAAGCTCTTGTGATCTGTGAAGATCTCAACTCGCTCTCCGTACAGGTAATGCTTCCATAACTTCAAAGCAAATATAACCACGGCCAACTCCAGATCATGAGTAGGATAGTTCTTCTTATGAGGACGTATCTGCCTGGATGCATAGGCAATCACCTTTCCGTGCTGCTGAAGAACACAACCTAAACCCTTCCTGGAAGCATCGCTGAAGATCGAGAACCCACCTGACCCAGATGGCAAAGTCAAGATCGGAGCTGAAGTCAACCTCCTCTTCAGCTCATCGAATGCAGCCTGATACTCAACAGTCCAGATGAACTCCACATCCTTCCTGGTGAGTCTAGTCATCGGCTCTGCAATCCGCGAGAAGTCCTGGACGAACTTCCGGTAATAGCCAGCCAAACCCAGAAAGCTCCGAACCTCGACAACTGAACTGGGCGTAGACCAAGACTCCACTGTCGAAATCTTCCTCTGGTCCACTGAAATCCTGTGCTCGGTCACAACATGACCTAAGAACTCCACTTGGTCCAAGAAGAACTCACACTTCAAAAGCTTCCCGTAGAGTTGCTCCCTCCTCAGAGTCTCTAACACAACTCTCAAGTGCTCCTCATGCTCCTCCTGCGTCTTCGAATAGATCAAGATATCGTCTATGACGACCACCACGAACTTGTCAAGGTACTGATGGAATACCTTGTTCATCAAGTTCATGAACACCGCGGGAGCATTGGTCAACCCAAATGACATCACTGTAAACTCGTACTGGCCGTACCGAGTCCGAAATGCCGTCTTGGAAATGTCATCCCGTCTCACCTTCAGCTGGTGATACCCGGACCTCAAGTTTATCTTCGAAAATACCTTCGCCCTACTCAGCTGATCGAACAAGTCGTCGATCCTCGGCAAAGGGTACCTATTCTTGATAGTGAGGTTGTTGAGCGCCCGGTAATCAATGTACATGCGGGATGTACCGTCCTTCTTCGGCACAAACAGGACTGGCGCTCCCCAGGACGAAGAACTGGATCTGATGAACCCCTTGTCCTGCAGTTCGTCGACTTGCTTCTTCAGCTCTATCAACTCGCTGTTGTTCACCCTATAGACATGCTGTGAAATGGGCTCGGCGCCCGACACCAAGTCAATAGAGAACTCAATGTCCCTGTCTGACGGCATCCCCGGCAACTCCTCGGGAATGATATCCGAGAACTCAGCTATCAACGGATGTGGCAAATCCTGTCCCGCCAACAAAGCTCCACAGAATCCAGCCTCTGGCTCCGCTGCTCCTCGAGCAAACTCGATCTCTGGCTCTCCCGGCGTCCTAAAAGGAACTCTGCCTCCTCTACAATCAATGCTAGCATGGTGCATGCTCAACCAATCCATATCGAGTACCATATCGTACCTCGGTAGGGGCATTACGAGCAGACACGCACTCAAGTCCCGGCCTCTCAGAGTGACTCTCCGTCCCTTGCAAATATTATTAACCAGGATAATACCTCCCCTGGTCATAATCTTGTAAGTCCTACCCATATATTCAGCAATAATATTGTGTCTCAGAGCAAAAGAAATAGACACAAAGCTATAGATCGCCCCAGAATCAAACAAGGCGAAAGCAGGAAAGAAATCTAGAAGAACATGACCTGCTACAACATCTCCCACGGGCTCTACCTCCTCCTCTGCTGCTAAAGTGAATACCCTGCCCGCGGGTGCTCCCTTCTGGTGCTGAACAAAGCGCTACTGCTGGATCTGAAGTGGAGGACCCCTCTGCTGAACTGCTGGTCCTCTAGCCGGCTGCGCTCTGTCCTGGCCTCCTCGGACTCCGCGAAAGCGGCAATCCCTCAGCTGGTGATCGGGCACCCCATAGTAGAGACAGACGCCCAACCTCTTCCTGCAAGCCTCCCTGGTGTGCCCCAGCTTTCCGCAGAAGCCGCACGGAGTAGCCGGTCTTTGGCCCTGTATCTGGTGCTGCTGGACACGCGATGGTGCCTACTGAATCTGCAACAGAGGCTGCTGCTGCTGAAATGGTCTCTGCTGATGCTAAAAGTGGGGGTGCTTGGCCGGTCCCGCACTGGAACTCACCCCCATAGTATCTCTGCTCCTCTTCGGCTTGAGGCCGAAGTCCTCCTCTGCAATCTGCGTGTCCATCAATATCTGATCGAACGTCGCGTCACGGCGACCCGAGGTACGGGTGCGCACTGCATGAATAAGTCCCCTGTGGAATTTACGAGCCTTTTGCCCCTCATCCTAGATCATATCGGGAGCAAACCTGCTAAGGCGGAAGAACTCAGCTGCATACTCGTCCATCGACGAGTTTTCGTGCACTAGACCCACGAACTGGCCCTCCAATGCTGTAAGAGCCACGTCCGGGAAGAACTTCTCCTTGAAGAGCCTCCGGAAGTTCTTCCATGTCAGCCCTCTTACCGACGCATGAGGATCCGTACGGTAGCATGTCAGCGCAATATCGAAGAATCGGCTGGCTGCGGTCGAAACCCAAAGTACTCTAGGAAGCTCTGCCAGCTCCATGCTCCGCTGCACATCCTCTAGCCAGTCGTCTGCATAAATGATGCCCTCTGTGCCCGTGAAGTCCCTGGAGCTCATATTCCTAAAGTCTAATACTGTCCCTGTCCTGGACTGCTGCTGATACGGCTGCTGGCCAGTAGGGCCCTGTACCATACCCGATGCCACTCTCTCCACTGCTGCCAGTACAAGCTGATACGAGTTCTCCATGCTCTGTCTCAGCATCTCAATCTAACGATGTGACGCCTCCGACTGGCGCTGTGATGCCTCTGCCTGGACCCGCTGTGTCTCCATCATCTGCTGAAGGAGAAGGAACATATGATGTGTATCCGTCGGTATCGGTGGTGGTGGCGACAGTCTCGTGAACCTCCTCCTCAGCTCAGCCTGGTCAGATCTCTCGGGCAAGCTACTCGATCCAGTGGCCTGCGGGTGCATCTTCGTCATCCTAGAGACAAATTGGAACAAAGAGATCAATATGGCACATGAGTAGAAATTATCAAAGAAGGACCGTTAATTTAATACAAGGAAAGTATTCATGATAATCAAAAGATCGGAAATTTTCCTAGGTGTGATTGAGAAACTTCTATCATATCCTAGGTCCTACGTCCTAATTGCAGGCTCGTAATTAGTACTCTAAGTCGAGCACCATTACGAGATCGCACTAATTGCGACACAGGACCTGCGTGGGCTACTACAAAAATGTGTCACGACCCGCACCCTGATGAGGGGTACGAGCACGTGGGTACGTCAAGCCTACGCTGCAGTATCGGCAGTAGAATGCTGTATATAACATCTGTAAATACAACGACTAACAGTATAAAGGTACGTGTGCAGTATATATTCTCCAAATGGAGGTGAAATATCAATACAGTCTCAATCACAGAATAAAACTAAGGTAGATAGCTCAGAAAGAGAACATATGATAGATGAAAGAGTAAATAAGTCCAGTGTCCAATACAAGCCCAGATATATACAACATCACAGGGTCTCAAAATATAATATAGAAGCTACAGTCTGATAAAGCTAGCTGGATCGCAGTCCAGTCAAACCTAGCTAATCTACACTACTCCGGGAGTACAAAATCTAGTGGCTCTACTATAAGGCCACGGTCCTGGACTACTCCATCTAACTCGAGCCCATAATAGGTCGAGCAATCTGCCTCATAGTCATCTGTAATATATCATAACGGTATCCTGTCAGGAAAATGAGCAAGTACAAGCACTAACAGCAGTTCCATGTGAATTGACAAATTCTATAATAGACAGTATAATGAACTACAAGACAAAGATATATAAAGACTTGGGAACCGTTCGGTAGCTGAGTTACAACCCTTAAACCAAACAAGGACCGGGGTTGTAACTCTTCTCCTGAGCAGAACTTAGTCTCAAATTAAGGTACAGTGTAAAGGCATGTAGAGCATGTGAGTAACTGTATATCAGGCATGGAAATAAAATACTGAATGTAGAACAGAGCAGGATATACAATAAGATAAAGTAAATATAAAATGTGACTTGAATTATTAGAGCGATATGTGATCGGCTTGGGATAAGTGACAGGACAGGCTATCCACTTGGCCCGGCAATCCGCGGTGACCTCAACGGAAAGTCATGCCGGCCAACCTGGATAACGAGCACAAGGTAAGGGATCTCGCTACACCCTTCGTGAGAGAAGAGTGGTGTGAGCACATGAATAGTGACAGGATGGCTTGGATCACATAGTCCCTAATAATTCTCCATCCCCGAATAGTACAATGGATCTGGACATGACACGTCATGGCACGTGATTCCGTAAGAGGGTAGCAAATCTTCTTAGAAATCGGTGTCTATACAAGTACAGGGAACAAGACAGGAAGTGTACCAATATACCCAGAAATCCAGGAACAACATCTCATGTCATGATCCAACGTGTACTAGTCCGTGAACTATCGTGACTGAGAATCAAGTAAGACACTACGACTGAATCGGATATAGCAGATATCAAGACAATAAAAACTATCAGTGAATGTACTCGCCTGCTGTCCTGAGCTGTAGGGTATATCAATGCTCAGAGCAGTAATCAGAAACCTAAAGATGAGATACTGTATGGTAATTTAGGTTTAAACAAGTTTAAGAATGATTCACAATGAATGATATAAAATCTAGGTCAAACTAGGTCTCACTGAGTCGCACTAAGTCCTGTCAAGTCAATCTAGGTCAAATCAAGTTATATCAAGTCAATCTAAGTCAGACCAAGTCAACTCTAGGTCATACCAGTCATCGTAAGTCAAAACAAGTCGAAGAAAGTCAAACGGGGTCAAGAGTTGGCCTCCAGTTGACTTTTGGTCAACTGGTCAACTCTGGTCAACTCCAGGTCAACCCTAGGTCAAACTGGTCAAATGTTGACCAACAATTAACTTTTGGTCAACTGGTCAACTCTAGTTTGGATTTGGTCAAAATTAGTCAAAGTGTTGACTCACGGTTGACTTTTGGATAAAAAGTCAACTCTGGGTCAACCGAGCCAAAATCGGTTCAAATATGACATTTGTAGGGTGTACCCAACAAGCCACCCAAGTTTATATCAATCTGAATACCCAAACTCCGTATCTTGAATTTACCCGATTACCCCTTAACATTTACCCTTAAATCGTTCTAACTTGACGCCAAGTGGCCTTCCCTTAGGAATTCCACTCCGTGCTTCCTAGGGTAGTAGTGTAATAGCCTATACAACCATTACCTACCAAGTTTTCTAGGGTAAGTGGACATCCAGTCCATCTTACGGTCCGTATCGCCCGTTTACCCGTTATCTTGAATATTTCAAGATACGAAATGGTGCGGTTCGATACCATCTCTCCAATCCCACACGCAATTCCGATTCCAACTCCGAAGCCTACCCACAAAATCTAAATCACATTATCTAAGTCCCCTCCAAGTTTCAACGCGTTCCGAATCATGGAACTCAATATCTCCCCTTCACTAATTCTAATTCAACCCTTCACTCACTCATTCAAACACTCTTTTCCCACTCTCACTTAGGACTAGTTTTTGGGGCTATTTTAGTGGGTTAATTACGTGTCTAAATAGCTAAATATATAGGGTATATATATACATATATATTAGGCATCTAGTGGGGGTTATGGGGGGTCAAAATAGGGTGGTTTGGGGGTGCTACTGCAGCTCCTACTGCTGCTAGCTGCTGCTGCCATTGCTGTGTTTGCTGCTGCTGTTGCTATTGCTATGTTTGCTGCTGCTGTGGGGCTGTTTTGGAGGGGGGGGGGGGGGGGGGGGGAGGAAACAGCAGCCCTTATCCCTCCTTGCTGCTATGGTGTTCCCCTCTTTCTTCCTTTCTAATTCCCTCTCTAACCCTCTCAATCTTCCTCTCTAATCTCTCAATCTCTTCCTCTCTAATCTCTAATCTCTCAATCTTTCTAATATATATATATATATATATATAAACTCTCACTTATATAATCTCATTTCCTTCCCCTCTCTACACATACAAAAGCACACACTCACACATACAAATCTACATACACACACACATACACACACACACACACACACACACACACACACACACACACAAAAATATATCTATATATATAGGCACTCACACACACACACATGGACACACACACTCCCACACATGGACACACACACTCCCACACATGCACACACACACACACATATATAAATACACACTCTCAACACCACTACCACTCTCCTCTACATACACAAATACACACACACACACACACACACACACACACACACACACACACACACACACACACACACACACATATATATATATATATATATATATATATATATATATATATATATATATATATATATATATATATACCTCTCTAAAAAGGATAAATCCATAAATAATCCTTAAACTAGATTTTAGGGGAACCTACAAAATCTAGGGTCAACTTGTAGAGAATGGTCCCCTCTCTAATTTATGTGAAGGAATGAATGCAAATAAGGAATTAATGATGGGTTAAAAGACATACCTAAATTGTAGATTTGAAGAGGAAGAAGAAGGTGGAAAGAAATGAATGAAGAGAGAGAGAGAGAGAGAAGACTTAATGGTGAAGTATGGAGTGGTGGAGGGGGTGGCCCTATTGTGGCCGGCCATGGTGCATGGGTAGGGGCACTTGTAATTACAAGTTTGCCCCTCCCTAAGCCTACATGCTAAATTAATCCAAAATGGGTTTTGGAAAATGCTAAAATTAATTAAAAATTATAATTAAACTTAATTACTCATGGGGGACTAGTCCAAACTCCTAAACCTAAAAGTTTAGTGTGGTGGGCCATGGTTAAATAACATGCTAATTACGACTCAAGCCGAAATTCTCCGGGGTCCCGAATTAACTCGGAATGCGATAAAATTCGAACCCGACTCCTATAATAATTAAATATTAATATTCATGAAATAAAATTCCTAAAAATATTATAAAATGGAAAATTACCATCTAGAACTAGGTTACACTTGTCTCAATGATCATTATTCGTTAATAATATGGATTAGAAACTCTAGGTTCAATTATTAAGTTTGTATCTCGTAATTCGTACAACAAAATCTATGATGCATGAATCAAGACAAGATGATCAACCACAAGGTTCACACTCTCATCTTAGTGATCTATACGGTCACTTTGTCAATTTCAGCTATATAAGATCACTGGAATTGACTGATCTCAGTTTCGACGTACGAATTCTAAAATACAAACATAATATACATTAATAACTTACTATATATGGACTTACCATATATAGACCTTAATAATATTATTTAAACCAAAATTAGTCATATTGACTACTCTACTTAATATAACATATATAGTATTAAATCTACATATAAAAGTTATACATTATTAACATAAAAATATTATTTTTAATTATGGAAAGTATTTATAAATATTCTATAATAATAAAAAATATATTTTGTATATAGAAATATATGTGTATAATTATTGTATTGATTCTACAACATTATTCCTAGACTTGATATACGATTTGAGGCCCAAAACAATAAGTAATTAAAAATAGTAAATTCTGAAAATTATATAAATTAGTTAAAATAAGGGTTTCAATACTAAACCTTACACAACAAGTGTTTTAGTAGAGTTTTATGAAGTTTTGACACTTTTGGACAAAAGGAAAACAGAATTTTTCGGAGTTCGGTGACACGACAAATGTCATAAATTTTTAAAAATAGCAAACGGATGCGAAAGCTAACTTTCAGATATGCGTCGGAAAGGTCTCGACGTCTAAATTTTGAATAAAAATATAAGAAGGTTAGGAACTGACCTTAAATAGTTTTAAGGAGAAAAATGGCTCACAACAGAATTCGTCGGTTCTGGACACCTTATCGTAGATTCGACGCCACGGACAAACTGCTTGGAACTAGGGGATTCGACGATCAGAGTTTGGAGTATACACGTAGAGATAACTTTTAGTTTTGGTTTGAGGAGGAATGGATGAGAAAAAATAGATGAAACCTAGCCTACAAGTCGGCTAACCTGCTGTGATGAATTCAGCACAAGTTCGGTCGACTTCGGGTGCCTTCCGCATCTCGTATCGACCAACTTAGGGGCTGAGGCTCCTCAAGAAGGTGCCAGGGTGTTAGAGGAAGGTCTTGGGAAGGTTTTTGAGGTGGTATAAGGATTGGAGGTGGTCGGGAAGATGGATTTCTGGTTGAAATAAAAAGTGCAAAAATAGTGAAGAAATTTGAGGGGGCTCGGTTTTAATAGAAAAATATATATATAAAGTGTTTGAAAATCCTAAATGGGATTCACGAGAGGGGAAAGAAGTAAGGATAGAGTATTCGAAAATCCTAAATTGGGATTTGATTGCCTATTTGAAAAGATACATCAATTCTATCTCCTAGGATTTAAATCGGGTCCAAAATAGAAAAGTTGTTATAGGATTTGATTTAAATTAGATTTAATTAATGTGGCTGCATATTTATCCACATAAATTAATCTAAAATAGGTTTAAGAGATTAGTGCACCCTAGAATAGGCTCTGCGAACCCTACTTGCACTAGTTTTGGGTCGATGATATTTTTATGATCGATTTGAGTCCAATATTGTAGGTCCTAAAAAATCAAGTTGCACCCATCAGCAAAGTCATGAAAATCAAGAAATACATCTTTCAAATGAATTGCGCAGAAGTCAGATTACGCATCATCCAGATTGTGCAGACTGGACTGTGCACACTCTCAAGTGCGCAAGCTGACGTGGCCATGTCATCATTACCTGACACAATCAAATCTTCTGACAATTGACAGCACAAAGAACGAGGAGACTGTTCGTTTATTGTGCCACACAGCGCTCGAGGACAGCTGTACATGCAGCAATATCTGCCAGGCTTTCTGCTGCGCAGTCTATTCCAGCGCAATCAGAAGTCAGCGCAATTCATGTGGCGCACTTCATCATGACAACTGACAAATGTACACTTGGCATTCATGCCATCAATTGCTCATTACGTGGCAACCGTTTGTACACGATCATGCGCATTTCAATCAAATGATGCCATGTGTCCAAGATAGTTGGCCCACGATCAGACAACTGCCTGTGCAGTCTAATGCTGCACAATCCAGTGCATGCGCAATCCAACTTGCGCCATTCAGAATAACTAAAAGTTAGTTATTTCCAGAACTCTATAAATAGAGTTTCAAGTCTTCATTCCAGGGGATCAGACATAAAAAGTTCAGAAATAACAGAGAGTTCAGGAGTTCTTGCCCAAGTGCTGCTGTATTCTTTCGAGGCTATTGCCTTCAAATTCAGAGGCTATCGTCTTCAAAGTTCACATCGTCCAAGGGATAAAGCAATCGTCATCTAGATTGGATTTCTATAGTTGTACTTTTCCAGAATTCTTGTAATCTTTTTTATAAAGTTTGTTGAAATAAAGATCAACTTTTGTTTTTGCAAACAAAATGGCGACTCTGCTGGGGACAACTTTTTCCTCCGACGAGGAAGTGACAACTCAATGTGACGTTGCGTCTATCGAAAAGATGCAGAAGACGCTGGTTGTGAAGGTCAACCAGACGGCCTACGAAGCCATGATCAACTCCAGGACCACTCCTCGTACTGCGACAACTTCTACCACAAGCAAAGTGCACCCAGTGTGGATTCCAAAGACTGCTGCGCAGTCTATTGATTCTGTCACCAAGACTGTTGTGCAGTCTAATGTCTCTGCTGCTAAGACTGTTGCACAGTCTGTTATTTCTGTTGTTGCACAATCTGCCTCTACTACTCTTGCACAATATGCTGTTGCCAGTACACAAACTACATCATATGCTGCTCTGTCAAAGTGCAAGACTCCTGTTCCTCTGGCGCAGTTGGCTGCCACTCTGCCTGTACAGTCCACTAATCCAGCAACCAGAGTGCAACTCAAGCACTCTGGCAACAAGGCTCCTGCTGCACAAACTACTGTGACTGAGGCTAGAAGACTTTCTGCCAGAGTTACTCCTGCACAATCTGCCAGTGCGCCATCAACCCATGCACAAACTGTGTCTGCACAATCCAAGAGAGACAGCCCTTTGGCTAATCTCTCCTCTTCTCACAATAAGAGGAAAAGCTCTGCTCCTCCTCTCAAGCACCCTGTTGCTCCTGCGCAATCCACTGGAGGTAGTCTTTTGGCTATTCCTCCTCCTCCCCAAAACAAAGAAAAAGGCCCGTTGGTGTTTTCTCAAACCTCCTCGTCCCATGACTTGGAAGAAAATAGAGGAAAACGCTCTTTAGCTAACCCTTCTTTCCAAAATAAAGGAAAAGTCCCTTTGGTCTTTTCTCAGTCTTCCTCGATTTTTACCGTAGAAGATCAAACTGAAAGTGCTCCGGCACCAGTCAGTACAAGAACCCTTTCTCATAAGGATTCTTCTTCTCTCCTTGCCAAAGGGACGTGTACTGATCAGAGAGGTATTCTGCCTACTCCGGTAGCAGAGTTCTAAGATCTCCCAACTCTTCAGATCTTCCGTTCAAGACAGAGAAAATTGTTGGTGTCTCAAACAGAAGTCCCTGGGGGTGAGTTTGCTGATTTAAGAACTTATCTCAACCGACCAACTTCGGTAAAACGCAAACAGTCAATGTCGAAGACCAACCAACATCAGAAGCAAACTTCCAGGATCAAGAATCTGGACACCTATGCCAATGAAATGAGTACTTCCCTGTACACTCAAGGGACAAAACATTTGAAGAATCAAAACCATGTTTCGAATGTTATCAAAGAACACATCCCTCGAACTTCTGCTCGTCCTGTTGCTGTTCCCGATCTCCGAGAATACCTCAAGCAAAAACAGGACAACATCTCAACATCTCCGGTGCAACCACTTGGACACCATTGCAATCATAAAGTGGTCATCAAGTATTGTTGTCAGACAACAAGACGATCTGTCTTCGATCGTCTGAACTTTACAACCTCCAAACCTATGTCTGAAGATGAAGACGAGGTTTTGTACGCCTCCGTTAACATGACTTCCAGAAACACTGGGGGTAGGAAGTGCTCCAAGCACGGCAAGCCTCGTAAGCCAAGCCAGCGGTATTTGGATCTACTCCAAGAATCTTCTGAAGGAGTATTCCAACATACCAGATCCCGAAGCCGAAACACAATCGGTCAAAGGAATCTTCAAGATCCTTCTGGTCATTCCCTTCCTTCTCACTCAGGAGATGATTCTTTCTCCGACTACGATGCATACAGCGAAAGCTCAAAACAGACAGTGTCCTCCACTGTACCCAGAGAAGTGACAGCTTATGTTGTCAATGAAGATCCTGATGCTTCCAGTTCAACAAGTCAAGAACAGCGAATTGCTGCATTAGAAGACAAACTGAAGACCATGGCTGAAATGGTCGTAAGTATGCATTCCATCATTGTGGCCCGGCATACAGTGCCACCGACCGTACCTCCTACAAATCCTAAAATCGTAGCATCGTCGGTGCCCATCAATGCAGGACTGGGGGTAGCATCTGCTCAAGTACCTCCTGTACAGATCCTACCTATACCCAGTCAATCAGGTGCTGGGGGTAGTGCTTATCACGCTGTTCCTCCCCCTAACACTGTGATTCAACCTACTCCTTCTACATCAGTAGAAGATACCAATGAAGCTGTCAAGCTCCTGCATACTCAGTTCGAAGCATTCAAGGAGAAAGACAACTTGCAGAGGTTGGGGATCAAGCAACCCTATCCAGTTGAATGGAAGAAAGTCCCATTCCCTCCAAAGTACAAAATCCCGACAATCTCGCTGTTTGATGGCAGCACTTCTCCCAGTCAGTTCATTAACCACTTTGAGGTTATGACTGTCCAACTTCAACCAAATGACGCTCTTCTTACCAGAGCATTCGTCGGCTGTTTAGCTGGCGTAGCATACGATTGGTACAGAAGCTTGCCCGATGGTTGTATCACCTCCTTCTCTGGCCTAAAACAAATCTTCTTGAAACGATTCTATGAGGGAATCAATGACATGACCATGTCAGCCCTCAATAAAATCAAATAAAGACACAATAAAACTGTTGAGAGTTTCATTGAAAGGTTCCACCGGAAAGCTTTGAAAATGCCTCCTGGAACTCCGGCTGCTGTCACCATAGACACCTGCAAGGCAAATCTATTGCCTATTATCAGCATGTGGACAGGGTCTACCCAGTTCCAAGATTGGCCATCTTTTATTGTCAACGCTAAAGCAGCTGAAGTTAGCGCTGACAAATTCAAGCAGCTAGGGGTACAAATGTCTAACCCCGACCGGGATGAACACCAGACATTAGGTGGTGGTAATTGCCAGAACAATCGCAAAGGAAAAAAACTTTTAATATCAACTTGACGAATAAGAACAAAGAATCTCTGGCGGTCAATATAGCTCCCCCTACGTCCACTTCCACTCCTTCAGTACCTCCAGCAAGAGAACCTCGTCCGAAAGTAGAGTACTCTTCTGACGAGAATGACACAGTGAGCATTTTTGATTGCTTGATCAAAAGCAATAAGCTCCAGCTCCCAGATCCCAAGAAGCCCGATGAAGTCGGTAAAACTGATCATCCCAAGTACTGTGTCTATCACAGGTTCATCGGACATCCCATTCGAGCATGTTATATGCTCAAAGGCAAAATTCAGGAGCTGGTCAATGCTGGTGTTGTCACTCTGCAGCAAGACGAGAAGACTGTCACCGCAAACATAGTATCAGTTCAATTTGGTGACTTTCCGCCCCAGATGGTACAGCACGGTGTCATTCCTATCCCCAAAGCTACTCTCGAGATCGAAAATCTTCCTCATCCACGAAGTGAAGGTCTCGTCCCCTTGTCTCTTGATAATGGCGAGATTATGTGGATTCATCCGGATCTTGCTTCAGAGTTCGAATCTCCCTCTTCCTCCAAGAAGAAAGACTGTTCCAAAGGCAAGACAAAGATTTGCAATATGGTGTCTTTTGACCCCATAGTTGACGAAGAAATCCTGCTGGGCACCAGATCGGGGAAAGCCTATCTAAAGGATTACCTCGAAGTTCAAGAGAATCCTGCTTCTTCTTCTGAGCCTGCTCTAGTGCAGCCTACTTCCACTGAGGATATTCCTACTGCATCCTCACCGGTTGTAGTGTCCACTCCTCCTAAGCCGACGGTCGCTGACAAAGGTAAACAGCAAGTCCGCTTCGATAAACCGTTGAAGAAGGCATCTCCCTCTGGACTTGAAAAGCCTTACAACTTTGATATCTTGGCTCAATTGGCCAATACACTGGCCCGGCTGTCCATCTTCGAGCTCTTGCGCCTCTCCAAAGAGACTCGGGAAACTCTGAGTGAGGCTCTCATGCAAGCTGAAACCTGTTTAGCCCTTCTGAAGAAGCCGAAAGCAGAGCCAGTCTCTTGTCTCCGTTGTCATAGTGTGTTAGAGTTAATTCCAAATATAACTTTTACACAGGATGACATATTGATGGAAGATAACAGGCACGACCGTCCTCTCTACTATACAGGATACGTCGACTCGATGAAAGTCGATCGTATTCTGATAGATCCAGGGTCCGATCTCAGTATCATGCCGAAAACAATGTTGGATGCGCTGAAGATCCCAGTGCATAGTCTTTCTAGTACAATCACCACCATTCTCGGGTTTAACCAGGGAAGGTGTGAACCTCTGGGCAAGATTCGCTTAAAACTCCAAATAGGCAATCTTCGCACAAAGGTGACCTTCTACATCATTGATAATCATGGTTGTTCCTACAATGCTTTGCTGGGTAGACCATTTTTGTATGAGCATAACATTGTCCCTTCGATTCTCCATCAATGTTTCAAATATATCGATGATAATGGAGAGGTACAAAAGGAGGTTGCTAATCTCTATCCTTTCAAAGGCGTCGAAGCATACTGCAATGATGCTCGTATGTACAAGGACAAATTCATGAAGGTTGTCCTATCTCTGGATACTGAAGAAGAGCAAGAAATAGTGCCCAATAATACCCTTATCATTCCTGTCAAAGGGCGTGTTTCTCGTCCTCAATCCTCCAAACCACTGGCTATTCACTTGCCAGTCCAGAAGCAATCAAATGATGATCATGATCAAAGGGAGCTCACCTCTTCTGAGCCACTTGTTATTGACTTACGTCGTAACAAAAAAAAGAAGGCAGCTCACCTCTTCTGAGCCACTTGTTATTGATTTATCTCATAACAAGGAAAAAAGGGAGCTCACTTCCTCTGAGCCGCTTGTTATCGACCTCCGTCGTAACAAAGCCAATCCTCCTCCACGTTCTTCTTCTCCCCCTCTTGTAATCAATCTGACCAAGCCTGCCAAGGCTAAAGGTCCTGCTGTAAATACGAATGTAGAAATCAATGAAAAAGCATCTACTTTCCAGTATACTGATGTCATTTATCATGCTAAATGCTATTTGGATATGTTAGATAGCTATCAGTCATTTACAATGGGAGTTGTACAATCTCTTCAAACAGAAGTTTTACTCGAACTTCCAAAAGATTCATATCGTATTGTTTCTGCTCGTAAGAAAGGCGAGAGTCCAATACTTTTTAGTAAAGGACCGGAACAACAATTCAGCTATACGGATGATAGCAAAATTAACGATATGGGGCATCTTCAACTCCGTCGTTACAGTCAACAATCAAAAGATATCATCCGAAAGATGGGTTATGACTTCAAGAATGGCCTCAACTACGGTAAAGGAAGAAAAACTCCTATCCGTACGACTGTGCCGAAAGGAAAGCTAGAGATGTACTACAGCAGGACCAAAAGAGGTCTTGGATATGCTTCATCTCCGGTATTATCCCCAGCAGTTTTTGAATCCGATAGTGAAGAATGTTCTAACTCTTCTGATTCCAGATCATGGGATTCTGACACCAGCATCGGTCAAGTTCATCGATTGACTGTATCTTCAAACATGGTCTCCGTCGAACTTCCAGAAGGTTATGACGAGGATATTGAAGAAAGTCCCGAAACAGATCCTTGGGCTCAACGAATGGATATCCAATGGGAACTCCGATTCGAACAAAGGGAACCTCCTACTGAAGATCAATTAGTTCAAGTTGATATAGGAGAGAGCGGGTCACCTCGTCCAATATTCATCAGCAAGAACCTTCCAGAGGCAGACAAGCAAGAATTAATTCTTCTGATTAAAGAATACATTGATGTCTTTGCCTGAAGCTATGAAGATATGCCAGGTCTAGATCCCAAAGTTGCTACTCATAAACTGAATATCCTGCCGAATGCAAAACCAGTCAAACAGCAACAACGGCATTTCAAGCCAGAAATGATGGACGCAATTGACGATGAAGTCAAGAAGCTCATCGCTTGTGGCTTTATCCGAGAAGAACAGCATCCTGATTGGGTAGCCAATATCGTCCCAGTTCTAAAGAAAACCGAAAAAGTTCGAGTCTGCATCGACTTTCGGGATCTTAATGAAGCATGTCCAAAAGATGAATTTCCTCTCCCTATCACAGATGTCATGATCGACAAACCTGTGGGTTCGAAAGAATATCTTTTATGGACGGATTCTCTGGATACAATCAGATTCGGATGAATCCTGAAGATGAAAAACACACTTCTTTTCGTACTCCTCGCGGAGTCTACTGCTATACCGTAATGCCATTTGGTCTCAAGAACGCTGGTGCAACGTACCAATGAGCCATGAGTTCCATCTTTCGAGATCATCTGTGCAAGACTGTCGAATGCTACGTTGACGACATCACTGTCAAAAGTCGTCTGAAGGAAGATCACATCCAAGACTTGAGAACTATCTTCAATCTCATGCGCCAACATCAACTCAAAATGAATCCCACCAAGTCATTCTTGGGTGTCTCTAGTGGCAAATTTCTCGGCTTCGTCATTACCTCTAAGGGTATACACGTGGATCCCGAGAAGATCAAAGCCATTCAAGAGATGCGGCCTCCACGCAACCTAAAAGAGCTACGAGGATTCCAAGGTCGACTTGCGTACATCAGGAGGTTCATTTCGAATCTGTATGGGCGCTGCAGACCATTCACTCAACTAATAAAGAAGGGTGTATCTTTCGTTTGGACCGAAGAATGTCAACGAGCATTTGACGACATAAAGCGGTATCTCATGAATCCACCAGTCTTGGTGCCACCAATCTCTGGCATACCATTTTTAATGTATGTCCGTGCTATGGACCATTCATTGGGTGCTTTACTTGCCCAAAAGAATAAAGAAGGCCACGAACAAGCCATTTACTATCTCAGTCGTACTATGATTGGTGCTGAACACCGTTATAGTCCGGTCGAAAAGGAATGCCTAGCTCTTATGTTTGCTATTCAGAAGACTCGGCATTACATCATTGGCCAAACTATTCATGTCATATCCCGAGTTAATCCTCTTCGGGTATTGATGAAGAAGCCTAGCACACTCAATTCTCGGCTAGCTACATGGGCTATTCTGCTAGCCCAATATGACATGGTATATGTTCCTCAAAAGTCTGTCAAAGGTCAAGCACTGGCAGATTTCTTCGCAGCTCATCCTGTTCCAGAGACGTCCAAACTCTATGACGAAATTCAAGACGAGACTTTGGAATCTAATACAATCTTCGAAGAATTTTCTACTTGGCGTCTATTCTTTGACGGTGCATCCAGGATTGGACCCAATGGTGCCATTGTCGTAGGAGTTGGAGTTGTCCTTGTTTCTCCAGATAGGTCAGCTATCCAAAGAGCATATTCCTTAGATGAGCCTTGCTCCAACAACGTGGCAGAGTACAATGCTCTACTCATTGGCCTTCAGCTAGCCAAACAACTTGATGTCGAGTATCTTGAAGTCTATGGTGACTCCAAGCTGGTTGTTAACCAGGTTAGAGGGACTTATGAAGTTCGTCATCAAGATCTAGTGCCTTACTTTGAAGCTGCAATCAACATGGCTACATCATTCAAAGCCTTCTTTATCGAATATGTACGCCGAGCTTACAATACTGAGGCAGATGCTTTGGCCAATCTTGCAGCAGTCCTAGCCATCCCTATCAAAAGACAACAGGTGGTGGTCATCTCCAATCGGGAATTGTTCTGTGTCGAAAACAATCGTAATATTGAGTTCAGTAATCTTACTGAAGTCAATGTTATCAATGAAGATTGGAGAGCTCCTTTCATCGACTTCGTGCTCCATAACATACTCCCTGAAGATCCCAAGGAGGCTACGAGTATTCGTCGGCGGTCTCTGCGGTTCTACTACAATCAGACCACCAAAACTCTCTACCGGCGAACTTATGACGGCCTACTTTTGTGCTGTCTTGCTGGAGATGAGGTAAAGCAAGTATTGCGTGAAGCTCACGACGGTGTCTACGGAGCACATCAACTCGGTCCTAAACTACAGGATCGCATCCGATGTATGGGTTATTACTGGCCCTCTATGGTATCTGATGCCATCGAATATGCGAGGAAATGTCGAGCTTGTCAAATCCACGCAGATTTCATTCATCAACCATCAGAGTTTTTCTATCCGACTGCTGCTTCCTGGCCTTTCGAAGCTTGGGGCATGGACATCATCGGTCCCATCAATCCTCCTTCTTCTAGAGGGCATCGGTTCATACTCGCAATAACCGACTACTTCTCCAAATGGGACAAAGCTATACCATTGGCTGAAGTCAAGACTAGTAGCGTCATCAACTTTGTCAAACACCATATCATCTATCGATTTGGTGTACCTTGAAGAATCATTCACGATAATGGACCCTAATTTATCAGCCAAAAGTTCACAAGGTTCTGTGACGATCATCGGATTGATAATGTCGCTTCTACAGCCTACAATCCTGCTGCTAATGGCTTAGCTGAAGCCTTCAACAAGACTATCATCAAGCTCCTCAAGAAGTTTTTATCCACTAACAAACAAAACTGGAGTAAAAAGCTTGGGGAATGTCTTTGGGCTTATCGCACTACGGTCCGCAATCCTACAGGTTGTACATCTTTCTCTTTGGTATACGGCTGTGAAGCAGTTCTACCTCTAGAACTCCAAATTCTATCTTTGAGGATTGCTATCGCCAACGAACTCACGATAGAGAACAACGATCTTCTTCGACTGCAAGAGTTAGAAGCGCTCGATGAGAAGCGGCTATTGGCTCAACAGCATATTGAGTTATACCAAGCCTGTATCTCAAAGACTTTCAACTGCAAAGTTAAAGACAGAGCCTTTCAGAAAGGAGAGCTCGTTCTAACAGTCAGACGTCCTATGACAATGACTCACTCGAGCAAAGGCAAGTTTGATGCGGAGTGGGAAGGTCCATACATCGTGAGCAAAGTCTTTTCAAATGGAGCCTATCAACTCACAGAGCTAGACGGTCGAGTTGCAATGATGCCCATCAATGGAAAATCCTCAAGAAATATTATGTGTAAATGTAACAGACAGTGATTATAATTATCAGATAAGTTCATAAATAAAATTCAGTTTTATTTCATCTTGAATGATAGTACATAATATCAAGGAAGGTCACTATCATCCTTCTCATAATTGGGACGCGGACCACTGCCATCCTTATCAAAGACATGATCAGCAAAAGAGTCGAGAACATTCTTGCTGGAACCTACCAGGAACTTGTAAGCAGCCATTCTCATAGCTTATTCTTCTTCAGTCTTCCCTGGTTCAAGAAGGAAGTCCAAGATGTCCTTTGGCGGTTTGGGGGCAGATAAACCTTCACCCGCTGTCATCTGCTGAGCCGGCTTGTCTGGACGTTTTTCAGTCCCCGCTTCCACCTTCGAGACGATCTCAGCCTTCCTGGATGCATCTCCAGACGACATCTTTATGTTGAAAAGTGAACGTGACCATTTCATCTGATTTTCTGTTCTATTTATAGACAGAGCATCATAAGACTATGAAGCGATACATTCATCCAACGGTTCACCCGTCCATCATTTGACGGTTTGTCCATTCATTACATTCATTTCCTTTGACGGTTCATCCATTCACACATTTATTTGACGGTTTACCCGTTCATTCCATCCACAATTATTCGACGGTTTACCCGTTCATTCATTATATTCATCTGACGGTTCGCCCGTTCACACATCCACTTGACGGTTCGCCCGTTCATCATTCGACGGTTCGTCCGTTCACACATCCACTTGACGGTTCACCCGTTCATCATTCGACGGTTCGTCCGTTCACACATCCACTTGACGGTTCGCCCGTTCATCATTCGACGGTTCGTCCGTTCACACATCCACTTGACGGTTCACCCATTCATCATTTGACGGCCTGTCCGTTCATTACATTCATCCCGAAGATTCATTTCGTTCTCACATTTTAACGAATCATCCAGTTTGTTCTTATCAGCAACTTGTCATCCTTGATTAAGTTGTCTATTAAAATAATGATATTCAATAAAATTTGCTACGTCCATATTACCTCTGAGCAGATATAATTGAATATGATTATTTTCCAGAATCAAAAAAAAAATATCATGTCTTGCACCTCTGAATATATTTTCTATCTCTATTATTTATATCTGAATAAGATATACAATAAATAATAGAACCACAAAAGTTGTCTTTTATTGATCAAAATTCAAGACATTACAAAGATTTATATTGCAAAACAAGAAGATACAAGATATTTTTATGCTAAGCCGGAGATGTCATCAGATTGGCAATCTGTTGCTTCAGAATTTGTAGACGCTCTTCACGAGATTCCATCACTCTCTTCCTAGCTTCTTCTATCCCAGATTTTTCATTGAAGGTTGGCAGAGTTACCATTCGGCGAGTGATTTCAGCATTATGAGCCGCAGCATATTCATCCCTTTCTTGAGTTAGAACATCAAGCTGTTGAATTGCAGTTTGATGTTGGATGACCTCATCTTCCAGTTCTTCCTGAAGACGGGCAATCTCTGCTTTCAATTCAGCAATTTTCTTTTCTTTTCTTTCAGCAACAGAGGTCACTGTTTCCACCTTGGAGTTGTATTCAGCAGATTTGATGGTGAAAGTATCCAAGAGAATTTGGAAGTTGACTCTCTCAACTGCAGCTTCTTTAGACATTCGTTCAAATTTAGATTGCACTAAAAGTTCTACCTCTCCTTTACTCAGCTCTTTGTAACTCTTGACTGAGGTTTCCAGCTCATCTAATATGTGATCAAGAAAAGTAGCCTGAGTATCGTCTCCTTGATTACGGATGGCATTTACCAAGTAAGAGGTTGGACCTCTAACCGTGGAGAAATCATCTTCTTTCTTCTCCATCACTCTATCTATTAAAGGCCCCAATGAATCAAAGAAGAACTTGGTAAATGATTTAATGACAAACTGATTGGTAGCCAAAGCACCAGGAGTAGCAGCTACTCCTGTTGACGATGAAGCGACGGGATGTTCAGTCTCTTGCACTTGGACGGCGGGCTCTTTAAATAAAGGAGCCAGAGTAGAGCTGGTTGCTCCTCCCGGTTGTTCCTCTGCAAAATTAAAATTTTATCATTTTGCCTGTCATTTGCTATTGTCAAAGAAGATTAAAGATGAAAGCAATCTTACCATGTCTTGGTCCAATATCAGGCCTGTCATCTGTTGGAACAGATTCCAGCCTAGCAGAAGTAGCCTCAGACATTACTGCCTGACTACTGCCTGCTTCGGAGCCACATGACAAATGACGACTGCTACTAGCTATCGTCGTTGCAAGCACTATATCAGTACACACTGGAGGAGTTTGAGAAGATCTGAGTTCTGTATGGATAAGAATAAAATTTTATCTATCAATCTATCAATTAAAAGAAGATTGCTAATTTCATTTTATACCTTTGGGATCAATAGTAGGAGTTTCCTCCAAAGCCACTTCTTCATCTGCAATCTTCTCTGGAGATACCTGCACCTCAGCATCCTTTTCAGGATTCAGGGTGTCATCAACAGCTCTGAGAGATGTCTGGACCTCAATGTCTTCTTCAGGATTTTGTGTCTCATCAACAGCCTCTGATGATGTGCTCTCCTCACTATCCTCAGGAGCTTCTTCGCTGGCAGTAGCAGCGGCATGATCAGCATCTTCTTGATAACCGAAGTCACAATCATTCAATGCCTCGATCATTAGACGATCCTCCTCTTCGCGGACTGCTCCTGGTGTGACAGGAAGCTGAGTCGTTTCTATCGCTGGCGGAGGAGATCGTGAAGCTTCATCTTCTCTAGGCTCTGTAGCCTCATCTCTTTGTTCAGCATTTTCCATAGGCTCTGCAGCCTCATCTCTCGGTACAGCCTCTTCTCTTTGTTCAGTCTCCTCTCTCCTCTCTGGACTAGGTTCAGAGGCAGGAGTAGGAGATGACATAGTAATCCCAGCAGCAGTATTCACCACCACTGAAGACGGGATCACCTTCTTTCTCTTTCTAATAGCCTGCTTATTTCTATGAAGAGGCCTTTCTGGGCTCTCCACATCCACTATATCAACCGTCTTTTGAATAGAAGTCGACATGGTTGCCTCTTCTCGTTGGATTGACTCGGCCATCTGCCGAGATTGGGATCTAGTAGTAACTTTCTCTGGGTGATCCAGAATTAGTTTCTTCTTTGCAGCTGGGGAAGAAGGTTCTTCAATCCTTCTTTTTCTCTCTCTGGCCGAAGATTTAACCACTTTCAGAGAAATTCTCAGTGGTTGATTGACTTCCTCAGGGAAGTTTACTTCCCTGGAAGCTTCCAATGGATCATCTACCGGTTCGTGCTGTTCATCATTTGCTGGAGTTAGTGTAGCGGTGGCTCCTTTCTTCAGACGTGTTGCTGTTGCGAAGCTATCAATCAGACTAAAATTCTCAGCAAATGTATTGGCAGCTGTGTAGAATAATGAATATGTGTACAGCATTCTTGGGCCATTATCATTCTTGTTAGGCATCGAGAACACTGTCCTAGTGTCTCGAGAAATGTAGTAGGCCCATGCTCTCGTACCATCAATTAGGTACCCCTTTTCTTGTAGGCAAGTTATTGTATTGCCCACATGGAATTGGTCATAACCAAATTGACGAGCGAAGCGATTCGGCAGATATGGTTCAAGGTAGCACTCCTCCTCAAATCTGTATACCAAATGTGATGGTCTAATCGCCTTCAGCCAGTCAAAAACTGCTCGGCCCAGTGGCTGCCTCCCCAGATCAACCATATTTGTCGCCATGAACTCGTAACCAGCTGGAGGAGCGAAGCTATAAAAGTTTCATCCCTTGCCAAGGTTGAGGGCACGTCTACAGTCATTCAGACTAACGTACACCCACTTGCTTCGAGAGAATCTACACAGAAAGCTGCCGCTAACTGCCCCCATGTCGGGGTTCATCAGAGATAGATGATGCAGAAGCAACCATCTGAACAGATAGGTGTAGGGCAACTCCAGTCTTGGGAAGTTTCCTTTCTCACCCTTCCACTTGATCATTGAGTCGACATACAGACGAAGACCTGCATTTATTCTACAGGTCATCGCTGATAACAAATCCATCCGGTAGCCGAAGATTAACCGGACGGCA
Organism: Iris pallida; assembly: GCA_029216955.1. Classification (NCBI taxonomy): domain Eukaryota; kingdom Viridiplantae; phylum Streptophyta; class Magnoliopsida; order Asparagales; family Iridaceae; genus Iris; species Iris pallida. The sequence goes on along the minus strand of JANAVB010033220.1, from coordinate 17,793,906 downwards.
GCGAAGAGTACGCCGCGGTGGAAGCGGTCCACGGTGCTTGCCCCAGGTATAACAAATCGGCGGAGCCAGTATGTCAAAAATCCTGCCAGCTGAGCCTCTTTAGACATGGACCTGTAGCCCATTCTTATAAAGCTTTCAACAAAATCTTCGGGCTTGAGCGGAGGATATTGGTGTTCATCAGTAACTCTGATATCCATTCTCTTATTCTCTTCCATCAGCTTTATCACTTCACTGCTGCTGAGAGGTTGAAAGAAAGTTGGGTTGCAGGAGTCATGATCCTTGGTCTTTTTCTCAACGATATGATTAAAAAAAAGATAAGGTAACCATTTGGAGGAATAACATGTGCTGGAGGAGCCGCTCTAGTAATACAGGGAGCATATATTATAATGGTACAATAGTTCGTCTAAAACTGCTACCATTTCTGGATTTTCCCGACGCAGTCTATCTAACTCGTCGTTTGTGGGAACATACTCCTCATAAGGACAGTCTCCCGTTGGTAGGCATGAGATATACTTCATCTCATGGAGCGCCAATCCCATCTCCCCGTAGGGCGTCATGAACGTCCCTGTCCTATAGTTATACCTCTCTGCCAGGGCTAGAAACAGATGAGGGTTTGGATGGAAGCCATAAACGGTAGCATATAGCGCATCATAAAGCTCGATCTCTCTAAGTTTATCTTCAAACTGAGCCAATACCCAGTTGGCTAGACAGTTCCACCTCATATTTTCCGGGTTTACCAAATCGGTCAGCCGGATGTCTTGATCAGGATATCTGTCCTCCGCCTTTGCATACTCATTAGCAAAAATCGGTGTCCTTACCGGCAGCAACAAATACGAGTTCTCAGGAGGGATACAACCTGGCTTCAACCCTTTTAGTGGAGTGTTGTGTCGCTCAGAAGAGCTATAGAACATGTCCCTATTGTTCGGGCCTTTCTTGACACAGATTTTTCCTGTCCATGCATGTTGAAGGGGAGTAATGTCCCAATCCATCCTCCTAGGATGGCTTGTATGAGCATATCGTGCTAGAGGGAGGCAACTAGCTATGTCTGGTAACTGGATCAGTTTCTCCTTCCTTTGGAAAGTTCTCGACTCAACTCGGGGTCTAGGTTGAGAACTTTTGTCAATGGCTTCATCGAAGAGGAACATAGGCTTCTTGTGGGTGACAGCGTCAGCAGACTGCAACGGCTGCCCATTCATCAGACTTAACAAGGTCTCATTGTCCTGTGCTATCAAGATAGCTTGGCGAGAGGATGAAAGGGCATATTGTGGGAAGAGTACATGGGATAAGTCTTCTTTGAAATCTGGCTCAGCTAAAGTTCCTGTGAAGATTTCATAATTCGGGTCCTCTCTGGTATCAACTGCGTCAAACAGAAAAAACAAAATTTAGTACAAGTCAAGTCAGAAATTCTGTCATCAGATTGCGCAAACATCAGAGTGCGCAAGCATCAGATTGCGCTGATAAAGCTTGCGCAAGCATCAGATTGCGCTGACAATCTTGCGCAAATCAGCCGATTGTGCTGACTTTTGCCAGTGCAATTCAACCGATTGTGCGAGAAGATATTCTTCATAAAAATAAAAAACAATGGGTTCATGTAACCAAAACCCTAAACAGAGTGGCACAGTATGATCACATCTCTAAAAAGAGATGGATTTTAAGATACAGTAAAGTCGACAAACCCTAAAAAGGGTTTTCGATCGGGTTGTCTACCTCGCAAAGCAGGGTGCGCAGCTTCGTGTCGGAAAGGGGGCGACGCAACCCGAGCCGAAGACTCGGTAGGGGCCTTGCCCTTGTCGACGGCGGAGGAGCGCTTGGGAGCCATAAAGTCGACGGGGAAGAAAGAGTGAAGTCGGAGTAGGCTCGGGGATTTCTCTCTCTCAAGCACAATGAAAACAAGTAAAAAATAATATGAAGAACGAAGGGAGCTATTTATAGTTTTTTAAAGAGCAACGACGGCCTCAGATTGCGCCGAATAAATAGGGATAATCCCTCCGATTGCGCAGACAGCATCATCATGTGCGCAACTTGATTGAAAATTCAAAATTCAAAGTATTTCAAAATTTTGAATAAATTCAACTTTCGAAAACTTTGAAGGGGTTCTTGTAGGTCCTAAAAAATCAAGTTGCACCCATCAACAAAGTCATAAAAATCAAGAAATACATCTTTCAAATGAATTGCGCAGAAGTCAGATTGCGCATCATCCAGATTGCGCAGACTGGACTGCACACACTCTCAAGTGCGCAAGCTGACGTGGCTATGTCATCATTACCTGACACAATGAAATCTTCTGACAACTGACAGCACAAAGAACGAGGAGACTGTTCGTTTATTGTGCCGCACAGTGCTCGAGGACAGGTGTACATGCAGCGCAATCTGCCAGGCTTTCTGCTGCGCAGTCTATTCCAGCGCAATCTGAAGTCAGCGTAATTCATGTGGCGTACTTCATCATGACAACTGACAAATGTACACGTGGCATTCATGCCATCAATTGCTTATTACGTGGTAACCGTTTGTACACGATCATGCGCATTTCAATCAAATGATGCCATGTGTCCAAGACAGTTGGCCCACGATCAGACAACTGCCTGCGCAGTCTAATGCTGCGCAATCCGGTACATGCGCAATCCAACTTGCGCCATTCAGAATAACTAAAAGTTAGTTATTTCCAGAACTCTATAAATAGAGTTTCAAGTCTTCATTCCAGGGGATCAGACATAAAAAGTTCAGAAATATCAGAGAGTTCTTGCCCAAGTGCTGCTGCATTCTTCCGAGGCTATCGCCTTCAAATTCAGAGGCTATCGTCTTCAAAGTTCACATCGTCCAAGGGATAAAGCAATCGTCATCTAGATTGGATTCCTATAGTTGTACTTTTCTAGAATTCTTGTAATCTTCTTTACAAAGTTTGTTGAAATAAAGATCAACTTTTGTTTTTGCAAACAAATATGTCTATAGTTTCGACTTATGTGTCATTTAAAAATAAATAGCACATAGAAACTCAATTGAGTGACACACCATTGGCATGTGCATCGTAAACTTAAAATGGATCAAAACCATATATTGGGTCAAGTGATTTGTATCGGAGTTGGGCCTTAATTGCTATTTGGAAAGCTAGTCAAATTTTACGGTAGAGACTTAAATGACTATTTTACCCGTAAAGTTGTCCATGAAAAATATAGCACGAGAAAACATGCTTGGGTGTGACATGATATATCAAATTGAAGGTGGACTCGTCTACTTCAAAACTCGTGAAAGATGTTTCGAAAATTGGCATTTCTTGTGCTCAAAAAATCAAAGCTACGTAAAACTACATCTATAGTCTTAATTAAGAATTAAATATAATATAATTAATTAAAATAATGTAAAAAATAATTTCCAAAATTAGGGTCCTCACAATCTATCCACCTTAAAGAATTTTGTCCTCAAAATTAAAATAAGGCTCACTAACGAAGAACCACGCTAGAGTAACTAGGAATAGTTCAAGGGATACGCTAGGTCACTACGGTGTCTCCTAATAACTCAAGTAACAATCAATCCTTAATTTTTTAGTCTTGTAACATCTCTATCTTAAAACTATACATGGTTATTTCTAGTCGTCCTTTTATTGGTACTGACGGTCTTACAATGATCTTGTTGAAGGCTTATCCTCCTACCATATATATTATCACAATTATGTAAGTCTCATTTCACCTAAGCTAAGTGATACCTACCAATCCGTCTAATCCTAACTTTACAACTGACATGGCATAATAGTAAATGGGTTGGGTTAGGCTATGTCTATATTTTTCTTGTAGAGGGTCAATAATTACACTAAAAACTACCACTCTATTCTTGATCGAGTGACTACCGTAAGGATGTAACCTTGTATGACCATATATTTATTTCTATACTGAGGACGTTTACCCACCTTTGGTCACACTACTCCATCAAACACATGCTACCTTAAAATTTTATAACCCTTTAATACTAGTTGCAAAAATTACTACCACTAAATACCTGTGGCATATGACATCTCTAATCCCCTCCTATCTATCAAGCCATCAAATTCAATAAACAAACAAATTTATAATATAAATTAATAATTTTTGATAAATTTATAAAACATGATCATTCGTCACTCCGAAATAGGAAGGGATGAGAAGCAATGGCACAAAAAAATAAAGGAAGAATAGTCGAGAGCAAATACGAAGTTCAAGGACGATAGAGAAATTTCTAAAAGAATTGTCAAGGCAGTTGTGGATTGAAATTCCTAAGGGTTTATTCATGTTCGCAGGCCCGCTAGGTACATTAACGTAACCAAAACGGCTAACTCGACCTGCAAGGGCCACCAAAAATATATGTAACGCCCCAGTCCCAAATACGTAGGACTAGGATACATATACATGCCAGCAACATATCAAGTGGACTCCAGTCCAGCTCGAATACGTATAAGCTGTCTAAGATAGGGTCCAGAATGGCAAGTCAACTATATCTCAATCCATAGATAATAATCTCAAGTAGGAATCATTGCATTAATGCTGATCAAACAATAATACACTGATGCCACTTGAATATAAATACAAGAATATATAATTTATAGTAAGGTTGGCCAGACCTTAATACAATCACCTGAACAAGCTCATAACAGAAAGTAAGCATGTAAAACTAGGTTATATAGCTGAAGATGTCATTATGAAATGTAAAAGAGAAAAGAATGATAGAATATCACTATCGATACCTGAATATGGAAGATATCATCGTCCACAAATCTATCCTTCTATTTTAGCAGTCTCAACAAATACTGGAAGAAAACCAGCAATAACCTGGAGAGATCACCAGGTCCCTAGGAGACTAGCAAGACACATAATATACAAGCCTACTTTGACAGTTTAAACATGCAATGAAAATAGAAACAAATACTAGAAATAGGATAAAGATCACATGGAAGAACTCTATAGAACATGACTTGTCATATGAAAAGTAATACTGAGAATGACTACAAATAAATCGAATGACCATAGCCCTGCCGTGGTACTCCCGGTCCTATAGCTAGTAGCCCTGTCGTGGTACTCCCTAACTATAGTGGATCTCTATCATAGCCCTGTCGTGGGTCTTCCGAGTCGAGAGTGGTCAAGTAGTCGATCCTAATATTGGTAGAGGGTCAAGTCAAGGTAACATAAATACGAGATCAAGTCAAGTCAAGTCAAGACGCTCAAGTAAGTAGCGCTATCAAAGTCCTGTGTGAAGATATAATTAAGGGTGACAATAAGTGAAACAAACCAAAGACAGAAAAAAATAATCATGGCAAGATATCAAATATGAAAAAGTAAAGGAGACATGAACAAGAAAGAATAATAAGAGCATGCATGTAAATAAATTTACAAAGTTTGGCAAGGTGTACTTGCCTGGAGTTTTGTCCAATCTGTGTTGAGACTACAGTACCAAAGTCTAACCGAACTATCCATGAACTAATGAATCATACTCCTTGCAATATCTATCAACCCCCAATCACAAACAAATATATATTATTTACTAAATACAAGTATGACTAACCACGCCTACCTGGAAAGCTTGGGTCATTCTAAGTCGTGTAATACCTATGTCACCTAGGCCATTTATTAATCATACCATCTAGAATATGGTTACACTTGTCTCAATGATCATTATTCGTTAATAATATGGATTACAAACTCTAGGTTCAAATATTAAGTTTGTATCTCGTAATTCGTACAACAAAACCTACGATAAATGAATCAAGACAAGATGATTAACCACAAGGTTAACAATCTTATCTTAGCGATCCATACGGTCACTTTATCAATTTTAGCGATATAAGATTACTGGAATTGACTGATCTCAGTTTCGACGTACGGACTCCTAAATACAAACGTAATATACATTAATAACTTCTACATATGGACTTACCATATATAGACCTTAATAATATTATTTAAACCAAAATTAGTCTTATTGACTACTCTACTTAATATAACATATATAGTATTAAATCTACATATAAAAATTATACATTATTAACATAAAAATATTATTTTTAATTCTGAAAATAGTTATAAATATTCCATAATAATAAAAATATTTTATATATAGAAAAATATGTGTATAATTCTTGTATTGATTCTACAACATTATTCCTAGACTTGGTATACGATTTGAGGCACGAAACAATAAGTAATTAAAAGTTTTACATTTTGAAAAAATTATATAAATTAGTTAAAATAAGGGTTTCAACACTAAACCTTACACAACAAGTATTTTAGTAGAGTTTTATGGAGTTTTGATACTTTTGGACACAAGAAAAGTAGAATTTTTCAGAGTTCGGTGACTCGACAAATGTCATGAATTTTTAAAAATAACAGATGGATGCGAAACCTAACTTTCAGATATGCGTCGGAAAGGTCTTGACGTCTAGATTTTGAATAAAAATATAAGAAGGTTAGGAACTGACCTTAAATAGCTTTAAGGTGAAAAATGGCTCACAACAGTATTGGTCGGTTCTGGATACCCTATCGTAGATTCGACGCCACGGACAAACCGCTTGGAACTAGGGGATCCGATGATCAGAGGTTGGAGTATACACATAGAGGTAACTTCTAGTTTTGGTTTGAGGAGAAACGGATGAGAAAAAGTAGATGAAACCTAGTCTATAAATCGAATAATCTGCTGTGATAAATTCAGCACAAGTTCGGTCGACTTCGAGTGCCTTCCACGCCTCGTATCGACCAACTTAGGGGCTGAGGCTCCTCGAGGAGGTGCCAAGATGTTAGAGGAAGGTATTGGGAAGGTTTTTGAGGTGGTATAAGGATTGGAGGTGGTCGGGAAGATGGATTTCTGGTGGTTGGAATAAAAAATGCAAAAATATAGTAGAAATTGGAGGGGGCTCGGTTTTAATAGAAAATATATATATAAAGTGTTCAAAAATCCTAGATGGGAGAGATTCACATGAGAGGAAAGAAGTAAGGATATAGTAGAATTTGATTTGGTGGGATTTGATTGCCTACTTTAAAAGATACACCAATTCTATCTCCCAGGATTTAAATCGGGTCTAAAATAGGAAAGCTGTTATAAGATTTGATTTAAATTAGATTTAATTAATGTGGCTGCATATTAATCCACACAAATCAATCTAAAATAGGTGTAAGAGATTAGGGCACCCTAGAATAGGCTCTACGAACCCTACTTGCACTAGTTTTGGGTCGATGATATTTTGTGATCGATTAGCCCAATATGTCTATAGTTTCGACTTGTGTGTCATTTAAAAATAAATAACACATAGAAACTCAATTGAGTGGCAAACCATTGGCATGTGCATTGTAAATTCAAAATGGATTAAAACCATATATTGGGTCAAGTGATTTGGATCGGAGTTGGGCCTTAATTGCTATTTGGAAAGCTAGTCAAATTTTTACGATAGAGACTAAAATAACTATTTTACCCCTAAAGTTGTACATGAAAAATATAGCACGAGAAAACATGCTTTTGTGGGACATGATATATCAAATTGAAGTGGACTCGTCTACTTCGAAACTCATGAAGGATGTTTTAAAATATTGGCATTTCTTGTGCTCCAAAAATCAATGCTACGTAAAACTACATCTATAGTCTTAATTAAGAATTAAATATAATCTAATAAATAAAAATAATATAAAAAATAATTTCTAAAATCAGGGTCCTCACACCACCCCAGTACTGCGGGACATCATGTTGACCGAAGCATACAACAATTCATCTTCGTCTACCATAATTAGTTTAGGAGTCCGAGTGTAATTCAATCGGTCAAAGACCGACCGTTTGGCAAATTGACAACATCACTTGATTACTATCTTGTGGTGCTGATTCCTGATGTGGAAGTTAGAGGTGTATAAGATGGTCCTGCAATCTTTCGCTTTTGTACAAGAAGATTGCGGAGATCAGTTATAGTAACATGATAAGGAGAAGATGGAGGCACATATTCCCTGATTATATTAGAAACATGGTTCTGCTCTTTTTATTCTGTGTCCCCTGAGTGTACATGGTAGTACTAAGCTCATTGGCATAGGTGAGAGGATTCTTGATCTTAAAAGCCTTTACTGTGTGTAATTTGGTAGGTGGTGCAGATTGTTCTTGGTGCATCATCTGACTTGATGAGGTTGGTTCTGTTCTACGCTTGTTGATGTAAGTGTGCATGTCAGTGTTATGCACTATTTGCCTATCTGTCTGAGACACCATAAGTCTTTTCTGCCTTGATCTTGATATGCACAAAGTAGGGAGATGCTGGCTTTGGCTTGATTGGCGCTGGCCAGCTTGATAAGGAGTGGACAAGATGCCCTGTTGTCCTGCGCACTCTATTATCGTGCATTTGGTGCGACGCAGACGGGCAGCAGGAAGTAAACTTTGAGCATAGTCTATTTTCTTGGCATCGATTTGATTGTCTCTGCCAAGAGAACTAGAGTTTCTACTCAGAAGTGTTCTTGCATTGATTGGCACAGATGGCACAATCAGATGCATTTTCTACCAAGTCCAGGACCGAAAAAGGATAGGGAGAAGCCATAAAGCGCTTTCCCTTATTCTGCACAGAGGCAGTGATGGGTAGATTCTCTACCAAGTTTGGAACTAAGGAGGAGTGAGGAGTGGCCAAAAGGCGCTGTCTTTTGATTGGCGCCAAGGCAGTAGTTGGCACGGTCTTCCCCAAGTTTAGAACTAGGAAAGAATAAGGAATAGCCACATGATGCTGTCCCTTGATTGGTGCCGAAATAGTGATTGGCACGCTCTCCACCAAGTTCAGAACTGGTAGAGTAGCCACATAGCATTTTCCTTTATTTTGTGTAGAGCTATGATTGGCGCACTGGAGGACTTTGGAGTCCATATGGCACGAGTCTTCCTGTCTTTGGAGACAGCAGCGGATGCATGCTTTGCACCCCAAGTGCCAATCATGGCTTCGTAGGCTGTTTGGTTGACTTTCATGACCAAAGTCTTCTGCGTCGTGTCGACCGATGCAATATTGCATTGAGTTGTCACTTTCTCGTCAGAGGAGAAAGTCGTCCCCAACAGAGTCGCCCTTTTGTTTGCGAGAACAAAAGTTTTCCAAGAAAACTAGTTTACAAACTAAGAAAGAAAAGTTCAAGAGTACAATTTGATTTCTGGGGAAGTACAACTGTAGGAATCTGATCAGAAGACGATCACTTTATCCCTTGGATGATGTGATGTCGAAGAAGAAAGCCTTTAGAGAGTGATGCAACAACATAGTCAGGAGATTATGATCATTGGTGATGCTTGTGAAGTGATTTGGAAGTCTATTTATAGAGTTCTGAGATAACTGATAAGTAGTTATCCTGGTTGGCGCACAGTTGCAATTGGCGTACCATCATCCATTCATGCGAACAATTGGCTTAATTGCTTGGGACATGTGGCATTCTGTGAGAGAGATGATCTTGGTTATGGGCAGTGTCACATACATGTTCTTCGAGATTAGTGGCATGCGTGCCACGTCATCTAATTACTTCTGGATGATGATTTGATCAATTGGTGCTTGATTTGATGGATAGCGCATGCCCTGCTATCTGCGGGAAAGTGATAGTTAACTGAAACTGTGAAGTACTACCTACTTCATGCCAACTTTGCATGGCTCATAGTAAAAGACAACTGCACACTGGATTCGAGGAGATTTTCCTCGACTGACGTGCTGTCAGTCATGATAACAGCTGTTTGGCTTCTCGAAGAATATAACCATATGGCAGCTGGCACCATGTGAAGTTTAGCGCCATCTGATCTAGTACGCCATCTGATCATGGCGCCATCTGATAATTTGAGCATGGCGCCAAAAAAAATGATGCATGTTAATATTTTATATATTTTGAGCATCTACAATTTCAAACCAAGATCCTGAGGGAGCAAAGCCAGAGGATCCAGCAGCTGCGGGACCTAGTGCATTCTCGAGGAGAGCCTAGTCCTAAGAGAGTGAGGAGAAGTATCCACCCAGGGCCTAAGGGGTGTCCAAACCTTCAGCCTATGACATCCTTTCCAATTCGGATTCCTGCTCAGTAGAGGCTAGTTGAGTGGGTGCCTACTGTAAGAAGTTTGGGCATGTATGGAACGACTGTAGGAAGAGGAAAGGGTTATGCCTATTTTGTGGGTCAGCTACACACATGATGTGAGACTGTCTTAGTGCACCCATCCTAGCTGAAGCCCCGACTCAAGGAGGGAGTTCCAATGACTAGACCCGGTTGGAGGTGAGTAAATAACCTTGATTTTAGTATGTCTTTTTGATATGTGTTGATGATGCATGAGTAAATTATAGCCCTTATATGTATGATGTAACCTAGTACTAATTAGGCAAGCTAATAGGTCTGGAAACGGGAAGGCCAATACAACAGGAGGTAGATTAGCATGTTGTTTTGTTGCGACCCTTCTTTCCTTCCTTCCACCATTGTTTGTGTGTTCTTTGTAGAAGCATAGAAAATATGGGGTTCATGCAGATCACAAATTACCGCATATGCACTTTGGGCCAAACAGGTCCGCATAAAGGAGAGCCGCATGACAGATTTAACACCTTATGCGGCCCGTCAACAACCAGACTGATTCGAGCCGCAGAAGAAATATATGCGGCCAAGAGGATCAGTTCGTCTGATAAAGCTGACAAGTTTTGTCAAAACTGACAAAAATGACAGCTCTGACACTCTGACAAAAAAGATAAGACGTGAGACGTCACCAAAAGCAGGATTCATACGCTTTCATGCGGCCAGAAGGAGTGTTACCCAAGCCGCATGAATCTTACGCGGCTCAAACATATACAGCCCCAAAGTCTTCGAACTTCATACGGCCAAGGGTGACTGTGACCCAAGCCGCATGAACTTTATGCGGCCAAAATACAGAATCTATGCGGCTTAAAAAGTCCTTAAGCTATATGCGGGCTAAGGAAGATTGTGACTTAAGCCGCATGAGTCTCATGCGGCCCCACATGGTCGAAAACTGAGAGACTCATGCGACTCAAAATGATTTCTATCCTACGATAGGACACATGGCAGGCTGACCAAGTCTCAATCACCCAGATTTGCTCCAACAAAATCCCAACAAATCGATAGCTGGCGGCCAAAGAGCAGGTCTTCACGTGCGGCTCAAAATACATACCACTATAAATAGCAGGGTGCCATATCCCTGCAAAAGGCTGGCAAACTTCAAAAAGTAATTTCTTCAAGAGCTAAAGACTACGACAGATAGTCCAAGGAGTAAGGCAGAGTTGATACTGTTGGCCCATTGGTCATATGGTCAACCTGATTTTAATAATTGATCAAAACTCTGTCTGGATATACGAAGCTTGTTGGGACATCTCAGCTCCTTGGACATAAGCAAGATTGGATATTCACTTCGTTCAAGACTGAAGATCTGTTTGCCTACTTGAGTCTGTATTTCCTATGTAATGTAATTTTCTTTTTATTTGAGTCTAGGAATACATTGTACACCGAGTCGTACTGGCAAATAGGCTATTCCCAAAAATGTTTTTAAAATGACCTATCAAATTGTTTACAAAAAGGTTTTCAAAAAGGTTTTCAAAAATCACCAAAACCTATTTTAAAAACCCTAACCTAACCCTGACAGAACTCGGCCAGAGTTCGGCCAGAGTTCGGTTGGTGGCCGTTTTGATTTTGAATTCTCTGGAACTTGGTCCTCCTGCAGTTGCGGATTTGACCGAGATTTGCTCATCGAGTTCTGCCCGAATTCTGACAGAGTTCTCCCTTTGGAATTCCTATAAATAGAGAAGTATTTCGATCATTTCAAATCACTCATTCACTTTCAATCTTCTCTCTATCTAAAAAGCTTTCTGCCTTCCAAAGAGTTTTCTAGAGCTTTCATTTTCAGATCCCAAGCCAGTTACAATTCTCTAGTCGATTTGCCAGTGCGGTATGGTCTAGAAGTTTCTGAGAGATTGTAATCAGAAGGCTTGATTGAAGAATACCTCTTCACATTTGAAGTTGGATGAGTTCTTCGTATCAAAGCTCGCGTTGTAGAAGTTGCAAGGACTTCGTAAGAAAACTTGCGGTTTTTCCTATAGTGGATTCAAACTGGTAGCAAGAGTTCTACCGACTGGATTAGTCCTCAACAGAGGGATACCAGTATACATCGCTGTCTTTGCGTTTGCTTTCTGAACTCTGCCTTTACTTTATTTTCATCTGTGATTATATACTGTGATTGTGTTGCTAACCTTTTAATTAGCATTATTCCGCTGCCAACTCTATTCACCCCCCCTCTAGAGTATTACGCTTTACTATATCGTTCCTACAATTGGTATCAGAGCGGGTGTTACAGGTAAAACAAGGTAAAAGTGCTATTATTTTATTCATTATTTATTAGATCACAGCACATCACATGGCTACTATGAAATTCACAAGTGAAGGTCAGGCCACAAACAGACCTCCTCTGTTTGATGGTACTAACTACACTTATTGGAAAACACGGATGAGTTTCTTCTTAAAGTCTCTTGATTTTGACTTATGGGCTATTGTTCTTGATGGCTATCAGAAGCCACCTCGTATAAATGTCGAGGGTGTTTTAATTGAAAAACCCCAAAACAGTTATACAGAGGAAGAAAAGAAAAAGGCCAGTCTTGACGCACGTGCCATTAATGCTCTTTTTTGTGCCTTAGACAGAACAGAATTTAACAGGGTATCTACATGCACAACGGCAAATGGTGTATGGAAGCTTCTCGAAGTTACACATGAAGGCACGACTCAAGTCAAGGAGTCAAAAGTCAGCAGACTTACTCAAGAGTACGAGGCGTTCAAAATGAAGCCAAATGAAACAGTCACACAAATGTTCGAGAGGTTCTTGGATATTGTAAACCCTTTGTCCTCCTTAGGCAAAGAATACAGTAACCACGAAAAGATTCGCAAACTCCTGCGAGCTCTCACCAAGAACTGGATTCCGAAGGCTACAGCTATCATTGAAGGAAACGACCTCACCACAATGTCACTTGAAGTACTCATGGGTAAGCTACTCACTCATGAACTGGATCTACAAGATTTTGAAGAGCCTGCACCAAAGGAGAAGACTATCGCCCTCAAGGCTCAGCACAGAAAAGCTGCTGAAGATGACTCAGACAGCAGTGGATCTGACGCTGAAGATCAAGCACTCCTAGCAAGGAAGTTCAAAAGATTCATGAGACATGAGAAAAGAGTCAAAGAGAACAACAACAACAACAACTGGTACCAAGAAGATGCTGTCTGCTATGGCTGCAAGAAGAAGGGACATATGAAGAAGGACTGTCCCATCAACTCATCATCGAGCAAGAAGAACAACAGGTATGAAAAAGGCAACCTGAAGAGATCAACATCCCGGAAATATGCCAACACCAGCATATGGCATGAAAGTGAAGCCAGCGACTTAGAAGACGAACATTCAGAGGACGCTGCAAACATCTGCTTCATGACAATCGATCAGGTACCTACTGAACCTGTAGAAACATATGATGACTTTACCTTTGAGCAATTAGGAGATGCCTTCAGTGACCTGATGCTTGACTACAGGAAACTGCGTAGTAAATATCAGACCGCTAAGAAGGTACTCAAAGAGTACAAAGGAGAAATAGGAAGACTTACCGACCTACTAGCTGAGGTTAGAACTAGTGTTAGTGAGTCTAGTGAGCTTTCCTCTATAAAGCTCTTATTACACGAGACTAAACAGTCATCCGAAGAGAAAGATAAGATTATAGACCAATTGAGAGAAGATCTTTCAAAAGAAAAAAAAAGTCTTCAATCTGCACAAATCAGAATGGAATCACTCACTTCTGATTATACTAAGTTATATGACACTTCCAAAAGGTTGGAAATTAGGTTAGGAAAACAGCCTGAGCCTGCTGCTTCCTATCCTAACACGTGTCACTTACCGAAAATTCGGAACATTCCCAAGCCAAACACTGTCACACCAAACCATATAAAACCTTTACCCCAAAAGGTTAAGCCCAAACATGATCATAGGTATGCATTCTTCTATACTAGAAAACCTAAACCTACCAACCATGCACATCACTCTGCTTTCAACACTCAACATGTACAATGTCATTATTGTGGCCTCATTGGTCATATTTCATCTGTATGTAGAATGAGAAAGCTAGTTGATTTAAATGTTTATGCTTGGATACCTAAAGCTAACAATTCAGGACCCTACAAGAAATGGGTACCAAGAGTTTCATCTGCAAACTGTTTTGTAGGTGGAACACCCTTCACATGCTAGAAGCAAATGGATCCTCGACAGCGGTTGCTCACGGCATATGACCGGTGACGCTACTCTATTTGCAACACTGTCGAAGAAGAAGAAGGAAGGCTATGTTTCCTTCGGCAATAATTTAAAAGGGTATATTATTGGTATCGGTGATGTTGGTAAATCTCCCTATCCCGTGATTAAAGATGTCTGTCTGGTTACCGAGTTGAAACATAATCTGCTCAGCATAAGTCATCTAGCTGATCATGGTTATGGTATCAACTTTGGCAAAGACAAATGTACTATAGTTGATAGCTCAACTGGTAGTACTATCTTTGAAGGAATCAGGGAAGACAATATATATGTTTTCTATCTATTGGAAGAAGCTAACATTTCAGGTAGATGCTTAATGGCCAAAAGTGATGAGAGTCATTTATGGCATATGAGACTCGGTCATGTAAACATGGATACAATTTCAAGATTATCCACAAAGAAGTTAGTACGCGGTTTACCGGACATAACATTCAAGAAGGATTCGGTATGCAGCCAATGCGAAAAGAACAAGGCTACCAGATCCACATTCAAGTCTGTAAACGCAGTATGTACTACTAGACCTCTACAATTGCTACACATGGATTTATTCGGTCCTAGCAGAGTTGCTAGCCTCGGAGGTAAATTATATGTATTTGTAATTGTAGATGATTTTTCTAGATACACGTGGGTATATTTCTTGACACGCAAGAATGACGCATTATCCGAATTTGTCGCCTTTTGCAAGAAAGTACAAAATGAAAAAGGTTACATGATCACTCGTATTAGAAGCGATCATGGAGGCGAATTCGAGAATGCTGATTTCGAGCAATTTTGTGACACACACGGTTTTATACACGAGTTCTCCTGCCCTAGAACTCCACAACAAAATGGAGTTGTGGAACGTAAGAACAGAACTCTAACCGAAATGGCCAGAGTAATGTTAAATCAATTTAGCCTACCCAAATACTTCTGGGCTGAAGCTGTCAATACAGCTTGCTTTGTGCTCAATAGAGTTCTAATTCGACCCAAATCGAAGAAGACTCCATTTGAGTTATGGTTTGATAGAATTCCTTCAGTTTCATATTTTAAGATATTTGGCTGTAAGTGCTTTATTCTTAATACTAAAGACAATTTGGGAAAGTTTGACGAAAAGGCCGATGAAGGTATATTTTTAGGTTATGCGGCCAAGAGCAAAGGATACAGAATCTTCAACAAACGTATCATGATCATTAAAGAGTCAATCAACATCACTTTTGATGAAATGAACCAAATGACACTCGATGACAGTGATGAAGATCTGCCTACATCAAGCTCAACATCAACTGAACCTGAACCAAGCTCTGCACAAGCTGAACCCCCTAGAGGAGATCCAGGAACCAGCTACCTACAGAGTCTACCGAAAAGGTTAAAATTCACAGCTGATCATCCACAAGATTTGGTAATTGGTGACATTACCAAAGGAGTAAGCACTCGATCATCCAGTAGAGATATTATTTCTAGTGTTGCATTTATTTCACAGCTAGAACCTAAATCTATTGATGAAGCATGTAGTGATAGTTTCTGGATAGATGCCATGCAAGAGGAATTGAACCAATTCGAACGGAATCAAGTTTGGGAACTTGTTCCCAAGCCTATTGATCATCCGGTCATTGGCACCCGTTGGGTATTTCGAAACAAACTGAATGAGGATGGTTTAGTAACTCGTAACAAGGCTCGACTCGTAGATCAAGGATACAATCAAGAAGAGGGTATCGACTACGATGAGACTTATGCCCCAGTTGCGAGATTAGAATCCATTCGAATGTTATGTGCATTTGCATGTTTTTATGATTTCAAACTTTTTCAAATGGATGTAAAAAGTGCTTTTCTAAATGGATTTATAAAAGAAGAAGTTTTTGTAGCACAACCTTCGGGTTTCACGGATTTCAAAAATCCTGACCATGTTTTCAAGTTGAAGAAAGCCTTATACGGTTTGAAACAAGCCCCTCGTGCTTGGTATGACCGTCTAAGCTCTTTTCTACTTGACAACGGTTTTTCAAAAGGAAAGGTTGACACTACATTTTTTATTAAATCTTTTAATGGCAAGCTGCTTTTAATTCAAATCTATGTTGATGATATCATATTTGGATCCACTGATGAATCTCTTTGTCAAAAATTCTCTAAGTGTATGCAGAATGAGTTTGAGATGAGCATGATGGGAGAGCTGAAATTCTTTCTCGGATTGCAAATCAAAACCGACAATGGGACGTTCATTAATCAAGCCAAGTACACAAAAGATTTGCTAAAGAAGTTTGATCTGGACAATGTCAAACCTATTGGCACTCCGATGGCAACTTCAACAAAGCTTGATTCTGACGAACAAGGCAAGCCAGTCGATACACGTAAGTATCGAGGTATGATTGGTAGTTTACTTTACTTAACTGCTAGTCGTCCAGATATAATATTTAGTGTTTGCTTGTGTGCACGTTTTCAAGCTAACCCAAAGGAATCACATCTGTCCGCAGTTAAGCGTATCTTCCGATACCTTAAAGGTACTTCTTCTGTCAGCTTGTGGTATCCCAAATCCAAATCCTTTGACCTTATTGGTTATTCGGATGCAGATTTTGCTGGATGCAAGGTTGATAGAAAAGTACTAGCGGTACATGTCATTTCTTAGGCAAGGCTCTAGTCTCTTGGTTTAGTAAAAAGCAAAATTCTGTAGCCTTATCAACAACAGAGGCTGAGTACATCGCCGCAGGACGTTGTTGTGCTCAGATTTTGTGGATGAAACAAACCTTAGAAGACTTTGATTTATTTTTCACACATATTCTCATTTTCTGTGATAACACTAGCACCATTAATTTGACTAAGAATCCTGTATGTCACTCTCGTACTAAACATATCGAGACTCGACATCATTTTCTTAGAGATCATCATCAAAATGGAGATATAAACCTTGTATACATAGATACTGATAATCAATTAGCTGACATCTTCACTAAACCTCTAGCGAAAGATCGCTTCAATTATTTACGTCGATAATTAGGAATTTTGGACGTCAATAATATTAATTGATGTTATTTTATGATTGTATATCATTATGCAAAAACTGTGTTAGAGACAAGCTAATAAAGAGTCTGTCTGTCACCACAACTACGGTTGAAGCGAAGCGGTATTTAAGAGTTCCCCGGTGAACCTCCGCCAGCTGGGACAGTACTCCTACAGTTAATCTGAGACAGCTGCTGTGTAACGATATTTAACTCATAAAATATTATTAATTATGTTATTTGAAAGCTAAAATAACTAATCTTTGAATTAAATATTTGAAACGAGTCAATGAAAAAGAAGTAGCAAAATCAACTTGAAAGAACCCTTGGCGAATTCGGCCAGAACTCTGACCGAATTCGGCCCGAGTTCGGTTGAGGGTATCTGCGTATATATCCAGAACCCGAGAGCTCCTTCTCTTCCATTGCTTCCATATTTCCAACCAGCAGCTACAGCAGCCCAAAAATCCTCCAAACCCTAGGTATTCACCAACCCATTGCTCCCTATCTACTTGGTGAAATCCTTCCAAACTTTGGAATCGTGCGGAGATCATCCTTCTCTACAACATATCTAATTTTTGTGAGGTATAACTCTCTCCTTCTCCACTTTCAAATTTGTGCTTATTTATTTTAATGGCACCTAGATTTAATCCGTCTAAGAGGAAGAAGACTACTCCTAGTGAGGAAGGGTCCTCTTCGAATCCTCACACGGATTCTTTGTTTTCGCCAGTCCAAAAGAGCGACGGTGCTTTCGATGGGTTTTTCTTTCAAACCCTCGATCAAGCTTTATTATGGTACGGTAACTTTTCCACCCGATCCATATGCAGCGGCGCTCCGATTAAATGGACTGTATTTCCTGACCATCGTCACTTATTTGAGGCATTAGGGTTACATTTGCTTGTTAAACTGTGCTTCCCAATTGCTACTAATGCCATTAGATTGTTCTATTGCAATCTCGTAGTTAACACTTTTGACGTGAGCACACGTGTTGGAGGCATAGATATTGAGTTCAATGATGTCCTCCTAGCGGAGATTCTTGGGATTCCCAATGAAGGTGAACCGCTAGTTGATATCACGGAATTCGAGTTTCCCGAAGGCACTACACTCACGAGTTTCAAAACGGAACTTTGTGCACCTGACAGAGTACGTTCTGGAAAGTTTAAGGCTAACAACCTTAACTTGTTTAACTACGAATTGCATCGCATCATCTACTCTACTCTACTTTCAAAATCCACTTCCAAAGATGATGTGACTTCGCTTGAGCTGTCCGCTATGTATCATCTTATCAAGGGGATTCCTTTTTCCGTCCCCAAGACTATTATTCAGATGATGGGACGTTGTCGTGCAAGAGATCGAAATCTCTCTTACGCGATGATTCTCCCTCGTATCTTTCAGCGCTTCGACATCGATCTATCGACTTGTACTCAGGACTCTGAGCCCAAGTTACTCCAGCTTTCTCGTCGCAGCCGGACTGCTTCAGCTCCACCTCCTGCTCCTCCTACTGCACCATCTCCACCACATCAGCCGTATGCCATGACTTTTGAGGGCATACATCAGCACCTATCTGCTTTGCACGTCTCGTTGACGGACATGGCTCGCGAGCGTGAGTTCCGCGATGTCACCCGTTACCAGGCGATGGCAAACTCCTTGGCCGATCTGCGTTTTGCACAGACTGGTCACTCTGCCGCTTCCATCCCTCGAGATCCAGCTTTTTCAGGTTACCACTGTGAGGATGAGGCTGTCCATGCCTACTTCCAGCCCGGTAACGCCTATGATTGGTATCGTGCTCCTCGAGATTATGTTGGCGAGTTCTATGCTAGCGTCCCTACTCATCCTACTGGCGCTGGTACTTCTGGTGCTGGTACTTCCGGTCATGCTGGCCGTGCTGCTGATGATATTGATGAGGATAGTGATGATGAGATCTGATCTGATTACTAGTGACATTCTACTGTATACTTGGAAATGCTCCGACATTCCAAGTTTTTATCATTTATTTTTTGATTAGTACTTTGTAGTTTGCTATCAGTATTTCTTTTATCTTCATGGACATGTTTTTTGATGTTTCATTTATGACATCTCAGTTTAGTTCAGCATTTTGTTTAGCACTATTTTCTTATATTGCTTTTCATTTTTTAAACTGCCTGTGAGATAGCATGCCTGAGATTTCTTTTATGTTTTGAAGCAATACATGCCTGTGATGATAATTTGTAGCAACTTTACATGCCTGTGATAATAATCTCTAATTCTTATACCATTTCTTTTATTTTCTCGCTATTTGTTACTTATGCATTCATTGCGGGGGAGTCTTCTGCATTTAATGCGGGGGAGCCTTCTCTTGTGCAATTATTTTGCTAAGTGACAAAGGGGGAGAAAATTAAAAATGATCTAACATTTTTTTGAGTTATATACAGGTTATGAACAATTTCTACTTTTTGAATATTTTTTTGAACACGCTTGAACTAGCTTCATGTTATATCATTCATAGTTTGTCAATTATCAAAATGGGGGAGATTGTTGGCCCATTGGTCATATGGTCAACCTGATTTTAATAATTGATCAAAACTCTGTCTGGATATACGAAGCTTGTTGGGACATCTCAGCTCCTTGGACATAAGCAAGATTGGATATTCACTTCGTTCAAGATTGAAGATCTGTTTGCCTACTTGAGTCTGTATTTCCTATGCAATGTAATTTTCTTTTTATTTGAGTCTAGGAATACATTGTACACCGAGTCGTACTGGCAAATAGGCTATTCCCAAAAATGTTTTTAAAATGACCTATCAAATTGTTTACAAAAAGGTTTTCAAAAAGGTTTTCAAAAATCACCAAAACCTATTTTAAAAACCCTAACCTAACCCTGACAGAACACGGCCAGAGTTCGGCCAGAGTTCGGCCAGAGTTCGGTTGGTGGCCGTTTTGATTTTGAATTCTCTGGAACTTGGTCCTCCTGCAGTTGCGGATTTGACCGAGATTTGCTCATCGAGTTCTGCCCGAATTCTGCCCGAATTCTGACAGAGTTCTCCCTTTGGAATTCCTATAAATAGAGAAGTATTTCGATCATTTCAAATCACTCATTCACTTTCAATCTTCTCTCTATCTAAAAAGCTTTCTGCCTTCCAAAGAGTTTTCTAGAGCTTTCATTTTCAGATCCCAAGCCAGTTACAATTCTCTAGTCGATTTGCCAGTGCGGTACGGTCTAGAAGTTTCTGAGAGATTGTAATCAGAAGGCTTGATTGAAGAATACCTCTTCACATTTGAAGTTGGACGAGTTCTTCGTATCAAAGCTCGCGTTGTAGAAGTTGCAAGGACTTCGTAAGAAAACTTGCGGTTTTTTCTATAGTGGATTCAAACTGGTAGCAAGAGTTCTACCGACTGGATTAGTCCTCAACAGAGGGATACCAGTATACATCGCTGTCTTTGCGTTTGCTTTCTGAACTCTGCCTTTACTTTATTTTCATCTGTGATTATATACTGTGATTGTGTTGCTAACCTTTTAATTAGCATTATTCCGCTGCCAACTCTATTCACCCCCCCTCTAGAGTATTACGCTTTACTATATCGTTCCTACAGATACACTTTCCCGAGCCTCCACGGTCAACCCCAGAATCAAAAACTAAACAATTGTACTTAGATTGTTTCCTAGGATTTCTTTCTAGGCTTTTCTTTGTATAAGCGAGTTTGTAATCAATTTTAGTATTTCTGTAATACCTGTCTTTGATTTTTTAATGTCAAACACGATAGCGACTCTGCTGGGAACGTCCTTCTCCTCTGATGAGAAGCTGGTGACGCAATCTCACGCGTCCAAGCTCGGCTCTATGCAACAAATGCTTGTGGTCCATTTTGACCAACAAGCCTTCGAAGAAATGCTCTCTGAAGGGAGCGCCAGCCCGTCACAGAAGCGAGCCAACCCAAAAAGAACTCGCAGGACATTGATGCACAAAACTGTTGCCCCCGACCAAGTTTTCGAAGAAGCTCCTTCTGTAGCCCAAGACGGTGACCAAAGCTTTCCTGCAGCTTTGCATCCGACCGTAGAGGACCCCACTGTCCCAAATCTAGCAGAGAAAAATACTACGATGCTGCGTTTTTGGGGGTACAAGGAACATCCATGCGGACAAAGAAGAAGCTGCATAAGAGAGATGGGCAGTCT
Organism: Iris pallida; assembly: GCA_029216955.1. Lineage (NCBI taxonomy): Eukaryota > Viridiplantae > Streptophyta > Magnoliopsida > Asparagales > Iridaceae > Iris > Iris pallida. Next base: position 17,772,540 of record JANAVB010033220.1, on the reverse strand, counting down.
GACCATACGGCAGCCCAGGCAGACAACTCATGCGACAGCCAACTCTGGCCGCAAGAAGATGGCCCATGCGGCAGCCAACTCTGGATGCAGGAAGATGGCCTATGCGGCAGCCAGCTCTGGCCGCAAGAAGATAGCCCATGCGGCACCCAATTCTGGCCTCAGACAGGATGTCTCATGCGGTCCTGTTAGAAGCTCTGTGTTCAACCGTCTCTCATACGGGCCTGAATCCATGCGGCCCATTGAGAATGTGGGATGTATCAATCTGGATACTTTTTACTATGCACCTTTGGGTGCTAAGTCAAAGAAGTCTAGGGCAGTACGGGCCGAACAAGCCCAGTCAACTGTCCAAGTTGCCGACTGTCAGAGGGCCCCGGTAACTGTTACACGGGCTCCTGATAGAAAGTTGTACAGAACCACCCGCATCCAGTCCCCCAGGACTAACGGACAGGGTCGGTCTTTAAAGACTCCCTCCAACGATCCAGAGAAAGTGCTTTTACTAGCCACGGATCAGAGAGCAAACATGATACCTAAGCACCTGTGCGCTCGGGATACCCGAGTCCACAAGTTTGGTGCAAAGGTAGATCAGCTTGCTACCGACTTGCGTGAGGTGATTATTCACAAACGCAAGGAGACAACAATGGCATGCGATGAATCCCTCTCGGGACGTCGTTGCACCCAAGTCATCATCAACTGCTGCTGCGACAAATTGGCAGCACCTGAAGGTCGCCAGTCATTTTTCTAACGACTACAGCAGCCAGCACCTATCCGACAACAACTCAAAAAACAGGTGCAAATTCTGAAAGACGAAGAGTTTCCTTTCGCCTCCTGTAATTCAACTCAGAAGGTTCCTCCTGGCAAGGGAGGAAAGAAGATAGGCTCTTCCAGCTCGGCAATCTCGGCCAATATTGCAAGGAGACCCTCATTTGGAGGGTTGCCACCGACAACCACAGGGGTGTCTATTTAGGCACTCGGTCCAAAAAGAAGCTTCCAATACTTGGGGGTGCATCCTCTACCCCCCTGGGGGCAGATGAAGCCGGGGGTAGCAGTCCCCTCAATATATACGACAACCCGGTGTACCAAGAGCACAGACATGGGGTAGAGATCCCCCAGAACTGCACAGCAGACTTGGACTCCCTTGAGGGCCACCACCCTCGTCAAGATGATTTAGCTTCCTGCACAGGGGGTAGCACCCCTTCCGAGTCCGAGGAAGCTGACATTTTGACATTCCCTGATGATTTCTCTGTACAAGGGTACGGCACAGAGAGTACCTCTGCTACGATCCCTTCCACCTCTACCCACGCGAGGACAATCTTTATGGCTGACAATGATCATGAAGTACCTTCTGATCGACAACGTCTAGAAGTACTTGAAGCCATGCTCTTATCCTTGGTCAAGTCCGTGGACGAAATCAAAGCCGCCTTGCCAACTCAACCAGCAAGGGTGCCCGAACAAACAAGCTTGGGATCCGCAGTCAACACGGACTCCAATACGATTGCCCCTCCTTTGGATGATGATCCCTTAGGAGCATCCATTCCTTCAGCTGGAGATGAAGCCAAGGAGGCAAGGAGGGAAGTCCATGAGCTTCGAGTAATGTTCAATACCCGAGACTCCTCTCGGGGCCTCAGAATACGGCAGCCGTATCCTGTTGCGTGGAGAGATGTGCCCTTTCTACCACGGTACAAGCTGTTTCATATTGATTCATATGACGGGAAGACCTTTGCTAGTCGGTACACGACTTACTTTGAAGTTACAACCGACCACTTGTCGCATAGTGACGCCATCCTCACACTATTATTCATCGAAGCATTGGAGAGATTCGCGTTCGACTGGTACCGCAACCTTTCCGACAACTGCATCCATTCTTTTGACAGCTTCAAGCACATGTTCCTGGAAAGATTCTACTAAGTGGGGTATGATGTGACGATGTCATCTCTCATGGACGTTGTTCAGGGAGAGAGGGAGCTAACAAGGAACTATATCGAGCGGTTCTGCTAAACCGCAATGAGATTGCCCCAGGGCAATCTCGAGAGCTTCTTGATTGAAATCTGCCAAAAGAAGTTGCTCCCCGCAATTAGCCTCTGGATGGACGACGATTAGTTCAGGGATTGGATGACCTTCGTCATAAGTGCTACCAATACAGAGACAAAATTGAAGAAGGCTCGCCAACTGGGATTACACATCCCAAATGGAGAAAATAAGGGCAAACGTCCTGGTTCCACCTCCAGCAACAACAACAGTAGCTCCAACCAGGACAATAAATACAAACAGGCCATGGTCGCTGATGCGACCCAGATGCCCGAACAAAAATAGGCGGAAGGTCAGTGGCCCAAGGTGAATTACTCATTTGAAGATAGTTATGTCAAACCTATCTTCGATATGCTCTTGCAAGGGGGTAGGATCCAGCTCCCTCTACCAAGGCGCGAGCCCCGAGCGGCAGAAATGGAGGACCCAAAATATTGTCACTTCTACCGCTATGTCCATCATTCCACTCATGACTGCTTCCAATTAAAGCGGTACATCCAGAGTCTTATCGACTCCAAACCTCTATTGATAGACTTTAAAGAGGTTACCGTGGCGGCGAACATGGTGTCAATTCAGTTCGGCGACTTCCCTCTAACAAGCACTCCAAACGGGGTAATACCTGTCCCTCGGGCAACAATGGAGGTTACTAATCTTTCACCCGTATGGAACCAGACATCTGGATTGGTACCTCTCACCACATCGCGAGGAGAGATCATGTGGGTGCATCCGGACTTAGTGCCCGAAGTTACCCAGGAGGTGTCTTCTCCTACCAACAAGAAAAAGGGCAGGAAGTCTAGATCCTACCATACAATTTCAGCCGAAGCTGAGGAAGCGGCAGCCGTTGTTACCCGGTCTGGAGCACAAGTCCAGCCCACACGCGATAGTTTAGTCGAAGATCCTCAGCCAGCAACGTTGCCTCCCTCTAACGTTCCAAGGCCATCTCAGCCTCCACTGGCGGATAAGTCCAAGCCAAAGAAAACCCGCTTCGACAGGCCACTCCGTAACGATGTGCCTCAGGGACTAGAGAGACCTTACAACTTTGATATATTAACATAATCGGCTAATATGTCGACAAAGTTGTCGTTATACGAGCTCCTAAGGCTCTCCAAGGATCTTTTTGTCACATTGAGCAAAGCACTCCAAAATGCTGACGTCTACTTAGCTCAGGTCAAGCCTCCAGGGGAAGTCCCATCGGCAGATCTACAGGGCAGCAATGGCACAGATGCAATGCCCAACATCATATTTACTCCACAAGACATGTTGATCAAGTCCAACCTGCATGATCGCCCCTTGTACTACACTAGATACATAGGCGACATCAAGGTGGATCGGATGCATATCGACCCTGACTCGTCAATAAGCATTATTCCGAAAAGCTTGCTCCAATTTCTTGGCATCCCTATGCACCGACTAGCGGCGACCAACACTGCCATTAGCAGTTTTAACTCAGGAACGAGCTATCCCCTAGGGAAGATCCGATTGAAATGTCAGATTGGTGACCTGAAGATGGAGGTTACCTGCTACGTCATAGAAGCAGACACCTCCTACAACATCCTCCTGGGACGTCCCTGGATATATGACTATATGATCATGCCATCCACCCTTCACCAGTGCTTCAAGTATGTCAGTAAGCACGGCTTCGTGAAAACTAAATTCGCCGACATCGATCCCTTCAAAGGGGTTGAATCTTATTACTTTTCGGAGGCTTGTCTATATGACGAATCCAGGAAACATCTAACTGACGAACTGGAGGTCATCACAGGGCCATAAGAACCCATGAGAATTCATCTCCAGGCCCACAAACTGGGCAAGGCTGTACCCCTCGTCGCAACTTTGCACAAAGAGGTGCCCGGTTCTCTCGTCCAAGCTGCGCAGTTGGAACCAATGGTCATCCGACTCCCAAAGTCAAGAGCCAAAGCCAGTCATAGGGCCGATGGTGATCCGATTGCCAAAATCCATTCAAAGGCAATCGGAAGACACAAAGTCCCTTGCCGAACTAATTGTCACCCGTCTTCCTAAGACAAGCCGGCAACTAACTGCCGATCCGACATACTCAGGCAAGACAATATCACAAGCTCAACCCTTGGTGGTCAAGTTGCCCAAGACAGCATCTCGACCTTTGGGCTCGCAGGGGGTAGCCGAAGAGGACGTAGAACTCACCAAGTACCTGGTGGCAAAGACGGATAGTCCCTCTCCTGATGATGTAATCCCCGGGGACAGAGTTCCTTATCTCATCAATAAGAGGCTGCCGATTAAAAAAATAAAAATAAATATATATACGGCTTAGAGTGTCGAGTTATGTACATCAGGTACCTCTGAACTTACACTCTGTTTCCCCCCCGAGGGGACTCGTATTGCATCTACGAGTGACAAGTCATGTACATTGATACCTCTGAACTTCCGCTTTGATGTTTCGATTGCCATATATCACGTCAATATTACCTCTGTTGGTTTTGTTTCAAAATATATTACCCGCACCACCAGTGCGTAGAAGGGTAATAGGTCCATAAAACTTATCCTAATCTATTACTCGTACCATCGGTGCACAAAAAGGATAATAGGTCCACAAAATTTCCCAACGGGAAAAACAACCACGTCCATATTACCTCTGAGTTGTTTTCCCGTCCGTCACAAACAAACAACCCAATACATAGAACTTCCACATTGATAACACCTCTGAGTTGTTCTGTGTATCCCTATTAAGCCTACTTTTACCATGTCCTCATTACCTCTGAGTAGGGAGGCTCCACTTTAGATCTATATTTACCACGTCCTCATTATCTCTGAGTAAATAAGTCGATTTTCTCTCCACTTATTATCAGTACTCGCATCGCCAGTACACAAAAAGGGTAATAAGTCCATAAAAGTTATCCTAATCTATTACTCGCACCATCGGTGTACCAAAGAGTAGTAGGTCCACAAAATATCATTCAAATCTATTTGCTCGCATTTCCAAATGCACAAAAGGGCAATAGGTCCACAAAAAGTCCCGATATTCTTTACCAAAATGTTGTATTAAAAACTTCTAGTACAAACTCCTCAGAGTGGGAGTAAATGTATTACATTTACAAGACTACAAAAAAAAGAAGAGATGTAGGAAATTTACTACTCATCAGTAACACATAGCTTGGTGAGAACGTCTTCCAGGCTCCAGCTGTGCAGTTGACCGCTCAATTCTCAGTCTGGCTCGGCGTTCAGCTTCCTGGGATAGCTTTTCAGCATCCTCAAGATGTGCATGAGCCTGCCAATTTTCTTCTAATTTCTTCAGTGCTCCCTCTAGAGCAGCAGAGGTTCGTATGACCTCATCAGTCTCCTTACAGATCTTCTCTCTCTCCTGACGAGTGGCTTGGAGCTCAGTACCCAGAGATGCCAGCCTGGCTTGGAGCTGGAGGAGCTGCTCATTAGTTTCGGTCACAGCACGAACGATAGTCTCCTCGTGAGTCAAGCAAATCTCTCCCTCTCGGCTTAGCTTGTCATATTTAAGGGAGAGCTTCCGGAGATCCTTCTCCAAATTGGGCTTGGTCGTCTGTTGAACATCCTTCACCTTTTCTACTACTTTTATAAGGAAAGCACGCTCCTGCTCCACCGTAGCAGACACATCGACTTTCCGCAGTTTCCGCAACTGGATTAGGCACTGATTAGCCTCTGCAAGCTTGTGCTCCAGAAGTACGACCACCCCTTCTCCACTCGGAAGCGTCTTCAACAGGTCAATATGGCCTTGGGCGCAGTGACGAGCCACGACAAATGAAGTCCCTCTCTTTGAAGTAGCTTCAACCCCTCGTTTTAGATAACGGTAGAAGCTCTCAACTATATCCCTCGACGATTCGTCTAGATTCTCCAAAGATGACGACGTCGAAGGAACATCAGCCAAGGAACCTGAAGATGTGTGAGAAGAAGGCATAGCGGAGTTTGACGACCCTATCAAAAGGGAAACAAACTCCGAGCGGTGAGACTCCCGCACAATAGCAATCTCCCCTTTCGCAGCCCGAAGAAGCTGAAGACTAGGCAGAGTAGAGAGTTCAATCTCCGGGGAAGGGGCAACTTCAATCAAACCTGTATCCACCATTGCGGGTATAGGATCAACGCCACTACCATTGGTACGTCTGGTATAAGCGGCTCTGAAATCGGCTCAGCGGGGTTCTTTTCGATTTGAAGGAGGGGAGGTCCATTTCTTCTCTTCGGCAAGAGGTCCGCCTCGACATCGTCCGTTATCTCCTCCTCCGCGTTTATATCCACCATCGGTAGTGGAGAATCAGGTCCTATAGGTCCGGAACAACCAACAATCAGCTTGACTTGAAGGATATGAAGAAAGAGCAAATGAGCCTCCTTGTCGGTAAGAATATGACATAGCTTACCAGGGGAGGGCGGTGGAGATCGCGGCTCGCTCTGGATAGTCATAATTCCTTCCAATGCCCCCATATCCTCCTCTACACCAATATCTAAATTACCTACATCTGTCACTCCAGCCTCGGCCAATCCAAAAGGAGGTGAAGCTGGGTCGGTTGCGACCAACTGAGACCCTACAGCCTCGATATTTGATTCTGTAAAACTTGTACCTTCTTCGACCAGGGTGCCCGTAACTGGAGGAGTCTCGAAAGTGGCATTGGGCTCCAGAGGGTTTAGGTCTTCCAAAGGCTGCACAAAGAAAAGAGATAGAAAACAATAAAATAAAATCCCAAAAGTAATATGGTGGTTATGAAACTTACCTCCGGAAGGGTTTCAGCATCACTACCCTCTCCCGCAAGGTCAGAACCTCGATTCCTAAATGCAACCCATTTTTGAGAACGAGGCCTATTAGCAACGGAAGGTCCGTGCTTACTTCGCTTAGGCGAAGGACTCGGCACAGGAGAAGGCAAGCATATCACCGGAGTACTTACAGGGGGCAACAGATCGTTGTATTCATCCTCCTCTTCCATATCAGTAAAATCGGAGTCAGAGACTTCAACGGCCTTCGCCTTCCCTGCCCTGTTCCTCTTTTTGGACTCCTCGCTCTTTTCTACCAGCTTAGTACCGGTTATGTAACTGGTACTCGCATCGAAGTCATGGGGAGGCCCATTCACAGAGACGTGGTGGAGTGCTGCCATGTATGAGATGCGCACCAAACTTCCGGTACCAGGAAGAGAGAAGATGGTTTGAGTACAGACAGTACTGTAATAATGCCAGGCCCGGATACCGTTTAGGACGCTGCCTTCATAACCCAAGCAGGGACTCGGGTTGTCCAAAAACAATTGGCAGTACCCAAATTGTCTAGAGTACCGGCTGGGCAAGTAAGGTTCCAAGAAGGCAACGTTACGGTTGCGGTACACCAGATGTGCAGGACGGATATTCTGCAACCAGCGAAATATCTTCTCGGATAGAATCTGGGTGCGACACTGCCATGAAGATAAAGATGCCTCATTTCCTTATCAATGAAAGGCGGGACCGACACAAAGAAGGAGTAGCTATCCACCCGCACGAGTGCAACACGACATTCGGACATGGTCAAACAGGTCCAACGCATATCATGATACTGATAGATGAATGCATAGTTAATCGTCGCGTTCCCTTCAGGACCAGGTCGCATCAGAGAGGGGCAGTGAATTAGCAGCCACCCCATCAGATAGTGGTAGGGTAGCTTAATTCGGTTGAAATCCTTTATAACATCATGAGCTATGGTTCTGGTCGTAAAGACGAAGGCCCTGATGGATGCTGTACACCATAGCTGGGAGTAGAGCTAGCCTGCCTCCGAAAACTAACTTGACCGCAGGGAGGATCAGGTTGCGGCTGATTCTCTCAATCGAACTAGCACCTCCCGAGACCACACAGATCCTCAACCATACCATCAGAAATCCAGCCAAGATGGCCTTATTGGACAAGGGTTGGGTATCTTGATAGAAGTAGCTGAATGTGTTGGACTGGCTTCCGAATCTGTCACCAGAAGCTTTGGTCCTCTTGGCGCCTTGCACCTGAGCATCCACTCCTCCATGAGTCTGAGGGCTCCGAGGGACAACCCGGCCCGAGGTGCCAAGGTCGAACGAGTAACTAACCCAGGCCTTGGTGTGAGGAAGGGTCCCCTCAGAACTTTCATCCTTCTTCTTTGACATTTGTTGATAAGTGCTACGATGACATAACACCTTTCGATAAATGACAAGGAACTCTGGAAACTGCCGCTCTAATTCTTCAAACTCCTCATTCGTAGGAGTATACTCTTCATAAACTTCATCTCCCCAGGGTAACTTGGAGACGTCATGCATCTCGTGAAGGACAAGCCCCATCTCCCCAGCAGGTGTATAAAAGGTCCCCATACGACGATTATACATATCGAGGAGCGCTATGAACAGCTTTGCGTTCATAGGAAGGCCATAGCAAGTGCCCCTTATGGCATAGTAGAGGCCGAGCTGCTGTAAAGTATCCCCATAAGTCGACAGAATCCAGAGCGTCAAGTTGACCCATGGAGGGAAACGACACATCCAATTCTGCTGCGACAGTCTACCCGTGGGATATGATCCTTTACGGGCAATCTGGTTCAGGAAGGTGTCGTCCTCAGAGAATCGGTTATTGGGCCTCAGGTCATTTATAAAACTACCGGGGACTAGCCTGACGACAGAACAACTAACCGACTCCCTAGTCGCGACCGCTGACCGCACTCGTTTATTGTAATGGATATTGCCTACGAAGATTACTTGCCGATCCTGATTTATGGGGTCCGCCATTTGCCTTTCGATAGGCACCATGTTAAAACTTGACATAGAGAAGTGGCGTTCCATCTGAGGAAGATGAATCGATAGCCCGTTGGAAAGAAAATCCCAGTTCTCAAATAGCTCCAGGGTACAGGGGTTCGAGACAACTATAGCGTCTCTGAACAAGAATACGGGCTTCAGATGAATGTCCTCTAGCTTCTCGGAATTCATCATACTAAGTAAGTTAAAAAATGATTGGTTCCTGATCTTCCTTAACCTGGCCTCAGGTTGATTGCGGGTGATCTGAATCGACACGTGTTCGACTATCTGGTCAAATCTCACACCCAACGCAGATTGGGCATATCCCATCAAGAGCTCCCCCGATGTAGCTATGGACAGGTTCACTGCAAAGAACAAAAAAGAAGTAAAGTTAGAAGGAGTTCATCCCTTCAGCTATGCGGCCTAGTTATGAGGGATGCGAGGACGGCCTAGAACATGAGATGCATGCGGCTTGGTCATACAGTGCTTATGCAGCTCAGTCATAAGACACTTAGGCAGCTCAGTCATGAAGTGTTCATGCAGCTCAGTCATAAGGCACTTATGAGGCACTTATGCGGCTCAGTCATGAAGTGCTCATATGGCTCAATCATGAGGCACTTAGGGGGTCATACGGTTCAGTAATGAAGTGCTCATGTGGCTCAGTCATGAAGTGTTTATACGGCTCTGTCATGAGGTACTTAGGGGGTTCATGCGGCTCAGTCATGAAATGCTCATGCGGCTTAGTCATGAAGTACTCCTGCAGCTCAAAACATGAGACACCCATGCGACTCAATCAGGAGACACTTATGTGGAACAGTTATACAGTATTCATGCGGATCAGTCTTGGGTCACTTATGCGATTCAGGTTCGAATGTGCAACGCTTATGCGGCTCAGCCCATGCGGCCCTATCATACAGAACACATGCGGTCCAACTGAGATAGGACATGTATCGACCAGGCTTGAAGCACAGAAAGCGATATAGCACAGGCCTGCACATAAAATATGCGATATGGCCATCCAAAATTTTAGTCGTCGTCTTCCCCCTGTCCTTACCTTTGATCGGGGGGTACACGTCGAAATGAATGGAAGGAGAGCCCGTCGCTCTCGACGGAGAAGCAAGTCCCTTCCCTTTGGCCATAGCAACAGTCGACTTGGAAGCTTTTGGAGCCATTGAGACAGAAAGATGAAAACGAAAGAAAAGAAGGTGAAAGAGAAAAGTCTCTCTTCAAATGACCCCTATTTATAGAGTTTTTAAAGAGTGTTGCTTCGATTCTCGAAATCATTAAAGATAATGATGACGTTTGGAGATTTTATCCCTAGTAACCGTCGGCTTTATCTCGAAAAGAGAAACCAAATCCAAAATCGAATCAAGAAATTAAATACAGCAGTAACAGCTGGCAGGCTGATGGGGGCTCTCTGCGGCTCAAAATTTCCCTACGGTTCGAGATATCTCTGCGGCTCAAAAATTCCCTGCGACTTGAAGACTCCCTGCGGTTTGACATATTTTTATGCTTCTTATTCAAAGTATTCCAAATTTGTAATTTAAAAACTTTGAAGGGGGTCTTGAAGAAGCATAGAAAATATGGGGTTCATACGGATCATAAATTGTCGCATATGCACTTTGGGCCAAACAGGTCCGCATAAAGGAGAGCTGCATGACAGATTCAACACCTTATACGGCCCGTCGACAACCAGACTGATTCGAGCCACAGAAGAAAGATATGCGACCAAGGGGATCAGTTCATCTGATAAAGCTGAC
>JANAVB010033220.1:17747060-17757060 GCA_029216955.1 Iris pallida | reverse complement strand
GGGGCCCGGGGGGGGGGGGGGGGTCCGGGGGTGGAGGGTAACCCGGGGGAGGGGGGGGGGGGGGGGGGGGGGGGGGGGGGGGGGGGCGGGGGGGGAAGGTGTAGGCACGGGTCGCACCGAGGCCGCGGCCAAAGGCCCCCAGCCACCTCGGGACGAAGGGGGGCTCGAACCTAGCCACCGCTAGGGGAGCCCCTCCACTTAACCACAAGGGCTAAGCCCGCCTACATATATATATATATATATATATATATATATATATATATATATATATATATATATATATATATATCAATATACCAAAAATATATTTAAAATCCAAATACCATTGAAAAGTCAACTATCCAATTATTTAATATATTTGAGCATATCTACATATATATAAATTCAATCCTTAATAAATCAACTCAAAATAATAATAATATTTAAATAGAAAAATGTTTATTAAATCTCCACAAATAACTTTAATAATAATAAATTAATAAGATCATCCCAATGAGTGCACTTACACTGTACACCCTTTTTCGGGTCCACAAAATGTACTATTTTGTAAAATATTATTTAAATAATAAATACCAATAATTGCACAAATAATTAAATGATTTTAAATTGTACATGAAATTCTAAAATAATTTAGAAATTATTTTTACGTACATAAATATGTCTACATGGCTACATTTGGTCACCCCATATGTCTACGTGGACTTGGGTTTGGTCCAGGCCCAGTTCGGGCTGGTTTGGTCCAACCGGGTCACTAAAAATCAATATATAAAATAATTTAATTAAAATACTTTAAATAGGTCAATTTACAATTTGGTTTGGTTTTCCTAGTTTGGACATCACCATGGCTAGGTTTTCTCCTACATGGCTAGTACACTAGTCAAGTCACACTGCTACATCTTCCGTACCAAAATTTGGTAGTTTAGTGCTCCAAAACTCAAAAATGGCTAAGGTCATGATAAAAAATAAATAAAACCATAAATTACAAAAATCATTTTTTTAAGTCTAATAAAATAATAAAAATAATTAAGAAAAATAGGGATTTTACATTCTACCCAACTTACAAGAATTTGTCCTCAAAATTTAGGATTAATAGGGTAGATAGGGTTGAGGGATAGGAAGAGTTCGTCAATACCAAAATACAATTAAATTTTGGAGGAGGCGATAAAACGGCGTTCAACACCACCATGCAATAGAAAATTGTGGAGTCGATATATACAAAATATATCATGGTTATGGAATTGAATAAGGATTGCTAGTGAAGGTAGCAAAATTTTGAATATCTAATTTTAGAGAACAGTAAGGAATTGAGTAGGCCAAAGAGAATAATTTAGACATTTAGGAGATGTGATTCCTTAAGGGAGAACTGGATACTAATCATCTTGGCCGAGGGTTTGATTAAGTGATGATTAGAATCACTCTCGTGCGTTCAAGTAGGATTAGAAGGGCACAATGAAATTTCTAGGATTGGGAAGAAGAAGAGTTTAAGGTGAGGATATAGCCACATGAGTTGGTCGGTGGCTATCTAAATTCGTGTTAAATAACTGATAGAAAAACGAAAGGTGATATCTTGCATCTATCTATCATGTACAGTGTCTGGTCTTTCCAATATAAGTAAGTAAAAACAATAAAGAGTTCAAGGACGATGCTATCGAGTACGAATACGTGGTTCATAGGCGACGAAAATAATTCAAATAAGAGTTGTCAATGCTGTCGCGGATGAGACTCTAAGACAGGTTTAACTATGTCTCTATCCATATAGAATAAGATATGATAAGCGAACCAAAGTGCAATAGGTTGATCAGACCATCATGCACCGGTTCTGATTAGACAATATGTTAGTGGGTGCACCCAATAAAATATGTCATGATTAAGCTTGATAACGAAATAAGCTCGCAAAATGAAGCTACATTAGCAGCATGAGATAGTCAAAATATAAGCAAGGGAGGTACTGATGAGGAAAATTTTAAATAGTCCAAGATCTTTTAAAATATAATTTCCGCCCGAAGTTTGGGCATGTGCAGTTGGCTTGGTTGACTAGCTAAGTTAGGTCCTCTGAAATTATAGTTTGAGCAAACTTATCAACATGGGTCACAAGGACAAAGGCTTTGTTGGGCCGTGAGGTATTCTACCCAACTTACAAGAGTTAAACTAGTAGTGTGATGGAACAATGTGTCAAGCAATCAAAATACCACAAGGTTAAGCATTTTAAGGAGAACATAATTATCGGGTCGAACGAATTGACTTGAGGTTGAATTCTAATTGAAGTCAAAAAAATTTTGGGTACCATGTAATAGTTATAGTTTTAGTCATTTTATACCAGAAGTCATATCAAGAAAATAGAGTACAAGGATACGGGATTTAGTGGCACGTGATATACCTACATGAAGGTGAGCTCGTCTAGATTTTGCATGTGGAATTTGTTGGATGGAAATGCCTAGTGTGTTGCTCCAAATATCCAAGTCACGGTAAAGGACACAAAAGAATTTAAAATAGAAAGTGGGAGTTCATGAGATAATGATTATCATACAAATAGATGACCAAGTTAAAGCATGAAATAAAGATAATTCAAATTCTAGTAGATCAAGGTAAAATAAGTTAGGAATACAGTTTCTAGAGAGAAATAGTCTCATGGATAAGGGTATGGTCAAGGGAATGATTCTAATCATTTCTAAGTTTCAAATAATTAGATGGTCATGATAAACGATCTAGATTTGAGGGAAGGTCGAGTGGGTCAAGAGAAAGATATAGTTATAGTTTGGTCGATGAACTAACTATACTTGTGTATATGTCATATCATAATCATAGGTGGTATGGCAACTTATTGTGGAATACTTGCATCTCGTTAGGGTGACCTTGCTTGTTTCTTGGTCCTTCACCAATATATGATCTAATCTAACAATTTTAAGTTCCTCAAAAGTTCCTCAATAAAATCTCAAGATGCTCCACCAAAATTTCTAATTATCTTAGGCTGTCAAGTTTAATCAAAATCTAAATCTCTAATCAATCTCGTAATAGTCCTTGTATATCGCAAATTGAACATACTTTCCTCCCATTTTTTTACCAAAATTTAAATATCCATAATCAAGGCTTTAAACTCGAAATCTAAATAACTTTATAAATCATAGATCATTGACACAATTTGAAATTTCAATTTTTTTCCTTCAAAGTCGATTCCATATCTTCCAAAATATTTTAAACAAAAATTTTACCCTCATCTCTTCAAACTCAAAATTAAATAAACTTATAAATCGTACGTGCAATTTAAAACCTCAAGCTCTCTCTTCTAAACTTTCGTCTTCTCTAGTCGTCTACAAAATCATAATTTAAACTCTTTAAATAATCTCGAGATAAACTTTATCATATTACAACCCAAACTTAAAGTTAATCGTAAATCATGTGTCACAATATAGAAACTTAAGATATTTCTCAAATCGATTTCATATCCATAATAAATAACTATTTCACAATTTCAAAATTTATAAAAATTTTATTTTCTCGATCTAGCTACCCTCTAGTGTATACCACCTTGTAATATAAAAATAAATTTCAACTATCCTTTGATGGCGGTAATATGCTACTACCCAACTTAAAATCATACTTTTAGAAAAATGTCTTTAAACTCAAATAAGACCTCAATGTACACTAATTGTCAATATAATCTTTCTAGCCATGTGTTTGACCTATGAGCATATAATAGTGTAGTAATCTTCCTACGTCACTAAAAAAGAGTTTACGGTAAAATGAGTTCAAGCAGGATGCAATTTAAGGGTGGTAACGAGAGTTCGAAACTTGAAGCAAGGGAGGAGGTCAAGCTGGTGGATGAGATCCTAAATTCTATTCCTATATGCAGGTTCACATCGGTACAGTCACGTAACCGAAGTGATAAACTCGACCTGCATGGGCCACCACAAAAATATGTAACGCCCCAGTCCCAAATACTTAGGACTAGGTACGTATCCATGCCAGCTGCATACATACGAAGTATACTCCAATATATGGAACCTCATTGAATACATAAGCTGTAAAATGCAGTAAACCAAGAGTAATCTAATCTCATCCACAAATAAAGAATAAAGGATGTCATATAATCAACTGTAATAAGTCTTTGTACAATATGTTGGGCGGAGACAAATCCACTACCAACAAGTAAGGAAAAATAACATGGAAACTGAAATGATTTAGCGGGAGTAGCAAAGGAAGACCCAAGACACGTCACTCCGAATGAATAGAGAAGATCGCGACCTCGGCTAGAACACCTGCAATATCACAGAAGCACACACACCTGGAGAGATAACCAGGTCCTCAGAGGGACGTAACAAGATACATAAAGCACATGTCACATAACTGAATATATACTATGTCATAAATCACAAGTAAAGAAAATAGACCCCTCGTAACAAGATCCAATACCTCATCATCGAGACAGTGGACTACCCCTAAACCAAACAAGGACAAAGGGTAGCACCCTATGCCGCGATGAGACATTGTCCCAAGCTACTAATGGGACGGGGTGATATGACATTTGACGAGGGTTACCTGACCATTCTAATGTGTTTATGCAATAAGAACAAACCTTCAACGCATGGGCACTCTGGCTCAGTAGTAGTAATCTCAGGTATGGTCCCATCAGGATACCAGGGACCTCAAAGCATAACATTCATCGAATGTCGGAGGCCAGCAGTAAATCAGGTATCAGGATCCAGGACCGTATCTCCCGCGGAGATAACCGGTAATAGGGAAGTGCATACTTGGCCCATACGTTAAGGAACTGTTCTTCCACCCAATGTCTAACAGAGTCACGTCCATGACTCATATACCTCTACTAACTGCTAAGTCTCCTAACATGCCTCTATTAGCAGTTAGCCCTAACGCATGCGCATGGGGATCAGCCCACACGCAAGAACCTCTACAAGCTACTCATCTCATATATCTCGTGGTACAACTGTCCAGGTATATGCAATACACTACAAACGGTAGTCTCTTAACTCTAAGTCCACATGCAATCAAAGGATATAACAAAGTATATCTAATATCACTGAGCAGACAGTAAATCAAGAACGGTAAGAACTGGAAATAAATGAACACTGATATATAATAAAATGCAAATGAACATAAACAGTATAATGGCAAGGTATCTTGCCTGAGGTTATGTGCAAAAGAGAATAATCTAGCTCGAACAAACAAATAAACGAAGCAAGAAAAGCCAAATCCTGCAGATGACTCCGGATGCTGCAACAAACATCACGAACGAGTTTGGAATAAAAGATATACCTAGAAACGCCGTCAAAAAGTTAAATTCTGGAACAGGGACAAATCATAATTTTGGGTCAAAACGATGTCCACCGTTGGACCCGCTTTGTACCGAAATACTGCCAATATCTACGGTCTCTAAAGTTATCAAACTATATGTCTACAGATTTTTTTTGATGAGACGAACCCAACAGTATATCCAATTTTGGATTCCGGTGGGCTGTGCACAAAATCGCCCGTTGAGTGGGATTGTGGGCCCGCCAAAATAGCGTCCCGATCAACGGTCTCAGGAATCGGACCAAACTTGGCTCACAGGACCAAAAAAATATTTTGAGTCCAATGGCACAGTTTTATCGCGATATTATGAGTGTGCGCAGTTGTGACTTACTTTGCAAAGGGTCGATACGGGGGCATCTCGACGGATACGCACTGATTTCGTCGCGCACATGCAACGAAATCGGGTTCCGTCAGTTTCCACATGTCGACAACATCTATACGCGCCTTTCGATGCGTATAGTGCGCAACCACGTCGCCCGGTTTGTTGAGGCGCACGCCGTATCGGGGTATTTTTCTAATTTTTGAAAATAAAATTTACAATTTTTCGTGAAACGTTAACAACGTGTAACTTTCTACATACTAGATGAAAGGTGAATCCAGAAGGTACATTACAATCTCGTTATGTCGTATTTGACTGTCTTCAATTAGTTTTTACAAAATCCTATTGGACAGAAAAAAAAGTGGCCGACAAGTTGATGTTTCAAAACAGTTTTTAATATTCCAAAAAGTAGTTTTTCTCCCTTGCCTCGATTTTTTGAGCAAGTTGGATGGCCATGTTGAAATACACCTGGGGGATCTCGAAGAGGGTCATGTGAGATTTCTACACGAATTTACGGATCTAAAAATGGAGTTAAAATGAGAGAGATATAGATCGGGGAAGTTGAGTACCTTAAAGTGCAAAACTGTTTGTTTTGTTGTTGTCGCCGTGGCGACCGTGAGGCGGGACTGCCATCCCTCCGGCGAGGCTGGGCACGCACGCCGAGGAGAGGGGGAGGAGGAAGGAAAAAGAGGAGAGAGATTAGGGTTTGTATATATATATATATATATATATATATATTGTTAAAAGGAGGGAGGGGGTCGGCCTATATTAGCAACTAGTAGCAATGTTGCTTTGTTAAAGGGGTTCGGCCCTACATTGGGCGCACAAGAGCACAATGGTGCTGCTGTGCTTATTCTTTGCATGCATATGTGGTCGGTGCCCACTTTGGTGGGGCCGACCACATTAGCCTCTTTTTTCTTATCTAAAACTTCATATATATTATATATATATATATATAGATATATATATATATATATAAAATATTATATATATATATATATATATATATATTATATATAATATCACCAAAAAATCTATTTAAATCCAGTACCATTTAAAAGTCAACTATCCAATTATTTAATATATTTGAGCATATCTACATATATATATATATATATATATATATATATATATATATATATATATATATATATATAGATATATATATATATATAAAAATATATATATATATATATATATATTATATAGATATATATATATATATATTATATATATATATATATATATATATATATATATATATAATATAAATTCAATCCTTAATAAATCAACTCAAATAATAATAATATTTAAATAGGAAAATAGTTTATTAAATCTCCATAAAATAACTTTAATAATAATAAATTAATAAGATCGTCCCAATGAGTGCACTTACACTGCACACCCTTTTCCGGGTCCAAAATGTACTATTTTGTAAAATATTATTTAAATAATAAAATACCAATAATTGTACAAATAATTAAATGATTTTAAATTGTACATGAATTATAAAATAATTTAGAAATTATTTTACGTACATAAATATTTCTATATGGCCACATTTGGTCACCCCACATGTCTACATGGACTTGGGTTTGGTCCAGGCCCAATTCGGGCTGGTTTGGTCCAACGGGTCATCTAAAATCAATATAAAATAATATTTAATTAAAATACTTCAAATAGGTTAATTTACAATTTGGTCTAGTTTTCCTAGTTTGGACATCACCATGGCTAGGCTTCCCCCTGCATGGCTAGACACTAGTCAAGGCACACTGCTACATCTTCCGTGCCAAAAATTTTAGTAGTCTAGTGCTCCAAAACTTAAAAATGGCTAAGGTCATAATAAAAATAAATAAACCATAAATTACAAAAAAATTTAGTCTAATAAAATAATAAAAAAAATAAAAATAGGGGTTTTACACATGTGTGTAGTAGGCTCAAAATAGGTTAAACCATATACTTGGCCGGATCGATGTCGAGCCCCAAAATTAATTTGCAAGTTAGGTCAATTTTTTCGATTGATGGTCAAATTATCTAAATTGATCAAAAGTTGTATGATGTAAATGGATTACAAGAGTGCAAGTTTGAGCTAGACTTGGTATATTAAAATGAAAATAATCTTTTATACTACAAATAAATAAAGGAATTTTGAGAGATTGACATCTCTGGTGCTCCAAAAATCAAAGTCACGGAAAGGTACATTTAATGATCAAAACTAATTATAATAAAATTATCTATTGAAAGTAATTCCAAAAAAAAAAAAAATTAAGAGAACCCTAAAATTCAGGGGGCGTACATCCTACCCACCTTAGAAATTTTGTCCTCGAAATTACACTAAGACATAGTATAAAAGGGGTAGAAGATTAATATCTTGAAAGGGTCAGGTACGACTAGTCTTACATAGTTCACGCGGGATGCTGATGCCACTAGTATCTAGGGTATATATCCTGCCAAGTGCTAGAGTACCTCAACTTTAAATGCAACAACAAACACTACCAAAATTTGTCGATTTAGCGACGGCCAGATCCGTCGCCCGTCCGACGGAAATTTGTATTAGCGACCGATCACTGACGGGTCTTGGCCAAAATAATCCGTCGGCAATCAGCTCGTCGCTAATAAAGGTCCGTCGCTACGTAGTCGTCAAGCGACCGAATAGTGACGGCTTTTCGACTTCACAATACGAAGCATTAGCGACTACTTTCCGACGGACTTTCGTCCATTTCAAGTATTAAATACTGAACTGTGTAGACACTAGCGACGTAATGGTCCGTCGGTAAACCGTCGTAATAGCGTATCGGAGTGTATCGTTCCGTCGCTTGTGAGCACCCTAATTTCGGGTTGATTTTTTTTTTAATTTTCTGATTGATTTGGTTTCGATAAATAATTTATTCTGTTATTTTTCCTTAAGTGTATTTCCCGTGTCATTGATATTTGGAGTGTTCAGGGATGTTCAACTCTGGAAATCTTCTTCACGAGTTTTGGAGTGGACAGGATTACCTTCATGATGGTATATAGTGTCCCACTCAGGCTTGTTCCCTTGTGCTCTTTTTGCTTCGCAGAACTTTCGGATCGATTTAGGACCAGTTTGATTATTAATTAATTTTCTCACTCTTTTTCTTGATCATTTTTAGCACGTTACCAGTGACTTTTAATTTGGGAGCGCAAGGCCAGTCAGTTTCTTGAAACCAACTTCTCATGCATGATCTACTCGAGACTGCTCGTCACCCATGACCTTCGTGTCCCACTCAGACACGCCATTTTGTGCTCCATTTGCTTCGTACCAACTTTCCTGACACGTGATCCCGATTTTATTTCACCCCACGGTGTCACATTATTTTCCAACTTGATTTGTGGGTACCCTGTCGACCAAAACCTGTCAGCCCCATATAGATATGGCCCACATTGAGCCTACTACCCGTTCGATACTTGTGTCCTATTTATTGGAATCCCATGTGCTACTTATTACTCATGATCATCAATGCCTAATTTTAATTCGATTATTGCATCATGTCTGATTTTGACCCGATCTGGCTCCACCGAGTCCAGCCCAGCTCCATGTTACCCTCCATCATGACACCCTCAGATCATTATCCTTGGAAAATAATATTAAATATCATGTTTACCTATTTCAATATTTATTGGAATCTCATTTATTTAAATCCCTGTAGGAATGACCAAAATTCCTATAATTAATTACTACCCTTGATTTCCCTCAATCAATCCTCACCCTACAATTTTTTTCCAATACTCACTCTCACAATTTTTCTCCTTGGCCGGCCCTAACTCTAATGTGGAGAGAATCTTTTCTCTCTCTCCCTCTCATTATATTATTCATCTCTTTCTCTCTCTCCCACTCTATTTTTTATTTTCACCACAGCAAATTTAACACCACCACCACTCCTATGGCTGGCCCGACCCCAGCCATCCTCCGACGTGGCCTTGCCGCCGGCCACACCTGGCCGAGCACGGCCAACCGCACCCACAGTAGCTCCTCCTTCCTCCTCCTCCCTTTAATAACCATCCATCCATCCATTCATCACCACCATCACCATGGTCTTCACCACACCACTTCATCAATCGGCCACCACCTCCATGTCTACCGTATGCCGCGGCCGACCCTCGTCGAGGCTGCACAGCCTCCACTATCGCCGGCCTGGTCGAGCATGGCCGCGCCAACAACAGCAGCAGCTGCACGCATGCAGGCACGCACGCACGCGCACGCGAGCCGCCGTCGTGCGCGCTGTGCCGCCGCAGGCCGCCGTACCCCCTGGCCGTGCGCCCCACCCCGACGAACTCTCCCCTAGCGGCCCCGTCCTCCGGGATGCGCCGTCGAGGCGATTCGTGCGTTTTGCACAACGTTCCGTCGTGACGAGC
>JANAVB010033220.1:17590631-17747047 GCA_029216955.1 Iris pallida | reverse complement strand
AAAAGTACATTTCTCCGACTTACTCATTCTATCTTAATAAATATATATATTAAATAGGATATTTTAATAACAGCAAAAAAGAAGGGGTTTACATGCACTTGGGTTCGGTAGTTTGGGTTAGATTGGGCTAGGTTTAGGCCTGGTGTGATTCATGACTACAAATTAAGTATTTATGATTATTGGTGAAACAATGGCATGTGATAGCTTAGTTGAATGGCATACGAGGCATGTGTAAGCCCCCAGTCCCAAAATACTTAGGATAGGTACGTATCCATGCCAGTATACATAACAAAGTATACTCTAATATATGGAATCTCGTATGAATACATAAGCTGTAAAATACAGTAAACCAAGAGTAATCTAATCTCATCCACAATGAAGAATAAAAGTGTCATATAATCAACTGCAATAAGTTTTGTACAATAGTTGGGCAGAGATAAATCCACGAATAACAAGTACGAAAAAAAAATTACATGAAACTAAAATGATTTGGCGGGAGTAGCAAAGGAAGACCCAAGACACGTCATCTCCGAATGAATAGAGAAGATCGCGACCTCGGCTAGAACATCTGCAATATCACAAAAGCATACACACCACCGGAGAGATAACCAGGTCCTCAGAGGGACGTAACAAGATACAAAAATGAACCACATAACTGGATATTATACTATATCATAATCAAGTAAAATAAATAGTCCCACTCGTAACAAGATTAAACCTCATCCGAGACAATGGACTACCCCTACAACCAAACAAGGACAAGGGATAGCACCCTATGCCGCGATGAGACATTGTCCTAAGCTACTAATGGGACGGGGTGATATGACATTTGACGAGGGTTACCTGACCATTGTAATATGTTTATGCAATAAGAACAAACCTTCAACGCATGGGCACTCTGGCTCAGTAGCAGTAATCGAGGTATGGTCCCATCAGGATACCAGGGACCTCAAAGCATAACATTCATCGAATGTCAAGGCCAGCAGTAAATCAGGTATCGGATCCAGGATCGTATCTCCCGCGGAGATAACCGGTAATAGGGAAGTGCATACTTGGCCCATACATTAAGGAACTGTTCTTCCCACCCAATATCTAAACAGAGTCACATCCATGACTCATATACTCTATAACTGCTAAGTCTCATAACATGCCTCTATTAGCAGTTAGCCCTAACGATGCGCATGGGGATCAGCCCACACGCAGAACCTCTACATGCACTCATCTCACACATCCTTGTGGTACAACTGTCCAGGTATATATAATACACTATAAACGGTAGTCTCTTAACTCTAAGTCCACATGCAATCAAAGGATAATAATAAAGTATATCTAATATCACTGACCAGACAGTAAATCAAGAACGGTAAGAACTAGAAATAAATAAACAGTAATATATAATAAAATAAACTGAATATAAACAGTATAATGGCAAGGTATCTTGCCTGGGTCATGTGCAAAGAGAATAATCCAGTAGCTCGAACAAACAATAAACGAAGCAAGAAAAGCCAAATCCCGTAGATGACAGGATGCTGCAACAAAATCACAAACGAGTTTGGAATAAAAGATATGCCCAAAAAATGCCTGTCCAAAAGTTAAATTTGGAAAGGGGCAAAATCGTAATTTTGGGTCAAAACGATATCCGCTGTTGGACCCGCTTGTACCGAAATGTGTGCCAATATCTATGGTCTCTAAAGTCGCAAACTACATGTCTACGATTTATTTTGATGAGACGAATCCAACGATATGTCCAATTTTAGATTCTGGTGGGCTATGCACAAAATCGCTCGTTGAGTGGGATTGGGGTCCGCCAAAATAGTGTCCCGATCAACGATCTCAGAATCGGACCAAACTTGGATCACAGGACCAGAAAATATTCGAGTCCAATGGCGCAAGTTTCATTGCGATATGATGAGTGTGCACAAGTTGTGACTTAATTTGCAAAGGGTTGATACGGGGGTATCTCGACGGATACGTACTGATTTCGTCGCACACATGCAACGAATCGGGTTCCGTCAGTTCCCAAATGTCGACAACATCATACGTGCCTTTCGATGCGTATAGTGCACGACCACGTCGCCCGGTTTGTCGGGACGCACGCCGTATCGGGGTGTTTTTCTAATTTTCGAAAACAGAATTTATAATTTTTCGTAAAACTTTAACAACGTGTAACTTTCTACATACTAGATGAAAGGTGAATCCAGAAGGTGCGTTATAATCTCGGTTATGTCGTCTTTGACTGGCTTCAATTAGTTTTTACAAAATCCTATTGTACAGAAAGAAAAGTGGCTGACAAGTTAATGTTTCAAAACAGTTTTTAATATTCCAGAAAAGTGGTTTTTCTCCAACTTCGTCTCGATTTTTCGATCAAGTTGGATGGCCATGTTGAAATCCACCTTGGGGATCTCGAAGAGGGTCATGTGGGCTTTCTACACGAATTTACGGATCTAAAAAGGAGTTAAAATGAGAGAGATATCGATCGGGGAAGTTGAGTACCTTAAAGTGAAAAACTGTTGTGTTGTTTGTTGTTGTCGCCGTGGCGACCGTGAGGCGGGACTGCCATCCCTCCGGCGAGGCTGGGCACGCACGCCGAGGAGAGGGGGAGGAGGAAGGAAGGAGGAAAGAGGAGGAGATTAGGGTTTGTATATATATATATATATATATATATATATATAATATATATATATATATATATATATATGTTAAAAGGAGGGAAGGGGTCGGCCTATATTAGCAACTAGTAGCTAATGTTGCTTTGTTAATGGGGGTTCGGCCCTACATTGGGCGCACAAGAGCACAATGGTGCTGCTGTGCTTATTCTTTGCATGCATATGTGGTCGGTTCCCACTTTGGTGGGGCCGACCACATTAGCTTTTTTTTTTCTTATCTAAAACTTCAATATATATATCTATATATATATTTATATATATTTCTTATCTAAAACTTCAATATATATATATATATATATATATATATATATATATATATATATATATATATATATATATATATATATATATATATATATATATATATATATATATATATATATATATATATATTTCCTTGCTTCAGAGTTATCGATGCACGAATCGAGTTCATGGCACGACCGAGTCGTTACGTCCCAGAGTTTGGCACGAAAGATAAGTATAAGTCGGTGCGTCGACAATGCAAGCACGAGAAAGGTCTAGAGGCAAGGAAATGGAGTCCTTCGTGTAGTTGCGTCTCTGATTTTGGCTGTAAGGCGAACACGACTGGATAGGTTAACGTTGTTGGCACGAGGAGTAGTCTAGAGGCAATGAATGAGTTAATGTTGACATTACAAGCACGGGATGGTTCCGATACACAAGTTGCGCTAAGGCGCCGGTCCTAAAACTGATCCTAAGGCAAGAATAGAAAGACAATCGTAAAAAGGGTTTATGTTGCACAAAGTAAATGAAACGTGTAGGTTTTGTATGGGTGGGCGAGAAGCTCACTCCGCCAGTACAGTGGTACTGACACCCACACAGTGTTTCATGTGCAGGCACAGGTAGAAGCTCGTGGCGCGGAGCTCGCTTGGATGCGTCGAGGCACGAAGTTCCTTGGCGATTCGCAGCGTGCGGCCGCGTGGATTGAAGACTTATACAGGACGTAATGTATGGACATCGCCTTCCGAAGCTTCCGCTGGATTCAAGTATTGTATCGAGAGATGAGAGAGAGCAGAGTGACTTGTAAATGAGAGAAAAGTGAGCACGAGAGACATTGTAATTTGGCCTTGCGCCCACAAATGTAATCTTGTATTCAATATTAATAAAGAGATTCTTTTGGACAACTTGTGTTCATGTGTTCTTCTTTAAATTCCGCTGCAATGTATTCAATGTTTCTGCTTGGGACTTCTGTGCGACGACCCCGTCGCCGCCGCTGTAATCGGCCGTTATGGAATCGCCTTGCACGAGCGCAATCTAGGCTCGTGCGGCATCACGCCTTAGCGAGGACGATCGCTCCTACGGGAGCGGGGCGTATATATATATATATATATATATATATATAAATATATATATATATATATATATATATATATATATATATAGCCATCTCTCCGGCGAGGCTGGGCACGCACGCCGAGGAGAGGAGGAGGAGGAAGGAAGGAGGAAAGAGGAGGAGATCGGCCTATATTAGCAACTAGTAGCTAATGTTGATCGGCCTATATTAATATATATGTTAAAAGGATGGAGGGGGTCGGCCTATATTAGCAACTAGTAGCTAATGTTGCTTTGTTAAAGGGGGTTCGGCCCTACATTGGGCGCACAAGAGCACAATGGTGCTGCTGTGCTTATTCTTTGCATGCATATGTGGTCGGTTCCCACTTTGGTGGGGCCGACCACATTAGCTTTTTTTTTTCTTATCTAAAACTTCAATATATATATATCTATATATATATATATATATATATATATATATATATATATATATATATATATTTTTCTTATCTAAAACTTCAATATATACATATATATATATATATATATATATATATATATATATATATATATATATATATATATATATATATATATATATATATATATAATCCAGATCAAACTTCTTTAGCAAATCTTTTGTGTACTTGGCTTGATTTATGAACGTCACATTGTCAGTTTGTTTGATTTGCAGTCCGAAAAAAATTTCAGCTCTCCCATCATGCTTATCTCAAACTCATTCTGCATACACTTAGAAAATTCTTGACACAAAGATTCATCAGTAGATCCAAATATGATATCATCAACATAGACTTGTCTTAAAAGAAGCTTACCATTAAAGGACGGTTGAAGGTATCAGGTTATATAACCATAACCCGAGAGCCTTTCTTCTTCTTTGATTCTAAACTTCATCAAACAACAACAGCAGCCGCGCGAGAGAACCCCCTAACCCTAGTTATTTACCACCCCTTCTCTTCCAATCCAAGTGGTGAAATCAATCCAAACTTTGGATTCGTGCGAAGTTCGTCGTTCTCTACAACATACTCAAATCTCAGGAGGTATAACTCCTTATTTACCCTCCTTATATATATATATATATATATATATATATATATATATATATATATATATATATATATATATATATCCATAAATATACCAAAAAATATATTTAAAATCTAAATACCATTGAAAAGTCAACTATCCAATTATTTAATATATTTGAGCATATCTACATATATATATAAATTCAATCCTTAATAAATCAACTCAAAATAATAATAATATTTAAATAGGAAAACATGTTTATTAAATCTCCACAAAATAACTTTAATAATAATAAATTAATAAGATCATCCCAATGAGTGCACTTACACTGCACACCCTTTTCCGGGTCCACAAAATGTACTATTTTGTAAAATATTATTTAAATAATAAAATACCAATAATTTCATAAATAATTAAATAATTTTAAATTGTACATGAAATTCTAAAATAATTTAGAAATTATTTTTACGTACATAAAATATGTCTACATGGCCACATTTGGTCACCCCATATGTCTACGTGGACTTGGGTTTGGTCCAGGCCCAGTTCGGGCTGGTTTGGTCCAACCGGGTCATCTAAAAATCAATATATAAAATAATATTTAATTAAAATACTTTAAATAGGTCAATTTACAATTTGGTTTGGTTTTCCTAGTTTGGACATCACCATGGCTAGGTTTTCCCCTGCATGGCTAGTTGACTAGTCAAGTCACACTGCTACATCTTCCGTACCAAAATTTATGGTAGTTTAGTGCTCCAAAACTCAAAAATGGCTAAGGTCATGATAAAAAAATAAATAAAACCATAAATTACAAAAATCATTTTTTTAAGTCTAATAAAATAATAAAAAATAATTAAGAAAAATAGGGATTTTACATTCTACCCAACTTACAAGAATTTCGTCCTCAAAATTTAGGATTAATAGGGTAGATAGGGTTGAGGGATAGGAAGAGTTCGTCAATACCAAAATACAATTAAATTTTGGAGGAGGCGATAAAACGGCGTTCAACACCACCATGCAATAGAAAATTGTGGAGTCGATATATACAAAAATATATCATGGTTATGGAATTGAATAAGGATTGCTAGTGAAGGTAGCAAAATTTTGAATATCTAATTTTAGAGAACAGTAAGGAATTGAGTAGGCCAAAGAGAATAATTTAGACATTTAGGAGATGTGATTCCTTAAGGGAGAACTGGATACTAATCATCTTGGCCGAGGGTTTGATTAAGTGATGATTAGAATCACTCTCGTGCGTTCAAGTGGGATTGGAAGGGCACAATGAAATTTCTAGGATTTGGGAGAAGAAGAGTTTAAGGTGAGGATATAGCCACATGAGTTGGTCGGTGGCTATCTAAATTCGTGTTGAAATAACTGATAGAAAAACGAAAGGTGATATCTTGCATCTATCTATCATGTACAGTGTCTGGTCTTTCCAATATAAGTAAGTAAAAACAATAAAGAGTTCAAGGACGATGCTATCGAGTACGAATACGTGGTTCATAGGTGACGAAAATAATTCAAATAAGAGTTGTCAATGCTGTCGCGGATGAGACTCTAAGACAGGTTTAACTATGTCTCTATCCATATAGAATAAGATATGATAAGCGAACCAAAGTGCAATAGGTTGATCAGACCATCATGCACCGGTTCTAATTAGACAATATGTTAGTGGGTGCACCCAATAAAATATGTCATGATTAAGCTTGATAACGAAATAAGCTCGCAAAACTGAAGCTACATTAGCAGCATGAGATAGTCAAAATATAAGCAAGGGAGGTACTGATGAGGAAAATTTTAAATAGTCCAAGATCTTTTAAAATATAATTTCCGCCCGAAGTTTGGGCCTGTGCAGTTGGCTTGGTTGACTTGCTAAGTTAGGGTCCTCTGAAATTATAGTCTGAGCAAACTTATCAACATGGGTCACAAGGACAAAGGCTTTGTTGGGCCGTGAGGTATTCTACCCAACTTACAAGAGTTAAACTAGTAGTGTGATGGAACAATAAGTCAAGCAATCAAAATACCACAAGGTTAAGCATTTTAAGGAGAACATAATTATATCGGGTCGAATGAATTGACTCGAGGTTGAATTCCTAATTGAAGTTAAAAAAATATTTTGGGTACCATGGTAATGGTTATAGTTTTAGTCTTTTATACCAGAAGTCATATCAAGAAAATAGAGTACAAGGATACGGGTTTTAGTGGCACGTGATATACCTACATGAAGGTGAGCTCGTCTAGATTTTGCATGTGGAATTTGTTGGATGGAAACGCCTAGTGTGTTGCTCCAAATATCCAAGTCACGGTAAAGGACACAAAAGAATTTAAAATAGAAAGTGGGAGTTCATGAGATAATGATTATCATACAAAATAGATGACCAAGTTAAAGCATGAAATAAAGATAATTCAAATTCTAGTAGATCAAGGTAAAATAAGTTAGGAATACAGTTTCTAGAGAGAAATAGTCTCATGGATAAGGGTATGGTCAAGGGAATGATTCTAATCATTTCTAAGTTTCAAATAATTAGATGGTCATGATAAACGATCAAGATTTGAGGGAAGGTCGAGTGGGTCAAGAGAAAGATATAGTTATATAGTTTGGTCGATAACTAACTATACTTGTGTATATGTCATATCATAATCATAGGTGGTATGGCAACTTATTGTGGAATACTTGCATCTCGTTAGGGTGACCTTGCTTGTTTCTTGGTCCTTCACCAATATATGATCTAATCTAACAATTTTAAGTTCCTCAAAAGTTTCTCAATAAAATTCTCAAGATACTCCACCAAAATTTCTAATTATCTTAGGCTGTCAAGTTTAATCAAAATCTAAATCTCTAATCAATCTTGTAATAGTCCTTGTATATCGCAAATTGAACATACTTCCCCCCCCCCTTTTTTTACTAAAATTTAAATATCCATAATCAAGGCTTTAAACTCGAAATCTAAATAACTTTATAAATCATAGATCATGTGACACAATTTGAAATTTCAATTTTTTTCCTTCAAAGTCGATTCCATATCTTCCAAAATATTTTAAACAAAAATTTTACCATCATCTCTTCAAACTCAAAATTAAATAAACTTATAAATCGTACGTGCAATTTAAAACCTCAAGCTCTCTCTTCTAAACTTTCGTCTTCTCTAGTCGTCTACAAAATCATAATTTAAACTCTTTAAATAATCTCGAGATAAACTTTATCATATTACAACCCAAACTTAAAGTTAACCGTAAATCATGTGTCACAATATAGAAACTTAAGATATTTCTCAAATCGATTTCATATCCATAATAAATTATAACTATTTCACAATTTCAAAATTTATAAAATTTTTATTTTCTCGATCTAGCTACCCTCTAGTGTATACCACCTTGTAATATAAAAATAAATTTCAACTATCCTTTGATGGCGGTAATATGCTACTACCCAACTTAAAATCATACTTTTAGAAAAAATGTCTTTATAACTCAAATAAGACCTCAATGTACACTAATTGTCAATATAATCTTTCTAGCCATGTGTTTGACCTATGAGCATATAATAGTGTAGTAATCTTCCTAACTGTCACTAAAAATAAGAGTTCACGGTAAAATGAGTTCAAGCATGATGCAATTTAAGGGTGGTAACGAGAGTTCGAAACTTGAAACAAGGGAGGAGGTCAAGCTGGTGGATGAGATCCTAAACTCTATTCCTATATGCAGGTTCACATCGGTACAGTCACGTAACCGAAGTGATAAACTCGACCTGTATGGGCCACCACAAAAATATGTAACGCCCCAGTCCCAAAATACTTAGGACTAGGTACGTATCCATGTCAGCTGCATACATACGAAGTATACTCCAATATATGGAACCTCGTATGAATACATAAGCTGTAAAATACAGTAAACCAAGAGTAATCTAATCTCATCCATAAATGAAGAATAAAGGATGTTATATAATCAACTGTAATAAG
This sequence comes from Iris pallida, assembly GCA_029216955.1. Classification (NCBI taxonomy): domain Eukaryota; kingdom Viridiplantae; phylum Streptophyta; class Magnoliopsida; order Asparagales; family Iridaceae; genus Iris; species Iris pallida. The sequence goes on along the minus strand of JANAVB010033220.1, from coordinate 17,738,085 downwards.
TCTTTGTACAATATGTTGGGCGGAGACAAATCCACTACCAACAAGTAAGGAAAAATATACATGGAAACTGAAATGATTTGGCGGGAGTAGCAAAGGAAGACCCAAGACACGTCATCTCCGAATGAATAGAGAAGATCGCGACCTCGGCTAGAACACCTGCAATATCACAGAAGCACACACACCTGGAGAGATAACCAGGTCCTCAGAGGGACGTAACAAGATACATAAAGCACATGTCACATAACTGAATATATATACTATGTCATAAATCACAAGTAAAGAAAATAGACCCCCTCGTAACAAGATCCAATACCTCATCATCGAGACAGTGGACTACCCCTAAAACCAAACAAGGACAAAGGGTAGCACCCTATGCCGCGATGAGACATTGTCCCAAGCTACTAATGGGATGGGGTGATATGACATTTGACGAGGGTTACCTGACCATTCTAATGTGTTTATGCAATAAGAACAAACCTTCAACGCATGGGCACTCTGGCTCAGTAGTAGTAATCTCAGGTATGGTCCCATCAGGATACTAGGGACCTCAAAGCATAACATTCATCGAATGTCGGAGGCCAGCAGTAAATCAGGTATCAGGATCCAGGACCGTATCTCCCGCGGAGATAACCGGCAATAGGGAAGTGCATACTTGGCCCATACGTTAAGGAACTGTTCTTCCCACCCAATGTCTAACAGAGTCACATCCATGACTCATATACCTCTACTAACTGCTAAGTCTCCTAACATGCCTCTATTAGCAGTTAGCCCTAACGCATGCGCATGGAGGATCAGCCCACACGCAAGAACCTCTACATGCTACTCATCTCATACATCCTCGTGGTACAAATATGTCCAGGTATATGCAATACACTACAAACGGTAGTCTCTTAACTCTAAGTCCACATGCAATCAAAGGATATTAACAAAGTATATCTAATATCACTGAGCAGACAGTAAATCAAGAACGGTAAGAACTAGAAATAAATGAACACTGATATATAATAAAATACAAACTGAACATAAACAGTATAATGACAAGGTATCTTGCCTGAGGTTATGTGCAAAAGAGAATAATCTAGTAGCTCGAACAAACAAATAAATGAAGCAAGAAAAGCCAAATCCTGCAGATGACTCCGGATGCTGCAACAAATATCACGAACGAGTTTGGAATAAAAGTTATACCTAGGAAATGCCTGTCAAAAAGTTAAATTCTGGAACAGGGGCAAAATCATAATTTTGGGTCAAAACGATGTCCACCGTTGGACCCGCTTTGTACCGAAATACGTGCCAATATCTATGGTCTCTAAAATTATCAAACTACATGTCTACAGTTTTTTTTGATGAGACGAACCCAACAGTATGTCCAATTTTGGATTCCGGTGGGCTGTGCACAAAATCGCCCGTTGAGTGGGATTGTGGGCCCGCCAAAATAGCGTCCCGATCAACGGTCTCGGAATCGGACCAAACTTGGCTCACAGGACCAAAAAAATATTTCGAGTCCAATGGCGTAAGTTTTATCGCGATATTATGAGTGTGCGCAAAGTTGTGACTTACTTTGCAAAGGGTCGATACGGGGGCATCTCGACGGATACGCACTGATTTCGTCGCGCACATGCAACAAAATCGGGTTCCGTCAGTTCCTACATGTCGACAACATCTATACGCGCCTTTCGATGCGTATAGTATGCAACCACGTCGCCCGGTTTGTCGAGGCGCACGCCGTATCGGGGTATTTTTCTAATTTTTGAAAATAAAATTTATAATTTTTCGTGAAACGTTAACAACGTGTAACTTTCTACATACTAGATGAAAGGTGAATCCAGAAGGTGCGTTACAATCTCGGTTATGTCGTATTTGACTGTCTTCAATTAGTTTTTACAAAATCCTATTGGACCGAAAAAAAAAAGTGGCCGACAAGTTGATGTTTCAAAACAGTTTTTAATATTCCAGAAAAGTGGTTTTTCTCCAACTTTGCCTCGATTTTTTGAGCAAGTTGGATGGCCATGTTGAAATATACCTGGGGGATCTCGAAGAGGGTCATGTGAGATTTCTACACGAATTTACGGATCTAAAAACGGAGTTAAAATGAGAGAGATATCGATCGGGGAAGTTGAGTACCTTAAAGTGGAAAACTGTTGTGTTGTTTGTTGTTGTCGCCGTGGCGACCGTGAGGCGGGACTGCCATCCCTCCGGCGAGGCTGGGCACGCACGCCGAGGAGAGGGGGAGGAGGAAGGAAGAAGAAAAGAGGAGGAGATTAGGGTTTGTATATATATAATATATATATATATATATATATATATATATATATATATATATATATATATATATATATATATATATATAAGTTAAAAGGAGGGAGGGGGTCGGCCTATATTAGCAACTAGTAGCTAATGTTGCTTTGTTAAAGGGGGTTCGGCCCTACATTGGGCGCACAAGAGCACAATGGTGCTGCTGTGCTTATTCTTTGCATGCATATGTGGTCGGTGCCCACTTTGGTGGGGCCGACCAAATATATATATATATATATATATATATATATATATATATATATATATATATATATATATATATATCCATAAATACACCAAAAAATCTATTTAAAATCCAAGTACCATTTAAAAGTCAACTATCCAATTATTTAATATATTTGAGCATATCTACATATATATATAAATTCAATCCTTAATAAATCAACTCAAAATAATAATAATATTTAAATAGGAAAATATGTTTATTAAATCTCCATAAAATAACTTTAATAATAATAAATTAATAAGATCGTCCCAATGAGTGCACTTACACTGCACACCCTTTCCCGGGTCCACAAAATGTACTATTTTGTAAAATATTATTTAAATAATAAAATACCAATAATTGTACAAATAATTAAATGATTTTAAATTGTACATGAAATTCTAAAATAATTTAGAAATTATTTTTACGTACATAAAATATTTTTATATGGCCACATTTGGTCACCCCACATGTCTACATGGACTTGGGTTTGGTCCAGGCCTAATTCGGGCTGGTTTGGTCCAACCGGGTCATCTAAAAATCAATATATAAAATAATATTTAATTAAAATACTTCAAATAGGTTAATTTACAATTTGGTCTAGTTTTCCTAGTTTGGACATCACCATGGCTAGGCTTCCCCCTGCATGGCTAGCACACCAGTCAAGGCACACTGCTACATCTTCCGTGCCAAAAATTTTAGTAGTCTAGTGCTCCAAAACTCAAAAATGGCTAAGGTCATGATAAAAAATAAATAAAACCATAAATTACAAATTTTTTTAGTCTAATAAAATAATAAAAAAAATAAAATAGGGGTTTTACACATGTGTGTAGTAGGCTGAAAATAGGTTAAGACCATATATTTGGCCGGATCGATGTCGAGCCCCAAAATTAATTTGCAAGTTAGGTCAATTTTTTCGGTTGATGGTCAAATTATCTAAATTGATCAGAAAGTTGTATGATGTAAGTAGATTACAAGAGTGCAAGTTTGAGCTAGACTTGGTATATCAAAATGAAAATAATCTTTTATACTACAAAATACATAAAGGAAGTTTTGAGAGATTGACATCTCTGGTGCTCCAAAAATCAAAGTCACGGAAAGGTACATTTAATGATCAAAACTAATTATAATAAAATTATCTATTGAAAGTAATTCCAAAAAAAAATTTAAGAGAACCCTAAAATTCAGGGGGCGTACATCCTACCCACCTTAGAAAATTTTGTCCTCGAAATTACACTAAGGCATAGTATAAAAGGGGGTAGAAGATTAATATCTTGAAAGGGTCAGGTACGACTAGTCTTACATAGTTCACGCGGGATGCTGATGCCACTAGTATCTAGGGTATATATCCTGCCAAGTGCTAGAGTACACCTCAACTTTATAATGCAACAACAAACACTACCAAAATTTGTCGATTTAGCGACGGCCAGATCCGTCGCCCGTCCGACGGAAATTTGTATTAGCGACCGATCACTGACGGGTCTTGGCCAAAATAATCCGTCGGCAATCAGCTCGTCGCTAATAAAGGTCCGTCGCTACGTAGTCGTCAAGCGACCAAATAGCGACGGCTTTTCGACTTCACAATACGAAGCATTAGCGACTACTTTCCGACGGACTTTCGTCCATTTCAAGTATTAAATACTGAACTGTGTAGACACTAGCGACGTAATGGTCCGTCGGTAAACCGTCGTAATAGCGTATCAGAGTGTATCGTTCCGTCGCTTGTGAGCACCCTAAATTTTGGGTTGATTTTTTTTTTAATTTTCTGATTGATTTGGTTGCGATAAATAATTTATTCTGTTATTTTTCCTTAAGTGTACTTTCCCGTGCCATTGATATTTGGAGTGTCAGGGATGTTCAACTCTGGAAATCTTCTTCACGAGTTTTGGAGTGGACAGGATTACCTTCATGATGGTATATAGTGTCCCACTCAGTCTTGTTCCCTTGTGCTCTTTTTGCTTCGTAGGACTTCGGATCGATTTAGACCGTTTGATTATTAATTAATTTTCCCACTCTTTTCCTTGATCATTTTTAGCACGTTACCGTGACTTTTAATTTGGGAGCGCAAGGCCAGTCAGTTTCTTGAAACCAACTTCTCATGCATGATCTACTCGAGACGCTCGTCACCCATGACCTTCGTGTCCCACTCAGACACGCCATTTTGTGCTCCATTTGCTTCGTACAACTTTCCTGACACGTGACCCGATTTTATTTCACCCCACGGTGTCACATTCATTTTCCAACTTGATTTGTGGGTACCCTGTCGACCAAAACCTGTCAGCCCCAATTATGGACATAGCCCACATTGAGCCTACTACCCGTTCGACACTTGTGTCCCATTTATTGGAATCCCCATGTGCTACTTATTTACTCATGATCATCAACGCCTAATTTTAATTCGATTATTGTATCATGTCTGATTTTGACCCGATCCGGCTCCACCGAGTCCAGCCCAGCTCCATGTTACCCTCCATCATGACACCCTCAGATCATTATCCTTAGAAAATAATATTAAATATCATGTTTACCTATTTTAATATTTATTGGAATCTCTATTTATTTAAATCCCTGTAGGAATGACCAAAATTCCTATAATTAATTACTACCCTTGATTTCCCTCAATCAATCCTCACCCTATAATTTTTCCCAATACTCACTCTCACAATTTTTCTCCTTAGCCGGCCCTAACTCTAATGTGGAGAGAATCTTTTCTCTCTCTCCCTCTCATTATTATTATTCATCTCTTTCTCTCTCTCCCACTCTATTCTTTTATTTTTCACCACAGCAACATTTAACACCACCACCACCACTCCTATGGCTGGCCCGGCCCCAGCCATCCTCCGACGTGGCCTCGCCGCCGGCCACCCCTGGCCGAGCACGGCCAACCGCACCCACAGCAGCTCCTCCTTCCTTCTCCTCCCTTTAATAACCATCCATCCATCCATCCATTCATCACCACACTACACCAAAAAGGTCCTTTTGGAACGCTAAAATTCCATTCCTAATAATTTTAGGCACACCTATATTCCGTGCCTATTTATGGGCTGCTAGATTTCTTGGAACGCTAAACATGTGTTCCAGTAAACATTTATTGGAACGCTGTTAATGTGTTCCAATTTTGGAACGCCAATAAAGCGTTCCAAAAAAGTGTTCCAACAAAACATTCCAAATACTTTTTGCCTCACTTATTGGAACGGCCAAAAAGAGTTCCAATTTTGGAACACCATAAACACGTTCCTAAAACAAGCATTCCAGAATAATTTTTGGGTCACTTTCTGGAACAACTAAAAAGTGTTCCAGTTTTTGAACGGTATAAATGTGTCATATATATAATTGGTTGCCCACATAATTTGAAATTACAAACATGTAGGTTAAAATAATATAGCATAAGTAGTTATACTATGAATTACAAAACCTGTAGGAATCCAAGAAATTATATAAATAAATGACAATTGACACAAGCTTGTAATTATCTTAAGAATTTATTAATGTAGAACTCACAAAAATATAAGTAGAAGTGAACGAATTTTCATATGACAAGTACATGGAGAATAGATACTGTTAAAGCTACATAATAAAAATACCCAAATGTCTTACATAAACATTGTATATATGTTTAATACAACTTCTCTATCATACTAGGAAAAAAAAGTGAGTTGTGAAAATAATTTGAATCCCGCACACTTGATGTTCTTCTTAGTGACCCGCACACTTGATGTTCTTCTTAGTGATCATAGGCCTGGAACGATGATTATTGAGGAAGCAAAAAATGTGACATCCTGTAGACATTTAAAAGATTATTAAAATTATGACAAAATAATTTGGTCACAATTAAGAACTTATTCATTAAACAAGACACATAAAGAAAAGAAAAAACAATTTAGGATAAGCAACAGTAGCAATGACAATCCACTTCACACATATATTCAGCATTGGAAACAAAGATAAATACTGCATTTCTGTATTCTGACTTAAATTCCTCGGGCTTATATGGAAATCCTGAAGAACAAGAAATAAATCACTTGGTCAATGGGTGCACATTAGATCAGTTGATATTTGATCCTTAGAACTATAACAATCATATACTATTGGAATTTACTGGAATGCGTACAATTCTGATACTGCACCAACTGTTACAACTATAGTGTACAAAAACTAGTCAATCACATAAATCATGGAGAGGAACACACGAGTCTATAAGACGATTGCTTGAGTATCATATTAAGAAACAACATACTCGGGTTTTTAATAATTTTGACCCTTGTACCACCAAAACTGAAAGCAACATGTGGCTCTGTTTTGTTGATAATAGCTTTTGAAAGCAAAACTAGCATGAGAAGCCAAAGTATCTGGTTGATAACAAGGCCGATTAGGCTGAACGGCTGAACAATCAACATTACCAGGACCACAAGCCCATAAAGTGGTGCAACAAACTGTATGTGAACTATGAATTAGAACTGTATTAAGACAATAAAGGGATGCAGGTAAGTGCTCAGTGAAAAAAAAATCTTTATACTCATCACCATAATGGTTATGTGATATAGAACATGCTACAGAATAGGTTCATAGAGAATGGTTATGGACTTGCAGGGTTTTTTTTTGCCAAGTAGTCAAAAAATGGTGCCACATACCAGGTTTAGAGGTACACTTCTCTACCATACAGAATAGGTTCATAGAGAATTGATTATCTCGTTTTTCATGGTTGTCATATAGTATGCACTAAGCTATTAGAGAATGTGGACATGAGGGAGCAATTTGTTACTTAGATTTTAGAAATCAAAGAACTGATTAACCGTGATTTTCACATTGTGCAGGCGAGGCTTCTGAAATCTCTCATTCTGTAACCGACTCTGGAGACCAAGGAAATTCCACAAAATCTTTGGATTTGAATAAGTCCAACTCAACCAATTAAAATGTAGTGAAAGTTGATCCTCGTTCAAAAGAAACTAAAAGGCTCCTGAACAGGAAGGGGAAGTCAAAAGCAAAAAGGGGAAGTCAAAATCAAACTCAGGCAGTTGAAACATGGTATTATTGATTCAAAAATACCTTTTGATATATGCAGCCTTGGAGACTGAGGTTCAACATAAGAATTCCGAAAAGCTGGAGCTTCTTAAGGACATTTTTGAGCTTAAGCTTTTATTGTGCTCCATAAGCCCACCTGAAGCTTCTGCCATGTCAGTGTGATAGTTCTTGGAGTACCCACTTTTACAACTTCCTGAAATTTGGTTACTATAGTTTCCTGACCATTTAAAATTGCAAATTGCATTTTATTGCTCAAGGAAATCATCAAATGAATTTCCTTGTTCCTGTAGTGACTTGTTGCTTGCTGAATGAACATTTAATAGTCAACAATTCTATTTTCGATAGGTGAATTATAGTTTCTTGTGAGCTGGGGCAGAAGATCAAAGTGAAAAATAATCATCTTAACACACAACAATTCTCTGCATTTGATGTCATCAGACTTACAAATTGCAACTGTATATCAGTGCACACAAGTTGCATTTGGAAAGGATGGATATAAATGTATTTTTTTTTGACATGAATATTTTCGGATTGAACTTGTCAAAATCAAAACCAAATCTTGAATATGCTATAAATAAATGATTTAACATGCTCAACATATTTGTGGATTATACCACAGCTTCCTTCTATATGAGTATGAGCTGCACTAAAGTTTGTGATTATAACCTTGGGGTTTCCTGCTGCATGGTCCGCGTATAACGAAGAAATTATCTCCATGGCATTAAGCCCAGCATTTTCAGCTAGGGTTTTGGGTACCATTTCAAAGCTTTCAGCAAACTTTGCAATAGCATACTGATCCAATCTGCGCCAGAAATCAAAGCTTAGTGTTACAGCATGGATAAGCTAGAAAGGGCACATACCCGTGTCTGTGTGAGGTTTTTGTATGCAAAAGAAACTCACGCACACACACACGCCTGCCAAATGGAGAGAGGCTGTTCACATGGATTTGAGCACAAATCCAATAGATCTATAAAAAAAATTTAGCGGAGGAGCTAAATTGACAATCCACAAACAGTTCTTATCTTCAATATCTAAAATGACTTGTAACAAAGAAGACAAAAAATTGTGTTGTAAAAGTTTATTATCTTACACATCATCGTCCAACAAAATGAACGACCTCAAATAGGGAGTGAAATAAATACATAGCCTGAAAACTAACTCAATTCCATACAAAAGGAATCCCTTGTCAACCCTCCCACACTATCAGGCACACATACATGACAGAGCGACAGAAAGGCAATGAATGACCTTATCATGATTGGGCATGTCATGCCCCAAGTCAGCAAGTAGTCATGGTACTGAAGCCTGCTTACTTGACAACATCGTCAAAACATTGTGCCGTGCTTGAAATAATAACCCAGATTTCTTAGCAATATAAGTGACCACAATGAATTTTACAAGGAGATACCTGTAGTATTTACAGGAAGGAAATATATTCTTGAACTATAATCTTACTGGTCGGCTTCAAGATCAAATCAGATAATTGAGAAGGTATACGGTCTATACCCATATTGTTAGTAATATCTACCTATGAAGGGGGCAATAAAAATATACATTGACTCCCATTTCAGTATATCAACAAGCTACCTTAAATACTTGAAGGAAACTGATAAAGCTCCTCAACAAATGTAATAGACATCGTACAAGTTTATCAGTGTGAAAGGGGAAAAAAAGTATTCACTATAAAGTGTACTGGTGCTTAAAAACTATTATAATAACCTATATGTACCATTATAAACCTCTGCTATTATTTTTTTTTTAAAAGTACCCTGTTTCTTTAAGGGAAAACTCCTTCAATCTTCTTGCTAACTCTATTTCTGTTGCTGCGGCTCTAGGAACAATGCGACTGTCTCTGCACATTGCCTGATAAGTGATGGAAACCAATGTCAAACCAAATAACATACAAATTTTGCAAATGGGATCCACAATTTCAAGGCTGAAGTGGAAACTCTCTCATGCTAGAAACATAAACCCTAAACTAGCAAATTCAGACTCAAAGAGAAATACCTTATAAGTATTAACGCCATCATCAACAGCTCTTTCAAGATCATCCAGTATACTATCAGTACTACCTCGCAAAACCAGTGTAGAAACTGAGTTTCCCCCTTCTTCATTCTTCACAACAGTTACCTATTAAAAATTATTGAAGAAAGTAGTCAACAGGTCGTCTAGAAAATTCAATTATGATGAATATATGCTACTAGAGTTCTCTATAGATGAGTATACCCGACTACCACCAATCTCTTCCACTGATACTGAGTCGGCATATCCCAGCTCATCCGGATTTGGCTGGCTCAGTTTCACTAATAACTAGAGGATCGTGTAATTTCCCGAATCCATCTTTCTGTTGTAAAGATGTTCAGATTTAGTAGTGTAGAAAATGGAAACAGATGAAAATGGACTCACCTTCTTTCTTGGTTATTTTTCCAGCAAAAAAGAGGTCTAGCAGCGAGTTTTGTCAAACCTTGGCTATGTCCCAGGAAGCAAGAGGTTCTAGAATGTTGAATTACATATTTGCTAGAAAAACACCCAAGAAGATTATATATATATGCCCATCATATTGATGGCTCCATTTATTATTGAGTAATTGTAACCTCTGAACATGGCAAGCATTATAAATTTCAGTTCACTAAAAAGTCTGGCAATCTCAGTTATAAGAAAAGGTTAAATTTCTCGGTTGGTTACAAAATTAGAGATGAAACCAGAGATTCAGGGAAAACATTTCAAAGTAATAGGTCTCCATATATAGTGCCAACTACTTGATCCACATATGCACCATGTGGTTGGTGTATACACAGAAAATCAAGAGTAGGTACAAGTCAATTTTGGACCATCTCAAGTAATTCACCGACTAGTAAATATCTCGGCTGGATAATGCTATAAGAATCCTCAGGAGGCAAGAACGACATATATGCCAACATTGCCTAGTCATATTAAACACCTAGGCTTTCCTATTGAACATTATAATCCACCCTCTGTAAAAACAAGGAAGCAGATCCCGTGCCTATAACTTATAGTAAATACATCTTGTAGCTTTAGACAAGAAAAATAAAAGTTAAAAAAATATGCTAAGACCTGATGAGAATATATTGGTATTCATCTATGAGAGGCATGGCCACTTCTTTCACTTGCTGGCAAGTTGAATATCAAGAGAGGATGCAACCCTCTTCAACGATTCTGAAGCTTTAAGCAGATCAGACTCAAAATGGCTTGCAGAAACGAACATTCGGATGCCCACTGGAAGACGAACACTTGTCCAAAAAAGACCTCTTTCATGTCACAGTCAAAACTGAATCTTCCTTTAAGACCTGGAGAACAAAAGGATCAAAAGGGAGAGCACAAGTTATGTGGGTTTGCAATAGAAGCACGCCTCATGGAGAATCGGTATCTGCTATTAGCTTACCCTGCCAACAATTTTCTCAAGCAGCTGTAGATCACTCTTAGGAGAGCCTGTTGATTTCTTAAGTTGTAGGAAGACAATTGGGGATTGAGGATCACTTGCTAATGTCATTCCTGGTACATCTGACAGACATGAATGTTACAAATCAAATGCCAGAAAAACGGTTAAGGGTAAGAACTGACCTATATAAACTCAGACATGAAACTTGAAAGTACCTTATCCCATCCGATGGGATCAACTATGGAGAATGAGAAAGCTCCATAAAAGAATTCACAAAGTTTAATGACCAATCTGTCATCAACCTTCTAATATTGTTGTCAAGTTCCTAGCCAAGGTAGCTATGAGCATGAGAGGTTCATGCCATAAAACTTAGACTGGTTAGTTGGTGGATATGTACACCTACTTTGGCCATATAGTTTAAACTCGTGCAACCACTTAGCATCATCCAAGTTTTCCTAGACTGTAAAGAGTCCGAATGAAGAGGCAAGATATATAACACAATTTGCTATCGGGAAGTGCATTAATCTCTATGACACATCAAGCCAAGGAGTGAAAGAAATGACCAATACTTTGCAGTTTAAGTTGACAGTATATTTTGCTACAGCTTCTTGGTATTCAGGAGGATATAGTACGAACACATGGACAGAGCTATGTCAGCAATGAACAGGTTTGGGGAGAGAGCAAAGATGGCTTCTAGTACGATGCGGTTGAACCGATTTCAACAAAACATAGAGCCTCCAGGTAATCTATATGGATATGTTATTACTTCAGTTGTTTGTTTGTATTTTCTTATATATAAATGGTTCATGTAATCTAACAACTTTTCATGGCCGAGTTTTAAAATTAAGAACTCACGAGTTTCTCTAAGATTAAACATGAAGTGGTGAAAGATACACAAAACTATGTCACTGTTAGTCTAGTAGCATTTAAATACTTCACAAAAACTCGGTAGAGCATTAACAAGCAGTAGCAAAAGGCTTGTGTTTGTGTTTGTGGTGCATCTTGGGTTTGTAGTCTGATTCTATGAGCTCCTGTTTTTGCTTTGCCTCTGAATTTTGACCAACAAACTCTTCCTTATTTTTTGATTTACAAAGACATAAAAATGTCCAAATAGGATCGATGGAAGCCCAGCACCCTTCAATAGATGGGAATCCCATTTATAACTACACTTGATAGAGTACTTCCTCCGGCTGACAACTCTCTTTGCTCTGGTAGATATGCCAAGCACACTTCTAATATCAACAAATATCTTTATCCTTACTGAAAGTTCGTCTAGGCTAATCAAAATCATTAACCACCTTGGTAACACTTGACATGTGCAAGTTGCCTAATAAACAAATATCAAACTGAATTTATTCACCTCACCACCTATCCAACCGAAAAAAATAACATCCATATACGAGTAGGATCTACCACTACAATGTTGTCATCTGCTAGTTTAAATGAACTAAACATATTCGCAGTCTACTTATACCAAGTAGCTAGGCTACTAATGGTCACACTGCAGCATATGAATAATACATAAGAAATGGAATTTTCAACCCAATTTTTGCACATTATGCCATAGCTGTCAGTCTCTGATGGCAATTCAACGAAATCTGAAGATAATTCACATCGTATACTAGAATAACACAAGGAAGCCTTTATCCACAACAAAAAATATACCCACCATATGTAATTCAACAGCTCTTATTGTACCAATTAGAAATTGCAAATAAAGAAATGGAACTAAATTCAACTAAAAAGAAGAGTACTTCATCGAGATTACCTTATATTTCGTCCGTGCGTTGGCTGAGGCGGCCGAAGCATAGGGAGGTGAAGAAGATAGACGATATTTGGAAGGAAGAGGTAGATGGTGAGAAAATTTGGGTTGACGGTGGAGGAGACGAGACAGAGGAGTCCGAGGAACTCGCGAACTCTGGCTAGGCCCTCCGGGCACACGCCGGCCTGAGAACTCGCCGACACGGAGGAAGGATGGTACAGTCGGGGCTAAGAGAGAGGATAAGGGGAAGGGTATTGAGGAGATTGTAAATTAGGATTAGGGTTTTTTTATGGTGGAGAAGAAGTGAAGGAATCTAGAGTCAAGGGTTTTGTGGAGAAGTAGATGGTTTGAAGTGGCTCTTTCTTCTTAAAATCTGGAATGGGAGTGGAGAGAGAATAGAAACATTATAGGGTTAGGTTATTGAGGCCAAGTATTTGGAACAGATTTGAAACGGTATAAAAGTGTACCTAAGTAAATAAATAAAATTGAAAATTAAAATAAAACATATTATGAACATTTTTCTGATCAGGAACACTTTTTTACCGTTCCAGAACCTAGGTACAGAAAATAAGTGTTCCAGAGTGAAAAATGTCTAACGTTCCTAATTTGCCATTTTGGTGTAGTGCCACCATCACCATGGTCTTCACCACCACCACTTCATCAACCGGCCACCACCTCCATGTCCACCGTGCACCGTCGCCCGACCCTCGTCGAGGCTGCACAGCCTCCACCGTCGCCGACCTGGCCGAGCATGGTCGTGCCAACAACAGCAGCAGCTGCACGCATGCAGGCACGCACGTGCGCGCGCGCACGAGCCGCCGTCGTGCGCCATCGTGCCGCCGCACAGGCCGCCGTGGCCCCCTGGCCGTGCGCCCCACCCCGGCGAACTCTCCCCTAGCGGCCACCATCCTCCGGGACGCGCCGTCGAGGCGATTCGTGCGTTTTGCACGACGTCCCGTCGTGACGAGCTCGGGAACGAGGCTGGAATCGCATTCCGTCGTAGCAACTTTGTGCACGTTTTCCCGGAAATCCGACCGTTGGATCGGCAATTTCTGTGCTCCGTCACAATCTCGGTATATCTACCTTCACTCATGTCAATTTTTGTCCGTTAATTTTATCGTTTGATACATCAAAATCGGCCACCAAGTTGACCGTTTAAATTATATTAATTTTGGACAGTTTTGCGGGGCCAACTTCGTCAGCTTGTATCTCCTCCACCGCAGCTCCTTTTGGCATGCTACCAGTTCCTGTGCGAAGCTGGTATAACCCTCTTACTACCCCTCCAGTTTTGTTTGTGAGCTTGTTTGATTGGTTGAATTCGACGCCAAAGTTGGCCGTCCGAATTCGTAATTTCCAACTTATAAAATTCTATTTTTGAACACGGGACTCCAGATTTCATTTCTGACACCACCATTAGACTCGTGGCGTCGTTCTGGCATATTTTCATATAAAATTTGTTATATTTGGAGAACGTGGGCCCTGGCACATTTTTCGGTGCAAAGTGGGTCCCACATTCTGGGTCAACGGGACTATTTGACGATGGCTCATCGAAATCCAATTCCGGATATACCGTTGAGTTCGTGTCGTCATTCTGGACTCGTTGACATATAATTTGCTAGATTTTGGTCGACATTGGATCCGGCACACATTTCGGTGCAAGTCGGATACCAATATCCGGATCAACAGGTCATTTTGAGATCGGCTCATCGGAATCAAATTCCGGATATACCGTTGAGTTCATATAGCCATTCTGGACTCGTTGACAGGTAGTTTGCTGAGTTTTAAGAATATTGGCTCCGGCACGCATTTTCGTGCAAACCGGAATTCTAAGTTCTGGTCAACGGGCCAAATTGAGATCGGGTCAACGGAATCCAATTCTGGAGATACCGTTGGGTTCGTATCGCCATTCTGGTTTCGTGGACATATAATTTGTTATACTTTATATACTTGTTTTCTTGCATGTTTTTCGGTGCAAAACGGCTCCGACATGGACACCGTTTTGACCCAAAATTACCTTTTTGCCTTGTATCCAAATTGGACCGATGGGTAGGCTATCCTAGCTAATTTGACTATTCTGGACACGTTGGCGATGTTTATTTCATCATCCGACAATGTTTGTTGATAATTTCTCTGAGTTTAACCTTTTTATAACTAATTAATAATTAATTCTTATAATGTTCGTATTTCGGGATTAGTACAACGAAACTGAGATCAGTCAATTCCAGTGATCTCACATCGCTGAAATTGACAAGTTGGACACGTGGATGACTATAATAAGATTATCAACTTTACCGTTGATCAACTTGTCTCGATTTGCGTGTCGTAAGTTTCGACATACAAATAACGAAGTACACTTTATATCTTTAATAATTAGACTAGAATTTACCCTATTGACCAGAGTTGACCAGTTGACCCAAAGTCAACTATAAGTCAACACTTGACCTAGTTTGACTAGATTATTGACCGGAGTTGACCTAGAGTGTTTTGACTTAGAAGAACCTAGAATAAAATAGATTGTTTGTAGAGATCTATTTATTACAACTTGAACACCTTGTAACCTGTGTTGCTTTAAATAGAACTCTGTGGCTTCAGTTGGACCCCCTATACTTATCAGCTGTTCAGGTTATCAGGCGAGTACATTCTCTGATCATTTCATATCCTGCTTAGAATTATTTCCTGCATTAAATTACTTTACTTGTACTGTCACGTTGGTCACACGGATTGGTACTATACGGATCCCTTCTTGAGATGTTATCCTTAAGGAGCATCGGATACTACATGTTCTGTGCGTTTCACTTACATGACGTATCACTATGCTTCACAGGTTCTTTGATCACTTGTGACATATACCCTTATGATCACAGAGTCTCCTAGAATCTCTTATCCCATTTACTGGGTATCCTAGAATCTCCTAGAATCCCCATTCTTGGGACTACTATGTACCACCCTTCGGGGGCTTACCACCCTTCGGGGGCTATTACATAGAATCATAACATAACTTGTTTGGATCCTTGTGTACTGATTAGGGGTACAGGGGAGTAGAAATAGACATGTGAATACTATCCAAGTAGTGTAGCATCAGAATCTCTTCCGTAGTGTAGCATCAGAATCTCCTATGCCATTTACATGTCTATATTGTACTCTGACTCACTAGCCACTGTTGGTCTCTATTTATAGTAGATATTTCTATTACAGCTCTTTCTCTGTTTACATACAGCATTTCTTTCAGTACTTGTATCTTACTTTACTGCATGATTATATTTCTAACCTGTTATGAACTGTTGAGATGTACTGTACTCGCTCCTGTCCTGACTGGACCTGTTGATAAATTTTACAGATGGCCTAGGATTGCCTGCTAGCCTAGAGGAGACATAGTAGAGGTTGTTTAGATAGTTATTTCATTTTGTCTGGAGTTGTATTTACTTTGTGGATTACTGTATTTGAGTTTCGAGATATATTTCTGGGTTTATGTATCTTAGACACTTAGACTTCTATCTCCTGTATCTCTTTTGGATTTTATGTTTTATCTATCTTTATCATGCTCTACCTTAGAAGTGATTGAGACTGTATCTGCTATGTCACCCCCATTCGGGGAGTATAAACTGCTTAGCATTATATTGTTAGATGATGTAACCTAGGACAACGTTCTACCACCGACACTGTGGCGTAGGCTGGGCGTTGTTACGTTCTCGTACCCCAACAGTGGGTGCGAGTCGTGACACGTTTTTAGTGGTGGCCCATGCAGGTCGAGTTTATATAGTGGTATTCGAACTAGAGTACCACTACAGCCTGCAGTAGGAATAGGATATATTTTTGAAGATACTCAATCACAATTAGGATCCCTTGAGAGATTCCTGGGATGACCCTTGAGAATCTTGTTTAACTCCGATTTGAAAACTCTTTTTCCTTGATTTGATTTATCTTTACTTTCTGTTGTTGAATTTGATTTTGATATATTATTATTGAATTTGAGTTTGTATTTATTGATTTTGAATAAGATTATGGAATTTTGAATCTTGATGTTAGCTGTAACATCCGAGTTTGTAGTTATATAATTTGAAGGATTTTGTTCATTTTTTAATTTTGATGTTCGTTGATAAATTTGATTTTTTTTGGTATTCATTGTTGATTTAATTTAATTTTTGGAAAGATGAAATTATATGGGCTAGGTCATCTAAGTTATGGAAATCTTGTCTTCTATAGTCACATTAGCCAGCATGGTGAGGACATATAGTCTGACTTTGGATATATTTCTCGGGTGTGGGAATTTAAGGTTTTTGCAGCCAAGCTAACGGCATCACGAAAATGTTAAATACCATGATTCTAGAGGTATGTGCATAAGTCAAGGACTCTGTGATTATCGTAGCCTTGGTTACTAGTATGACGAGGATTTAGAGTACCATGATTTTGGATAGACTCATATGATTATCAGATTGTACCTTAAATGTTTTCGAACATGTTTTTTCTACTTTTGTTTCAGTCATTCAAAAAAAAAGGGAGAAAGAATTATTATTTGTTTGTTTTGTTTAGTTTCTTATTATTTAACTTAGGAGTAGGTTTAGATGTTTTTATATATAAACCTTTGTGTAACTTCTTGCTATAGTTCTTCATAATACAAGGAATCAATAATTTTGTTAGACCTTATCTTGGATTTGATATTTTAGCTCCGGGTTTCAAAATGGGTTCTCCTTTAAACAGATAAGCAAAACAGATTTTATCGTTATTTCTTTCTTGCTATTATTCTTGTATTAAATAATAATAATAATACTGTCTTGATTACGTCAATCACCTGCTTGCAATCTTGGTATGAATCTAATTGTTGGTTTTAACGTAGAATTAAATTTTTATATTGGGACATGAGAATATATATATGAATATATATAGTGGACACTTTCCTGACACGTATGCATGCTACACTTTGATCCCACCTATCTGAATATATATTAATATGTCGTTAATGTTTAAATTTTCAAAACCCTAATATTTCTGGTTCTCTGCTTTTTCTAGCTAAATTCGTAATTTAATATAAATTTCATGTTATAGTTTTGTTTATATTACTGCACATGTATGTTATATACAAGGTTGAAATTTTTAGGGAAATTGGTTGAGTTTTGTGTTTGAAATTGTCAAATCTAAGACTGTGTACATATTAACCCTTAATACGGGATTTTAAATGTTAGTTCAATTTTTGTTTTAAATATAATATTTAGAGCTGTGTACATTGTTGTATGTAGGGATATAATGTTAGGTTTCATATTCTTACATGTTAGGTTGTGATAAATATTGAGTTGGTTTTGATGTTGAATTTTACCAAAATCCTAAAAACTGAATACATGTTAAAAATTTTACATTGATTTCAAATATTTAGTTCAATTTCAGATTTAACATGTAATATTGAACTGTATGCGTAGATAAATGTATGGATAGTATGTTAGGGTTTCATTTATATCATGTTAGGATGTATTGGGAGCGTTGAGATTGGTTGTGATGTTTCAAAACCCTAAAATTTGAGACTGCATTATGTTAATATTACACTTGTTTAAATGTTAGCTTATTTTCAGATTTTGTATGTAAATGCTGAACTAAAACTAGATTTAACCTTTCAATACTAAGCTATAACCCTGTACAAGGACACACACACCCTAACTTAGTATACACTGTCATGTAACCTAACCCTTTCCCCTCTATGTTATGTTCATATACCTGTATAGATATATATAGAGTTTAAGCACACATGTTATAATGTATATAGATACATGACTAAATCTCTCTCTCTCTCTATATATATATATATATATATATATATATATATATATATATATATATATATATATATATATATATGTATCTGGTTAGCCATGCATGTTATGAGTAAATGAGTTGTGTATTGTAGATTGCTTAACCAATATGCCATGATTAGTGTAACTTGACAGTTATTGTTTGAAGCCCAAATTCGCATATACAATTTCGTGTATATTTCACCTACACACATGCCTACTATCTAACCATATGAACATGTCCACATAACCTTATATAATGCTAGTTTTCCCTCTCTAACGCTCTCTATATTATATATTATGATTGGATTTCAATATAATCGACTTTCGTTAATTAAACTTGTGATTTTGATTTTCTTGGGATAGTACCCATTTTAGATGATTAGTAGTTACCTTTCTTTATTATTATTTTTTTTTGATGAGCACCAGTTTTCATATAGGATGGTAGACTGCCTTACAGTTTTGATGGTTGTTATTTCTGTATCTTTTCTAGTTTAGCACCCTGGATTGCTTGTGTGTTTTGATACCCTATGACCATTTCGGTTTAGCATGACTAGTATACCTAGATGAGACTTAACTACCACCGTATGCCATGACCCTGTATGCCGTTCTTTTTTTGATGGTATGATTTGTTTAAGTTCTGGGACTTGATTGTGGGGGTTTGACCTAGAAGGAGTATGAACAATTTTAATTTCGAGGACAAAATTTTTATAAGGTGGGTAGAATGTGAGCACCCTAAATTTCGGGTTGATTTTTTTTTTAATTTTAATTTTCTGATTGATTTGGTTTCGATAAATAATTTATTCTGTTATTTTTCCTTAAGTGTATTTTCCCGTGCCATTGATATTTGGAGTGTCAGGGATGTTCAACTCTGGAAATCTTCTTCACGAGTTTTGGAGTGGACAGGATTACCTTCATGATGATATATAGTGTCTCACTCAGGCTTGTTCCCTTGTGCTCTTTTTGCTTCGCAGAACTTTGGGTCGATTTAGACCGTTTGATTATTAATTAATTTTTCCACTCTTTTCCTTGATCATTTTTAGCACGTTACCGTGACTTTTAATTTGGGAGCGCAAGGCCAGTCAGTTTCTTGAAACCAACTTCTCATGCATGATCTACTCGAGACGCTCGTCACCCATGACCTTCGTGTCCCACTCAGACACGCCATTTTGTGCTCCATTTGCTTCGCACAACTTTCTTGACACGTGATCCGATTTTATTTCACCCCACGGTGTCACATTTATTTTCCAACTTGATTTGTGGGTACCCTGTCGACCAAAACTTGTCAGCCCCAATTATGGACATGACCCACATTGAGCCTACTACCCGTCCGACACTTGTGTCCCATTTATTGGAATCCCCATGTGCTACTTATTTACTCATGATCATCAACGCCTAATTTTAATTCGATTATTACATCATGTCTGATTTTGACCCGATCCGGCTCCACCGAGTCCAGCCCAGCTCCATGTTACCCTCCATCATGACACCTTCAAATCATTATCCTTGGAAAATAATATTAAATATCATGTTTACCTATTTCAATATTTATTGGAATCTCCATTTATTTAAATCCCTGTAGGAATGACCAAAATTCCTATAATTAATTACTACCCTTGATTTCCCTCAATCAATCCTCACCCTACAATTTTTTCCAACACTCACTCTCACAATTTTTCCCCTTGGCCGGCCCTAACTCTAATGTGGAGAGAATCTTTTTTCTCTCTCTCTCTCATTATTATTATTCATATCTTTCTCTCTCTCCCACTCTATTCTTTTATTTTTCACCACAGCAACGTTTAACACCACCACCACTCCTATGGCTGGCCCGACCCCAGCCATCCTCCGGCGTGGCCTCGCCGCCGGCCAACCCTGGTCGAGCACGGCCAACCGCACCCACAGTAGCTCCTTCTTCCTCCTCCTCCCTTTAATAACCATCCATCCATCCATCCATTCATTACCACCATCACCATGGTCTTCACCACCACCACTTCATCAACCGGCCACCACCTCCATGTCCACCGTACGCCGGTGCCCGACCCTCGTCGAGGCTGCAAAGCCCCCACTGTCGCCGGCCTGGCCGAGCAAGGTCGGGCCAACAACAGCAGCAGCTGCACGCATACAGGCGCGCACGCGCGCGCGGGCCGCCGTCGTGCGCCGCCGTCCCGCCGCACGGGCCGCCGTGGCCCCCTGGCCGTGCGCCCCACCCCGGTGAACTCTCCCCTGGCGGCCACCGTTCTCCGGGATGCGCCGTCGAGGCGATTCGTGCGTTTTACACGACGTCCCGTCGTGACGAGCTCGGGAACGAGGCTGGAATCGCGTTCCGTTGCAGCAACTTCGTGCACGTTTTTCCAGAAATCCGACCGTTGGATCGGCGATTTATTTGCTTTCTCACAATCTCGGTATATCCACCTTCACTCCTATCAATTTTCGTCCGTTACTTTTATCGTTTGATACATCAAAACCGGCCACCAAGTTGACCGTTTAAATTGTATTAATTTTGGACAGTTTCGCGGGGCCAACTTCGTCAGCTTGTACCTCCTCCACCGCAGCTCCTTTTGGCGTGCCACCAGTTCCTGTGCGAAGCTGGTATAACCCTCTAACTACCTCTCCAGTTTCGTTTTATTATGAGCTTGTTTGATTGGTTGAATTCGACGCCAAAGTTGGCCGTCCGAATTCGTAATTTCCAACTTGTAAAATTCTATTTTTGAACACGGGACTCCAGATTTCATTTCTGACACCACCATTAGACTCGTGGCGTCGTTCTGGCATATTTTCATATAAAATTTGTTATATTTGGAGAACGTGGGCCCTGGCACATTTTTCGGTGCAAAGTGGGTCCCACATTCTGGGTCAACGGGACTTTTTGACGATGGCTCATCGAAATCCAATTCCGGATATACTGTTGAGTTCGTGTCGTCATTCTGGACTCGTTGACATATAATTTGCTAGGTTTTGGTGGACATTGGATCCGGCACATATTTCGGTGCAAGTCGGATACCAATATCCGGGTCAACAGGTCATTTTGAGATCGGCTCATCGGAATCCAATTTTGGATATACCGTTGAGTTCGTATCGCCATTATGGACTCGTTGACAGGTAGTTTGCTGAGTTTTGAGAACATTGGCTCCGGCACGCATTTTCGTGCAAACCGGAATTCCAAGTTCTGGTCAACGGGCCAAATTGAGATCGGGTCAACGGAATCCAATTCTGGAGATACCGTTGGGTTCGTATCGTCATTCTGGTTTCGTGGACATATAATTTGTTATACTTTATATACTTGTTTTCTTGCATGTTTTTCGGTGCAAAACGGCTCCGACACGGACATCGTTTTGACCCAAAATTACCTTTTTGCCTTGTATCCAAATTGGACCGATGGGTAGGCTATCCTAGCTAATTTGACTATTCTGGACACGTTGGTGGTGTTTATTTCATCATCCGACAATGTTTGTTGATAATTTCTCTGAGTTTAACCATTTTATAACTAATTAATAATTAATTCTTATAATGTTCGTATTTCGGGATTAGTACAATGAAACTGAGATCAGTCAATTCCAGTGATCTCACATCGCTGAAATTGACAAGTTGGACACGTGGATCACTATAATAAGATTATCAACTTTACCGTTGATCATCTTGTCTCAATTTGCGTGTCGTAAGTTTCGACGTACAAATAACGAAGTACACTTTATATCTTTAATAATTAGACTAGAATTTACCCTATTGACCAGAGTTGACCAGTTGACCCAAAGTCAACTATATGTCAACACTTGACCTAGTTTGACTAGATTATTGACCGGAGTTGACCTAGAGTGTTTTGACTTAGAAGAACCTAGAATAAAATAGATTGTTTGTAGAGATCTATTTATTACAACTTGAACACCTTGTAACCTGTGTTGCTTTAAATAGGACTCTGTGGCTTCAGTTGGACCCCCTATACTTATCAGCTGTTCAGGTTATCAGGCGAGTACATTCTCTGATCATTTCATATCCTGCTTAGAATTATTTTCTGTATTAAATTACTTTACTTGTACTGTCACGTTGGTCACACGGATTAGTACTATACGGATCCCTTCTTGAGATGTTATCCTTAGGGAGCATCGAGTACTACATGTTCTGTGCGTTTCACTTACATGACGTATCACTATGCTTCACAGGTTCTTTGATCACTTGTGACATATATCCTTATGATCACAGAGTCTCCTAGAATCTCTTATCCCATTTACTGGGTATCCTAGAATCTCCTAGAATCCCCATTCTTGGGACTACTATGTACCACCCTTCGGGGGCTTACCACCCTTCGGGGGCTATTACATAGAATCATAACATAACTTGTTTGGATCCTTGTGTACTGATTGGGGGTACAGGGGAGTAGAAATAGACATGTGAATAATATCCAAGTAGTGTAGCATCAGAATCTCTTCCATAGTGTAGCATCAGAATCTCCTATGCCATTTACATGTCTATATTGTACTCTGACTCACTAACCACTGTTAGTCTCTATTTATAGTAGATATTTCTATTACAGCTCTCTCTCTCTCTGTTTACATACAGCATTTCTTTCAGTACTTGTATCTTACTTTACTGCATGATTATATTTCTAACCTGCTATGAACTGTTGAGATGTACTGTACTCGCTCCTGTCCTGACTGGACCTGTTGATAAATTTTACAGATGGCCTGGGATTGCCTGCTAGCCTAGAGGAGACACAGTAGAGGTTGTTTAGATAGTTATTTCATTTTGTCTGGAATTGTATTTACTTTGTGGATTACTGTATTTGAGTTTTGAGATGTATTTCTGGGTTTATGTATCCTAGACACTTAGACTTCTATCTCCTGTATCTCTTTTGGATTTCATGTTTTATCTATCTTTATAATGCTCTACCTTAGAAGTGATTGAGACTGTATCTGCTATGTCACCCCCATTCGGGGAGTATAAACTACTTAGCATTATATTGTTAGATGATGTGACCTAGGACAGCGTTCTACCGCCGACACTGCGGCGTAGGCTGGGCGTTGTTACGTTCTCGTACCCCAACAGTGGGTGCGGGTCGTGACACGTTTTTAGTGGTGGCCTATGCAGGTCGAGTTTATGTAGTGGTATTCAAACTAGAGTACCACTACAGCCTGCAGTAGGAATAGGATATATTTTTGAAGATACTCAATCACAATTAGGATCCCTTGAGAGATTCCTGGGACGATCCTTGAGAATCTTGTTTAACTCCGATTTCTTTTTTTCCTTGATTTGATTTATCTTTACTTTCTGTTGTTGAATTTGATTTTGATGTATTATTATTGAATTTGAGTTTGTATTTATTGATTTTGATGAAGATTGTGGAATTTTGAATCTTGATGTTAGCTGTAGCATCCGAGTTTGTAGTTATATGATTTGAAGGATTTTGTTCATTTTTGAATTTTGATGTTCGTTGATAAATTTGATTTTTTTTGGTATTCATTGTTGATTTAATTTAATTTTTGGCAAGATGAAATTATATGGGCTAGGTCATCTAAGTTATGAAAATCTTGTCTTCTATAGTCACATTAGCCAGCATGGTGAGGATATAAAGTCTGACTTTGGATATATTTCTCGGGTGTGGGAATTTAAGGTTTTCGCAGCCAAGCTAGCGGCATCGCGAAAATGTTAAATACCATAATTCTAGAGGTATGTGCATAAGTCATGGACTCTGTGATTATCGTTGTCTTGCTTACTAGTATGACGAGGATTTAGAGTACCATAATTTTGGATAGATGCATATGATTATCAGATTGTACCTTAAATGTTTTCGAACATGTTTTCTCTACTTTTGTTTCAGTCATTCAAAAAAAAGGGAGAAAGAATTATTATTTGTTTGTTTTGTTTAGTTTCTTATTATTTAACTTAGGAGTAGGTTTGGATGTTTTTATATATAAACCTTTGTGTAACTTCTTGCTATAGTTCTTCATAATACAAGGAATCAATGATTTTGTTAGACCTTATCTTGGATTTGATATTTTAGCTCTGGGTTTCAAAATGGATTCTCCTTTAAACAGATAAGCAAAACAGATTTTATCGTTATTTCTTTCTTGCTATTATTCTTGTATTAAATAATAATAATAATACTGTCTTGATTACGTGAATCACCTGCTTGCAATCTTGGTAGGAATCTAATTGTTGGTTTTAACGTAGAATTAAACTTTTATATTGGGACAGTAGTCGAAAATGCACACCAAATGCAAGATTACTACATAGGAGGAAAGAGTTGGGAGGATTATGTCAAAACACACGGCTTAAAAAATTATGACATGTTAGTCTTCCGACACCGTGGTAACATGATATTCACATTAAGGGTCTTTGACAAGGTTACATGTTGTGAAAAGATATATCCTTATAGTTCTCCTACGGATGTTGAAGAAAACATCTGTACTTCCTCCGGGTCATGCTACCGGCTGTGCTGCTTCCCCCTCCTCTTCCTGCCCACTTCTTCTCTCCTGACTCTACACTTGAGGTGGATATCATATGTGACTGCGAGAGTCAAATAAGAAGAAGGAAAGTAGGGAGGAGTAGATGGGTCCAGAGCCATGGTAGAGGAGAGGAGAAGGAAGATGCTTGATCAGAACGGATAGCTCAGAACATATGGTGTAGTATATGTTCTTATCGTATCTATGTTCTGTACATATGGTGTAGTATATGTTCTTATCGTATCTAGTATCTGAAGAATGTAACAGAATCAAGATGAACTCACATAATGCAATACTAAAACATCATCTACTACTATATAAGATATAGTGATAGGTTGTCGTATCATCATTGCCTTCATCATTGCCGAGGGATGAGGGCCGGAGGACAGTCAACTTTATCTACGGCTACATAGTTTCTGCCTCGCCAGTCGAATGGCTGCAGGGACTATGTCCTGATCACCATGTCGTACCGTAGATTAATGCAAATGGAGCTGGAGCCAAAATACAGAAACCAAAATACAAAATACAGAATCCAATCCCTGGGTTCGCCGAAAATACAAAACACAGTTCTAATTCATATGTATTTTGAGTGTGAGAACGGATGGCTCAGAACATAGCCCAACCAGAGAGGATACTTTGACAAAGGAGACCACCATGCTGTCAGGAACCTCTCACTCGAGCTCTACACGAAGGATGTCCACTTGAGCTCCGGAGCAAAGTTTTAGCTCGGAGCAAGAATCTGTTGACGGAGCACATCCACCATGCTGTCAAAAAAAATAGTAATGGTGAGAGACCCATCTGAGTAGGACGTATACTCTGATAATATCTCCTCCAACACTCAATCCCACTACTGATATCATTCTTGTAAAGGTGATCTCACAGAGTATACGTCCTACTCAGATGGATCTCTCAGAGTATCCTCTCTGGTTGGTTGTCGTATCATCATTGCCGAGGGATGAGGATCGTGGGACAGTCAACTTCATCTACGGATACATAGTTTTTGCCTCGCCAGTCGAATGGCTACAGGGACTATGTCCTGATCACCATGTCGTAGTCCAATACAATCCAGAGATTGACACAGTACTAATTCATATATGTAGTCCAATACAAATAGTCTAATACAAAAATAATCCAATACAAATAGTCCAATACAAATAAGTACTAATAGCTAATGAGAACCACGCAGCTCACGCAAACGCTCAATGATACGATCACACAACCATCTCGAATAAGCGGGATCTTTGGCGTGAGGAGAGATGTAGTCCCTTGCAAGTGCTGCATGAATAGAACTCCCGGTCTCACTAGCTACCGGTGCTGGATGAATAGAACTCTCGGTCTCACTAGCTACCGGTGCCACTTCCTCTTTAACTGTAGGAGGAGCCACCTCAGCATTCACTGTTTTCCTCAAACGACGTGCCACTCCTCGGGTCATGGGTGCCATCTGGTAAGATCGATATTCACAAATAATATAATTGTAACATAAGCAAGCTAACTAAAGGAACCATCATGTAATTTGAGTACATTTTCGAAAGCAGATAAAGTACAGAAAATTTGATTTTTTGCCAAGTGTGAGAACGGATGGCTCAGAACACAACCCAAGATTCATTCTAGCATTCATTAGTGTGAATCATCTATGTTCTGTACATATGGTGTAGTATATGTTCTTATCGTATCTAGTATCTAAAAAATGTAACAGAATCAAGATGAACTCACATAATGTAATACTAAGACATCATCTACTACTATATACACTACACCATAATAGACGATTACCCACGGTTATTACCGTGACAATTATTTTTCGTCACGGTAATAACCGTTACAAGTGGGGCGTGGTTAATATTTAGTCACGGTTATAACCGTTACAAATATTTATTTTAGTCACGGTTATAACCGTGACAAATAGTTGTTTTGGTAACGGTTATAACCGTGATAGAAGTCCATTTATGTGACGGTTGTAACCGTGACCAATATTCCATTTGTCACAGTTATTAATGTTGCAGTTAGTTTGTTTTGTCACAGTTTTTACTGTTACTACATTATTATTATTTTCGTTACTATTCTCCACTAATTGTCACAGTTATAACCATTACAATTGGACTATTTAAATTTAAAAAAAAACTACATTCAACTGGTAACTAAACAATAAACAACACATATCCAATTTCATAATATTTCACTTTCATAATAATTCAACCATTCCAAACCAATAAGTAAACCACGAAATTTTCAATAACAATTCCGAGCAAGTAACTAAACCACATAATTTGCAATAACAATTCAACCATTCCAAACTAAAAACAAAACCACATAATTTTGAATGACAATTCAACCATTCAAATTAGTAATTAAACCACATAATATTTGATTAATATGCAACTAAATGACAGGATGTTCAATAGCATCCATACATTAATATTTTAATAAGAAAACATTCCATTGTTGGTTTCAATGACAACAAAACAAGGCTCTAGATGCATGAAGCAAACCACAAAACATTTCAAACTTGTGTTTTTGGATAATCAAGACGAGGCTCTCTTGAGGAAGAATGGAAGTGCTTGCATCCATGCTAAAACTGTACATATTCCTGCATGTAAGAGTAAAAGAAGTATCAAATAAAAGCATACTTGTGTAAAAGAAGTTTAAGGAAAAATAGTTGCTTAATAGAATTTTAAAACCTGAAGTACTCCTGAAAGTAACAATGAAAAACAAAACAAAATAATATAAAATGCAAGATGACACGAGCTCCTTCACAAAAAGATATGACCTGCAAAAATAATAAAACATAATTAAGCAAGTGAAAGAAACCAAAAAAAAAAAAACAAAGATTGATTGGGGACTTTGGGGTTTTCTGTTATATCAACATGTTCAATATGTTTAGGAATATTTCCACCATAGATGAGACTCTGCGCCTAAATGATACAAGATATTAGGTGGTGCTGATCCATGACAATGAAGTATCACCCAGTACCTTGTTCTTAGCTCCTTGTCTTTATTGCCTTTTCTCTAGCCTGATCAGATGGGTATTCTGAAGTTCTAAATATTATATTGTATACTCCAAGCTATTGTTTTAGTTCTCCAGTTGTCTCAGCAAGAAGCCAAAAGGAAAAAGGAAATATGGGTTATATCTGAGCGTATTATTGTCTTAGTTTTCTGTGGAATGTTACTATGATTTCACTATCTACTGTGGACTATCAATAACCTTGGACTGGCATTTTAGTAATTGACTATAAACTGAAACTAGTTGATGTATGGCAAACTTATTATTCTGCTCTAAACAAATTCTTGTTCGCCTTGATCAACGACCTTTCACTTTCCTGTATCGTGAAAGCTTATGATCAATTGATTCAAGCATGCAGTTATAAAAACTAGAAAGTTAGCACCATATATTTTCCATCCAGTTATAAAAACATACAGATGGGAAAGATTGTGAAAGCTTATGATCAATTGATTCAAGCATGCTTTAGCCACAAGCTATTGGTCTTTAGGATTTTACTTGTGGCAACAAGCTCACCGTACCTGAGACACTAGGTATAAGCTACTTTCCGGCACCAGGACAATAACAAAAAACCTATACCAAAACAAAGTGTATGCTACATGGATCCATTCTTCCATTCATGCTATTCTAGAGAGTTCCCTATGCAGTATCCTATATATACCAAAACTTGGTGTATATTATGTGGATCTTATTCCTTCATTCAGGCTATTCTGGAGAATCTCCTATGAAGCATTAACATCAATTATCCCAATTCACATTTGTTTTGCTCTACCCGTAGCCCTTGCAACTCCTTCAATAAGATCGTTCCGTTCCTACGAATGTACATCTCATTGGTGTCTCTGCAATGATAAAACCATCTCAAATAATTTTCCATTATCTTATCCTCCACTAACAAGTAGTGCTGATAATATATACTTGTAAATAAAAATTAACCACATGTTGTTTGAAGCAGACATTTTTACTGAAGTTGTACGTTTGCAAGACGATTTTTATTTTTAAATTAGGAAAAGCTTAAAGGAGAGGGCAGCATTATCTCCGAAGCCATAAATAGATGCTCCGGCAACAAAAGCACCAGCTGCACCATTAATGAAGTCCCTCTTCATCCTCTGCTTTTGCACCAGTTGCTCCACACCAATGTAGATCCCTCCAACAGCAGCGAAGGTAAGACCATAACTACCACACATCTTCAAGGTTCTTATAAGCCCTGGAAGTGCTACATTTCTCTCAACACGTGGCACATCATACCATGTCGCAACAATCGTACCCCAAATAATTCCGACGGCCAATCCCATCTTTGCACCTTTGATCAGTACATTAGTTATAGTCTAATCTTTAATTTATTTGTATCATGGATAGATAGGTTTATAGTTAGGTGAGTTGGCTTATATGTGAATAGGCATGTGTGTGAGTTTCAAATGGGAAGCTAGGTAGACATAAGATGAGATAACATATGGGGTCGGGCAAGTGCAACAGGTTTGAGAGTCATTGGCCATGCAGGTCATGGAAAAAGGGGAGGTGAACTGCATGTAGGTAGCAGGTTTGAGAGTCTCTTCTTATAGTGACTTCACAAGCTTTAGAACTCCCCAAATCTTTCACACTCACACCTCCAGTTCTAAATGTGGTCATTTTGCAGCCACTGGAGGATAGGAAAATCAGTGACAGATTGAAGAGAAGGCAGCAATTTTGATCTTCCTACAAGTTTCGACTAAATACTGTTCCCTCGTACCAGATCAGATCTAGCTCCATCTGCCACCAACCAAACTTACCACAGCGACCACAATCAAACAATCTTATTCAACTGATGGAATCTACAAGGGCGAGTGGTACTCACTTCCTTACCTAGTCCAATAGGACAAGTTCCCTAACCAGATTTTGTCCTCTCTTTTTCTCTCTGCCTGCAATTCTTCCAATCCTATTTGCATTAGAAGGTCAGCAGGTGTCCAAAATTCAGAGCCACCAACCCACCCTCCACCCTGGTCTGCTTGCCAGCAAATCCACCCTTGGGTGGAGAAATGTCCCTTAAGACTCAATGTTGCTACTACAGCAGTCACATAGCTCCCCCACATACTTGAAACTAGACATGTTGATACTTGATATCTCAAACTGCACATTACACATGTTTATGCTCACCAATTTAACATTGTTTATATGTTTTGAACAAAACACTCATTTGTTCCGTTAGTGGTAAGATTAGGCTAAACAGATATCAGGAATTCGAGTGTACAGAGTTTCAGCATTGACCAAAGCAGTAATAACTCGAGTAAACTTCACTAGGGGATACACATTTTCGGTTACTACTCTGGCTATATGAAGATCTCCAATAACTTTCAGAATATCCTAACCATTACGATGGCACAATACAAGAAAGTAGGTTCAGTAGTTTAAAGTTTAAACATGAAATGAATCTGATGCCATTCAATGGTACAAAATTAGAGAGCAGCAGTGTTATTGCAAACTGAAACAGCTATTTTAGTTCAAAGCATGTCAAATTGGAGCATAATTGAAAACGTATGGATAGTCCCTGCCCATACTGGTAATTGATGTCTTGCATTCATTAGCCTTAGCCATTCATTCATTGCATATAGTTTAATCCATTCCTTCTTAATAAATCCTATATTAGATAATGCAAAAGTAACAATGAAATATATTTTCTCATCAAATTGAGCGTACCTCCAAAAGTACACCACCAACCTTCCTCCGAAGCGCTCCATACTGCATAAAGGAAGCTCAAGATCAAGGAGTAAAATACATCTGCTTGATATGTAAATCCAAGATGTCCAAAAGATCATGACTTTTTCTAGAATGATACTATCATTTTCTATCATTAGGATTCATTCTATCTCGAGGATAGATATTCAAGAACCTGCCGCACTACTTGTGAGGGATGAAAATCTATTATAAGAACAACGTATGTGACATACCTCAAATTACTGCATGTTTACCAAAGCTCAACGTATGTAGCCTTTTCTTAAAGAAGCTTGATCCAACCAAAGCTCAACTTTAACATATTCCCAATATAATGTTTCTCAAATTACGTTGGACTTAGAACAAAAGTTCAAACATAACCTTGACCAAATAGTAGTAGTAGACCAACTCAAAAGACTAATACTATTCCAAATCAAGATTGAGCAAGATCATACCTACCTAACTAGCAATCTGAGATTCAGAATATGCAAAAATCTCATGAAATAATTAAAAACTGGTATCATGTCAGCTATCCAACTTTTTTCACCATCAAAGTTGGACATAAATGACCCCAAGGCCCCAGAATAGCGTCAGATACATAGTGCAATTCAAAGTATTCATAACAATTAACAAAGTTTGCACTGGAACCTGGCATTGAACCTCTAATGAACATTTTTTTAATGTAGATTACTGCATTAAACAACCAGTTAAGTTTTCTCAGTAATTCATCTTTATCTCTTTTACCCATTTCCATTCTACAGGGTAAAGTGAGCACCACTACGAAAGCATAGATCTAAAACTACTTAAAACTTTTCAAAGCTATCTTCATAGACGTGTATAACAGTGGAATGTCTCGGCACAAATATTGTACAACCCAGTAGACCCTAAGCCAACATGTACTCCTATAAACCCAAATAATCGCTTTTGTGCATACCTATAATAGAACAAGAAGAATAAAGATATGATTTGATATTTCTCGATGTTCTGAAATGTGGTGAGGTGAAGCATGTGATCTGATGGTAGACAAAGTATGGACGTAAAAGAAATGAACAAATGCAGGGGACAACAAGAGGTTAGAGGGAAAAGTTAACATTTTGTTTTTTCACCGTATTCAGTAAGAGGACGAGGAGAATAAAATCCAACGCAATTCGCTATCCCAAACCAACACAGTTACGAGCTAGAGAGGACATTGACACAAAATCTTGAAGATTAGTTGGTGAGCAAGAATACCTATGTAGTAATGTAGTTTAAGCTCATTTGTAACAAATAAACTAGTCAACTTAGATGTCAAGTTGAGAATATTGATAGCTTATCCACAAATAGATACTCATGTGTGAATGACTTGGATTTGATCTTAATCAGATGTATGCACCAGATGCCAATGCCAATCTACAATCTTATTATCTACTTAATTAATGCCAATGCCATTTGGAACAGGTAGAATAATGCTCTCTTATAAGCACTCAACCATCGTCTTATCTACAAATTGCAATAATTCTAATTTGGGACAAACATTTGTTTTACCACGGAGAATATAATGTTTTATGCACTAGATGCCATAACTCACTCACAAAGGTACTTGACACTCAACTCAAACACACGTAAAAATCTGCAGGAACCACACTGTTGCAATCCCTAACCAGAGACACCCCTCTATGTTGCTGTGCACATCTTGCTCAGGACACACACATAGAAATCAACATTGTGCCTTCAGTGGTACCCTGCTGCCATAAACACTTAAATACACACTGCTATGACACCTAATAACTGATACACACTGATATCAACAAGGCAATATTTACCTGTAATGCATGTTTACCTTGTAGAGTGCAGTCACCAAATTTTCCAAGTGCTGATCTGCTATGATACCTTCCAAAGAAAACGACATCTAGAGAAAACCTGGTGTTTGCACATTAATACTAATTTGCCAAAGGTGTTTGGGTAAACGCTAATTACACTATATTTTATTTTATAAATCGTTCTTCGTTTACTGTCATTGGTTACAAGATTCTAGAGAAGGTATTGTCTAGAAAGGTTGCTCAATTCAGACTTGGGCCCCAATAAAGGTTTTGATAGCTTAGGATCATATTTCTAGGATCTTAAAGCTATCCAACATCATTTTACTATACGATACTAAACACCAAAAGGAAGACAATGCTCTAAAGCCTCGACTTTCTCTAATGAGTAATGACCACATTGCAAAGGTTTGGGCGCTCCCAGTTTTCTTGACACTCTCTCAGAAAATGCACTATTACCTTTCCTAAGCTACAAAGGTGTTTCATATGCCATGATTTTCCAGCCCACTGGCTCAGCAGGTATATAACATGCTTCATGATAAATTAGGCCTAAAGTTTTATATCCTCTTGGAAGATCTAATTCACACTTGGGTCACACTAAGCAATCTAGGTAATCTTGAAATATATACAGGAAAAGTCCACCTAGTGATCAAGAAATATTTTTCTTCTAGGGCACCTCAATTTTCGGGTCTCAGATCACATTTAACGCTGGAGTATTCTATAAATTCCATTCTGGCGTCAATTCACCAAAGCATGATGTATCAGCACCATGGTGATACTGGTCCTTAATATTTCACTATCAAATTATGTGCATCGAACTCGGCAAATAACTCAATATAGACATGCAAATCCATTCATACATATTTATAAGGTACAAGTTTCTTTAGTGACATGTTCTTGCAATGCTCTAATGTAACCTTCTTAAGAACTAAAGAGTTGGGTCACACGGCAACACCACAAATGAACTCCAAAATGTTTTCTCATATTACTAGGTTCTTTGTAGATCAGTCTGTCACTACACCCTGACATTGTCAGGGGCTCAAATCTGTACAAAAGGTATCTGGAAACTCAAGTAATATTAACCAAAAACAAGAGTAATATTACCAAAGACTGCTACTATCAATGAAGAAAAATAGTCATGATAATCTACACAAGCTGAAAATATAAACCAAATCAGCCCTCAATCAACAACAACAACAACAAAGTCTCTATCCCCAAATTTGTTGTCAGTTGCATGTATTATTGCCTTACATTCAGCTATATTAAGGGTCATCTCCTCCTAACATTAACAACAACCACATCCTTTTATCAGTCTATATCAAACTTTCTTTAGCTCTACCAGCAGTTGTTCACAAATTCCTGTCACAACCATGTCCTAACTTGTATCAATATTGCTCTATGTTGTACTTATCCTCGTTTAATGTAGTGCAACTCACCCATTTCAGCATTCTTGCTTAAGCTGTGCTCCTTTCTTGTAGTTGTTTCTTAACTGCCTAACATTTTTGACCCATACATTTCTCTGAACTTCCTTCTCAGTCGCCACACATGAATAATCGATCCTAATAGAAAAACCAACCACTCTTGGGTATTCTTGTCTGCCAAAGCTTCCCGAAACATACAAGCCAAGCTAAATATAACTAGATAGCTTAACTGCAAGCTACCATATAAACTAAGAAGATACAATAGAAGCATCAATTACAACTTATACAAGCAATCTACAACTGAGAAGATACAATAGAAGTATAACTTACAACTTATACAAGCTATCTACGGGAAAAGACTAAAGCTTTGTACTTATTAAACAACTTCCACTAATTAGACATGTATTTCTGCAGTCTCCATAAATACATAACAAAGAAGCCTCCACATAAAGAGAAGAGGTATCCTAGTGTGCCACATAAATAAATAGTATAAGGTTGAAAAATTGTATGCAATTTGATGGCATGATACTAGGTACATAGTATAAGTTTTCAAAGTGCATTTATATGAGGTATATGTTCATTGTGGCTACTGTCCCTGTGCATGTCTTAAACAGGTGGATATGTGTCGTATCATAAAATGCACGTCTTTCCTTCTTGAACCTAAAAGGTTATGCAGTTTGATGACATTGAATTTGCACTTGCTCAAGGGATACGTGTCCATGGGACAACGTTCAGAAACTTATTTTCAATTTTGAACATTCTATCAGTATAGGTTTCGGAAGTTCCAGTAGTCTCGCACTAACATCAAAATTTTGGTCCCAGTAATGAATTGTTTGACCCCAACTCAACTGCTCAAAGGAACAAAATTTCTCACAGCTCATCTACTCTAATTATCACCAACCAAATAGATCTAAATATCTTTTTTGAGGAATAAAATCTAACACCTTCAAATTATTTTCAGCTAAATTATTTTCAGCAAAATGAAAAACAATATCCATGACACTAAAGAAAAGGAAGAAGAGAAGAAAAGGATAAAAAAAAACCCTAAAATTAGAGGGAAGTACCTCTTCGTGGGGAAGAAGAGGAAAAGAAGAGGGATTCCTCTTCGTAGCCGACGATGATGGAGGATTCTCTTGACCAAACCAAAATCGAGGATTCAAACAAAAATCAAACAAAAAAAAGACTGTCAAGAGGGAGGGAGAAGAAGAAGTACCTCAAGAAGAGGGATTCCTCTTCGGCAGGCGATCGATAGGGAGGAAGAAGAAGCCAATATTTTTGGTTGGGAGGGAGAAGAACCCGATCGTTTTGTTGGGAGGGAGAAGCAGGAGGAGGGAAAGTGAAATTTTTTGAGGGAAAGTGAAAAAATCGTAAAAATTTCGGAAGGGGATGGAAAAAATGAGGGTTGGTCACACTTTTTCCGCATGTGACGCAGATTTGCTCGGAAAAAATAATTTTTCTCACGGTTATTAGTGTGACTATAATAAAAATAATAATTAAATACAAATTTTGACTTTTAGTAACGGTTTTTTATCTATTGTAACGGTTATAACTATTACTATTTTGTCACAGTAATAAATGTTACAAATGGTAAAAAAATACTGTTACAAATTGTATGTTTTGGTGTAGTGATAAGATATAGTGATAGGTTGTCGTATCATCATTGCCGAGGGATGAGGGTCGGAGGACAGTCAACTTTATCTACGGCTACATAGTTTTTGTCTCGCCAGTCGAATGGCTGCAGGGACTATGTCCTGATCACCATGTCGTACCGTAGATTAATGCAAATGGAGTTGGAACTGGAGCCAAAATACAGTACTACTTCACCATGTCGTACCATTTTACTCTCTCACTCTCTCTCTTCCCCCCCTCCGGCGCTCTCACTCTCTCCGGCGCTCTCACACTACTAATTCCTATGTGTTTTAAGTGTGAGAACGGATGGCTCAGAACACAACCCAAAATTCTTCTAGCATACATTAGTGTGAATCATCTATATTCTGTACATATGGTGTAGTATATGTTCTTATCGTATCTAGTATCTGAAGGATATAACAGAATCAAGATGAACTCACATAATGTAATACTAAGACATCATCTACTACTATATAAGATATAGTGATAGGTTGTCGTATCATCATTGCCGAGGGATGAGGGTCGGAGGACAGTATACTTTATCTACGGCTACATAGTTTCTGCCTCGCCAGTCGAATGGCTGCAGGGACTATGTCCTAATCACCATGTCGTACCGTAGATTAATACAAATGGAGCTGGAAATATCCGTCGCTAACCGGTCACTAGTCCGTCGCTAACTGAGATTGTCACATACACTTATGTATATCACAGTTAGATGTATAGATATATACATCTATATAGAAGCACACAACTGATACACTCTAAGGGTCAGTTTTCCAGAAAAATTTTTACTTAATCAGTGACTTTGGTGAGGCGAATGTCCCAAGGATATTCTTAACAAAGAAGGCAGATGAAGAACTCGCACTGTCCTTGAGACAGTGAACATATACACCATGAACCCAAACCCCATATTCACATTTACTAATCCAAACACCACCAAACTAATGGATAACACCCAATATGGATAACACATTATTTAGCCAATATATAAACTCAGATAAATTTGAGAAACAAAGCCCCCCGCCGCCCCCGACCAAAGCCCGCCGCCCCAAGCCCGTCGCCCAGCCCCCGACATCCCCGCCCCAAACCCGCCGCCCAGCCTCCGACGACCTGCACCCAGCCCGCTGCCCAGCCCCCGACGCCCCCGCCCCAAGCCAGCCGCCCAGCCCCCGACCAAAGCCCGCCGCCCCCGCTGCCCCTACGACACCGCGAGAGAGAGAGAGAGAGATCGAGAGAGAGAGAGAGGGGATTACCTTCGGGAGAGAGAGAGGAGAGGACGTCAATGCCGATCACCGAAGCCACGGAAGAGAGAGAGAGAGAGAGTGAATTTGGAGGGAATACGAAAAGTTCCTCCCGCCGTTTCAATTTAAGTCTGGAACGTATATGTAGCGACGGACTAGCGACGGATATTAATCCGTCGCCCGTTAGTCGCTATTTTTGATACTTGCCGACTGAATATCCGTCGCTACGTAGTCGAAGAATTGTCCCGCCAATTCTTCACACAATTCCCGCCAAATAATCGACTGCATAGTGACGGCTGACTATCCGTCGCTATATCTCCGACGCCCTAGCGACGGATGTGCGACATTTTCTCGCCCTAAAAATAAAATAAAAAATGTAACGGCTTGTCGTCGGTAATCCGTCGGCTAGTTGCCGTAAAGCGTCGCTAACGCCGACGGAAAATTTTCGTCGCTAATTTTCGGTCGCTAATTTACTGTATTTTGGTAGTGAAAGTCAGGGTCGTGATTCTACATAGTGAGGTTTCTGGGATAGCATATTTCCTAAGAATATAGGTGTTATAAACTGCAAAAATCTAGAGGGCTTTGGTACTATCACAGTACTTATTGGTCAAAAACTCTATAAGAAAATTACTATCAATTCAGGACTACTCCTATATGGTTCAGGATTTCTTCTACTAAATTATTGGTATTTAGTGACAAAAATATTCGTCGCTAAGCTCGACATTTCCTCGCTAAGTACATTTATCGACGGATTATCGATGAAAATGGTATGTCGATAGCTATAACGTCGCTATGACAAATCTATCGGTAAACCGTCGCCATAGCGACGGATTACCGACGGAAATGCCGACCAAAAATAGCGACTGATTAACAACGAATATAAACCGTCGGCAAACTCAGCGACTCCTTAGAAACGAAATACCGACATATTTTTGTGAGTAAAAAATAAAATTTCTAGAAGCTTAGCGACAAAAAATTTCATCGCTGCCTTATCTGATATGCTTT
Organism: Iris pallida; assembly: GCA_029216955.1. Classification (NCBI taxonomy): domain Eukaryota; kingdom Viridiplantae; phylum Streptophyta; class Magnoliopsida; order Asparagales; family Iridaceae; genus Iris; species Iris pallida. Next base: position 17,700,394 of record JANAVB010033220.1, on the reverse strand, counting down.
TGGTATCAGACAGAACTTAGCTGCAGAAATTTTCGTCGCTAGTTCATCGACAACGTACAGCTATTCGTCGTTGTTTCGTCGGTAGTCCGTCGCTAGGATGCAAATTTTTTTAGAGATTCTTCGTTATTCCGTCGTTGGTCAGTCGCTAAGCTTCTCATTATTGCCAGACTAAATGGTTCCAGCTTTGCTCAAACGTGTAAATATATAAATACTATTACAGTCAAATGATATAGAGTAAAATAGACTCCAATATATACATAAATTAACCCAGCAACAATATATACATTAAATTGAACTCCAATAAATATCCAAACCTACTCAATCTATACAAACTCGTCCAGCAGTCGCAATATAGTACATATACACAATTTTTTTCAATAATACATAAACTCCTTAAAGTTCATACAAACTCATCGATCCAATACAACCCAAAATCGTACAAAAATAAAATTGATGGTAGAGGAGGTGGCAGAGGCAGAGTCGGCTATCCGTATGCATATATCTGCCCCAGGACCAAAGTGATGATCCGCTGTACATCCTGGGCAGGAACGCCTGCAAGAGTCGGCGGCATGACAAGAGGCGTCATGGTCGAAGTCAGAGCCGGTGCAGTAGACGTTGTGGTCGTCGGAGGAGCCGGTGTAGTAGGCATTGTGGCCGGAGGAGGAGTCATTACCGAAAGTGTTGAGGTCGAAGCTGGAGCCGGTGCAGTGGTAGCAGGAATCAGACCTGTTGTGTTTAGAACTCCGGTCACCTGGGTCATCTGATCCTGTAGGGCCACCAAAATCTATGTAATATGCTGCAAAGTGTAGGTTCCGATAGTAACGTCGGTCTGTGTACCTACTAGTAGAGGTGGAGGTGGAGATAGAGGAGCTCTAGAATAAATGGACGGCTGGGATGCCAACGATCCGGTACCGTACACGCTGCCCCATTTCCCTCTACTAATAGCTTGTATCAACAAGTTGTTCATCACAGCCGGCGTCGGTGGCTGACTAGTCCCAGCTCCCCCTCGATAGCCCTCCAGCAGCAGTCCCTTCTTCACCGACTTGACTCTCTAAAATCTCATACGTCGTCTATATTTATATAGAGGAATAGATTTAGAGTTTATGTTCATATTTTAGTTACTATTAAGTATTGTTATGGTTAGAGTCTCATACGTCTCCTAAATGTTTCTTTGAATTATAATGCTACTTAGGTTTATAATTTAGAGTTAATATTCATATTAGAGTTAGGACTAACTATTTAGGTAAAGTAAATATAGTTAAGTATGTAAAGACAAAAAAGAAATGTAATTAGATATAGGACTCGAAAAACTTACATAGGCTTTAGTCGCCCGTTCATCTACGAGCTTCCCATCCTTCTTTCGCTTATGGGTACGCTCGAAAAATTTAGAAAAGTCGATGACGTTCGGGTCTCCGCCTGCCCTGGCGACCTCCTCGTACTGTAACAATTAAACATCAATTTATAACTAAACATTAAATTTAAACAATTGAAGAAATAACAAATAAGAACACTCACCAACTGTCCATATTGCTCTAAAATTAGGATGGATCCACATGTGTGGTGACCACCCTTAGCACGGGCAGCCTTTGCCTTATAGGCTGGAGTGTCCATCTTTTTCTTTATCGTCTCCCAAAATTCCTCCTTCAACCACACCTTGCGAAGAGTACTATTTAGTATAGCCAATGCCTTCTGGTCGTTGACTATATCCCTTAACCTTTTGCTGGCGACGAACTTGTAGCACTTCCGGATCGCCTGATCTCTGTGTATCGGCCACCAGTACAACTTTTGGAAATAAGAAAAAACAAATTAGCAAATATTTAAAAAATGTTGTAAACAAAGATAGTATTATTTAGGCATACCCCAAGCATCTTAAGCCAAATGAATCATCTATCAAGTAGGATGTCCCCAAAGTTTAGATAGGGACCATGGAATTGACGATGTATCAAGTCGTCCAAATCTCTACCAGCCTGGAGCGGAAAGAACCTGGAATTAACAAAATAATGTACCATTAGAAAATAAAGAGAGTATGAATAAATGTGTATAATGATAATTATATACTTACGTCGCTCCATCGGCCCACAGCTCTGGAAGAGTGATGTTGGCTGGCCGCTCTGGTAGAGTAGGAGGTTCTGCAAATCTGGGTCAACGTATGTACACTCCACGGTCCACCAAAAGGCCAGGATATGGATTCGCTCCAGTAGGAACGATAGGTGTAGTCTCTGGTATAGAAGACAGGGCACCAGCACCGGTAGGAGTAGATCATAAAGGAATATCAGGTATAGCTCCGCCGACTGATGAATGAGTGAACAACAGAGATAAGCCATCCTCCTTACCAACCAAATCGTCCTCGCAAACTCCTCTACGATCTACAGCCGGAGTACTAGGAGGAGCAGGAGGGCAGGATAAAGATACTCGACGTCGTGTATGGCCTCGACCCGCCATATGCAAATCTGAAAGATAAAAATGGTGTGATGATACAAATAATCAATTCAAATATAATAGAAATTAAAAATGGTGTGTTGATACAAATAATCAATGCTAATCTAATAGAAAAAATGGTGTGATGATACTGTAAAAGCATGGAAAATATGGGGTTCATGTGGATCACAACTGACCGTATGAGTACTCTGGAACAGATTGACTCGCATAAAGAAGAGCCGCATCACAGATTCAGCATGCCCCCTGCGGCCTATCTTCACCAGACTGATTTTTGAGCCGCAGAGAGAATAGTTACTTATACGACTAAGCTGATCAGTCCTTCTGATAAAGCTGACAAACTCTGTCAAAATTGGCAAAAATGACAGCTCTGACAAACTTTGACACTCTGACAAAAAAAAGATAAGACGTGATTAGACAAAACGTCATGTCACCAGTCTGGACATGGCCATGCGGCCAAAAGGACTGCGACCCGAGCCGCATGGACCTTATGCGGCTCAATCTATATGCTTCATGCGGCCAAGGGTGACTGCAATCTGAGCAGCATGAGCTTTATACAGCCCAGAATATAGAACCTATGCGGCTAAAAAGTCTCCAAGCTACATGCGGACCAAGGAAGACTGCGACTTAAGCCGCATGAGTCTTATGCGACCCAGCATGGCCGAACGCTGAAAAACTTATTGTCACTACCATATTTTAGCTTGAGGGTATTTTGGTCATTTTTAAAATTTTGGATTTATTTTGAATTATTGGAGTGATGGTTGTTATTTTTGACCTTTGCTAGTTGAGACTTTGGAGACTAATCTAGATGTTGATTTTAGCTATGGTGACTTTGTAGAAGCATGAAAAATTTTCAGCAATAAAGCCTTATGCGCCCAAGCCAGTGAAGCTCTATGCGTCCAGCCAGTGAAGCTCTATGCGCCCAGCCAGTGAAGCTCTATAAGCCCAGCCAGTGAAGTTCTCTGCGCCCAGCCAGTGAAGTTCCATGCGACCAAGACTAGCTCCCCCAAAAGGAGGGTGCATAGCATGAGACATGGCTATGCGCCCAAGCCTGAATCAGTCAAAGCCTTGATCAAAATGTGCATCGAGCGTACGGCCACATCAGTCTCCACGAGCAATCGTGCACCGAAGCATGCGGCCACGTCAGCACCACGATTAACCCACGACTACGCAGCCTGCATGCGCCTACGTCCTATACGCCCAAAGCAGGGCTATGCGCCTACATGAAAACCAGCGTGTTTCCTCATGTGGGCGCATAACATCATTCCAGCTCAAGAACGACTATAAAAAGGGGCCTCATCCCTCTTTAAAATACAGAACGGAGAGCATTATCAAGAGCCAAATTGCTGCACTTCTTGCTAGTGAGCCGAGAGTTAGCAATTTTCTTAGGTTTTCTTCCACTTTTGTAATCGGAGTGTCAACGGAGTAAAGGAGCAACTGCCGCTCGATCTCCATCGTCCCATTCCCCAAAATTCTTTTTTGTACTTGGGAATCCTCAGCGCAGGATCTCTCAGGTGTAATCGATTTGTGGTGCCTTACGTCAATAAAGAAAAGACAATATTTTTTTCTTCTTTTTTGTGTGTGTCCACAAAAATGGCGACTCTGCTGGGGCCTACCTTTTCCTCTGATGAGAAGGTGGTGACGCAATCCGATACCGACAAAGTAGGGAGCACTCAGAAGATGCTGATCGTAAAGTTCGATCAGCAGGCGTTCGAAGAAATGCTCTCGAGGGATGGCTCTACTCCCTCAAAATCAGCGAAGCCAAACAAGTCTCGCAAGACTTGGCTTCCGAAGGCTCGCTGTGCATATCCTGCTAGTATCATAGCAGATATGCAACTGGAGGACTCTGTCACATGGGCGCATGACTCTGCCACAGAAGTTCCCCAAATGGAGAAGCCTCATACCGTTCCGGGCTCTACTAGCCCGGTGACTTCTTTCCTGCACGACCAACAACAGATTGTTCGACGCTCGAGACTTGGCAATGGAAAACACTATGATGCCAAGAATCGGGGTGTACGACACTCTGGGCAAATCCGACGAGGCTCACAAACAAAGGAGGCGAAACTGGAAGAAAATAGCGCTGCTCCACCAAGCATGCACCCAGGGGGATGTTTGGGCGCATAACCCCAACCAGAATGCTTCTGTCTTCAACAGACTGGACATCCAAGGTCATGCGCCCAAGGCTATGCGTCCAGGCTTACTGGATCCATACTATGTGCCCACATCAAGGAGGCTCAGACATACTGTCAAGAAGCATGCATCTAAGGCCAGTCTCTAAGGCCTATGCGCCCACAACAAAAAGACAGGCCCCAACGCGTATAGCACGGGGCTATCTTCAAGGACATCACAGAACTTAGGTGTGGGGGTTGCCCCTACACGTAAACTAAGTCTGGATGCGCCAACTCTCCTTACGAATTCGTATGCAAAGCTCGGCGATGCATGCAACATGGGTTGTAAGGAAAAACTCCCTTCCGCTGACTTGCGCGGCATGATAAATCAAAAGCGTAAAACGAGGGAGGACATAACAATTCATAGTGCACATCCATGCACCAATATTGTTATTAACTGTTGCTACTCCAAATCAACAAGAGTGCCTCAGAAAAAGTTCGTGTTTCGATGGCTGCATTTCTCTGACGATAAAAAGCCACTGTGTGTTTCATCCAACATGGCTTCATGGGGTCCCCCTTACGGAAGTCCCAATCAAAGACGGTGGACCACGAACCCAACTTTCTCTCTCAGTTTTGCGAGAAGAAGAAGAAGAAGTCTACCAACAGATGGCCAACAGGCTGTCACGTCTGAAGGTGTCTATATGGGCACCCGGTCAAAGGCAAGATTCCGCATGGACGATGAAGACTCCCATACTGGGGGTAGTATTTCCTCAGAGTCTGAAGCGGATGACCTTCATACTGGTGGTAGCCTTCCAGAGGACGACGATCCCTCCGAATCTGATGGCGACTATCTACCTTCTCTACCTGAAGATGAAGGACTTGTCTACTCGGAGACAGACAGTATCAGCACTATTTGTACTGTTTCCTCTGTTCATCCTCGTATGTTATATACATACATGGCAGACGGAGAAAGACCTGAAGAAGCTAGTAATCAGACCAGCAAACGGCTAGAGTGTATTGAAACAACATTCGCCAAGATCACTGATATGCTTACCAGCATCATGGTGGTTCAAGCTTCTGGGGCTGTTCCTCCACCTCAACAAAATGTCTCGGGTCACGCTAGTCCGGCACATAGCAACAACCCTCCTTCACTACAAAAGGAATATCATTCCGTTGCGTCTCCTCCAAATCTTACAAATGCTGGGGGTGGTCCTTCGCCAACGACGCCTGACAACCGTTCAGTAGCCATTTCCCAACACCTGCTCAATCAACAGGATGCAATCGATTCCCTGGTCGTCCGTCTCGACACCATCTCACACAAACACGAGCTTCAGAAGATGGGGATATCTAAACCGTATCCCCCTGAGTGGAAGAATGCTACTTACCCTCCTAACTACAAGCCGCTGACGCTAAATTTATTTGACGGGTTGACTTCTCCTCGTCAACACATGACATACTTCAACACGCAGACTCTACACTTGCCCAGAGATGATCCGTTCTTGTCAAAGCTTTTTATTAGCACCTTGCAGGTGGTAGCTTTCGAATGGTTCTGCAGTCTGCCTGACGGATGTATCAATTCATTTAAAGCCTTGGAGAGGTTGTTCCTCAACAGGTTTTACGAGAGTGGCATGCATGTTAGTATGTCCACCCTCATCGAGACCAAGCAAAGGAGGACTGAGTTTGTCATCGCCTTCATCGAATGCTTCAGGCGGCTAGCACTGAAGATGCCTTTCGGCATACCAGACTCAGAACTTATGGATACTTGTCGACATAACTTCCTTCCTATGGTAAAGTTTTGTCTGGATATACATAAGTATGATTCATGGCCCAGTTTCATTAGGGTCGTTGATGCTGCTTAAAACGACGTTCCTAACCTGGAACTACTGGGGTTGAAAACACCTAAATCCGAAGACAAGGGCAAGCATCCTCAAACTATCCCTATTCGTGGGGATAAAAGAAAAAAAAGTCCTGAAGGTTGACACTTCCAAAGGAGCTTCCAATTCTCAGGGCGCCTCCGACAGACCTAAGAAGACCTTCTCCTTTGACGAAGATGATGTCATTACCATCTTTCACACATTGACGAAGGGTAGTAAGCTGACATTGCCTCCACCACGACGTCCCGTAGAGGCGAGCCAGCTCAACGATCCCAAGTACTGTCTCTATCATCAGTACATGCATCATTCCACCAAGGAATATATCATCCTGAAAAAGAAGATACAACAGCTTATCGACAGCCAAGTGATCAACCTCGAAGATGAAGACAAGATCGTATCTTTTAACATGATCTCTCTTCAGTTTGGTGACTTTTCTCCTACAGAAGTCCCAAATGGCGTGGTCCCGATTCCCAAGACAATAATGGAAGTCGTCAACTTACCGCCAGCTCGCAACTCTACCTTGGTGCCACTCACGACTGAACGTGGTGAGATCATGTGGGTCCATCCGGACCTTGTGTAAGAAGTGACGCAGGGGGTAGCACCCTCCAAAGCAAAAAGGGGCAAGAAATACAAGTTATGCCATATGGTATCCTCTCCCATCTACGAGGTTTATCTGGCGAGACGCGATCGTGGAAGACTTATCTTCGGACATACGATCCCGCACAAGAAGAAGCAGTACCTTCTCAAGCTCCTGCTACCCCCACATGCTCAGAAGCTGGCCCGTCTAAGCCTTCAACTACGGACAAAGCCAAGCAGAAGGAGACGCGGTTTGACAAGTCTCTGAAGGCTCCAGCTTCCGAGGGCATGGATCGGCCCTACAACTTTGACATACTGGCACAGCTAGCCAATACACCTGCCAGGTTGTCTCTGTTCGATCTGTTGCTACTCTCCAAAGAAACGCAGAAGGCCTTAAGTGAAGCTATACTACATGCCGACTCTTATCTCGCTGAAGTCAAAGCCCCTGCTGAAGACCCTGTCTCCTGTCCTCACTGCCACAGTACTATGGAAGTGGTGCCCAATATCACCTTTTCACAGGAAGAAATGCTACTAAAAAATAATCGTCATGATAGACCCATATACTATACAGGGTATATCGGGGCAATCAAGGTAGACCGTATGCACATCGATTGAGGATCCTCCCTCAGCATCATTTTTAGAAGTTTGCTTCAAATTCTGGAAATCCCTCTGTACAAGCTATCTACAACCAACACAACTATCATGGCTTTCAATGCTGGCCAAAGCTACCCGCTGGGCAAGATCAGTCTCAAGTACCAGATCGGTGATCTCCGAACGGAGGTTTCCTGCTATGCGATCGATGCCAATGTATGCTATAATGTCTTGTTGGGACGTCCATGGATACACGAGAACATGATCGTTCCTTCCACACTTTACCAGTGTTTTAAGTACATCAACAGCGAAGGTGTCGTGAAGACGGAGTTTGCCGACGTCGATCCTTTTAAGGGCATCGAAGCTTTCTACGGAGATTTGGTACTTTGCCAATCTTAGCCCCCCAAGGATGACGGCGACGAAGCTGACAATGAAGCTGAAGCAAGTTCATCCTCCAATGATGGTCCCTTGATCATCCGAGTCAAAGAACGTACTACTCCAAAAAATACTCCGAAGCCTCTCATAATCTGGGTGAAAAAGAAGAACCCTGACAAGGTCAAACCATTGACCATCACTCTCAGCAAGACACCCCGGGAGGAACCTACTGATGCCCGTCCTCCCAATCCTGAAGAATTACCCTACATGGTGAACTCGGCCAAGACTGTGGCTCTTCTTTCAGATGATGATCCTCTCAATAAGTATATCAATACTCATAATAATGTACCTTTAGCGGATGATGTTATCCCTGAAGAAGAACTTACGTATTTTCTTAGTAAAGGTTTATCTTTGAATTACTCCGATGTCTATCAAACTGTAAACCACTACATAGATACGATATATGCTCTAGAGAACGACATAGGACCACACCTCTGCATGCTGGTCATGACGTCTCACTTGCGAGAAAAAGTTTACCCAGAAGATATCCACTACTTCATCGTTCTAGCCAGAAACAAGGATGAAGAACTAATCATCTTCGGTCGTATAATTGGCGAGAGAAAGTTCGTTCCAGACTCTACTTCTCCCAAGCACAACACAGAAGCTGACTATGACTCTGGGAAAATACAACTTTTCTGGTATAGTTGGCAGGCCAAGAACATCATCCAGAATATAGGATATGACATCAAAAGTGACAAAGGGCTAAATTACGGCCGAGGACGACGGTTGCCAATACGATACTTTGCTCCTCCAGGCAAACCCGAGAACTACTATCAACGAAGCGGTGTTGGTTTGGGCTATGTCACTCCTCCAACAACTCCCGAAAGATCAGATGATGAAGCAGATCATTGTTCTTATTTTTTCTGACTCCTCCCTCTGGGACTCAGACTCTAGCATTGGTTACATGTTCAAGACAACTCTGTTCGTCAACATGGTTTCTGTTGACCAAATTGCAGACGATATCCAATCAATCGAACTCGAACAATAGGCTCAAAAGATGGACACTAGGTGGGAGTTGTGCTTCGAACAACGTGAACCACCTACCGAAGACGAAGTCATCCAAGTCAATTTAGGAGATAAATCATCTTTCAAACCAATCTTCATCAGCAAAAGTCTATCTGGCGATGAACGCCAATCTCTTATACAGCTTATAAGAAAATACATCAATGTCTTCGCATGGAGCTATGAAGAAATTTTAGGCTTGGACCCTAAAGTTGCCATGTACCGCCTGAATATTTCTTCTAAAGCTAAGCCAGTGAAGCAGCAACAACGACGATTCCGACCAGATGTCATGGAGGCCATCGAGAATGAAGTCAAGAAGCTCATTACCAGTCGATTCATTCGCAAAGAACAACACCCAGACTGGGTTGCCAACATCGTCCCAGTCATGAAAAAGAATGGTAAAGTTTGAGTCTGTATCGATTACCGTGATTTGAACTCTGCTTGCCCGAAGGACGAGTTCCCTCTATCGATCACCGACGTAATGATCGGCAATACTTGCGGCTTCGAGCGGATGTCCTTCATGGATGGGTTCTTAGGCTACAACCAAATCAAGATGTTCCCCGACGATAAGAAGCACACATCTTTTCAAACATCGTTGGGGGTATACTGCAATACGGTGATGCCCTTCGGATTGAAAAATGCAGGGGCGACATACCAGCGAGCCATGAACACAATTTTTTACGATCATTTACACAAAACTATGGAGTGCTACGTAGACGATATCGCAGTTAAAAGTCGTCTCAAGGGCAACCACCTCCAAGACTTGAGAACGGTGTTCGAACTAATGCGTGCACACCAACTCAAGATGAATCCAACCAAGTCTTTTCTGGGAGTCTCCAGCGGTAAATTCCTTGGTTTTGTCATCACTTCAAAGGGTATACATCTTGACCCAGAGAAAGTGAAGGCTATCCTCGATGTGCATCCTCCAAGAAATCACAAAGAGCTATGCAGACTACAAAGAAGGCTAGCATACATCAGACGATTCATTTCAAACCTCTCTGGAAGGTGTCAACCATTCACTCAGCTCATGAGGAAAGGCGTATCTTTCATCTGGACTAAACAATGTCAAGGCACATTCGACGACATCAAGGCATATCTTACAAGCCCTCCAGTATTGGTTGCTCCAATAATGGGGAAGCCCTTCTTACTATATGTCCGTGCTATAGACCATTCTCTTGGCGCCCTCCTAGCTCGAAAGAACGAAGGCGGCCATGAACAGACAATCTACTATCTCAGCCGCACAATAATGGGTGCCGAGGACAGATACACACCTGTGGAGAAGGAATGCCTTGTACTAGTATTTGCCATCCAGAAGACACGTCACTATGTGTCTGGGCAGACTATCCACATTATATCTAAAGTCAACCCTCTCAGAATACTTATGACTAAACCGAGCTCTCTCAATTTCCATTTAGCTACATGGGTAATGCTGTTGACTCCATATGATATGCTCTTCGTTCCTCATAAGGCAGTAAAAGGCCAAAGATTAGCTAATTTTCTAGCAGCTCATCTGGTGTCAGAATCGTCCAAACTCTATGACGAAATCCTCGATGAAGTAGTAGAGTCTAACACTGCAACTGAAGAAATCCCTATTTGGCGAATGTTCTTTGACGGTGCATCAAGAACAGGACCTAAAGGAAATATTGTGGCTGGAGTAGGTGTCGTGCTCGTGTCACTTGATCATCTGGTTATACATCGTGCATATTCTCTCATGGAACCATGCACCAACAACATGGCCGAATATAATGCCCTATTAATCGGCCTACAACTGGCAAAGCAACTGGGAGTTGACTATCTAGAAGCTTATGGCGATTCCAAGCTAATAGTCAGTCAGGTCCGAGGGGATTATGAAGTTCGCCACGAAGATCTCATCCCCTACCACAGAGCAACAATCGAGTTGGCATCTACTTTTGCTGGATTCTTCATCGAGCACGTGCCTCGACTACATAATATAAAAGAAGATGCTCTAGCCGGTCTTGCTGATTCCTTGTCCGTTCCTACTAATACTCAGCAGTCGATTACAGTATCTGGTCGAGAACTATTCTGTGTGAAAGATACTTTGCATATTCATCACATTTACTCAACAGAAACAAGCGTCAATGCTAAAGACTGGAGATTTTCTTTTATAGACTATGCCGTCTATAGAATCCTCCCCAAGGACCCGAAGGAAGCAGTATCCATCCAAAGGTGATCCCTCATATTTTACTACGACACAGCTACCAAGATACTGTACCGACGCTCTTACGACGGGCTACTGTTATGATGCCTATCAGACATAGAAGCCAAACATGCACTCCGGGAGGCTCACGATGGAGTTTATGGTGCACATCAACCAGGCCCCAAATTACAAGATCGTCTCAAACGAATGGATTATTACTGGCCCACGATGATAGTAGATGCTGTTGAATACACAAAGAAGTGTAGAGCTTGTCAGTTTTATGTCGATTTTATTCATCAACCTTCGGAGTTTCTACACCCGACGGCAGTATCTTGGTCATTTGAAGCCTGGGCATGGACGTCATAGGACCAATCAGCCCGCCATCCTCCAAAGGACATCGGTTCATCCTAGCCATAACCGATTACTTCTCCAAATAGGCAAAAGCTAAACCGCTCACCGAAGTGAAGGCGTCAAACGTGATCAATTTTATCAAACATCACGTCATCTACCGCTTCGGCCTACCTCACAGGATCATCCATGATAATGGTCCACAGTTCGCAAGCCATACATTCTATCGGTTCTGTAATAGGAATCAAATCCAGAACGTAGCCTATATTGCCTATAATCCAGCGGCTAATGGGCTAGTAGAAACCTTCAATAAAACCATCATAAAACTTCTCAAGAAGTTCGTGTCTTCAAACAAGCGCGATTGGAATGAGAAGCTCGGCGAATGTTTATGGGCCTATCGTACAATGGTCCGGACTCCAGCAGGAAGTACGCCATTCTCTCTGGTTTATGGGAGTAAAGCAGTTCTTTCCCTAGAAATCCAGATTCCTTCTCTTCGAGTAGCCTTAGCCAGCGAGTTGACTATCGAAGAATGCTACCGTCTGCGACTCCAGGAGCTCGAAGTGCTAGACAAAAAATGCTTGTTAGCTCAGCAGCATATTGAGCTATACCAAGCACGTCTTTCCAGAGCTTTCTATAAAAAAATGAAGGAAAGGATCTTCCAAGTCGGCGATCTAGTCTTAGCAGTGAGAAGACCAATGGTCATGACGCACAAAACAAAAAGAAAATTCCAGCCTAAATGGGAAGGTCCTTCCATCATAGAATCAGTGTATTTTAATGGTGCGTACAGACTAACCAAGCCCGAAGGTGACTTGCTCATGATTCCTATCAACGGCAAGTTTCTGAAGAAATACTATGTGTAACCTTTTTACGTAATGTTCACATATGTTCAGTCATGTAAATATACAGTGCGATGTTTATATGATTCGAAAAATTAGCTAACTATTATCCGTATTTCAAGAGTCTTGAATACGCCCTGGATAATAGGTCCTCTAAATATTTTTCCAGTGGAATCATTCCCGTTTTTGACTCTGTCCAAATTCAGTTTGACGAAAACAAGTCACGTCCCTATTACCTCTGAATTGTTTTCCGATAATTATTTTCCAGTGAAATGATTATGTTTTGCCATGTCCATATAACCTCTGAGCAAAGCATTCATCAAGGATAATCACGTCCTTACTACCTCTGAATTATCCACTCCCACCTAACGTTATATATCTTTCCACGTCCATATTACCTCTGGTCAGATATAGAACATTCTCTGCTACTACGTCCATATTACCTTTACTAGAAGCTTCGTTCAACTTATTATCTATATTCGAATAACTTGAATATAAAATGGATAATAGATCCACATTAAAATTCTCAATTGGAATATCCACCAGAAATATCCTTGCTACGTCCAAATTACCTCTAGTTCCGATATTTCACAAAAACACATTCACTTCTGAAAAGATTTTTTTATTCTTTATGTCTATTAAGAGACGGAAAAAAGGTACAAGAGTCGTGACGGCTGAAAAAAAGAAGAAGAAGAAAGTTACAAAAATCTACGGGATACACAGGCGGTTTATATTGTCTCTTAGAGTCGCGACTTCGGCCTCAGACTTCGCGATAGCTCGGCGCCGTGCCTCTTCTTGACGAGAGGCTTCATCCTCAAGAAAGACTAGACTCCGATGCCCTCTCTCCAACTTCGCCAGCTGTTCTTCTAAATGGACAAAAGTGGTGGCAGTATGGCAGCCTGAGACAAATAATCCTCCTATTCAGATGTCGTCGCCCTCAAATCGGCTTCCAGTTGGGTGATCTCGTTCTTGATTTGCACGATGTGATTATATCTCTCGGTGATCTGTGCAGCCAGTTTGTTCTTCGAGGCGGCACGCGCCCTACTTGCAGCATTAAACTGACTATACTGGTCAGCCAATTCGTCGATCTCTCGAACAAGGGCGTCCTTCATCGCCTGGAAAGTAGCCTTCTTCTCCGTGAGAGCCTTGATCAGAGCTTCGTCTTTTATGTAGAATAGGGATGACGGGCTCCGTCGTTTAGCATCCCAAAATCGAGCTACCTGACCCTCCAGGTCATTCAGAACTTTTCTCAGAGTATTAGCCCGCTCTTTATAGCTGGCAATGCTCTCGAGGGCCGCCACTTGGCATTCGACAACAGCCTTCACAGGGCCGAAGGCAGCATTCCGATTCAAGACTCCAGAAAGCTTCACTTTTAATATAGAGTATAAATCTTTGATGACTTATTGGGTCATCTCATCATCTTCCGTGAAGGTCGTCAGAGAGGAGGCTTGGAAAGTTTCTTCCGCTCCAGGAAAGGATACCTGACAAGAAGCCGAACTTGACAAAAAAATCTATTCCACCAAAAGCCACTCCTGATTATCATGTGCCATGTCCACATTACCTCTGATACCGATAATCTTTCGACTCGACACCTATACTCAACCTGGGATAAAAGATACGGTGTCAAGACCACAAAACCTATTACGACCATATTGCGTCTGTTGGGTTTTGTTTCAAATCTATTTGCTCGCATTCCCAGATGCACAAAGGGATAATAGGTCCAAAAAAAAAGGGGGTCCCCCAGCGGGATACCCTTTACACAAATGCTGTATTAGGCCCCCTAATACAAGCACCACAAATACCACAAGCAAAGAATGGAGTGAATGTATTCTATTTATTCAAAATCAGTTACATTCACAGGACTACATCTCATGAGAAAACCAAAAGTTCTCCATCTCTTCATTTAGGCAAGAAGTAAAGGATTACATTTGATGTCCAAAAAAAGCAAAACATAAACTACAACTAAAGACAGACAGAAATACCAAGACAAAACACGAACATTTGTGGGAACCGACGAATCCTAGTTGTGGTGAGGCATATACCATTCCCTCAACCATTTCGTATATGAAGGATCTATTTGATCAAGGTCCTCGGCTGGGGCAGGAAGGTCAGAACTCCCAGTGCTACTACTCTCAGGCTTGTGCTCCTCCTTTACAGCAGCTTCAATCTTGGAAGTAATTCCCTCTCCGATGGGCGCCAGCTCTTATTTTTTCTCAATTTTTGGTATCACCTCCTTATTAATGAATGGTGACTCTTGTTTGATGAAAGGAGGCAGCATCTTCTCCTTCACAACAGTCTCAGCCTTCGACATGGATGCTACAAGAGTCAAAGACAGAAGAGAAAGTCAGACTCAGAAAACTGCAGGAAAAGCTAAGTGCTGAAAGACTCTTATGCGCCCAAAGGGCTATGCGTCCAAAGGGATATGCGCCCAAAACAAACAAATGGGCGCATAACACACGAATAGTACGTGGGCGAATAACATTCCACAGCATGTAGGCGCATAATATGGCAATATGTGGGCGAATAACACACCACAATGTTGGTGCATGACTTTTGTAGGCGCATAAAAATGCCCACAGAAGTATGTCGCCTTAGGGGCATGAGCCCAGGAAGAAGAAAAGTCTGAGCGTTGCAAATTAACGCTCGAGACTTTGATTTTGAAGCGTGCCCTCACCCAGAATCGGGTCCTGGACTGGTGAAGACGCTGCCGCAGGAGGAGAGCCACTCGGCGCAGCCCCCTTACCCTTCGCGGATCTCTTGGCGACCTTGGGAGACATGGTTCTCAAAGAAAGAAGGTGAAGAGTTTCTAAAAAATTCTAAGAGAGGAGAATAATGAGCTTTCTCTCTCCTTCAGAGCCTATTTATAGGCACAGGCCACTTCTTATGCGCCCACTATCATTATGCGCCTATGAGCCCATTACACAGTATGTGCCCACAATGGCTTATGCGCCCACGTAAAGATCCAGTCTCTTGCACACTATGCGACTGTCACTTGCTGACATGGACAACGTATGGAGGGTGGACCTCTTCAAATTCTACCCCGATGAATCTGTCAGTTCAGATTTTGAGGAAGATCTCAACAGTCGTATCTCTCTGACAGGCTGACCAAACACTATGCACCCAAAGAGAGGGCCGTGCTATGTGCCCATTGCATCACGAGAAGACAGTGCATGCTTCTTTCAAAGTATTCCGAACTCGTTCAAGTATCAAAAACTTTGAAGGGGGTCTTGTAGAAGCATAAAAAAATTTCAGCAATAAAGCCTTATGTGCCCAAGCCAGTGAAGCTCTATGCGCCCAGCCAGTGAAGCTCTATGCGCACAACCAGTGAAGTTCCATGCACCTAGCCAGTGAAGTTCCATGCGCCCAAGACTAGCTCCCCCAAAAGGAGGGCGCATAGCCTGAGACATGGCTATGCGCCTAAGCCTGACTCAGTCAAAGCCATGATCAAAATATGCACAGAAGCGTACGGCCACGTTAGTCTCCATGAGCAATCGTATATCGAAGTATGCGGCCACGTCAGCACCACGATCAACCCACGACTACGCAGCCTGCATGCGCCTATATCCTATGCGCCTAAAGCAGGACTATGCGTCCACATAAAAACTAGTGTGTTTCCTCATGTGGGCGTATAACATCATTCTAGCTCAAGAACGACTATAAAAAAGGGCCTCATCCTTCTTTAAATCACAGAAAAAAGAGCATTTTTAAGAGCCAAATTGCTGCACTTCTTGCCAGTGAGCCGAGAGTTAGCAATTTTCTTAGATTTTCTCTCACTTTTATAATCGGAGAGTCAACGGAGTAAAGGAGCAACTGTCGCTCGATCTCCATCGTCCCATTCCCCAGAATTCTATTTTGTACTCGGGGATCCTCAGTGCAGGATCTCTCAGGCGTACTCGATTTGTGGTGCCTTGCGCCAATAAAGAAAAGACAATATTTTCTTCTTCTTTTTTGTGTGTGTCCACAGACTTGATTAGCATGTTGGGACCCTAGTCTAACTTAAGTCGACCCAAGTTGAGTTATTTTGAATCAAGTTTCATATAGAGAATAAGTGATTTAGGTTCATGGACTTTTGACTTATGGATTGATTCATTTAGCATTGAAACTTAGCCCAAGTCCATTAACCACAACCCTAACCCTAATTCCTTCCATACATGGCTAACCCTTAGGGAATCCCCCATATTTAATGTCTTTTCCTAGTTCTTGCCTCTTTTGCATCACATCAACTTTTGGCAAGAAAGAGGTATTGGTCTTTCTTCTTCAATCTATAACTTCTTTATTTTAATTCATTTTTGACTCTAGTCTCTTGCATTAGAACCTAATCACACTCTATTTGCTGTTCATGGAGAGAAATCTCAGATTTTGCATAATTTGGAGATTTTGACTTGCAGGAGGAATCTTTCTACTTGGGACTTTTGCCTTGAGTTTGATACTCTATAGGTAAACACCTTAAACTATCATTAAATCTTGTTCTTTGCATGGTAGCCTAGATCTAGGTGTCTCCTAGCTGTGGTGTGTGTTTGGTGAAGTTTTGCATTGGTTTCGTGTCCGTATCGGACACGTACCAATTTTTATTTGTAAGTGTTTGTGTAAATGCCTCTGAGAACTTTTTACCTGATTTTCGAAATATTTTTGATTGGGAATATTGATTTTTATGTGCTCTTTGATTTCCCTAAACTCTGAGCTAATTTTTGAGTTGTGTCGTGTCCACACGAAGACACGAACATGCTCGTGCGTAGAGCTAGGGTTTTTTCTGCTGTTCGATTGAGCTGTGGGATACGACACAGTTTGGTTCGACCCAATACTGCGAGGACACGTGGGGGCAGTGTCTGCCAACCAGACCCCCAAGTGGCTCAAGGTATCATGTTGTATCAGACACGTTCTTGCTTATGCACTGGAATTACACGCGCGCGTACAGGCGCACAGACACGCACTGATACGCATCTCGTACACTGACACGGGGACACGTGGACACCTCCTGTTATGTTCAGTGTGTAGCCCTAGTGCTAGGCTACACGTGGACGTGACCACGTGGACACACGTGTCGTGTGTCGTGTCTGCGAGCGTGGTGAACTCGTGCACGAGACAGTGCACTGTGTTCTGATTTCTCGTGTATTAGTTTTGTATTGGACACGTTTGTGTCCAGTTTATGGACACCAAATCATTTCTATGACACGTACACAGGTGCACTAACATTTACCAACCCATTAAATTGAATATTAACTGCGATTCGAATTCAAATTTGTGTTTCCTCCAATAGTCTGATACATGTTCTGTCGAATTATTCCTGAGATTCAAATTGTGTTTTTACTGTTGTTAGGTGATTAAATTTACAATGTTAGATCACATATTGTGTCTGATATTAAGTTTACATTGTTTGGGATTCATGTTAGCTTGGTTATTAGGTTTTTGAAATGCAAATGGATGTAAACCTGGGAACATTGTATACACACACTCTGAAATCTGCTACACACACATCACATATTATACACACACCCATGTTCACAAAACCTGTGATGTACTGCTACACTCACCCACACCCTAACCTGCCACAGAAATATGTATACACACACACCCTACTGCTACCACATACAAACTCACTCACACATTCACTAAAAACGGAGGACACTACTGCTACACACACTCACACACACTCTAAACCTGAGACACACCCTATCTACTACTATACACACACAACCACACATTCACTAAACCTCGAAACCTTTAACACACACACATTGTAAACACATACATTGTACACACACACATATACACCACTATCTCTCTCTCTCTATATATATATAATATATATATATATATATCTATATCCATGCATGATAATATATGAATATATATATGTATTATTGCCTATATATATTGTATATGTAAAATATGGTGAATATATATAAGTGTATGCCAATGTAGATATGTATATAGGCATATAGCTCTATATGGTTTTCCTATATGTATGCCTTATATACACTATGTGTATATGGGTATATATATACATGAAATTGTGTGTTGATAGTTTGTGTAGTGTTGTAACTTGTGTGAATGCTAGGATAGACATGGTTAGGCATAGTGAGGCTTGTCTGGGTTAGGACTTGACCTAGTTTGACTAGTGTAGTTGACTAGAGTTGACCAAAGGTTGACTTTAGCCTAGATTGACCCAAACATCATGTAGAATGCATTATAATGTTCTATTTTACTATTTTGGACATATTGTGACTTGTGCTGTTCTAAATAGGAGTCAGACACCTCTCATCAGACAGTATATTTACTTCAGATACTCAGGATATCAGGCGAGTATATTTTTTGACTGTTTCATACTTGATAGGATTTACATTTATGCTCTAGATTACTTTACTTGATTCTGTCACATTTTTAACACGAATTGGTACTATATGGATCCTTCATGAGATGTTATCCCCCTCGGGAGCATCGGGTTACAGTATGTCATGTGCGTTTCACTTTCATCATGTACTCCGGTGCTTTCACCATTCATGTGCACTCTTATAATTCATGTACTCTCATGTTCACACAGCCCCCATGTATACATTTATGTGTACCCATTTATGGGCCTTCATGTGATATCATGTGCAATAACATAGCCTGTCTGGATCCTTATGTATTGATTGGGGTACGGGAGAGTATAAATAGTTATATGAACAATTCCAAAGTAGTATACTCATGTGCAAACTCTTAGATTACTCATGTGCAAATTCAAGCCGTTCACATGTCTATCTTGTACTCTACATCACTAGCCATTGTTAGTTCTTTACTTATAGTAGATATTTCTTTACAGTCATCTTCTTTATTTCATATATTTTCCAGTGTTTCTTGTATCTTACTCTACAGCATATTTATATATCCTGTCATATTATGAACTGCGTGAGATGTACTGTGCTCGCTCCTGTCCTGACTGGACCTGTCGAAAATATTACAGAGGACAAGGATGAGACATGTTGCACCACCTACTACGGGGTTGCATTAGAGGACACCTATGACTTGGACTTCCAGCAGGATCCATTACCTGCTGACGACACTCCCATAGTTTAGTTATCTTATTTCAGTTGTATCTCATCTGGATATTTGTATTAGAGATTGTGATGATGTGGATTTGTGGATCTTATTAGATGTTTATCTTAGACGCTTTGGATTCTTTTTTTTATCGTATTTCATCTGTGGATTCTGTTGATATTCTTATCTATCTTATCGTACATCTTCCTTAGCTGTGATTGAGATTTGTACTTTATATTATTCCTCCATTCGGAGAGTATAACTGTGTAATGTAACTTATAATTGTTAGATGCATGTGACCTAGGACAACGCTCTATCGCCGACACTACGGCGTAGGCTAGACGTACCCATTTTTTGTGCCCTTACACTGGGTACGGGTCGTCACACTTATGCGGCTCAAAATGACTCAAGCAGATTGATCCTATCCTGCGATAGGATACATGGCAGGCTGACCAAGTCTCAACCACCTAGATTTGCTGTAACAAAATTCTAACAAGTCGCCAGCTAGCGGCCAAGGAGCGGGTCTTTGTGTGCTACTGTAGCCACGTGGCCACGCGGCCATTCATGCGGCTCAAGATAATTACCACTATAAATAGCAGGGTGCCACACCCCTGCAAGAGGCTGGCAACCTACGAAGGGAAATTTCTTCAAGAGCAAGGAACGCATCAGATAGTCCAAGAAGTAAGGCAGAGTTGCTACACTTTTCCGAGCCTCTATCGTCACCCCCCAGAATCAAAACTAAACAACTATACTTAGATATTGTTTTCTAGGATTTCTTTCTAGACTTTCTCTTGTACAAACGATTTTGCAATCAAGTTCAATTCATTTGTAAATTGTTGTGCTTGATATTTAATGGCAAACATGATGGCGACTCTGCTGGGGACATCCTTCTCTTTTGATGAGAAGTTGGTGACGTAATCTGACGCGTCTAAGCTCGGCTCCAAGCAGCAAATGCTCGTGGTTCGATCTAACCAACGAGCATTCGAAGAAATGCTCTCTAAAGGGAGCGCCGGCCCATCGCAGAAGCGAGCCAAACCAAAGAGAGCCTGCAGCATGTCGAAGCGCAAAACTGTTTCCTCCAACCAGGTTTTCGAAGAATCTCCTACTGCGGCCCAAGACGGTGATCAAGACTCTCCTGCAGCCTTGCTTCTGACCGCAGATAACCCCTCTGTCCCCAAATCCAGCAAAGAAAAATACTACGATGTTGAGTTTTTCGGGGCACAAGGGAAATCCATGCGGACGAGGAAGAGGCCGCCTAATATATAGGCAGAGGACTCATGCGGCAGCTGACTCTGGCCACAGGAAGATAGCCCATGCGGCAGCCAACTCTGGCCGCAGGCAGATGGCCCATGCGACAGCTAACTCTGGCCGCAGACAGATCGCCCATACGGCAGCCAACTCTGGCCACAGACAGATCGTCCATGCGGCAGCCAACTCTGGCCGCAGGCAGATGGCCTATGCGGCATCCAATCCTGGTCATAGACAGAGTCTCTCATGCGGCCCTGTCAAAAGCTCTGTGTTTGACCGTCTATCATGCGGGCCCGACTCCATACGGCCTATTGAGAATATGGGATGTATCAATCTAGACTCTTTTTACTATGCGACTTCGGGTGCTGTCAAAGAAGTCTAGGACAGTGCGGGCCCAACAAGCCCAGTCAACTGTCCAAGTTGCTGATCGTCAGCGGGCACCGTTTACTGTTATACGGTCTTCTGATGGAAAGTTGTGCAGAACCACCCACGTCAAGTCCCCCAGGGCTAACGGACAGGGTGGGTCTCAAAAGTCTCCCTCCAACGATCGAGAGCAAGTGATTTTACTAGCCTCAGATCAGGGAGCAAACATGATACCTACGCACCCGTGTACACGGGATACCCGAGTCCACAAATTGGATGCAAAGGTATATCAGCCTTCTATCGACTTGCGTGAGGTGATTACTCACAAATACAAGGAGAAGGAAGCAACCTTGGCATGCAATGAGCCGCTCTCGGGTCGTGGTTGCACCCAAGTCATCATCAAATGCTGTTGTGATAAGTCGGCAGCACCTGAAGATCGACAGTCCATTTTTCAACGACTGCAGCCAGCACCTTTCCAACAACAACTTGAAAAACATGTGCAAATTCCGGGAGACGAGGAAATTCCTTTCGCCTCCTGCAATTCAACCCGAAAGGTTCTTCCTGGCAAGGGAGGGAATAAGATAGGCTCTTCCAGTCCGGCAATCTCCACCAGTATTGCAAGAAAACTCTCGTCTGGAGGACTGCCACCGACAACCACAGGGGATGTCTACCTAGGCACTCGATCCAGAAAGAAGCTGCCAACACTTGGGGGTGCATCCTTGACCTCCCTGGGGATTGATGAGACCGGGGGTAGCAGTCCCCTCAATGTATGTGACAATCCGGTGTTCTAAGAGCACACGCAGGGGGTAGCAATCCATTGGAATTATGCAACGGACGTGGACGTCCCTGAGGGTGACCGCCTTCGCCAAGACGATGCAGCTTCCTGCACAGGGGGTAGCACCCCTTTCGAGTCCGAAGAGGAAGACATTCCGACATTCTTCGACGATTTACGGTACGGGGGTACGATACAGAGTGCACCTCTGCTACGATCCCCTTCACCTCTATCCACGTACGGACAATCTTTATGGCCGACGATGATCATAAAGTGCCTACTGACCGACAACATCTAGAAGTACTTGAAGCCATGCTCCTTTCCTTGGTCAAGTCAGTAGACGAAATCAAAGCTGCCTTGTCGACTCAACCAGCAAGGATGCCTGGACAAACAAGCTTGGGACCCGCAGTCAACACGGACTCCAACACAACTGCTCCTCCTTTGGGTAACAATCCTCTAGGAGCATCCGCTCTTTCAGCTGCAGATGAAGCCAGGAAAGCAAAGAGGAAAGTCCAGGAGCTTCGAACAATGTTCAATGTCCGAGACTCCTCCCGGGACCTGAGGATACGGCAGCCGTATCCTATTGCATGGAGAGATGTACCTTTTCTACCATAGTATAAGCCGTTTCATATTGATTCGTATGACTGGAAGACCTCTGCTAGTCGGTACATGACTTATTTCGAGGTCACAACCGACCACTTGCCGCATAGTGAAGCCATCCTCACACGATTATTCATCGGAGCATTGGAGGTGATCGCGTTCGACTGGTATCGTAACCTTTCGGACAACTGCATCCATTCTTTTGACGGCTTCAAGCACATGTTCCTAGAGAGATTCTACGAAGTGGGGCATGATGTGACAATGTCATCTTTTATGGATGTCGTTCAGGGAGAGAGGGAGCTAACAAGGAACTACATCGAGCGGTTCCGTCAAACCGTGATGAGATTGCCCCAAGGCAATCCCAAAAGCTCCTTGATCGAAATCTGCCAGAAGAAGTTGCTCCCCGCAATCAACCTCTGGATGGGTGAAGATTAGTTCAAGGATTGGATGATCTTCATCATAAGTGCCACCAATGCGGTGGCAAAGTTAAAGAAGGCCTGCCAGCTGGGATTATACATCCCGGATGGAGAGGTCAAAAGCAAACGTCCTGGTACTACCTCCAATAACAACAATACTAACGGCACCTCCAATAACTGGGACAACAAAGGCAAACAGGCCTTGGTCGCTGATTCGACCAAGAAGCCTGAACAAAATTAGGCAGACGCTCAGTAGCCCAAGGTAAATTACTCATTCGAAGATAGTCATGTCAAGCCTATCTTCGACATGCTCTTGTAAGAGGACAGGATCCAACTCCCTCCACTAAGGTGCGAGCCTCGAGCGGCAGAAATGGAGGACCCAAAATACTGCCATTTCTACCGCTATGTTCATCATGCCACTCATGACTGCTTTCAATTAAAGCGATACATCCAGAATCTTATCGACTCCAAAGCTCTGTCACTAGATTTTGAAGAGGTTACCGTGGCGACGAATATGGTGTCAATTCAGTTCGGCGACTTCCCTCCAACAAGTACTCAAGACGGGGTAATACCTATCCTCCGAACAACGATGGAAGTTACTAATATTCCTCCCGTCCGGGACCAGAGGACTGGCTTGGTACCTCTCACCACGTCACGAGGAGAGATCATGTGGGTGCACCCAGACTTAGTGCCCAAAGTTACCGAGGCCGTGTCATCTCCTGCCAACAAGAAAAAGGGCAGGAAGTCCAGATCCTGCCATACAATTTTAGCCGAAGCTGAGGAAGCGGCGATCGTTGTTACCCGGTCTGGGGCACAAGTCCAGCCCACTCCGGGTAGTTCAGTTGAAGACCCTTAGACAACAACACTGCTGGCCACTGATGTTTTGGGGCCATCTCAGCCTCCATCGACGGACAGGTCCAAGCCGAAAGAAACCCGCTTCGACATGCCACTTCGTAAGGATGCACCTCAGGGGTTGGAGAGACCTTACAACTTTGACATATTAGTATAATTGGCTAATGCACCGGTAAAGTTACTGTTATACGAGCTCATATGACTCTCCAAAGATCTTTGTGTCGCATTGAGCGAAGCACTCCAGAATGCTGACGCTTACTTAGCCCAGGTCAGACCTACGGAGGAAGACTCGTCGGCAGATCTCCAGGGTAGCAACTGTGCGGATACAATGTCCAACATCGTATTCATCCCATAGGACATGCTGATCAAGACCAATATGCATGATCACCCCTTGTACTACACTGGATACATATACGACATCAAGGTGGATCGGATGCACATCGATCCTGGCTCGTCATAAGCATAATCCCAAAAAGCTTACTTCAAGTCCTCGGCATCCCTATGCACCGGCTAGCGGCGACCGACACTGCCATTAGCGGTTTTAACTCGGGAAGGAGCTATCCCTTAGGAAAGATCTGATTGAAATGTCAGATCGGTGACCTAAGGAGAGAGGTCACCTGCTACGTCATAGATGTAGATACGTCCTACAACATCCTGTTGGGGTATCCGTTGATACATGACTATATGATCGTGCCATCCACCCTCCACCAATGCTTCAAGTATATCAGTAAGCACAGTTTCGTGAAGATTGAATTCGTTGACATCGATCCCTTCAAGGGGGTTGAGTCTTATTATTCTTCGGAGGCGTGTCTATATGATGAATCCAAGAAACACATAACTGACGAACTGGAGGATATCATAGGTCTAGAGGAACCCTTGAGAATTCATCTCAAGGCCCGTAAATCGGGCAAAGCCGCACCCCTTATGGCAAATTTGTATAAAGAGGTGCCCGGTTCCCCCTCCCCAGCTGCACAGTTGGAACCGATGGTCATCCGACTCCCAAGGACCAGCCAAGAGCCAAAACCCGTTATAGGGCCGATGGTGATCCGATTGCCAAAATCTAATCAAAGGCGATCGGAAGATGCAAGGCCCTCTGGGAAGCCGATGGTGATCCGATTGCCAAGATCCAGTCAAAAGCATTCAGAAGACACGAAGTCTTCTGCCGAGATAATGGTTATCCGTCTTCCCAAGATAAGCCAGCAACCAAGTGTAGATCCGAGACCCTCCGGCAAGCCAAAGCCACAAGCTGAATCCTTGGTGGTCAAGTTGCCCAGGACAGCATCCCCACCTCCGATCATGCAGAGGGTAGCTGAAGAGGATGCAGAACTCACAAAGTATCTTGTTGCAAAGGTGGATAGTCCCTCTCCTGATGATGTAATCCCTATGGACAAAATTCCTTATTTCATCAATAAGAGGCTGCTATTGAACTATCCTGAGTGTAATAAACTCAATCTGATGTATATTGTAGGACTCGGTCGGGACATTAACCTGCACACACAGGTGACAACCGTCCATACCGCAAACAGACTTGCTCCTATTAAAGATGCCTACTTCCTAGTCCCAGGCAGAAGAGAAGGGGATGACACGATCATCTTTGGCTGAAAAGAAGGTCCTCAACCCTTTATGCCTCAAGAGTTTGATCTCGAACCCGATACTGGAAGATTACCACTCTACCTGTATAGTCCTCAAGCCAAGTACTTTATGCAAAAGCAGGGGTACGACATGGAGGCTACCCCAGGTCTGAATTATGGCAACGGTCGGCGATTGCCTTTGTAGCTGTCAACTCCGTCTGGGAAACCTCGGGATTATTACGTCAAGTCCAAATGCATTCTCAGTTATGTTACACCAGAAACAACGCCCGAAAGCTTCGATGAGGAATGCGAGTTACATTCTCACTCATCTGAATCACCTACATACGATTCCGACGACAATATTAGAGATATGTTCACGCAGACATTATCTGTCAACATAGCCTCCGCTGACATTGAAGAGGAAGACGAGGATCTACTCGAACCTCTTGAATTGGAACCATAGGTCCAACAACTGGATGCACAATGAAAGAAGCGCTTTGAACTACGTGACCTTTCCACTGAAGATGAGGTCATACAAGTTAACCTCGGTGATGAATCCTCTCCAAAGCCAATCTTCGTCAATAAAAGCCTGACAAACGGCGAGCGGGAGTCATTGTTGTAACTCGTCAGAGAATACATCGACGTTTTTGCCTAGAGCTATGAAGACATGCCAGGGCTAAACTCCAAGATCGTACCTCATAAGCTCAATATTCATCCAGACGTGAAACCAGTCAAGAAACAGCAATGGCATTTATGTCCAGACATCATGAACTCCATCAAAGCGGAAGTAAACAAGCTTATAGCTAGCGGTTTCATCCATGAGGAGCAGCACCCAGACTGGATAGCTAATATAGTACCAGTCGTCAAGAAGAACGGGAAGATCCGAATCTGTATCGACTTTCGTAATTTGAATACGGGATGTCCTAAGGATGAATTCCCTCTTCCCGTTACCGACATAATGATCGATAATACGTGTGGCTTCAAGCGCATGTCCTTTATGGATGGCTTTTCAGGATACAATCAAATCAAAATGTCTCTTGACGATGAGAAGCATACGTCATTCCGAACACCGATCGGTGTGTACTGTTACACAGTCATGCCCTTCGGCCTAAAGAACGCCAGTGCTACATATCAACGAGCTATGAGCATCATCTTCAGAGATCACTTGCGCAAGACGGTGGAGTGTTACGTTGACGACATTGTCGTCAAAAGTCGCTCCAAAGATGATCACTTACACGATTTGAGAACAGTGTTCGACCTTATACGAGCGTACAATCTGAAGATGAATCCCACCAAGTCCTTCCTGGGTGTGTCCAGCGGGAAGTTCTTGGGCTTTGTCATTACTTCCACGGGCATTCACATAGACCCCGATAAGACAAAGGCAATCCTGGAGATGAGTCCACCGAAGAACCTCCGTGAACTCTGCGGCCTTCAAGGAAGACTAGCTTACATCAGAAGGTTCATATCTAACCTCTCAGGACGATGTCAACCCTTCACACAAATGATGAAGAAAGATGTCTCTTTCGTATGGAATGAGGAATGTCAACGCACCTTTGACGAATCTGCCAGTTCTGGTAGCCCGGGTCGCCGAAAAGTCCTTCATGCTCTATGTACGGGCGATAAAACACTCCCTCGACGCCTTGCTAGCACAAAACAATGATGCATGACACAAACAAGCCATCTATTATCTCAGCCGAATAATGGTGGGGTCGGAGTATAGGTACATCGCCATGGAGAAGGAATGCCTTGCCTTGGTGTTCGCCATTCAGAAAACACGACACTATGTGTCAGGACAGACCATCCATGTTGTCTCGCGAGTTAATTCCCTCAGGGTTCTCATGACCAAACCAGGTGCACTCAGTTCTCGTCTAGCCACATGGGCGATAATATTATCCCCCTACGACATGGTCTTCATTCCGTAGAAGGCTATCAAAGGTCAAGCCTTGGCCGACTTCCTAGCAGCCCATCCAGGCTCAGGAACAGCAAGAATCTATGAAGAAATCCCAGACGAAGTCGTTAACTCAAATATGACTTCACATGATAACGTTTGGCGAATGTTCTTTGACGGTGCTTCAAGAACAGGGCTACAAGGTGATATCGTTGCTGGAGTCGGGGTAGTATTAATTTCTCCCTCTGGGTTGGTGGTCAACCGAGAATATTCTCTCATAGAACCCTGTTCAAACAATGTAGCCGAATATAACGCTTTGTTCATCGGGGTCCGACTTACAAAAGAGGTGGGAGTCGAATACCTAAAAGCATATGGCAACTCCTAGTTGATCGTCAATCAAATCCTAGGCTCATACGAGGTTCGTAACGCGGACCTGATTCCTTATCATCAGACAGCAATTGCCATCATAGAAACCATGGAGGGGTTCTTTATAGAATATGTTCCTAGGCTCCAGAATATTGAAGCTGACGCCCTAGCGGGCCTCGCCACTTCTTTGGCGGTTCTAAATTATGCTCATCATCTAGTTGACGTTATAGGCCATGAGATAGTCTGCCCCAAGATCGACGTTCAACTGGATACAAGTTACTCCGCCCAGATGACCAAAAATGTGAAAGATTGGAGACTCCCGTTCATCGACTTTGCGGTCTACGAATTCCTACCTGAGAATGTGAAAGAAGCAACTTCAATCAAAAGGCGTTCTCTCAGATTCTTTTATGACACAAAAACGAAAATGTTATATCGACGATCATACGATGGACTACTGTTAAGATGTCTGTCAAATGCATAAGCCAAAGAAGCCTTATGCGAGACTCACGATGGCATTTACGGGGCTCACCAACCGGGCCCGAAGTTGCAGGACCGTCTCCGTCGGATGGGTTGCTACTGGCCTACGATAGTAGCAGACGCATTCGATTATGTAAGGAAGTGCAAGGCTTATCAGATCCACACAGATATTGTTGGCCCAATCACCCCGCCGTCGTCCAAAGGGCACCGGTTTATTTTTGCAATCACCGACTACTTCTCCAAATGGGCGGAAGCTGTTTCGTTGACAGAAGTAAAGACATCAAACGTGATCAGTTTCATAAAATATCACGTCATTTACCGTTTTGGACTGCCAAGGAGGATCATTCATGACAATGGCCCGTAGTTCGCAAGCCATGCCTTCTATCGATTCTGTGACAAGAACCGAATTCAGAATGTGGCTTCAATGACATACAACCCATCAGCTAATGGTCTGGCCGAAGCTTTTAACAAAACCATAATCAAGCTTCTCAATAAGTTCATGTCTTCAAACAAGCGCAACTGGAATGAAAAGTTGGGCGAATGCTTATGGGCGTACCGCACTACGAGTCGAACGGCTACCGAAAATACACCATTCTCTCTGGTGTACGGGAGCGAGGCAGTCCTCCCATTGGAGACTCAGATCCCCTCATTTCATGTGGCCCTTAATTACCGGTTAACGTCGGACGATAACTACCGTCGACGGCTACAAGAATTAAAAGTGTTAGACGAGAAACATTTGCAAGCCCAACAAAGCATCGAGCTCTATTAAGCACGCATCTCTCGAGCCTTCAATAAGAAAGTCAAGCAGAGGACATTCCATGTAGGCGATCTCGTCTTAGTCGTTCGCAGACCGATGGACATGACTCACAAAACCGTCAGAAAATTCCAGCCTAAGTGGGAGGGTCCATACATCATCGAGACCGTATTCTCCAACGACGCATACCGGCTCGCAAAACAAAATGGGGACTTGCTCATGATGCCCATAAACGACAAATTCCTGAAGAAATACTATGTCTAAGGGTATGCTGGTACTCCCTCAAACCATCAAATCTTCCAAACTATCGAGTTATGTACACCAAGTACCTCTGAACTCACACTCTATCACATCTCCCTGAGTGGCGAGTCATGTATGAAGATACCTCTGAACTCCCACTCTAATGCTTTATCACACAGGAGTCTGCCCAGTTTATCGTTATCACTGAACAAACTTCCTGTTCCTGATTATCGTGTATCACGTCCATATTACCTCTGATACCGATAGTCTCTTGACTTAACACCTGTACCCAACCCGGGATAAAAGACATGGTGTTAAGACCACAAAACCTATCACGTCCATATTACCTCTGTTGGTTTTGTCTCGAAATATATTACTCGCACCACCAGTGCACAGAAGAGTAATAGGTCCACAAAAAAAATTATTATTCTTGATTATCGTGTATCACGTCCATATTACCTCTGATATCGATAGTCTCTTGAATTAGCACCTGTACCCAACCCGGGATAAAAGACATGGTGTTAAGACCACAAAACCTATCACGTCCATATTATCTCTGTTAGGTTTTGTTTCAAATCTATTTACCCGCACTGCCAGTGCGCAAAAGGGTAATAGGTCCACATAAGTTATCCTAATCTGTTACTCGCACCATCGGTGTACCAAAGAGTAGTAGGTCCACAAAATATTATTCAAATATATTTGCTCGCATTTCCAGATGCACAAAAGGGCAATAGGTCCACAAAAAGTCCCCCAGTGGGATGTCCTTTATTAAACACAAATGCTGTATTAGGCCCTCTAGTACAAGCACCACAAATACCATAAATAAAGAATGGAGTGAATGTATTCTGTTTATTCAAAATCAGTTACATTCATAGTACTACATCTCCAGTAAAGGATTACATTGATGTCCAAAAGAAGCAAAATATAAACTACAGCCAAAGACAGACAGAAACACCGAGACAAATGCGAACGTTTATTTTTCATATTCCCAAAAATAGCAATTACATGGCAACCCATGGATCCCTACAGTCAAGGATCATAGTTGTGTTGAGGCATATACCATTCCCTCAGCCATTTTGCATACGAAAGATCTATTCGATTAAGGTCTTCGGCGGGAGTAGGAGGGTCAGAACTCCCAGTGCTACTACCCTCAGACTTGGGCTCCTCCTTTACAACAGCCTCAATCTTGGGAGTAATTCCCTCCCCGATGGACGCCAGCTCTTCTTTTACCTCAACTTTCGGTATCACCTTCTCCTTAACAAAGGATGGCTCTTGTTTGATGAAAGGAGGCAGCATCTCCTCATTCACAATGGTCTCAGCCTTCGACATGGATGCTGCAAAAATTAAAGAAAGAAGATAGTCATATAAAGACAAAGTGAATGGGCTCCTTTTCAGTTATGCGGCCTAGTCAGGCAGAGCCTATGCGGCTCAGTTATGAAGGGGACGTACGTGCTCAAACTAAGTAACACATGCGGCCTAGCCAAAACAGACCCTATGCGGCCCAGTTATGAGGAATGCGCATATAGCTTAAAAAACATGAGACGTTTGCGGCTCAGTCTTAAGGCACTTATGTGGTTCTATTATGCAATGTTCATGCGGATAAGCCATAAGGCATTTATGCGAATCAGTTATGAGATGTATATGCAGTTTGGCCACGAGACATCCATGCGGTTCAGCCATGTAGCGCTCATACGGCTCAGGTATGACGTATCCATGAAGGTCAGTGGCGCTTATGCGGCTCAACCCATACGGCCCCATCATACAGAACACATGCAGCCCCATGAGATAGGGGATATATCGATCATGCCCAAAAGCACAGAGGTAATCTGTGACAGGCCCGCGCATAAAATATGCGATATGGCCATTCAAATTTAAATCATCGTTTTCCCACCGTCTTTACCCTTAACGGGGGGTTGCACGTCAGAATGAACGGAAGGAGAGTCTATAGCACTCGAATAAGAGGCGAGTCCCTTCCCTTTGGCTGTAGCACCAGTCAACTTGGAAGCTTTCAGATCCATGACTAAACGGGACAGAAAAGATGACGAAGATGATGAAGACGAAGGAGAAAAGGTTGAAAGAAAAACTCTCTCCTTATGGCCCAAATTTATAGCACTACAAAGTGAAAACAGATGAACGCCGCGTCCGCTAGCGTGACATTAAAGATAATGACGACACTTAGGGATTTTTATCCCTAGTAACCGTTATCGCCGCTTCGATTCTCGTACCCATTAAAGATAATGATGACGTTTAGAGATTTTATCCTTAGTAACCGTCAGTTTTATCTTAAAAAAAGAGCCCAAATCCAAAACCAAATCAAGGCATTAAATGCAGCAATGACAGCTGGCAGACAAGATCTCCCTGCGGCACAAGATCTCCCTGCGGCATAAGATCTACTTGCGGCCCAAAAACGTCCCTGCGGCTCAAAATGTCCCTGCGGCATAACGTCTCTCCTGACTCGAAGATTTTTCTGCGGCTTGACATATGTCCATGCTTCTTATTCAAAGTATTCCAAATTTGCAATTTGAAAACTTTGAAGGGGGTCTTGTAGAAGCATAGAAAATATAGGGTTCATGCGGATCACAACTGACCGCATGAGTACTCTGGAATAGATTGAACCACATAATGAAGAGCCGCATCACAGATTCAGCATGCCCCCTGCGGCCGTCTTCACTAGACTGATTTTTGAGCCGCAGAGAGAATAGTTACTTATGCGGCCAAGCTGATCAATCCTTCTGATAAAGCTGACAAACTCTGTCAAAATTGGCAAAAATGACAGCTCTGACAAACTCTGACACTCTGACAAAAAAAGAAGATAAGACGTGATTAGACAAAACGTCATGTCACCAGTCTGGACATGGCCATGCGGCCAAAAGGACTGCGATCCGAGCCGCATGAGCCTTATGCGGCTCAATCTATATGCTTCATGCGGCCAAGGGTGACTGCAATCTGAGCCGCATGAGCTTTATGCGGCCCAGAATATAGAACCTATGCGGCTAAAAAGTCCCCAGCTACATGCGGACCAAGGAAGACTGCGACTTAAGCCGCATGAGTCTTATGCGGCCCAGCATGGCCGAATGCTGAAAGACTTATGCGGCTCAAAATGACTCAAGCAGATTGATCACATCCTGCGATAGGACATGTGGCAGGCTGACCAAGTCTCAACCACCCAGGTTTGCTGTAATAAAATCCCAACAAGTCGCCAGCTGGCGGCTAAGGAGCGGGTCTTTGTGTGCTGCTGTAGCCACGTAGCCATGCGACCATTCATGCGGTTCAAGATATCTACCACTATAAATAGCAGGTGCCACACCCCTGCAAGAGGCTGGCAACCTACAAAGGGCAATTTCTTCAAGAGCAAGAAACGCGTCAGATAGTCCAAGGAGTAAGGCAGAGTTGCTATACTTTCCTGAGCCTCTATCGTCACCCCCCAGAATCAAAACTAAACAATTGTACTTAGATTGTTTCCTAGGATTTCTTTCTAGGCTTTCTCTTGTACAAGCGAGTTTGCAATCAAGTTCAATTCATTTGTAAATTGTTGTGCTTGATATTTAATGGCAAACATGATACTCATAAATAGGTAATACATACTAATCTTCTTTATCTTTTTTGTATTCTGAATTATCTTCATCTTCATCTTTTTTATTTTTACTATCACTTCCACTTTCACCTTCATCTTCAAATTCTTCTTCCTCATCCGATACGTCCATTTCAGACTCCTCCACATGAGGTAAGTCCTCTATGTCAAGCTCTTCGTCAACTATATCATCCTATACAGCAACGTCAACCTCCATATCGTCAATGCCAGCTAAACTCATATATATTAGTTGAGGCATGACTACTTCATCCTCCGGGTATGCTTGATCTCCAATGTTATATGTATTTCTTGCTTTAGTTTTGCATACAGCCCACCAATCACGAGTAGTACGACGTCGACTAGGATAACTCGTTTAGTACACTTGGACCGTTTGATTAGCCAACACAAATGGTTCGAAACCTACATATCTTTTCTCGTGTTTTATATCAATAGATCTAAACTGTTTATCAATTCTCCATCCTTGCTTGGGGTTGTGTCGAAGCAATCACATTTAAACAGCACAATTTTGGTATCAAAAGAGTAATCCAGCTCTATAATATCTCTTAGAATATCGTAATAGTCAAATTCTGGATCGACATCGTAGACTGAACCCCTTACACAAACTTCAAAATTCTTTGTGTAATTAGCCTCCTCATCGACAAATGAGTGATTGATAGGCGTATCAGTGGTTCTAAATTTGAAGCCATTGATGGTATATGCATCCCAATATTTCGCCCTCTTGCTTGGTCCGTTAGCTAGTGCTCGAAGTATTTCGTCAGTCAATTGGGTGCCAGGACAAAAAACCTAAAACATCATGTATCATAACGTCATTAGACAAAGCTCTTTCGTCGGTCAATTGAATTTAGAATAGTTAAATGATTTTAATCCTTACATAATTATGGAACCATGACAAAAAAAATTGTCAACCTCTCTAGCAAGATCATCATCATCAATGCGACGTCTCTTTATTTTTTTCTTAGCGCTAAAAATACTATGACAATAACGAGAAAAGTTAGAGAACTTTTTATAAGTATATAGAAAAATTAGAATATGTTGCAAAATTATGTCGCTTACTTCTCTATGTCTTCCATCTCCTCTATACCACTATTTAGGCAGATATACCGATGAGCAGCTTCAAGCTCATCGTCCTCCAACCACCGTAACTTAGAAGCACTTGTAGGCTTGCTACCAACATTGAAGATAGTACATATTCTACTATTCGGTGCATCGACCTCACTTTCATCATTTTTTGGTGCTATATTCCATTTTTTTAACATGAGTATGGAAGTAGATTAAGCAGAAGTTTGAGACCTCCTCAATAATATATGCTTCGCATATCAAAGCTTTTACATGAGCCATATTGCCCACCTTCTTCTTCAGGTATATAGATATCTGTAAATAATATATTTAATATTAGAACTATTTGAATAAAATAATTATTAGTACTAGATAATTAATTATTTTATACCTCTCAAATGGATACATCCATCGATAATAGATGGGAGCACTGATACGTGCTTCGTATGCAAGTTGAATCGGCAAATATTTCATACTATCAAAAAATCCGAAGGAAACACCTTTTCTAACTTGCACAATGTCAATACAATCTTCTCCTCATGTACAAACATTTGTTGTACCGTCAACTTACTTGAACACAAATCTCTAAGGAATATATAAAACTCGGCTAGCGGACCATATACTTGAGAAGGCAGCATCTCTCTCAGAGCGATAGGAAGTAACCACTCCATGAATACATGGCAATCATGATTCTTCATCCCTATCAGCTTGCATTCGTTGAGATCGACACATCTTGCCTGATTCGACCCATAACCGTCAGAAAATCTCAATTTTGTAATCCAATTGCATATTATCAATTTAACATCCCTACTCAGTGTAAATGGTGCTGAGGGCTTGACCCAGTTACCATTGGATCTTTGTGTTAGATGCAACTCAGGACGCCTGCAAATAATTTCCAAGTCCTTTCTTGCCTTGGATTGTCTTTTGTTTTTTCCTTGATATCCATCGCCGTATTGAAGATGTTGTCGAATACATTTATCTTAATATGCATGATATCAAGATTGTATCTTATGAGATTGTCCTTCCAATAAGGTAAGTCCCAAAAGATACTTCGCTTCATCGAATTATGGCTATGTCCGAATCCTTCTAAGTGATGGCCCAATTTTGGATCTTCCATTACAGTCGACAAATCCTCTACTTCTGTCCAAATGATATCTCCAGTCAATCTCAATGGGACAGGAGTTAGTTCCTGTTTACTAGCTCTAAAGGCATCCATGTTTCTTCTCCATGGATGCGACATAGGAAGGAACTGACGATGTCATTAAAAAAAACTTTTCCTCCATTCTGAAGGTGAAATGCCTTACTCTTTTCCATACATATCGAACAAGAAATAATACCATGAGTTCTCCATCCTGATAACATTTCATATGTTAAAAAATCATTGATGGTCCACATCAATATTGCTTTCCTCTGAAAATTCTGCTATATCAATATATCATACGTTTGAACGCCGAACTGCCACAATTGTTTCAACTCATCCACCAATAGCTGCAAGTAGATATCAATGTTCTTCTTTAAATTTTTTGGACCGGTATGGTAAGTGTCAAGAACATATAAGGAGTCTTCATGCACACCACAGTGGTAGATTATAAGGGGTCAAAATCACCAGCCAACAAGACTACTAAGCCCCCGACTGTCTAAAATGAGTGAATCCATCAGAACATAAAGCCAGCCGAACATTCCTAGGCTCTGCAACAAATCCAGGATGACCGTCACGACCCGTACCCTAGAGTAAGGGCACGAGAAGTGGGTACGTCCAACCTACGCTGCAGTATCGACGGTAGAACGCTGTCCTAGGTAAATCATCTAACAATATAAGGTACCTGTACAGTATATACACTCCGAATGGAGGTGACATAACAGAATACAGTCTCAATCACATCTAAGATAGAAAATGATAAGATAGATAGATATGAAATGAATCCACAGAATACAGATAGATAGAAAGCTCTAAGTGTCTAAGATAACATCAAATCCAGAAAACATCCCAAATCTCAAATACAGTAATCCATAGAGTAAATAAGTACATTTGAAAATGACTAATCTAAACTAATGGTGTATCATCCATTGCTAATGGATCCTGCTGGAGATCCAGGTCACAGCAATCCTCTAGGGTAGTCCCATAATAGGTGGTACAGAGCGCCTCATCCTCATCCTCTTTAATATTTTCAACATGTCTAGTCAGGACAGGAGCAAGCACAATACATCTCATGCAAATCATAGCAGGTTAGGAAATATAAACATACTAGAGAGTAAGATACATGAAACTAAAAGAACAACATGATGTAAAAAAGAGACTGTAAGTAAATAGCTATAATATATAAAGAGAACTATCAGTGACTAGTAATACAGAGTACAAGATAAACATGTGAACAGATGGATGTAATTTATGACTATACTAAAGAGGTGATTCATGACTATACTACTTTAGAATTATTCACATGTTTAGTTCTACTCCTCCATCCCCAATCAATACACAAGGATCCAGTCAAGTTACGTTAAGATTCATGACTACGCTACTGGCTCATAAAGAGTGATTCATGAATAGATTCGTGAAGGCTCTGTGATTCATAAGAGTACAGGAATCACAAGCTGATACATGAAAGATTTATGATAATAGAAGCATAAGATACATGATATAAGTGAAACACACGAGACATGAGTATCTGATGCTCCCGAGGGGATAACATCTCATGAAGGGATCCATATAGTACTAATCCGTGTTATCAACGTGTCAGCATCAAGTAAAGTAATCTAAAGCAGGAATATAATCCTAAATAAGATATGAAATGATCAGAGAATGTACTCGCCTGGTATCCTGAATATCTGAAGAGAATATATTGTCCGAGGAGTGGTGTCTAGCTCCTATAGAACAGTACAAGTCACTACATGTCTAAAATAGTAAAATAGACTGCTATAATGCATTCTAAATGATGTTGGGGTTAATTTAGGCTAAAGTCAACCTTTGGTCAACTCTAGTCAACTACACTTGTCAAACTAGATCAACTAGGTCAAGCCTAACCCAAACAAGTCTCACTAAGCCTAGCTAGTCTATCCTAGCAAGCACACAACATCACAAGGCCATACCAGTCTATCAACAAACAATCACATGTATATACATGCCATATATACATAGGCTATATTATAGGAATCTACATAGGCTATGTGCCATAGGCTACATAGGCCAATACAATCTATTTTGGTAATATATTGCTTTCACACATTATATACATATACTATTTTAATATAAGCAACATTAAAAATATATATATATTGCATTATAGGCAATATGCATATACACTATATATTACATATTTATCTAGCCAATTAGGGATATTATATATATATACATAATTAGAGAGAGAGAGAGAGAAAAGAAGGACAGTGTGTGCATATGTGTAGTGTGTGTGAGTGACATATGAGTGTGTGTGTGTATGGAACATAGGCTAGGGTGTATCTCAGGTTTCAAAATAGTGAAATGAGTGTGTGTATAAGCTATTTACAGGTTTTAGAGAAATGTGTGTTAGTGTGATACATATATTAGTTTGTAGGGTGTATCATTTCTCTGTTTACATGTGTGAGAGTGTGTGCTAACAGTGTGTAAATCCTTAGAAAAATTAGTAGTGTGTGGGTGTATAGGGATATGTCAATATTGTGTGTGTATAGGTGTTGTGTCAATGTGAAAACAGTGTACCAACAATCAGTGTATAAATTCTCAGTTAAATACATATGTGTGTGTGTGTGTAAAAGTCACAATTAAGTTCTCAGGTTTTGTAGATAGGGAAATGTGTGGGTGAAACTCAGTTAAAACAGTACAAGATTCAAATGTGAGTGTCTAAGTGATATGGGAAAACAGTTCTCAGGTTTTGTAATTTCAGAGATCTCAGTCCCAGGTTTTAATAGAGAGAGTGTGTGTAATAGGGATAACAGTGTGTAGATAGGTGTTCTCAGGATTAATATGACAGTGAATGTGTGTGTCAAAATCAGTGTATTAAACAGTGCAATACAAACTCAGGAATTTCAATTTCAGTTTACACATTAAAAGTTCAGGATTTCAGTGTGATACATTCAGTCCCCGGTTTAACAATCCAAAGCAATCTCGAACCCAAGAATCAATCAACATGTACATAATCATTCAAATACATATAGGTAAACTAATCATGGCAAATTATCACTTAGAAATCCGTTTATAATACAATTAAAATCTCAGAAAAATAGATATCAGTGAACTGTGTCAGTGAATTGGGGAAACCTAAATTCGAATCATAAAATCAATAAAAACCAATTTTCTTTGTGCAGAGGGTCTAGCATGCATGTGTCCTAGTTAGGAACGTGTCCACGTGTCTAAATACTCAATTAAAACTGTGTCCAAACTCGAAACTTAAGTATCAGTAAAACAACATCAGAGCGGCCTCGTGCAGCGAGGACAAGGCCTCGTGCATGCGACACAGGGCACGAAACGACTCGTGCTCGTGCCCATGTGTTCGCCCCATATAGGGCTATACTTGTGTCGCCCTGCATTATGTCCCCGTGTCCCTGTGTCGTGTCAAAACGTGCGTATCAGAGCCAAAAATCTGCCTGAAGCAGTGCAGTGCAAAATCAGTGCACTCGCGATTCCTCTCTCGACACGACACGACATGCGACAAGGTTTTAGGAGAGTCGTGTCAGACACTGCCCCCACCTCTGTGTCAAATGGCACGTGTCCAAGTGCCGTGTCGTGTCCTAC
Organism: Iris pallida; assembly: GCA_029216955.1. Taxonomy (NCBI): domain Eukaryota; kingdom Viridiplantae; phylum Streptophyta; class Magnoliopsida; order Asparagales; family Iridaceae; genus Iris; species Iris pallida. The sequence continues at coordinate 17,662,092 of JANAVB010033220.1, read as the reverse complement.
AGAGGACTCGAGCAGCAGGGGAGACGTACGAGCCTCCTGCAGCGTGTTCCCGTGTCCAAAATGACACGATTCATGTCAGAGATCAAATCAAACAATTACAAAATCAAAGTATATATATGGCACTACAAATTTGTTAAACTAGTTTTTGAAATTACAAGTTTTTAGTCCTTTCAAGCATTTCATCAAACACATGCACTCTAACACTGATATGTGTCCGATACAGACACGAAATAGACACGGTCTCCTACCAAACTTGAGGGACAGCTAGGGGAGACCTAAATCTACACATCCATGTAAAGAAAATAGAATTAAAAATCAATTTGAAGGGTTTTACCTATAGGTGCAAATGACCAAGAAAAGCTCCAAATCGATTGATTTTCGTTGCTAGCCAAATCCTCCAAATTGCTCATAAACTGAAATCACTCTCCATGAATATCAAATAGAGGATGATTAGAATCTATTGCAAAAGATTTGGATCAAAAAGGAATTAAAATGGAATTAATATGAATTAGGGAATATGGGGTTTTACCTTTCCTTTCAAGAAGTTGGTTGAACACAAAAGAGGCAAGAACAAAGGAATGAGTATTTAAATGGGGGAGGGGGGATTCCTAGGTTGGTCGGCCATGAATGGCTTGGTTAGGGTTAGGGTTTCACTAATGGGCCTATGGGTTTCATAAGTCATGAAATTAAAATCATAAGTCATAAGTCATGAACCCATTCTTAATTCCTCTTTTTTCAAACTAGTTTCTAAATGACTAAAAATGAGGTTGACTTAAGTTAGACCAGGGTCTCACCATGCTAACCAAGTCACCATAGCTAGGGTCAACTTCTAGGTTAGTCTACAAAGTCTCAACTAGTAAGTCAAAAATAGCAATCACCAATTCAATAAATCAAAATAAATTCAAAAATTTACAAAATGACCAAAATATCCTCAAGCTAAAATTTGGTTGTGACAAATCTACCCTACTTAAAAGAATTTCATCCTCGAAATTAAAAGACGAAACTAAACTGATGAGAAGGATAGACAATCATGCCTCAAGGTCCAAAAAGATATGGGTATCGCTCGCGCATCTCATCCTCCTGATCCCAGGTAGACTTTCCTGGAGAATGATGCCTCCATGCGATGCGAACCAAGGGTATCACCTGGTTTCTCATTACCTTCTCTCGGCGATCCAGAATCTCTACTAGCTGCTCTGGATAACTAAGAGTAGGTCCAGCTTAATCTCCGAATGGTCAAGTATATGGCTAAGATCAGCCACATACCGTCTCAACTGTGATTCATGGAATACGTTGTGGACACCCACTAATGCAGGTGGCAAGTCTAGCATGTATGCCACGTCACCGACTCTCCCGCTGATCACGAAAGGTCCGATGAAGCGCGGGCTAAGCTTCCCACCTCCACCAAAATGTATGGTACCACAAGTCGGAGATATCCTCAGAAAAACCATATTTCCGACCCAAACACAAACAAGGTCTCAAGTTACTAAATAATCAACCATGATCAAACAAACAAACAAACAACAACCTACTTCTAATCCTATCTCCAGTCAAACTAAGTCAAACATAGTCAATGGTCAACTACTGGTCAACAACTAGTCAATTTGTCAACATCCAAGTACTTGGTCAACAACTGGTCAACTTCTTAGGGTTTTACCTATGCTAGCTATCTAGGTGTTGGCAACAAGAAATTAGCAAAAGAAAAAACTCTATAATAGACTAACTCTTAACTTCCCAAGTCCTATCATGTCACCATAACTAAATACCTATATTCTAAGCACACAAATCCCAATACCACATATACATAAGCTCAAGAACAACAACCCATTACATATATCCTAAGTATATCATCTATATATATATATATATATATATATATATATATATATATATATATATATATATATATATATATATATATATATATATATATAAAACTGACCATCTAGTATTTAAAGTAGACTAAACTTATAAGTGACTGAACAAATGCTTAGAAATTAGGCTAAGGATGAATGGTCTGAAACATCAATATAGGCAAAAGGGAATGATGCTAAGGAGACTGAATTGAAGTAAAAAGGACAGGACAGTTGGGTCCACTTGTAAAGTTAAAGTGAAAAAGAACCTACAAGGTGACTGAAACATGTCTTTAGATCAAACCTAGGCCTCTCCACTCTATCTGGACTGAACACCTACTAAACTACATGCAGGATAATGGTGTGAAAGAAGTGAACCAAACTGGTGTGCAGGGAATGCAATAGACAGTATACTGCAAATGATTGCAGGCTACATACCAAATCAAAATACATTACATATATACAAGATATATATATTTAACCCTCATCATCTCAACTCTACTCAAAGTCTAACAACTCGCACTCCCTACAACATGCCTATCACTCCAATAAAGGGGTCAGATACTGTAGGGTGTGTTGGGACAGAACAGGGGTGTAGCATGGCTGCATATAGAGATGCAGAACAATCATATGTAGGACAATAATATGTAGGACACATACATATAGAAAATTGAGCCAATGCCCAGGTAGAGGCTTTAGAAGACTGAACCAACAATGAAAGAAAGGGTTTGGACATGTATCTGAACATATGGGCTAAACAGGTATCATCTGTATCTAATACAATAAAAGAGGGACAGAACAAATGATCAAGGAAGAACTCTTATTAACAACCCACATTATATCCCCAATGTATACAACTGTCCTAAATGGTCTGAACAACCATGCCCAAAAGGTTATGTAGGGCAGGTACTGCAGGTTATAATAAAAAGTATTGCAAGACTATCAAGTAAGGTAAAATACTGAGAGATGCAGTATGTCACTATGTACAGAAAGTAAGGATGAGTACAGACCTCTAGTATGCATGATACTAACTCTCCAGATATATAGAATATGTAAAAGGGCAGATGGTTATATTGGTGAGTCAATAATTGGGGTCTGAATAATGGTCTAGTAAAATCTATGATACAATATGGTAGGTAATGAAATGTTGAGTACAGTGAACAACTTGTACAAGTCTGAACCAAGGGAACATGGTATCTAGTGAAGGGTCTGCATACTGCGTATAAAGTTTGTTCAAACATGACTGAACTCACCACAAAGAGAACTTAACTAAAATAGGAAACTGGGCCAAATATAGGCTAAACAACATGTCTATAACCCTATACAACAATGACCTATAGATACCAACCAAACCCCTATCTCATGTGCCAATATCATCTGTAACCTATCTATATATATAGACCTCTCAGTCTCAGGTGAAGCTACAACTACACTCAAGGATAGGCTCTGGTCATGGGTGCCCTACTGAAAGGGTAAGGGAAAATAATAATAAATTATCAAGGCTGTAAGGCAGACTAACATCCTATATAAAAACTGGTAGGTATTATAAATAATAGAGAAATCTTTTACAATGGGTTACTATCCTAATACCAATGCTAACTATCATCTCTAGGATACAGACACTCTATAAGTCATCATATCATTACACTATGAAAGAACTACATACGAATAAGGTCTATAAAACTAAAATATTCCTACTCCTAAGTTATTTGATGATGGAATACAATTTTATAACAACAGAAGGGTATGATAGAGATGATATGTTTAAAAATCTTCTTAAGATATAATCTGATAATCATATGCGTCTGTCCAAAATCATGTTACTTAGAGTCCTCGCCATGCTAGTAAGCAAGGCTGCGATAAACGATAGATTCCATAACTGGGGTATGCACCTCTATAATCATGTCGTCTAGAATTCTCACTATGCCGACTAGTATAGCAGCGAGAAATTCTAAATCTCATAACCAAGATACGTACATCAGAAGTCAGGTCTCTACGTTTCCGCCACGCCAGCTAATATGGCTGCGATAAACTGCAGGCTCCATAATCAAGTAGACGTTTTACCATCCATGTTATTCCCGTCAACATATGTTATCAAAAAATATCGTAACTCGGGCCATAAAATTCATCTCGATAGGAAAATCAAAATCAACAACGATCCATCAAAAATCAAGTTCAATAATCAAGGTATAAGAGCGAAAAAACAAGGAAAATGATTTCAAATTGAAGTTTAAATAAGATTCTCAAGGGTCGTCCCAGGAATCTGTCAAGGAATCCTAACTGTGATTGAGTACCTTCAAAAATATATCCTAATCCTACTGCAGGCTGTAGTGATACTCTAGTTCGAATACCACAACATAAACTCAGCCTGCATGGGCCACCACTAAAAATGTGTCATGACCCACACCCTAGAGTAAGGGCACGAGAAGTGGGTACGTCCAGCCTACGCCGCAGTGTCGACGGTAGAACGTTGTCCTAGGTCAATCATCTAACAGTATAAGATACCTGTACAGTATATACACTCCGAATGGAGGTAACATAACAGAATACAGTCTCAATCACATCTAAGGCAGAAGACGATAAGATAGATAGATATGAAACGAATCCACAGAATACTGATAGATAGAAAGCTCTATGTGTCTAAGATAACATCAAATCCAGAAAACATCCTAAATCTCAAATATCGTAATCCGTAGAGTAAATAAGTACATCTAAAAATGACTAATCTAAACTAATGGTGTGTCATCCACTGCTAATGGATCCTGCTGGAGATCCAGGTCACAGCAATCCTCTAGAGTAGTCCCATAATAAGTGGTACAGAGCGCCTCGTCCTCATCCTCTGTAATAGTTTTAACAGGTCCAGTCAGGACAGGAGCGAGCATAATACATCTCATACAAATCATAACAGGTTAGAAAATATAAATATGCTAGAAAGTAAGATACATGAAACTGAAAGAACAACATAATGTAAAAGAGAGACTGTAAGTAAATAGCTATAATATATAAAGAAAACTATCAGTGACTAGTGATTCAGAGTATAAGATAAACATGTGAACAGCTGGATGTGATTCATGACTATACTAAAGAGGTGATTCATGACTATACTACTTTGGAATTATTCACATGTTTAGTATTACTCCTCCATCCCCAATCAATACCCAAGGATCCAGTCAAGTTACGTTAAGATTTATGACTACGCTACTGGCTCATAAAGAGTGATTCATGAATAGATTCGTGAAGGCTCTGTGATTCATGAGAGTACAGGAATCACAAGCTGATACATGAAAGATTCATGATAATAGAAACATGAGATATATGATGTAAGTGAAACACACGAGACATGAGTATCTGATGCTCCCGAGGGGAATAACATCTCATGAAGGGATCCATAAGTACTAATCCGTGTTACCAACGTGTCAACATCAAGTAAAGTAATCTAAAGCAGGAATATAATCCTAAACAAGATATAAAATGATCAAAGAATGTACTCGCATGGTATCCTGAATATCTGAAGAGAATATACTGTCCGAGGAGTGGTGTATGGCTCCTATAGAACAGTACAAGACACTATATGTCTAAAATAGTAAAATAGACTGCTACAAAGCATTCTACATGATATTGGGGTCAATCTAGGCTAAAGTCAACCTTTGGTCAACTCTAGTCAACTACACTAGTCAAAATAGGTCAACTAGGTCAAGCCTAACCCAAACAAGTCTCACTAAGCCTAGCCAGTCTATCCTAGCAAGCACACAACATCACAAGGCCATACCAGTCTATCAACACACAATCACATGTATATACATGCCATATATACATAGGCTATATTATAAGAATCTACATAGGCTATGTGCCATAGGCTACATAGGCCAATACAATCTATATTGGTAATACATTGCTTTCACACATTATATACATATACTATTATAATATAAGCAACATTACATATATATATTGCATTATAGGCAATATGCATATACACTATATATTACATATTTATCTAGCCAATTAGGGATATTATATATATACATAATTAGAGAGAGAGAAAAGGACAGTGTGTGTATATTGTAGTGTGTGTGTGAGTGACATATGAGTGTGTGTGTGTATAGAACATAGGCTAGGGTGTATCTCAGGTTTCAAAATAGTGAAATGAGTGTGTGTATAAGCTATTTACAGGTTTTAGAGAAATGTGTGTTAGTGTGATACATACATTAGTTTGTAGGGTATATCATTTCTCTGTTTACATGTGTGAGAGTGTGTGCTAACAGTGTGTAAATCCTTAGGAAAATCAGTAGTGTGTGGGTGTATAGGGATATGTCAATATTGTGTGTGTATAGGTGTTGTGTCAATGTGAAAACAGTGTACCAAAAATCAGTGTATAAATTCTCAGTTAAATACATATGTGTGTGTGCGTGTGTGAAAGTCACAATTAAGTTCTCAGGTTTTGTAGATAGGGAAATGTGTGGGTAAAACTCAGTTAAAATAGTGCAAGATTCATATGTGAGTGTCTAAGTGATATGAGAAAACAGTTCTCAGGTTTTGTAATTTCAGAGATCTCAGTCCCAGGTTATAATAGAGAGAGTGTGTGTGATAGGGATAACAGTGTGTAGATAGGTGTTCTCAGGATTAATATGACAGTGAATATGAGTGTCAAAATTAGTATATTAAATAGTGTAATGCAAACTCAGGAATTTCGATTTTAGTTTACACATTAAAAGTTTAGGATTTCAGTGTGATACATTTAGTCCTCGGTTTAACAATCCAAAGCAATCTCGAACCCAAGAATCAATCAACATGTACATAATCACTCAGATACATATAGGTAAACTAATCATGGCAAATTATTATTTAGAAATCCGTTTATAATACAATTAAAATCTCAGAAAAATAGATATCTGTGAACTGTGTCAGTGAATTAGGGAAACCTAAATTCGAATCACAAAATCAATGAAAACCCAATTTCCTTTGTGCAGAGGGTCTAGCATGCATGTGTCCTAGTTAGGAACGTGTCCACGTTTCCAAATACTCAATTAAAACTGTGTCAAAACTCATAACTTAAGTATCAATAAAATAGCATCAGAGCGGCCTCGTGCAGCAAGGACACGGCCTCGTACATGCGACACAGGGCATGACACGACTCGTGCTCATGCCCATGTGTTCGCCCCACATAGGGCTACACTCGTGTCTCCCTGTACTGTGTCCCTGTATCCCTATGTCGTGTCAAAACGTACGTATCATAGCCAAAAATCCGCCTGAAGCAGTGCAGTGCAAAATCAGTACACTCGTGATTCCTCTCTCGACACGATACGACATGTGACGAGGTTTTAGGAGAGTCGTGTCCTCTATGTCAAGTGGCACGTGTCCAAGTGCCGTGTCGTGTCCTACAGAGGACTCGAGCAGCAGGGGAGACGTACGAGCCTCCTGCAGCGTGTTCCCGTGTCCAAAATGACACGATTCGTATCAGAGATCAAATCAAACAATTATGAAATCAAAGTATATATAGCACTACAAATTTGTTAAAATAATTTTCGAAATTACAAGTTTTCAGTCCTTTCAAGCATTTCATCAAACACATGCACTCTAACACTGATATGTGTCCGATACAGACACGAAATGGACACGGTCTCCTACCAAAATTGAGGAACAGCTAGGGGAGACCTAAATCTACACATCCATACAAAGAAAATAGAATTAAAAATCAATTTGAAGGGTTTTACCTATAGGTGCAAATGACCAAGAAAAGCCCCAAATCGATTGATTCCCGTTGTTAGCCAAATCCTCCAAATTGCTCACAAACTGAAATCACTCTCCATGAATATCAAATAGAGGATGATTAGAATCTATTACAAAAGATTTGGATCAAAAAGTAATTAAAATAGAATTAATATGAATTAGGGAAGATGGGGTTTTATCTTTCCTTTCAATAAGTTGGTTGAACACAAAAGAGGCAAGAACAAAGGAATGAGTGTTTAAATAGGGGGATTCCTAGGTTGGTCGGCCATGAATGGCTTGGTTAGGGTTAGGGTTAGGGTTAGGGTTAGGGTTTCACTAATGGACCTATGGGCTAAGTTTCATAAGTTATGAAATTAAAATCATAAGTCATAAGTCATGAACCCATTCTTAATTCCTCCTATTTCAAACTAGTTTCTAAATGACTAAAAATGAGGTTGACTTAAGTTAGACTAGGGTCTCACCATGCTAACCAAGTCACCATAGCTAGGGTCAACTTCTAGGTTAGTCTACAAAGTCTCAAATAGTTAAAGTCAAAAAAAGCAATCACCAATTCAATAAATCAAAAGAAATTTAAAATTTCACAAAATGACCAAAATACCCTCAAGCTAAAATATGGTAGTGATAATGACATCGATCAAAATACTTCCATGCCTCTTCATCGGATAGATGGGATAATTCTTCTTCATCCATCTTTTGTTCTTTGCTATGCCATGTCATGTGTTCTGCAGTATTCGAGGACATATACATCTTTTGTAGCCTCTTTGTGATCGACAAAAACTGCATGTATTTGTAGGGGCGCAAACTTGCTTGTGCAGTTGATTTTTCTTGGCCCCGAATGGGCTTGTATCGCTCCTCGTGACAGAAAATGCATATGTCTTAATCATTATTCTCCTTGTAGTACAAAATACAGCCGTTTCGACAACAATCTATCTTTTAATAGCCTAATCTGAGTTTTTATATCATCATCTTCGACTTGTAAAAGTCTTCTGGCAAGCTTCGCTCCTTTTGGCAGCAACTCTCTAACAAACTAAATTATTCGGTCGTAGTATTCCTGCGGTAAGTTAAAATCAGACTTGAGATTCAACAGCCGCATCACCACCGACAGGATAGAATGAGAATCACAACCCGGATATAACAGAGTATCGGCATGGTTAAACATATCATAGAACTCCTTCGTAGCAGGATTCGGATCTGCCGTATCAAATACCAACTCACTGCTAAGTTTCGATGCCGATATTGGAAGTAACCTCCAAGAGTAGACTCTCCCACCTCCGTATTGAAGGAGGACTAATATTGCGGAACCAAAGGTTCTCCTTGAGCCGGTCACTTATTGTAGTTCGGTATGAAACTTTCTTGTAGAGGTGCTCTCTCACGAGATCTACCTCTTTGAATGGTATATTACGACAATTAATATAAAGGCACTTTATGAGCCTTCCATCTATGAAATAAAGTAGGCTACTGGCGTATATCAAAAATTCCTCGACGCCTACCTTGAAATCATACGTCAAACCAATCTTGCTCTCTTGTCACCGATTATACATCTACGAACGGTCAACTAAGTATCGACTCATTGTTCAAACCAATTCTGTACTACGTACCATATATTATATAAATACAAGTATCAAAAAAACATAAATAATAAGAATATTCTAATTAAGTACCTAATTGTAATAACCAATGTTAACTGTATTTGTATCATAATCGGATGTACTTGGTATCGGCCTATCCGGATTGGTATCGGCTTTATCAAATTGGTATCGTCCTATCCGATAGGTATCGGCCGTATCGGATTGGTATTGGCCTTATCGAATTGGTATCGATCGGCTTATCCGATAGGTATCGGCCGTATCGGATTGGTATTGGTCTTATCAAATTGGTATCATCCTATCCGATAGGTAACGGTCGTATAGGATTAGTATTGGCCATGTCGAATCGGTATCGGCCATATCCGATAGGTATCATCCGTATCGAATTGGTATCGGCCGTATCAGATTAGTATCAGCCTATCGGTTTGGTATCGGTTGTATCGAATTGGTATTGGCCTTATCGAATTGGTATCGAACGACCTATCCGATAGGTATCGACCATATCAGATTGGTATCGGCCTTCTCGAATTGGTATCGGTCGGCCAATCCAATAGGTATCGGTCGTATCTGATAGTATCGGTTGTATCGGATTGGCATCGGCCTTATCGAATTGTATCGTCCTATCCGATAGGTATCGGTCGTATAGGATTGCTATTGGCCTTATCGAATCGGTATCAGCCGTATCCGATAACTACCGGCCGTATCGGATTAATCTCGGCCCTATCGGATTAGTGTCGGTGTGGCATCTGCCACCCCGATTAAAAATTTATAGATTTTTTAAAATTTTATTTGATTAGATTGTGGTTGATTTCTATGATCATAGGATATCATGCCTACGTCCACAGGTAAGTTAGGACCATCTTATAGTTATATAGCCTCTAGGTAGGTTATATAAACATTCTATAGCTATTTATAGTTTATTATGATTTTTAGATATTTTAGATAATTTTTAAATATTTATTTTGTGAAGATTTATATATTGTATTGATTTTCATGATTACCATATGGCCATTTGGAGTTATTTTTGGGACCTAGTATTTTACTTAGGCTCTACTAGGTTATAAATATGTTCTAGAATATTCTAGGATTTATCTGGATTTTTTTTAGATTTTTTTAGAATTTTTAGATAATTAAAACATATAGAATTTATATTTTATAAGTTTTTGGAATTTACTGTGAGGTCACATGATGATATTTTATGTTAAAATATTTTATTTAGATTCTAGACACTTAGAAATATTTTCTAGAATTTTCTAGAATTTTTCTGAATTTTTCTGCAATTTATTTTAATTTATTTGGACTTAAAATGATTTTTAAATGATTTTCTGAATTAAAATAATTAATTACCCAGTCATTCACCCAGGGGGCCCACTTGTCGGCGCCAACTGCTACAGTAAAACCGCCTCTCTCTCTCTCCTATATATATATTATTATATTCGTCCACCCTAATTAAATTCCTGCCGATTTTGAGAGATGTTTCATCTAGGAGTCCTTCAACTTCTCAAAGTGATTGCCGCCAAACCAGAAGAGCTTTTCGCACGCCGTTTTTTTTATTGGAAGCTTATTGAGGTATATTTTATGAATATCTAATTTATTTTCATAATTTCTGAACCTGAATTTCTGGGAAATTCGTAGAGTGCTGCTTGTCCAAAATTTGACACGTTTCGTTATTTTCGAAATTCCGGGAGAACTAGGAATCCGAATCACGAACTGTTTGAAGTTTCGGAAAGGTAACATAGAGCTCTATGACATATATTTTTCCCAGAAATTAATTCATTCATCAGGTATTTTAGTTATTCTATTGAACTCAGAATTGATCGGTGAATCACCGTTTTGGTCACGATTAGCCATAACGGCGATATCTTTTGACCAAAACGTGAATTTGCGGCACGGTTGATTCCAGCACACTCGTGGCACTGAAATCTACCAAGGTGCATTTTTAAAATCTAGAGTTCACAAAATTTGACTAGATATTCAACGGCATGCCTCGATTTGCGTGCCATAGTTTTCAAAATTGGAAACATGACTTTTGATGGCCAAACTTGCATTAAATAGATCACAAGCACTCATCGGGTCGAAAGAATTGAGTCGAGGTTTGAGTAAGTCAAGATTGGGATATAATCACATGTTTGGTAGATGACTACTACACTTGAGTATATACAACTATCATGGCACGCATGATATGGCAACTAGTGTGGAATACTTCTAAAAAAAAAAATTTAACTCGAGTTTTCCTCAAAAAGTTTCTTATCCATCATGACTTTAAATCTTAAATTCTTTAAACCAATCTCAAGAAGTGAACCTTAGCATATCACTAATCAAATCTACCAAGATTGTTAATGTTCATAATCAAACTTGTAACTCTAAATAAATTCATAGATCATAATTCATGAAACACTATTTGAAATTTCTCTCCAAGTCCATTTCACATCTTTCGAAATATTTTAAACCTTTTCACTTCATACTTAAAAATCGTAATCATATTGCAATATTTAAATCTTCTTTAAACTAATTTTTATATCTCTTCAAGGACTTTCAAGGATGAGTAATCATAACTCCATAACTCAAGACTTTCAAAACTCAAAATCAAATATCAATTTGTTTTCCTCATTTGTATATAGATTCTAGCTATCTTCTTGTAGTAATAAAATTCCAATAATCTCATAAGTTTGAAATGTTGCTACTACCCAACTTGGAATCAACTAATTCTTCCTACAAGATCATACATCAAGAAGATATGGTCCTTTGATTCTTACAGTAAAAATGTCTTTATAACTCCAATATGATCTCCAATGCATGCTAATTGCCAATGAAATCTTCCAAGCCATATGTTTGACCTATGAACATATACTAGTGTAGTCATCTTCCTAATGGTCGGTAAGCATGAAATAAGAGGTAAAGTTTATGGTAGGAGAGATCAAGCAGGATGCAAGGAAGTCGAACGAGAGTTCAGAAATTTGAATCAAAGAAGGTGATCAAGTAAGTGGATGAGATTTCTAGACTCTAATCCTAGATTGCAGGCCCGTTCGGTACAGTCATGTAACCGAAACGGCAAACTTGACCTGCATGGGCCACCACAAAAACATGTAACGCCCCAGTCCCAAAATCATATAGGACTAAGTACGCAAATATGCCAGCTGTAGATATACAAAGAATACTCCAATGTATGGAATCCTCGTAAAAATACATAAGATGTAAAATGTAGAGAACCAAGACATGCTAAATCTCATCCACAAATATAATAAGAATAAAGATAGAATCAACTTGAATAGTTATGGTATAATTGTTGGACGGAGACAAAGTCCACTACCAACTATCTCAATGAAATAAATGTACAAGAAAGCGATCGACAAAATGACAAAACGAACCAATAGCAATCATCTTCGAGAAATGGAGAAGGTCATGGCCTTGGCTAGAACACCTGTAGAAAATTATGAAAGCACACACCTGGAGAAATCACCAGGTCCTCAGAGGGACGTAACAAGATACATAAAAACAATACCATAATGAACTGTAAATGAAACATGACAAAGGAAAGACCACACGCTCCAACACAATGGAACCTAACCATCTAGGTGTAATACAAGTCAAAAACTACACTGGAACATATAAGTGGGTAGGAATAAAGCATAGCATCTGCTAGAGGCTTTCGCATGAACTAGTATACGTCTCTGACTGTATCTGACGCGTGGTCAGGGCCGTGCAATGGATATATCCCCTAGTCCATACTTTGCATCGCTAGCATACCTCCTGACCGTATCTGACGCATGGTCAGGGCCGTGCAATGGATATATCCTCTAGCGATACAACCATAACAGGGAAACCATAAACCCATAACCGGGCAACTAGAAGGATGTAGGCTAGCTCATACGTCCTAGTAGTTTTCCCTGCCCATGTATCACACAAGTCATATCCATGATTTGGCGATCCATATCTCTATGCAAGTCGCTATCTAGACTCCGCTGATCCATAAATGAACCGACACACGAACCGCCCGTATCGGTAGTAAGTCGAATACGTAGGTTCGTGCCGACTCTATGATCCTCACTCACGTTTCGTGTACGAGACGTGTCAACAGGTCAAAGAAGTTATGAAGCATAACTTCAACACATCGAAAATGTCAACTATCACATATGGTCCACACACATGCACACACACAAACATCGATATACATATCGATGGCACCCAAGTCATACTTGGACACACTCTTACTAATGTAAAACACTAGCAACATATAAAATATCATGAATCAAATATAAGTACAAGATGACAAGGTATTTTGCTTGGTGGGTCGCCTGGGGTGGTGTAATGATCCAACAAGTCCTCTTTGGTCCAATAGCCGGTGCCGATGTGTAAGTGTCCAATATTCATGAGAAGTAGAAACGCACAATCAGTCGTGATCAATGATGATAATCGAGGGGAGTTTGTGGGAAAAATTACTCATAATATATATATTTATACGATTTTTGAAACTAGTTGTTATTAGTCTAAAATATACTTTCGCAAATATTTGTAAATACTAGAAATCCATATACAAATTTGGTAACTACTTTTATTTAGAAAAATATATAAATCATAATCTAGAAAAATTATTTTTGGGCAAAACTATAATTAAATTTTATTTTAGAAATAAATAAAACTCAATTTTAGAATACCATAAAATATTTTGGTAATATACTTTAGGCCAAGACAAATATTATATTTGTTATACTAATAATTTGAAAACTATTATCTAAATCTCTTTTCCATATCAATAACCATAATAAAATTTACAATATAATATTATTACTATACAAATATTTATACTGTAAACTCAGTAGAATAACATAATAATAATAATAATAATAATAATAATAATAATAATAATAATAATAATAATAATAATAATAATGATGATAATAATAATAATAGTAATAATAATAATAATAATAATAAAGAAATAACAGCAGATGATGTTCTTCTAAAGAGAGGAAAGGACAAGAGAGTGAAGAGAGAGAGTTAACATTTAATTGAAAAAAAATTCAGAAAGAAGAGGGAACGAGTTCGAGAAGGGGAAGGAGAGCGGGAGTAGAGAGAGGAAGAGATAGGGAGAGGGTCTCACCGGGGTTTGGCTGGGAGAGGGCGGCGGCCACGGATGGCTGTCGCGGGAAGGCTACAAGCGCCCGACCGAGGGAAACGCCGGCGACGGAAGGGCTGCGGAGGGAGGAGGCCAGGGCGGCTTGGACGGGCTCCGGCTTCGTAGCCGGCGGAGGAGCTCCGGCCATAGAAGGTAGCGGCCACTCTGGTCGCAGCTGGCGGGGTGCTGGGAGACTCGCCGAGCGCAGCGAAGGTCGACGACGCGGGATTTTTGTCGACGGGTGGAGCCGGGCTGGCGCCTGCACCGACAGCAGCGGATCGGGACAGGGCACAGGCGCACGATGGCTCACGGTGGAGCGACGTCGGACCGGGGTGGTCTGGATCTAGGCGCTCAAGCTCGGTTTCCCAGATCGACCGAGGCCCGGCTGTGTGAGGAGGACGATTCAGCGGCCCAGGGGAAGAGATGGCTGGCTGACACGCGAGTGGCGCCGGGACGCGACGAAGTTGGGCGCGCCTGGCGCAGAGGCGACGGCTATGAGGGCACGGTGGCGCCTCCGGGAGGAGCGCACAGATCGGGTGTTTGCTTGGGCGGAGGAGCGGTGGTTCAAGGTTAGGGTTTTAGTACTTGTTCTTCTTTTTCCATTTTGGTGGTGGTCGATTTGATGGCTGGGTTAGCCGGGCGGTGGTGGCTGGTGCGGACGGGGTGGTGATGGCGTGGAGGTATACGAGATGGGAAGTCGAAGACAGTGATGACGGTGTTGGCCGTGGGGGTGGTGATGATGATGCTGTGGCGGGTTGGAAAGGGGACGACGAGACCAGATTAATTTTCGATGAAGATGGTCGGAATTAGCCCGGCAAGGGACGGCCAAGCAAAATAGAGGGTAGGGTTTAGGATTAGGATTTGGAGTAGGGATTTGCTGGTGGTGGTTTTCGTGTCCTGCGTGACATAGGAATGATGGAGGATAGTGTCCGGGACTGTCGGACATGGGGATATTGTATTTGTATGGTGGGGGTATAGTAGATGGGTGGCACAGACACAATACACAATCTGTGGATGGTAGAATTTATGGATGAGTACCTCTCCTTATATAGGAGATGAAAATTTTCAGTTGGATAGGGATTGGGAGGATTTAAATTCCCCCAATAGATAATATAAATTTTAATTCAAATAAATCAAATCTAAATTTAAACTCAATTCCAATTTAAATCTTGATCATCTAAATTCAAATATAAATATAAATTCTACATTTAAACTTTTTAAATTAAATTCATAAAAATCAAATCAAGATTTAAAATGGCCACAAAAATTTTCAAATATATTTCCCAAAAATACCAATAATAATAATTTTGAAAATAATAAGTATTTTTAAATATCTTTTTGATTAATAAAATATTAATATCAATAAATTCGAAAAATAGAATTATATATATAAATTTTAAATTTATGTACCTCGTATGAAATGAATATTTGCACAATACCTCGTTTTCAAAACTACTATTTATAAAACCTTTCATAATGTAAAAAAAAGAGTTGAAAATTCCAATATGACGTATTTTTACAACTTTAAATAATCGAAAATATTTATTATTTATTATTTAAAAACCAAGCTTCTAAAAAAATATTTTACAAAAATATGTACCTCGCACACATTTGTACTCGACGAGCAATTTACGAAATACGCCGTTTGCGCACAACCTACAATACGACTACGCGACGTACCACACAAAATTTTTAAATCAGTACTAAAATTGATAAAAAAATATAGTAAAATTTTTAGGGGTTTTACATTGCTATTATATATTTGGTGCTCTGACATCTTGTAACTATTATTGCTTGCTTGAGATTGAGACAATAGGCTTGTTCATGACCATAGGAGACTGTTGGCTTGTAGTTAAACCCTCATGTATCTAGACAGTCGTGACCGTATAGCGAGATGGGTTGTACTTCAATATACGTAGATGGCTATGTACGCCCCCGCTCTCCAGTATTCTGGTTTTGGGGCGTTACACTGTGTTATGGCGACAGTTATTCAATGATTCAAACTTTGTTTATCTTAATTTTATAACAAGCATAAGGTATTAGGCATGCGATATTTTCTTGGCATAATAGTTTTATAGCGTGCGTACGTGATGAATCGTGCAACGGTTCATTGAAATCTAAGCTTTCGTGCGCTTACATAACCAACTAGCATTTTATTGACTGATTTAGGATTTAAAAAGGTCAAGGAAAAGAAGGGTCCAGCCACTCACCTTGAGTTTTGCTTGAGGCGAGAGAACTTGTTGGTCGCGCTAGACGTCGCCTACGCGATTACCTGAAATCACACAAGCAACCGATTAGAACACTATATTATTCAAGAAGTTCGATAGGAAATACGAGTTCAAAATGCAAGCCATGAAAACCATCGAAAACATTCACGAAAATGCATTCAGAAAACCAAAGCTAAAACCAACGCAAGCGGCGTGAAAAACAGAGCAACGGGAGGTCTCTCCCGACTCAGCCGTAGAGTCAATCCTTGAGGCACAACCCGCTGAACATGGGACTTGGTTCCGAAGAAGCCATTCCATAACGGGGAATGGATCTTAATTCAACGGTTCCCGTTCGACCGATTCGATCGATCCTGACCTATCAGTTCCGACCGAATCAATGACGACAGTGTTCCTTTCTCGCGTACCCCGTGGACGGAGAACGGGGCACGATGTAGGGACGGGACACTACACCATAACCAACTAAGAAAAATTTTCATCCTCGAAATTTAAGAATAGAACCTACCTCTACGATAACAATAAAGGAAATTTCTCCTTCATCTCTGATTCGAGCTCCCATGTTGACTCCTCGACCGAATGATTTCTCCAGAGGACGCAAATGAGAGGGATAGCCCGGTTGCGGAGAAATTTATCTTTACGCTCCAAGATTTTTACAGGCTCTTCGACATATGACAAGTCCGCCTTCAGATCCAGCTGACCCAAATCTACCACATGGCTCGGATCGTGTACGTACTTTCGCAATTATGAGACGTGGAAGACGTCGTGTACCTCTGACAACGCAGGCGACAATGCGATTTGGTAAGCTACCGGGGCGACTCGCTTCAATATTTCGAATGAACCAACAAATCTTGGGCTCAACTTCCCTTTCGTACCGAACCTGGAAACTCTACGCATGGGCATCACTTTCAGGAATACGTGGTCGCCTTCCGAGAACTCGAGGGGGCATCGATGCGTGTCGGCATAGCTCTTTTGTCGACTTTGTGCTATCTTCAATCTCTTCCGTATTAACTTAACCTTCTGCACAGTCTACTTTACCAGCTCCGGACCGAGTATCTGCCATTCTCCGACTTTATCCCAGTAAATGGGCGATCTATACTTTTGACCGTACAAAGCTTCATACGGTGCCATTTGGATGCTGGACTGGTAGCTGTTGTATACAAACTCGGGCAACGGTAGATGAACGTCCCAGCTTGACTTCAAGTCGATCGCACAGAGTCGTAACATATCCTCGAGAATCTGGTTCACCCGCTCTGTTTGGCCGTCAATCTGAGGATGATAAGTTGAGCTAAACTTCAACTTGGTCCCCAACGCTGAATAAAGACTACTCCAGAAGTGTGCCACGAACCGTCCATCCCGATCCAAGACGAGAGATACTGGACCCCGTGCAGCTGAACTATTTCATCAAGGTATATCTGAGCAAGGCGGTCGACGCTCCAAGTAACTTTAATAGCTATGAAGTGCGCTGACTTGGTTAGTCGATCGACGATGACCCAGACGGCATCGTTTCCCCGCGGCGTCCTCGTCAAGCCAACAACGAAGTCCATAGTAACATGATCCCACTTCCACTCTGGAATGGCAAGGTTCTGCATCTTCCCACCCGGTCGCTGGTGCTCGGCTTTAACTTGCTGACAGACCATACACTTCGACACAAAGAGCGCTACGTCCCTCTTCATGTTGTGCCACTAAAAGACAACGTGGAGGTCCTTATACATCTTGGTGCTACCAGGATGCAAGAAATATTTTGTATAATGCACCTCCGACATTATCTCCTTTCTAAGTTATGCGTTATCTGAAACGCATAGCCGACCCTTCACTCGTAACACTTCCGACTCGTCCTCTGCAAAGTCGGACGCTTTTTCTGTCGATATCAGCTTTCGCATCTTCTCCAGGTATAGGTCGTCCTTCTGAGCAGACTTGATTTTCTCTAATAGGCTCGGTTCCAACCGCAGTTGCGTCAATCTCATGTCTCTAAAATAAATTTGAAGTTTGATGCCCATTTCTTCCAAGTAACGTAGCAGTCGATTGTTGATGCATAATGAAGCTAACTACTTCCGGCTCAGCACATCCGCTACAATATTTCCTTTGCCCGATATGTAGTCGATTGATAAGTCGTAGTCTTTGATCAGTTCGAGCCATCGCCTCTGCGGCAAATTCAGTTCCTTCTGGGTGAAGAGATACTTAAGGCTCTTGTGGTCCCTGCACACCACGCCATAAAGATAGTGATGCCACAGCTTCAATGCAAACACAATTGCCGCTAGTTCTAGGTCGTGCGTGGGATAGTTCTTCTTGTGCGGCTTCAACTGCCGGGAAGCAAAAGATAACACCTTATCCTGCTGCATGAGCACACACCCCAAGCCCTGGCCAGAATCATCGCTGAAGATTTGAAATCCCTCAGTCCCTTCAGGAAGAGCAAGTATCGGGGCCGAAATGAGCCGTTTTTTGAGCTTCTGGAAGGAAGCTTCACAGTCGTCTGACCACTCGAATGTGACTCCTTTTTAGGTGAGGCGAGTCAACGGTGATACAATCTTCGCGAAGTCCTTCACGAAGCGTCGGTAGTATCCCGCCAAGCCTAGGAAGCTTCGAATTTTGCTAATTGATGCGGGTCGTTTCCAATCAGCTACTGTCTCAACTTTCTTCGGATCGACTGAGATGCCCGCGGCGGAGATGATGTGCCCGAGAAATGAGACGCTGTTCAACCAAAATTTGCACTTGCTCCTCTTCGTATACAACTGATTCTCTCGAAGGATTTGGAGTACCGCCCGCAGGTGTTCTGCATATTGCGCTTGATCCTTCGAGTAGACGAGAATGTCGTCGATAAAGACTACTACGAATTTGTCAACGAATGGATGGAACACCCGATTCATCAGATCCATGAAGATGGCAGGGGCATTTGTCAGACCGAATGGCATTACCAAGAACTCGTAGTAGTCGTAGCGAGTGCGTCATCTTGTTTGACTTTGATTTGGTGATAACCTGATCGTAGATCAATCTTCAAAAACACCGTTGCACCTTGGAGCTGGTCAAACAAGTCGTCGATGCGGGGCAGGGGTATTTGTTTCGGACGGTGGCCTTATTCAATTCTCGATAGTCGATGCAGAGCCGCATCGATCCATCCTTCTTTTTCACAAATAGCACGGGCGCACCCCACGACGAGACACTCGGACGGATAAACCCTTTGTTAAGTAATTCCTGTAGTTGTGCCTTCGGTTTTTTTAATTTTGTAGGGGCCATTCTGTACGGAGCTTTCGAGATCGGCCGGGTGTCAGAAAATGTATTGATAGTAAACTTTGCAGGGTAGCTCATCCGAAAATACGTCTGGAAATTCTGCCACAACGTCGGTCTGACCCGCGTTTGCACCATCCTGTCTCATATCATGAACGGACGCCAAGTAGCATTCGCATCCGGAATGAAGCAGCTTCCGAGCAGAAATTGCCGAGATCACCATGCAGGTCGGCGATGCTTCACAATACGAATAGCAAAATTTAGGCACTCCAGGTATGCAAAAGGTGACCTTCTTTCTTGTGCAGTCGATGGTAGCGTTGCAAGGACCGAGCCAATCCATACCCAGTATGATGTCGAAGTCTTTCATATCTAGAATTATCGCATCAAGACCGATCTTTTGACCCCCAATACATATGATTCCTCCCCCGTAGGCTAAATTTGTGAGTAGTAGCGTGCCCGAAGGTGTACTGATGCTAAGGTCGAGGTCTAAAGATATTATAGAAAATTTGTGCTCGGTGGCGAAGTTCGCCGATATAAAACTATGTGAAGCGCCTGAATCAAAAAATACATGAGCAGGTTTATTATTAAAAAGCAGTATACCTGTCACGACTGTATCTGAGGCGAATGCCTCATCTTGAGTCATGGCATAGACGCGTCCTTGAGCATTAGAATGACGATCCTGGCCATTCTGTTGTACATGTTGAGGATCTCGAGGAGCTGGGCCTCGATTTTGATGATTTGGTTGTGGCAGAGCATCCTGTCTTCGTATTCGGGAAAGACAATCTTTAGCGTAGTGCCCCCTTTTCCTGCAAAAGTGATAATCTATGTTCAAGGTACGACACTTGCTGGCATCGTGTCCGATATAATTACATTTTATGCAACGAGACCTAGTGTTCTGTCCCTGGTTGCCCTCGTTGTTTGGACGCTTTGTAGTATGATTGTTGCCTCCCGTATGGCTAGGACGTTTGTGATTGGAATGATGCACAACGTCGGCAGCAACGGAAGGGTACTGGCTCTTAAGGCGGAGAGCATAATTCAGAGCCTCGTCCATGGTTTTGTACTTCGAGACCGTCACATGAGCAGCAATAGAGGGCCGCAGACCCACTTCGAAATATCGCACACAATACTCCTCTATGTGGATAAATCTACCAGCAAATTTGGACAATCTGTTGAACTCTGTGGCGTACCGTTGCACTGTCTGGTTCCCTTACTTCAACTGTATGAATTCATCCTTCTATTGATGAATGGCTGAGGAAAGGTACTCGACTTCAAAGGCTTTGCGGAATGTGGCCCAAGAGATCGGCGCTGTGTTGTTGTCGCGTCGGATCGCTCGTTTGTGTACGGCCCACCAGTCATACGCGTTCAACCGTAGTTAAAGTTGAGCGCATGCGACTTACTTTGATTCTTCAATGCCGAGGAGCTCGAAGTGATCTTCCAGCTCTTCCAACCAGTCGATAGCAATAGAAGGGCCTTCGGTGCCGCTGAAGGAAGTGCGACATGCTTTCTTGAATTCTGACACTTCAAAGTTGTATATCTTCGGTGTCGTCAGTTGACGCTCGGGCTCCTCTTGATTGGCGTCGACGGGTTGGGCCGTCGGCACGGTGACAGTAGGCACAGTCACAGAGTTTTTGTTGGTCATAATTGTCTGGACGATCTGCTGCAGAGTATCTAACTATTTTTGTTGCAGCTTAGTTTGTACGTTGAAGTGAGCTTCGTGCTTGTCGCGCCTCCGTCTGTTGGTGTCGGTTCTCGGACTGTTTCTGCTGTACCTCCATCACGTGCAACATCTTTTCAATGGTATTGTTAGAAGCTCCGGCCCGCGAACTGCTCGAGCCGCTAGAAGCGCTCTGTTCTTGCTCGGCCATGGGTTCCGGCACTTCTGCAATACGAAGGCAAACACATCAGTCTCAAATTACCATAGATTCATTGTATGGAACAACTTATCTCATCGATGCGAGTTCAAAGGTTTAAAACTCTAGACATGAGGGCAAATGATGTAAAGCCGTGCTCTGATACTATTATGTCACGCCCCGATTTCGTAGAATCGATAGTCGTCCCCCGGGCGTGATGTCGTGCGAACCTAAGTTGCGATCGCACAAGGCATAGTCATAAGGTTATCTGAAATACAACATCAAGTTAGAGTACCCAGAGAAATTGATTAATATATTTGAAATAGAAGTAGACTTTTCATTGATAATAAAACTTCATTTACATGACTCTTTTTACAATCAGTGCCGCGCGGGCTTACAATATGACTCAACTTACAAAATGAACGCTGATGGATAGTTGTTCCATACATTACATCCCTTTTTACAAGCAAAACATAACACTTTCCACCTGCTATTGAGGGAAGTCGAGTCGTCATCTTTTTTTTTCTTTTGGACTGAGTGCAGGGTCTTCAAAAAGGATTTCCAGAAACAAGCCTTCAACTCACGAACGAGGCTTCAAAAGTGTTCGCGTCGCCTTGAGCTTTAAGTGGCACGCCTTCGTGGTTCGGGGTACCTGCGTGGAGAGCGAGGATCAGTACATTACACTTTGTATTGGTGCGTAGCTATTTAAGTTCCAAGCTCTCATTTGGTTGAAGAGTTTATATGACTTAGTTTATGAATGTTTCTAACCATCCTAATGAATTTCAAACAAGCATATGACAAGCATAATATGAATTTCATTGGAACTTACCCCGGCAGTGCGTGCCGTGCATCATAAGACTTACCATGTTCTTCCCTGTCAATCGTTATAAATTTACGTATGCAGTTTGTATATGTGAAGGTCACTGGCACCACAAGCCATTTTGGACTATAGCTGGGTTAGACGGCGATCCTTTCAGCGTGGGTAGCGAGCCCCGCTGCAAGTTCTCCGACTAACTATGTTTTTGCTTTCGTCGTGTTCAACTATCTTTTGCTTCCTCCTAGGCCGAAACGATCCCTTGTCTCGGGGTATCGCTCGAGGAAACCATTCCTCGTGCACGAGTTGTCCAATGACCATGCAAGGTTAGATTAGTTGTTCAAGTAAAATCTTTAGTTCGTAAGTAACATAGCCATTGTCATCGTTGCTTTGCTGTGTTACAGCGACAGTTATTCAATGATTCAAACTTTGTTTATCTCGATTTTATAACAGGCATAAGGTATTAGGCATGCGATATTTTCTTGGCATAATAGTTTTATAGCGTGCGTACATGATGAATCGTACAACGGTTCATTGAAATCTAAGCTTTCGTACACTTACATAACCAACTAGTATTCTATTAACTGATTTGGGATTTAAGAAGGTCAAGGAAAATAAGGGTCCAGCCACTCACCTTGATTTTTGCTTGAGGCAAGAGAACTTGTTGGTCGCGCTAGACGTTGCCTACGCAATTACCTAAAATTACACAAGCAACCATTAGAATACTGTATTATTCAAGAAGTTCTATAGGAAATGCGAGTTCGAAATACAAGCCATGAAAACCATCAAAAACATTCACGAAAACACATTTAGAAAACCAAAGCCAAAACCAACGCAAGCGGCGTGAAAAACAGAGCAACGAGAGGTCTCTCCCGACTCAACCGCAAAGTCAATCCTTGAGGCGCAAACCGCTGAATATGGGACTTGGTTCCGAAGAAGCCATTCCATAACGGGGAATGGATCTTAATTCAACCGTTCCCGTTCGATCGATTCGATCGATCCCGACCGAATCGATGGCGAAAATGTTCCTTTCTCGCGCACCCCGTGGACGGAGAACGGGGCACGATATAGGGACGGGGCACTATAATATCGAATCATCCAACCATTGGCGGATGAATCCAACGGCCTTCTGATCCAGTCGTTTCCAGTCTTCAGTAGCTTTGTTCGTTGGCTTTGTGCTATCGCCCTCCAACGGACCATGCAAGTCCTTGCATCAGAGTAGATCCTCCATCATTGTCTTCAAAATTGTCCAGTTTTCTCATGTGAGGGTGATCATACGAGTGTTCATCTGCTCCGTAGACATGGTTGCCAGAACCTCCAAAGCTCTGATACCAATTGTTGGGTATCAGACCAGAACGAATCAAACCTTTGCTCTGATACCAATTGTTGGGCGCGTGCGAAAGCGTTTGCCGACCCACCTGACTAAAACCAACCCCTGTCTAACGGACACCAAGCACAAGATGAAGACAGGTATATGACGGTGACGTATGTCACCTGGATAAATCTCAATCTTTAATAACTCAGATAAAATTACAAGATTGACAGAACTCACGTTGAACCCTTTGCCCTAATAGGTTCAATCCCCTCACCACTCACATTGAGATCACTCACCAACCCGTAGCAATCTCCATAATCGAAGTTGACGAATTCTCGATTAGATCTTCTTCTTCCTTCTGTCTTGGATGGCGAAGTCCTAAGAGCAAAGTACAAACTTTCTCTTACATTTTCTTGTGGACAAGCACCCCGAATCTCCACTTTTGTGCTTTGTGCTTATTCTTTGAGCCTCCACCCTCACCCCATATATATATAGGATGAGAAAAATCCTATTTTAGGTCATAATATGATTTTTTTAATTTGGAAGCCCTCAAATAAGAATTATATTACACCTAAAATAGTCCATCAATTATCCTATTTTAGATCATAATAGAATTTCCTAAAATAAGAATCCTATTATATCTAAAATAGCACAACACCAATTATGGACATCCAAATCAAATCAAATCAAATATTTATAAGATTTGGATTTCCCAAGTATGTTGTTACTAAATCCAGACTGGACTCCAACAAGAGGGTGAATATTTTGTATGATATTTTCTAATATGATATCTATCATGGGAATGACTGTAGTAAAATGTACGGTTATGTGAAGAGGTAGAATTTTGTGTCTTTCTCACCTATGGTCTTCTCTGTGTATGATCTGTAGAAGCATGGAAAAGAATAAAGAAAGGCCTATGCGGCTCCGACAGAAGGATCCCCATGTGGCTCAGGATTCCCATGCGGCTCAGAAGTCCATGCGGCTCAGGGGTCTATGCGGCTCGGATAGATCCATGCGGCTCAGAAAGAAGCCACGTGGCCTTCAACAGTTCTTCTCTACATTCGGCTGCATTTAATGCCCTGACAAATAACAGCCATGACAGCTCTGACATAAAGACGCAATAATGACTGACATGATGGCATGTTCATAGAAAAGAAGAGAAAATCTCCTTACAGCTGGCAAAATCCAACAAGTCCCGAGGCCACTCCATGCGGCTGCCTATCCCCATGCGGCTGTCCATCTGCATGCGGCTGCCTACACCCATGTGGCTACACATCTGCATACGGCTGTCTATCCCCATGCGGCTGCCCCTCTGCATGCAGCTGTCTATCCTCATGCGGCTGCCCCTCTGCATGCGGCTGCCTATCCTCATGCAGCTGCCCCATCCACGTGCGGCTGCAGGTTTCCTACAGCTGAGATGACCCCCCCATATGCGGCTCGGCCAGGACAGTCCAGTTGAGACACGTGGCGCTCTTCACTACAATTGAGACACGTGGCAGTCTTATCTTCCCTAGAATTATGGGTGCTAACAAATCCTAACAAAATTAGATTTGTTCCAATCGTCATAATTGCCCTGATCAAATCAAATCAAGTAAATTGGACATGTGGCAGGCTATCACAAATCACGAAGATTCATGGCAATCAACATTTATTGCCCACAGAGATTTGATGTAATCCATATTAATTACCTAGATTTGCTACAATCAGAATGAATGGCCCAGATTAATTAATCTTTAACCGCCGACTTCTCAAGGAGGCAATCATTTGCAAACCCTAATGATCACACCCCCACCTCTATAAATAGCAAGGTGCCATTCCCTTGTAAACTCTGGAGAATTCAGGAGAGGAGAGCAGAGAAAAAAGAGAGAGAGCACTATAAAGACATCCAGAGATCCAGCAACCGAAGGCGCAAGGGGGTCTCCCCACACGTCCAAGAGCATTTCTTCACCAGAGCCAAGGCTACATCCGATTGTCCAAGGAGTAAGGCAGAGCTGCCGTCGCTTTCCCGAGCCTCTATCGTCACCCCCTAGAATCAAAAATAAACAATTGTACTTAGATTGTTGTACCTAGGTTTTCGTCCCTAGGCTTTCTTTGTACGAGCGAGTTTGTATTGTGAAGTAAAAGTCCAGTCCTCCGATATAATTATTCTGTTCTTTTATAATCAATGGCAAACACGATGGCGACTCTGCTGGGGATAAACTTCTCCACGACTGAGGAGTTGGTGACGCAATTGGATACAGCCAAACTTGGCTCCACACAACAGAAGATGGTCGTCCGCTTCGACCAACAGGCGTTTGAAGAAATACTCTCCGACGGGAGCGCTGGCCCTGTCTAGAAGCGAACCCGCACAAAGAAAGGTCGCAGGGAGTGGAGGCCAAAATCATTTGCTCCTCCCCAAGTTCTGGACGGAGTACTCTCTGCTGTCCAAGACGGCGAAGGCAACTCTCATGCGGCCCTACTTCAAGCTATAGAGGACTCTGCTGTCCCAAGTCCTGCAGAGGAAAGCACTACGATGCTGGACTTGCAGGGGCAAAGAGTGATTATATGTGCTTCAGGAAGAAGCCGAACAAAGGCACTAGCCGCAGGCTGAACACTCATGCGGCCAAGATTGCCAGCCGCATGCATGATGTCCATGCGGCCGAAACTGCCAGCCGAATGCAGAATACCCATGCGGCTAAGATTTCCAGCCGCATGGAGAAGACTTATGCAGCCGAGACTTCCAGCCGCATGAAGAAAGCCCATACGGCTACGATTGCCGGTCGCATAAAGACTGTTGATTCCAGCCGCATGCTGTTTGCTCCACGCGGCTCAGTCTTCGATCGTCTCTCCTATGGTCCTAATCTCTCATGCTCTCGAGAAAATATGTCTGACTCTCTGCAGCACCACTTAGACTCTTCCTACTATGTGCCCTCACGCACTAGAGTGAAGAAGTCTAGGGCAGCACGAGCTTGGCGAGCTCAGTCCGCTGTCCCGACCTTTGACCATCCGAGCCCTCCACATACTGTTATGCGGGCCTCTGATGGGAAGTTGTACAGAACCATTCGAGTCCAGCCCCCGGCGGCTAACGGACAGAGTGGTTTCCAAAAGTCTCCCAAAATCTAGGAAGCAAACATGGTCGTTCCAGACCCATCTGACTTGCGTGAGGTTATCCTCCACAAGCGCAAGAAAAGAGAAGAGGCCTCGGTGTGCAAAGAATCCTCCCACGGACGTCACTGCACCCAATTTATTGTCAACTGCTGTTGCAACAACGCGACGGTACGAGAAGACCGGCAGTCCGTCTTTCAAAGATTACAACAGCCGTGCTCAGAAGATGAGGCGCCTTCCGTTGTCTCCTGCAACTCTACTCAGAAAATCCTCGTCGATGGGAGAGGGAAGAAGATAAACGTTTCCAGCCCGAAGATTTTAACCACTATAACTAAGAAACTGTCGTCTAAACGGTTGTCCACCATCGGAGTTTTCCAAGGTACCCGTTCAAAGACGAAATCTGCTACAGTGGGAGATTCATCATCCACATCACTGGGGGTTACTAGAACTAGGGGTAGCACTCCCCCGAACATCCACGACAATTCGATATTCCAAGGAGACGAGCCCGGGGAAACAACTCTCTCATCAAATACAGAAGGTGCCGACGTCTCCGAGGACGTCCATGACTCTCAAGATGAAGCAAGCTCTGAAGCTGGGGGTACTATCTCTTCTGAATCCGAACCAGAGGAGAACATTCCCACATACCCCGATGACTTCTCGGTACAGGGGTATGATTCGGAGGGCACGTCATCCACCGTCCCTTCCACTTCTACTCATGTGAGGACGGCATTCATGACAAACGACGAACAAGATAGTCCCAGTGATCGCCAACGCATCGACACTCTGGAGGCCATACTGTGCACTTTGGTCAAATCGGTAGACGAGATCAAAGCAGCCCTCCCTACTCTGCAAGGAGGAACACCTGGCCAAACAAGCTTGGGTCCCGCGCTCAATACGGACTCGAACTCAGCGGCACCAAACCTGGGCAATAATCCTCCTGAAATGTCGGCTCCTACCGCTGCAGACGAGGCCAGGGAGGCAAGAAGAGAGGTCCAGGAGCTCCGGGCCATGTTTCATGCCCGAGAAAACTGCCAAGACCTCAGGATACGACAACCGTATCCCGCGGCATGGAGAGATGTTCCCTTTCCACCAAAGTATAAACCATTCCACATCAATCCATATGATGGAAAGACATCTGCAAGCAGGTACATCACTTAATTCGAGGTCACCACTGACCATCTGCCCCATGACGATGCCATCCTTACATGATTATTCATCGGGGCATTGGAAGGGGTCGCCTTCGACTAGTACCGCAACCTACCAGACAACTGCATCCACTCCTTCACCAGCTTCAAGCGTATGTTCTTGGAGAGATTCTACGAGGTAGGACATGACGTCACGATGTCCACCCTTATGGACGTCGTTCAGGGGGAGAAGGAGCTGACAAGGAACTATATTGAGTGGTTTCGCCAAACCGCAATGAAGTTACCATCGGGTAATCCGGATTCCTCCTTGATTGAAATTTGCCAAAAGAGACTGCTTTCAACAATCAGCCTCTGGATGGGTAAAAGTTAATTCAAGGATTGGAAGACGTTCATCATCAGTGCCACTAGCACCGAAGACAGGTTAAAGAAGGCTCGCCAACTGGGATTGTACATCTCGGAGGGACAGGACAAGGGCAAGCGCCCTAATACCAACAACAACAATGGTGGTAACTCCTCCAACAATCGGAACAACAAAGGCAAGCAGGCTATGGTGGCCGACACAGCCCAAAAACCTGAGTCAAAATCGGCGGACAAGCAATGGACGCAAATGACCTACTCCTTCGAAGACGGCCATGTCAAGCCCATTTTGGACATGCTCATACAAGAAGATAGAATTCAGCTCCCTCCACCAAGATGGAAACCTCGACCGACAGAAATGGAGAGCTCAAAGTACTGCCATTACCACCGCTACGTCCACCATGCTACACACGACTGCTACCAACTGAAGCGATACATCCAACATCTCATCGATTCAAAGGCTCTGGCCATTGATTTCGAGGAGGTAACCGTGGCAACCAACATGGTGTCCATCCAGTTTGGCAGCTTCCCTCCGATAGAGACTCAAGACGGCGTGGTACCCATCCCTAGGGCGAGAATAGAGATTGCTAATCTTCCACCTCCTCGAGATCAGGCTACTGGTCTGGTACCCCTCACCACGTCACGAGGGAAGTTCATGTGGGTCCACCCGGACTTGGTACCTGAAGTGACTCAGCCCGCACCACTCCCCATTGGCAAGAAGAAGAGTAGAAAGGTCAGATCCTGCCGCACAATTTTGGCAGATGTCGAAGAAGCCACATCTGTTGTCACCCGGTCGGGTACGCAATCCCAACCTACGCCAGATAACTCAGTTGAAGATCATCAGCCGGCTACTGCTGACGCTCTGGGACCTTCTCAACCTCCGACGACCGACAAGCCTAGGCCGAAGGAGACTCGCTTTGACAAATCCCTCCGAAAAGAGGCACCTCATGGGCTAGAGAGACCCTACAACTTTGACATCTTGGCACAATTGGCCAACACATCGGCTAAATTGTCATTATACGAGCTCATGAGACTCTCCAAGGATGTTCGCACGGCTTTGAGCGATGCACTCCAGAATGCCGACGCATATCTGGCTCAGGTCAACCTCACAGGAGAGAGCCCGCCTGCAGATCTCCAAGACAGCGCTTGCACAGGAGCGATGTCCAATATTGTCTTCACTCCACAGGACATGCTCATCAAAACCAACCTGCACGATCGTCCGTTATATTACACTGGATACATCGGCGACGTATAGGTGGATCGGATGCACATTGATCATGGTTCTTCCATAAGCAACATCCCGAAGGGTCTGTTACATCATCTCCGTATTCCTATGCATCGCCTGACACCAACAAGTACCGCCATCAGCGGTTTCAATTCGGGCAGGAGCTATCCGATTGGAAAGATTCGCTTGAAGTGCCAAATCGGCGATCTTCAGTCAGAAGTGACATATTACGTCATAAATACGGACACATCCTATAATATCCTCCTGGGGCGCCCTTGGATACACGATTACATGATCGTGCCTTCCACGCTGCACCAGTGTTTCAAGTATGTCGACAAACACGGCTTCGTGAGGACAGAATTTGCCGACATCGATCCCTTCAAAGGGGTCGAATCCTACTACTCAGACTCCTGCTTATACAAAAAGTCGAAGAGGCACCTTGGTGAAGGAGATGTGCAAGCTCGTACTGAGACGCCACAGGATCAGAAGAACCCCTGACGATCCACCTCCAAGCTCGTAAACCTGGCAAATCCGCACCCCTTACGGCCGCTCTGCGTAAGGATGCAATCAGCCTCTCGGCACAAGAGGGGCAAATAATAATCTGGCTGCCAAGGTCCGGCCAAACGCCAATATCCACAACGAAGCTACTGACAATCAGACTGCCGAGAGTCGGCCAGCCACAAACGGAGAAGCTTAATCCCTCCGACAAGCCAATGACGATACATCTTTCCAAAAAGAATCGTCAGCCCGATGTAAAGTCTGGGGCTTCTAGCGAGCCAACCACTCCCCGCCCAGCATCGAGTACCAAACTGGGGGTCGCTAGTTTGCCAACGACTCCACGTTCTGCTCCACCAGCAGAACCCCTGATGGTCAAGTTGTCTAAGTCATCCTCTCAGTCTTCATTTATACAGGGGGTGGCCGAAGAAGAGCCCAAACTGGCCAAGTATGTGACTGCTCACACTGATGTTCCATCTGCAGATGATGTAATCCTGTTAGAAAAGATACCTTACTTCATCAATAAAGGGCTATCTTTGAACTACATCGAGCTTAATAAGCTTTGTACAATGTATGCTATGGAATACGGTATAGGCACTCACCTACATATACAGGTAACAAATGTTTACACCGTAAATCAACTTACTCCCGTGGAAGACGCTTACCGCATAATCGAGGGAGGTGACCATCCAATCATCTTCGATCAGAAAAATGATCCACAGCCCTTCACCATAGGAGAAGTCGATCTCGAATCGGACGCTGGGAGACTGCCTCTCTATCTATATAGCCCCCAATCCAAATACCTCATGCAAAAATAGGGGTATAATCTGGAGACTATGCCAGGTTTGTACTACGGTACTGGTCGACGATTACCTTTAAAGTTGCCGGTCCCGGCTGGCAAACCACAGGACTACTTCAACAAGACCCGATGCGGACTGGGATATGTTACGCCTACAATGACCCCTGAAAGCTCAGATGAGGAATGCGACTGGCATTCACACTCAACCAGATCACCAACTTCTGATTTAGATATCAGCATCGGGGATGTATTCAGGCAAGTCCTGTCTGTCAATATGGCATTCACTGATGCTTACGAAGAAGGTGAAGACTTTCCTGAACTCATCGAATTAGAGCCGTAGGCCCAACAGCTGGATGCGCAATGGGAGAAGCGGTTTGAACAAAGAGAGCCTCCTACTGAAGATGAGGTCATGCAAGTAGATCTAGGCAGCGACTCTTCTCCAAAACCAATCTTCGTTAGTAAAAGCCTGACAAACGAAGAGCGAGAATCGCTACTAAAACTCGTCAAAGAATATATCGACGTGTTTGCCTGGAACTATGAAGACATGCCAGGACTGAACCCCGATGTTGCTCTTCACAAGCTCAATATTCGGCCAAATGCAAAGCCAGTCAAACAACAGCAACGACGCTTCCGTCCAGGCATCATAGATGCGATCGAAGCTGAAGTCAACAAACTGATAGCCAGCGGCTTCATTCGTGAGGAACAACATCCGGATTGGGTCGCCAACATAGTATCGGTCCTCAAGAAGAATGGAAAGATTCGAATCTGCATCGACTTTCGTAATCTGAACGAGGCATGTCCCAAAGACGAATTCCCTCTCCCTATCACAGACATCATGATTGACAACACCTGCGGCTTCGAATGTATGTCGTTCATGGATGGCTTCTCGGGGTATAACCAAATCAAGATTTCTCCCGACGACGAAAAGCATACATCATTCCGAACACCAATAGGCACGTTCTGTTACACAGTCATGCCTTTCGGTTTAAAGAACGCTGGTGCCACATATCAAAGAGCCATGAGTATCATCCTCAGGGACCACTTGTGCAAGACCGTGGAGTGCTATGTTGATGACATCGCCGTCAAGAGTCGCTATAAGGGAGACCATCTGCAGGACCTGAGGACGGTATTCGACCTAATACGAGCGCACGATTTGAAAATGAACCCCACGAAATCCTTCTTGGGCGTATCCAGCAGAAAGTTCTTGGGTTTCATCATCACCTCCCAGGGTATCCACGTAGACCCTGAGAAGACGAAGGCAATCATGGAGATGGGTCCCCCGAGAAATCTCCGAGAACTCCGAGGCCTCCAAGGGAGGTTAGCTTACATCAGGAGGTTCATTTCCAACCTCTCCGGACGATGTCAGCCATTCACCCATCTCATGAAGAAGGGCATCTCATTCGTATGGGATAAAGAATGCCAGCGTGCCTTCGACAGCATCAAAGAATATTTGTCGAACCCTCCAGTCTTGGTGGCCCCGGTCGCTGGAAAACCATTCCTGCTCTATGTACGAACAATGGAGCACTCCCTCGGTGCTCTGCTAGCACAAAACAACGATGCAGGCCATGAGCAGGCTATATATTACCTCAGTCGAATGATGATCGGGCCAGAGCACCGATATACTGTCATGGAGAAGGAATGCCTCGCCCTGGTGTTCGCCTTCAAAAGATGCGATACTATGTCACGGGACAAACCATACATATGATATCATGAGTCAACCCCCTTAGGGTCCTCATGACTAAACCAGGGGCACTCAGCTCTCGCCTCGCTACATGGGCAATATTACTATCCCCCTACCATATGATCTTCGTCCCGCAAAAGACGGTTAAAGGTCAGGCTCTGGCAGACTTTTTAGCAGCCCACCCAGGCTCGAAATCAGCCAGAATATACGAAGAAATCCCAGATGATATCCTCGACTCATATGAGACATCTCACGATGATATATGGCGAATGTTCTTCGACGGTGCTTCAAGGATCGGACCCAAGGGCAACATCGTCGTCGGAGTCGGGATGGTGCTGATTTCTCCTTCCGGACTGGTGATCAATCGTGCTTACTCCCTCACAGAACCTTGCTCTAACAATGTGGCCGAGTACAACGCATTAGTCATTGGCCTCCAACTTGCAAGAGAGCTGGGGGTAGAATATCTTGAAGCATATGGCGATTTACATCTAATCGTCAATCAGATTCGGGGTTCATACGTGGTTCGCCATGAAGACATGATCCCCTATCACCAAATAGCGATCAACATCATCTCATCATTTGAAGGGTTCTTCATCGAACACGTTCCCAGACTCCAAAATATCGAAGTCGATGCCCTAGCAGGCCTTGCCGCTTCCCTAACAGTGTCGAACCAAATTCATTATTTGGTGGACGTGTAATGCCTGTTGTTCGTATTACGTATTTAAGAATACGTATACGTATTTTATCTCGTATTGGCCATGGTTCATCTTGGTTTGGGTTGGCTTGGGTTGGTTCGGCTAGGCTTGATTAGCCTTGGTTCATCATGAACCAAGGGTGGACCCCCTACCTACCACAACCAATCCCATTTATTAACCTCTTCCCATTCTCTCTCCTCATTATTTCCTTTCTTCTTCATTACTCTCCACCACCAACCAAGAAAACCCTAGCCTAGGCAAGTGCAATCTTGCTTCATGAAGAAACCCACCATTTTTATTGTTCTAACCTCTTCTTTGTAACTTTCTAATCCACATTAGAACTTGTCATTTTCTATTTTGAAGATTGGATTTTTGTAGATCTAGAATTTAGTCATTTTTGGATTTTCATGGTTTTGATCTATTAACCCCTTGTTTTTAAGTTTTGATGGTTCCATGTGGTAGAGAATTTCCTTCTACCCAATTTTGACCTTTGGAAAGTTGGATTTGGACTTATTTTGACCAAGTTATGGACTTTGGAAGCTTAGGGTTCAACCATGGAGTTCCTGCTGTTTGGAGAAGACAGTAAGCAGTGCGCGAGCTTTTTAGCTTGCGTCACTGAGCTGTACGCGCTCTTTAGCGCAGTGCAGTAGCCCCCATATGCTGCCTTTTTGGAGCGCACTTGGATAGCCATGAGTCGTATGGAGTCCATACGCTGCCTTTTGGAGGCGTATGACTCGCATACGCTCGCTTGTGTGACAAGGAGTCGTATGAAGTTCATACGCTGCCTTTTGGAGCGTATGTCTTACATACGCTCACTTGTGTGACAAGGGGTCGTATGGATCTCATATGCTGCCCTTTGTGAGCGTAGGCTTACCTGAGCGTAGCTTGACTTGAACGTAGCCTGACCTGAGCGTATGACTTTTGCACTGAGCGTATGGCCTTGGCTGACTTGGTCTTATGTCAGCATGTCACTTTGGTTTTATTTTTCTTAAGCTTGGCTCTTCTATAGCCCTGTATATTGATATTTTATTAGATATTTTACGTCCATTTTATATCCTTACGCCTTTTGTCATGAACTTGATAATCATGAATTTATTTAATAGGTTTATGAATAATAATTGAACACGGCATGGCAGGATAAGCATACCTGACATGATTATCTCGAATTGCTATTGCGACGGCTAACGTGACATGACCTGACAAGAATGACTAACTTGGACACCGTGGATGATTGTGTTTGCACAATAAACCAGTATTGTCTTGTATCATGTCTAGGATAGGATCCCTAAGTACCACGGTCAGGGATACCTACTGTAATTAACTAAGAGTAATAAACTAGAATAATTCAGTAGACATGAAGAGATTCCCAGCTACAGGCAATCCCGTTATCTGGGCGCATTAAGTAGACTTGTAGCCTACCGACGAGTAGGGCACACTTCCAGCACACAGTCATGTGGTGCATCCTTCATAAATGGACATTCGACCTGGATAACTTGGATGGTCTGCAGGGCTTGTGGCTGTTGAAATAATCTCATTGCATCTTGCTAGTAACTAGGCCTGTGATAACCCTAGCTAGTTAAAGTATCAAGCCGTACTTTTGATTGGCCGTGATTGATTGGATGAAGTTATTCCAGCTTAGTCTTATCCTGATCCTGTGCAAGATCGTGACAAGACACGATTATTGATGCTTGCCTTAACAATAACGATCGGGGGACCAGTTCTGTTCAGGCGAAGGGTTACAACCCCGGTCCTTGTTTGGTTTAAGGGTTGTAACCTGGCTCCCGGAGCAGTTCTGTATCTTCCCTTCGGTTATTGTCTTATTTGTACCCCGTGCCATGCTTGTCATGTTCTATCTTACTTCAGCAACATGATTATCTATAATGGCCTTAACAATAAAGATCTGGAGTCCAGTTCTGTTCAGGCGAAGGGTTACAACCCCGATCCTTGTTTGGTTTAAGGGTTGTAACCTGGCTCCCGGAGCAGTTCTGTGTCTTCTCTTCATTTATTGTCTTATTACCTTATCCATAGTATTTGAGGCGGATTTCCATTCAGGTGAAGGATTGCAACCCCGGTCCTTGTTTGGTTTAAGGGTTGTAGTCTGGCTACTTGAATGGTTTCCTCGTACTCTATTATTATTGTTATTTCTGATAATTTAACTTTAATGTTCCTTACTATATGCTGGTTTTAGTTTCTAAGTGAAGCCTCCTTTGTGGCACTTGCTCTTTCTGGGGTCTGACCCAGCTGGTTTTGTGTGGCCAGATATCGGAGCAGCTCCAGAGGATCCACCGATCTTCCAGCCAGATGGTGACCACTAGACGGAATCCTGGCAACGAGTGGGTTTCTTTTTGTCCTCCCACTTATTTGTAAAAATTATTCTTTTGAGGCGTTTAGCCGGCGAGCACGTATTAGCTCGATTGCATCTTTATTTACTGTCTGCCTACGGGCTGTAACATGATTGACAGATTCTAGGGTTGATCATGTATGACTGAACTCTTGCTAGTCATAGCATTTTGTACGACTAGCTTCATGATCATCCAATATGTAATGTATGGGACGCCTTGCTATTATATATTTGGTGCTCTGACACCTTGTAATTACTACTGCTTGCTTGTGATCGAGACAATAGGCTTGTTCATGACCTTAGGAGACTTCTGGCTTGTAGTTAAACCCTCATGTATCTAGACAGCCGTGACCGTATTGTGAGATGGATTCCATTTCATATACGTAGCTGGCTATGTCTGCCCCCGCTCTCCAGTATTCTGGTTCTGGGGCGTGACATGGTTTAAGTGGTGGCCCATGCAGGTCTTGTAAATCAAGATATGTGAGGGTTTACCGAATAGATGTCTCAATCAGTATTCGTCCTTGATCTCTGCTCGTATCTTCTGAATCCCTGGATTCTTGTCCTGATCATATACTTGTATCGTTGATCTGTCCTGGTCCTTCCTTATTGTTCCCTATGTCGTCTTCTTCAGCGGCATTGTTCGTGGTCCTACTGACCAGCAAAGCGGAGCACCTCCCGCGGACCAGCAGCAACCTGAAGATCAAGCCCAGCATTCCGGAGTAGCCTCTAGAGTCGTGCCTTCTGGCGGAGAGCCACCAGTCCAGCCAGTTCAACCAGTAGAACATGATGACAGCACTTTGGTAGGACTCGTCAGGACCTTGATAGCTTCCCAAGACCGACGTGGAGATGCCTTGCACCAGGCAGTGACGGATGCTTTGACCCGGGGTGGCCATCAGGGTAACAGCGCGGCCAACAGCTTCAAGCGTCTGAACCCTCCATTCTTCGACGGCAGCGAAGATGCGATCGCCGCGGATGCTTGGCTTCAGGATACCGAAGTGATTCTAGAAGCAGCCAGGACTCCAGAAAATGAGAAGGTGGCCGTAGTGCGTCTGCAGTTATTAGATCTTGCCCGTAGTTGGTGGGCAGCACAGGCCGAGGGATTAGTGGCACCCATTGCTTGGGCAGTGTTCAGAGATAGATTCCAAACGAAGTATTTTGACGCTGTGGCTCGGTATGACTTGAAGATGAGGTTTACCAACCTGAAGCAAGGAGGCAGAACAGTCGATGGTTATGCATCTGAGTTTTCTAGACTCAGTAGGTTTGCCTCCACCTTGGTGGCAACCGAGTTTGATAGGGCCTAGCGGTTCCAGCAGGGGCTACATTTGGAGATTTTACTAGCAGTTGAGCAGTTCGAACACCAGACGTTCGATGCAGTATTGAGGGCGGCTAGGAGGCATGAGTACACCTTCCAGCGGATCGTGGATAGGACCGGAGGTAGGAAGCGGTCCCACAGTCAGATGCACCAATCATCAGCTCCAGCCCCGACAGCTAGAGGTTTAACTATTGGAACTCCGAGGCGGGCGGCCTCGGTGACGTCGGTTCAGCATTCTACCCCGACGCACCCTCAGCAACAGAAGCAGAAGCAGTCTTCTGCAGTGGGATGTTCACACTGCGGGAAGCCAGGGCATGTGGTGTCAGAGTATCACAGAGCACAGGGATTGTGCTTGGTTTGTGGTGCCCCGGACCACAGGATTGGGAACTGCCCGAACAGGGGGAGTTCATCAGCCTTCTCTGGTCCTTCAGTTAGAGGACCAGCGCCAGTCCAGCAGCAGCAGCAGTTGCAGTACCCGCTCCCGAGGCCATTGCTGACGCAGGCCCAGGCATTCCAGCAGCAGAGACCGCAGCAGTATGCTCAGGCCCAAGCCCTGATCCAGAGCAGGCAGAGGAATTTTCAGCAGAGGGGACCTGCCCCTAGAGGACATGGTCAAGTGCTGGCCTTGACCATGGGAGAAGAAGGAGTAACACCAGGTGAGGTAGTGGCAGGTACTATTCTCGTCAACACCTTTCCAACTTCAGCCTTATTTGATTCTGGTGCATCGCATTCATTTATGTCTGCACGATTCGCGACACGGATAGGATTGGAGCCCGAGTCGTTATCAGTAAGGCTCAATATACTCACTGGTAATGGACTTGTGGGAGTCGATAGAGTATTTTTCTCGTGTCGAATCGTAGTTAGCAGTAGAGAGTTTCCCGCTAGATTGATAGAATTCCCGATGGCCGATTATGATGTAGTCTTAGGGATGGATTGGTTGAGGGACCAGTATGCTAGGATAGACTGCCACATTGGCAGGGTTATTTTTAGTATTCCAGGAGAGCCGGAGTTTTTTTTCTCTCGAGGCGAGGTTGAGCCTTCTCCTCCAGTATTGCGGATGGCAGTAGTAGCAACAGTTCAATTGCCCAGGATAGTGGATGAGTTCCCAGATATTTTTCCAGAAGAGCTTCCAGGTATGCCGCCAGAGCGGGAGATTGAGTTCACCATAGACTTGATTCCCGGGACAGCCCCGGTGTCAGAGAGAGTCTACAGGATGGCGCCATCAGAGTTGGAGATCTTGTACAAGATGATTGAAGAGCTTAGAACCAAGGGATTCATTCGTGCTAGTGGATCGCCTTGGGGAGCCCCGATGCTTCTTGTGAAAAAAAAGGATGGTACGTCCAGATTATGTCTAGATTATCGTACCTTGAACTCAGTGACAATCAAGAACAGATACCCTCTCCCGAGGATAGATGACTTGTTTGATCAACTTAAAGGGGCAGCTGTATTCTCGAAGATTGACTTGCGCTCAGGATATCATCAGATCAGAGTCAGGGAGCAGGACATCCCGAAGACAGCTTTCAGATCGAGATACGGGCATTGGGAGTTCCTTGTTATGCCATTTGGAGCAACCAATGCACCGGCAGTATTCATGGACCTCATGAATCGCATTTTTATGTCTTACTTGGATCAGTTTGTGATCGTATTCCTAGACGACATTCTGGTCTACAGCAAGAATGAGGCGGAGCATGAGCAGCATCTCAGGGTTGTTCTTCAGATACTCAGGGAGCACCAATTATATGCCAAGTTCAGTAAATATGAGTTCTGGCTCGATCGTATTTCGTACTTAGGTCATATCATCACCAGAGGAGGAGTAGAAGTGGATCCCCAGAAGATCGTGGCCATTGAGTCATGGCCGATGCCCAGCACAGTTGCAGAGGTTCGTAGTTTTCTTGGATTGGCCGGCTACTACCGGCGATTTGTTTCGGACTTCGCTCGGATCTCGGCGCCGCTGACCCAGTTGACCCGCAAGGATGCACAGTTTGCTTGGACAGCAGAGTGCCAGGAATCTTTTGAGAAGTTGAAGCGAGGCTTAATGACGGCTCCTATTCTCACGCTTTCTGATGGGACCGGAAGATTTTCGGTATACTGTGACGCTTCAGGCAGAGGTTTAGGATGTGTTCTGATGCAGCATGGGAAGGTAATAGCTTATGCATCACGGCAACTTCGTGATCATGAGAGGAATTACCCAACCCATGACTTGGAGCTGGCAGCAGTGGTGTTTGCACTCAAGTTGTGGAGGCGCTATTTGTATGGAGATAGGGTGGAGATCTTCATCGACCACAAGAGCCTGAAATATGTTTTCACCCAGAAAGATCTTAACATGCGTCAGAGGAGATGGCTGGAGCTA
The DNA here is from genome assembly GCA_029216955.1 of Iris pallida. Classification (NCBI taxonomy): domain Eukaryota; kingdom Viridiplantae; phylum Streptophyta; class Magnoliopsida; order Asparagales; family Iridaceae; genus Iris; species Iris pallida. Next base: position 17,622,900 of record JANAVB010033220.1, on the reverse strand, counting down.
CTTGTGGATTATGATGTCAACCTGCAGTATCATCCTAGAAAGGCCAATGTTGTTGCGGATGCATTGAGCAAGAGAGCGGGAGCTTATTTTCTAACAGCGCAACCAGAGCTGTTAGCAGATCTTCAGAAAATGGATATTGAAGTTGTTCTCCCTTCCAGTGTGGCCTTGATGGCCAGTATGCAAGTTCAGTCCACTATAGTCGAGAGGATCCGGATGGCGCAGTCGGCAGATTCCAAGCTTCAGCGACTCAGAGCAGAGTGTGAGGCGGAACGAAGACCAGAGTTATGCGTTCATGAGGATGGTACACTTCGACATGGTAAGCATCTTTGTGTACCCAGCGGAAATATCCGACAGGAGGTCATGGCAGAAGCTCATAGTTCGCAGTATTCCATCCATCCGAGCAGTACGAAGATGTACCGTGATATCCGACAGCATTTCTGGTGGAATGGCATGAAGCGGGAGATAGCTCGGTTTGTCTCTCGGTGTTTGGTTTGCCAACAAGTTAAAGCTGAACATCAGAGACCGGCAGGACTGCTTCAGCCCTTGCCGATTCCAGAGTGAAAGTGGAAGCATGTGACCATGGATTTCGTGACTGGATTACCTAGATCCCCAGCTGGTAGAGATGCTATTTGGGTTATAGTTGACCGGCTCACGAAAGTGGCTCACTTTCTTCCATTCAGAGTTGGTCAGTCGACGGCTCAGCTAGCGGCGATGTATCTTAGACAGATTGTCAGATTGTACGGTGTGCCAGTTAGCATCACCTCGGACCGAGATTCTAGATTTATATCGCACTTTTGGCGTAGCCTGCAGGCGAGTTTAGGGACTCATCTCCAGTTCAGTTCAGCATATCATCCGCAGACAGATGGTCAGTCAGAGCGCACGATCCAGACTCTTAAAGACATGTTGCGGTCTTGCACACTTGACTTCGGTGGTTCATGGAAAGATCACTTGCACCTGGTAGAATTCTCGTACAATAATAGTTTCCAGGCCAGTATCCAGATGGTCCCGTTCGAGGCGCTGTATGGCAGGAAGTGCAGATCCCCGCTATCCTGAGATGATGTTGGAGAAAGACAGATGCTTGGTCCAGAATTGATTGCTCAGACCATTGAAGTGGTCAGAAGGGTCAGAGATCATCTTCGAGTTGTCCAAGATCGCCAGCGTCATTGGGCCGATTCTCATCGGCGCCCTCTCAAGTTTTCGGTCGACGATCATGTATTCCTAAGGATTTCGTCCAACCGTGGCGTCATTCGTTTCGGCGTACGGGGAAAGCTTAGTCCTAGGTATATAGGGTCGTTCGATATCCTAGAGTGAGTAGGAGATGTATCCTATCGTCTCGCTCTTCCGCCGTCGCTAAGCGAGGTGCATGACATGTTCCATGTATCCCAATTACGATGGTATATTCCGGACCCGAGCCACATCCTGGATCATTCGGAATTGGTTGTTGGTACCAACCTTTCGTATGAGGAGAGGCCCGTATCTATATTGGACCGGAGAGAGAAGATCCTCAAGAACAAGACTATCAAGTTAGTCCGAGTTGCTTGGGGTCATCACTCTTTAGGGGAGTCAACGTGGGAGCGTGAGGAAGATATCCGATCGCGGTATCCCGACTTGTTTGACTCATGAGGTATAATGTCTTCCTTATGCCTCATGTCTTCGATTCCTTGCTTGAATGAGTGATTGCTTGCCTAGTTATAGTTTGCATGTAATTAGTATAGCTTGTTCTAGTCTCTCTAACATATTAATTAAATTCCGAGGACGGAATTCTTTAAGGTGGGTAGAGTTGTAATGCCTGTTGTTCGTATTACGTATTTAAGAATACGTGTACGTATTTTATCTCGTATTGGCCATGGTTCATCTTGGTTTGGGTTGGCTTGGGTTGGTTCGGCTAGGCTTGATTAGCCTTGGTTCATCATGAACCAAGGGTGGACCCCCTACCTACCACAACTAATCCCATTTATTAACCTCTTCCCATTCTCTCTCCTCATTATTTCCTTTCTTCTTCATTACTCTCCACCACCAACCAAGAAAATCCTAGCCTAGGCAAGTGCAATCTTGCTTCATGAAGAAACCCACCATTTTTATTGTTCTAACCTCTTCTTTGCAACTTTCTAATCTACATTAGAACTTGTCATTTTTCTATTTTGAAGCTTGGATTTTTATAGATCTAGAATTTAGTCATTTTTGGATTTTCATGGTTTTGATCTATTAAATCCCCTTGTTTTTAAGTTTTGATGGTTCCATGTGGTAGAGAATTTCCTTCTACCCAATTTTGACCTTTGGAAAGTTAGATTTGGACTTGTTTTGACCAAGTTATGGACTTTGGAAGCTTAGGATTCAACCATGGAGTTCCTGCTGTTTGGAGAAGACAGTGAGCAGTGCGCGAGCTTTTTAGCTTGCGTCACTGAGCTGTGCGCGCTCTTTAGCGCAGTGCAGTAGCCCCCATATGCTACCTTTTTGGAGCGTATGACTTGCATACGCTCACTTGGATAGCCATGAGTCGTATGGAGTCCATATGCTGCCTTTTGGAGGCGTATGACTCGCATACGCTCGCTTGTGTGACAAAGAGTCGTATGAAGTTCATACGCTACCTTTTGGAGCGTATGTCTTGCATACGCTCACTTGTGTGACAAGGGGTCGTATGGACCTCATACGCTGCCCTTTGTGAGTGTAGGCTTACCTGAGCGTAGCTTGACTTGAGCGTAGCCTGACCTGAGCGTATGACTTTTGCACTGAGCGTATGGCCTTGGCTGACTTGGTCTTATGTCAGCATGTCACTTTGGTTTTATTTTCCTTAAGCTTGGCTCTTCTATAGCCCTGTATATTGATATTTTATTAGATATTTTACGCCCATTTATATCCTTACGCCTTTTGTCATGAACTTGATAATCATGAATTTATTTAATAGGTTTGTGAATAATAATTGAACACGGCATGGCAGGACAAGCATACCTGACATGATTATCTCGAATTGCTGTTGCGACGGCTAACGTGACATGACCTGACAAGAATGACTAACTTGGACACCGTGGATGATTGCGTTTGCACAATAAACCAGTATTGTCTTGTATCATGTCTAGGATGGGATCCCTGAGTACTACGGTCAGGGATACCTACTGTAATTAACTAAGAGTAATAAACTAGAATAATTCAGTAGACATGAAGAGATTCCCAGCTACAGGCAATCCCGTTATCTGGGCGCATTAAGTAGACTTGTAGCCTACCGACGAGTAGGGCACACTTCCAGCACACAGTCATGTGGTGCATCCTTCATAAATGGACATTCGACCTGGATAACTTGGATGGTCTGCAGGGCTTGTGGCTGTTGAAATAATCTCATTGCATCTTGCTAGTAACTAGGCCTGTGATAACCCTAGCTAGTTAAAGTATCAAGCCGTACTTTTGATTGGCCGTGATTGATTGGATGAAGTTATTCCAGCTTAGTCTTATCCTGATCCTGTGCAAGATCGTGACAAGACATTATTGATGCTTGCCTTAACAATAACGATCGGGGGACCAGTTCTGTTCAGGCGAAGGGTTACAACCCCGGTCCTTGTTTGGTTTAAGGGTTGTAACCTGGCTCCCAGCAGTTCTGTGTCTTTCCTTCGGTTATTGTCTTATTTGTACCCCGTGCCATGCTTGTCATGTTCTATCTTACTTCAGCAACATGATTATCTATAATGGCCTTAACAATAAAGATCAGGAGTCCAGTTCTGTTCAGGCGAAGGGTTACAACCCCGGTCCTTGTTTGGTTTAAGGATTGTAACCTGGCTCCCGGAGCAGTTTTTGTCTTCTCTTCATTTATTGTCTTATTACCTTATCCATAGTATTTGAGGCGGATTTCCATTCAGGTGAAGGATTGCAACCCCGGTCCTTGTTTGGTTTAAGGGTTATAGTCTGGCTACTTGAATGGTTTCCTCGTACTCTATTATTGTTGTTATTTCTGATAATTTAACTTTAATGTTCCTTACTATATGCTGGTTTTAGTTTCTAAGTGAAGCCTCCTTTGTGGCACTTGCTCTTTCTGGGGTCTGACCCAGCTGGTTTTGTGTGGCCAGATATCGGAGCAGCTCCAGAGGATCCACCGATCTTCCAGCCAGATGGTGACCACTAGACGGAACCCTGGCAACGAGTGGGTTTCTTTTTGTCCTCCCACTTATTTGTAAAAATTATTCTTTTGAGGCGTTTAGCCGGCGAGCACGTGTTAGCTCGATTGCATCTTTATTTACTGTCTGCCTACGGGCTGTAACATGATTGACAGATCCTAGGGTTGATCATGTATGACTGAACTCTTGCTAGTCATGACATTTTGTACGACTAGCTTCATGATCATCCAATATGTAATGTATGGGACGCCTTGCTATTATATATTTGGTGCTCTGACATCTTGTAATTACTACTGCTTGCTTGTGATCGAGACAATAGGCTTGTTCATGACCTTAGGAGACTTCTGGCTTGTAGTTAAATCCTTATGTATCTAGACAGCCGTGACCGTATTGTGAGATGGATTCCATTTCATATACGTAGCTGGCTATGTCTGCCCCCCTCTCCAGTATTCTGGTTCTGGGGCGTGACAGGACGTGATAGGCCATGAACTGGTCTGTCCCAAGAATAATGTTCAATTCATGGCGAGTTATTCCGCTCAGACGATCGATGAAGTACCAGACTAGAGACAACCATTCATAGACTTCGTAGTCTACGATATCCTGCCCGAGAACCCAAAGGAAGCCACCTCTATCAGAAGGCGTTCTCTCAGATTCTTCTACGATACAGAGACGAAAATGCTGTATCGCCGATCCTACGATGGATTATTGCTTCGATGTCTGTCAAACGCAGAAGCCAAACAAGCCGTACGCGAAGCTCATGACGGTGTCTGCGGGGCCCATCAGCCTGGCCCAAAATTGCAAGACCGTCTTCGCCGAATGGGCTACTACTGGCCCACAATGGTAGCAGATGCAATAGACTATGCAAGAAAGTGCAAAGTCTGCCAAGTCCATACGGACTTCATCCACCAGCCATCCGAATTTCTACATCCGACATTGGCGTCCTGGCCATTCGAAGCATGAAGAATGGATATCATCGGTTCGATCACTCCACCTTCTTCCCGAGGATATCGCTTCATACTCGCAATCACGAATTTACTTCTCCAAATGGGCGGAAGCTGTTCCGCTTGCAGAAGTAAAGACTTCAAACGTGATCAGCTTCCTCAAGCATCACGTCATCTATCGCTTTGGACTGCCCCGAAGGATCATCCACGATAATGGTCTGCAGTTCGTAAGCCACGCCTTCTATCGGTTCTGCGACAAGCACCGCATCCAAAATATTGCTTCAACACCATACAACCCAGCGGCGAATGGGTTGGCAGAAGCATTCAACAAAACCATCATCAAGTTGCTCAAAAAGTTCGTATCATCCAACAAACGCGACTGGAACGAGAAGCTTGGTGAATGCTTATGGGCGTACCGTACTACAGTCCGAACAGCCACATGGAACACACCATTCTTCCTGGTGTACGGGAGTGAGGCAGTTCTCCCATTGGATACTCAAATACCTTCATGTAACACCCAGTTTTCCAGATGAGGGTAATTTTGAAATTTTTGTATTTAATTGAATTAATAATATTATTTGGATTTTTATTGTATTATTAAGAATGGTGTGATTAAAATATTATTTAATTGATTGCCATGTATTGTAATTAGCCTAACTTGGTTTGGACCCAACCTAGATTAGTCATAGATAGTCCCAGCTAACCATTTTAGTGATTATTAGTATTAATTGTATTTATTATAATTAATATGATTTTTAGTGATTTTTGGTGATTTTTAGTAGAATTGATTTTGACCCTATAGAGACTTTGACTTAAGTTGACCTTGTAGACTAACCTAGTGGCTAACCTAGGTCTTGACTAAGAGATTAGGATTTGAGACCTAGGTTGACTTAAGTTTATGAGGATGAACTCATTGGGATTAATTTGGTGAAATTAGGAGTTAGTTTGATATGGAAATGGCTTGTGAAGTCACAAGTCATTTTATGACTAGTAGGCTTAATGGCCCATAGCCCACACCCATTAAACCAAGCCCCCCTAGAAATTCTGATTAGACTCCTTGGTCAGCCCCTCCCCTATTTATATGCTCTTAAAACTAGGGTTGCCTCTTTAGGAAACTTGTCATTTGGAAGAGGTGAGTCCCCAACTTGGTAAATCCTTAGAAAACCCATTGCTTCTCCAAATTCCTTCAAATAAATTGCAATAGGCTCTAAATCTTGCGATCTTGCTGTTGGTAATAAATTTTGGCAGGAAAGGAACAATTTGGAAGAGCTTTGGTGGGTTGAAGGATCCTTCTCTTTGGAGTTTTTGGGAGATTGAACACCCATAGGTAAAACCCTATCCATTACTCCTAAATTCTTGTAAAAATCATTTCTAGGTTGCCCTAACCCTAGCCTAACTGTAGTAATAGGGTTTCCCAAATTTTGTGTCGTTTCGTGTCCATTCTGGACACGTATCAGTGGTTACTGCTAGGTGTTTGATAAAATGCCCCAATGGGCATTTCGTGTGTATTTTGGAATTGTGTTTGAATAGGATTTTAGCTTTTGGGCTCGCTTACACGTTTCTGAAGTTTGTGTTGAGTTTTCGTGTCGTATCGAGTCGTGTCGGGTACGTGTACACGCTGTCGTGCACACGCGCGCGGGCACTGTGTATGTCCTGCACTTCGGGGGACACAGCGCCTAGGACACACCTCCTCGATACGTGAGACTCGACGTGTAGCTAGGGGCTGACACTGACACGGGGCTCCCCAATTTTCAGAGCCCCACGTGTCGTGTCGGACACGCACGAGCGTGCGCACGGGTTTTGCACTGTTTCAGTGGCTGTCGTTTTTTAGCCACTGATACGCGTGTCCCGTGTCTTGCACATGCGACTTGGACACGATTCAGGCTGTCCTATCACTAGCCCTAGTCTAGGTGAACACGTGGACCAAATCTCGTGAGTCGTGTCGCTGTGTGTCGTACACATCGACACGAACGCGTACACGACGATTGGTTTCTCTGTGTGCACAGTTCACTGTTTTTGTGTATTAAATTAATTGGACACGTTTGTGTCCACTTTTGTGGACACAAACACCTCACACAGCATGTACACGATGTGTTTGTAAGTTACCAACCTCTGAAATTGATTTTTATTCGAAATTCACTGTTCAATTGACATTTTTCCCTATTTTTCTGAAAAACCCATGTATCAGTCCTTCTGAATTTTCCAGTTTTTGCAAAATGAAGTTTGTCATCATTTTCTAACTATTATACACTGTTAATTACTTGTATTTAAGGCTCTAACATGCTCACCTACTTAAATTCTATTAGTATGACAAAGTTGGATTGATTTTATTGTGAATTGAGTTCAAAACTGAATGATAAGTTTTAGGCAAAATTGAACTATTTTTACCTCTGTAAATGTGAGTTAAAATCTGAAATAATGTGAATGCAGTATTGTATTTAACCTATAACTGACTGTCTAAAACCTGAGTTTCCTTTTGTTCTTTGTTTCTGAGTTAATATGTTAAAACCTGGAATTGGAGATTCTTCGAACCTGAGTTAGCTTATGAATGGTTCTCCTTAAATTGAATCCCTTCCCTTTTTGTATTGACTGATATGTAGGTTAAATTTCTGTGATTTGTTAACTGAGATTTCCTGTTGTCTGTTTTTGGTTTGTTTGAGTTGTTGTGAATGCAAAATCTGAGTTTAGTTTTAGAAAATGAATGTTAATGTATCAAAATCTGAGTATGAAGTATTAGAATATGAGTTTAAATCTGGAAATTATTGGGCTGTTTACTGTGTGATGAGGACTGTTTTGAACTAATATTTTGGGTTTTCTGTCAATAGGATTACTTATATTGCTCACTGTTTTGCTTAATAGTTCACTGATTTTTCCTTCACTTTGCCACTGATTTTCATAATGTATTGCCACTGTTTCTTTCACTGATTTCATATGGCTGTGCACCCACATTCAAGTGCCATGTCTCTCACTTCACTCATACACCACACACATATGATCTCATGGATATCTCTAACACACACACCCTATGTAACACCCTTCATTCCTGTTTTCTTTTTCCTATTATACTGTTTGCCACTCACTGTTACATGTTTCCATACCATGTTCAATCACTCATGAACACACACACACACACTCTAAAAACCTGACACACATGCCATACACTCACACAAGCCTCACTAGTTCACACACCCTAATATCTATCACACATACTAATATGTATCACACATGTTCCTCTCACATACCCTTGACACACACTCTCACTATTTGGCACCATATCACACTCACATGTCTCATGTCACATACACACATGCACTTGGACACATAGCCATGTGTCCCCCTCTCACTTTTCATATATGTATATATATGTGATTATCCTATTAGTTTATAAATAGATATATGTGTATTCCTATATTAGGGTATATTGTTATCTATGCTTATCATAGATTAGATATATGTGTGTATATACATGTTTGAAGGATGATTTAGCATAGTTTGCCTATTGGCCCATGGTATTGCTTATTAGCCTATGGCATGTGGTTGTGCCTGTGTGTCAGTGTGAGTCTAGATTAGACTTGTGTAGTCTAGTTAGACTTAGAATAGCCTTGTTAGCCTAGTATAGACTAGTTTGACTTAGGTTTGACTTGGTTGACCTAGTTTGACTTCTAGGGTTGACCAGAGTTGACCAAGAGTTGACTTTGGCCTAGATTGACCTAGATTCATGTAGAACGCATTGTAGTGCATCTTATTACCATTCTGGACATGTTTGACTTGTGCTGTTCTAATAGGAGCCAGACACCACTCTCGGACAGTATTTCATCTCGGACTTTCAGTTAGCAGGCGAGTACATTCTCTGATCTTTTCATACTTACCTGGATTATATTCTTGCTCTAGATTACTCTACATGATGCTGACACGTATCTTCACGAATTAGTACTATATGGATCCCTTCCTGAGATGTTATCCCTTTACGGGTGCATCGGGTATTTCATGTTCATGTACTTTATCATGTGCATCAGGTACTCCTTGTACTCGTACTAGTTCATATTTTTACATGTTCTCATGTGCTTTCACGTGCCTCATGTACTACTCATTACATGAGTTCACGTATCTTAGTTGTATTCATGTGCTTATAACGTAACTTGAATGGATCCTTGTGTACTGGTTGGGGCGGGGTGAGTAGAATTGGTTATGTGAACACTATCCCCAGTAACTGTATAAATGTGCCTCCTTATTTGTATTCATGTGCCCCCAAGCCATTTACATAACCTTTATGCTCTAAATCACGTAGCCACTTACAGTCTCTACTATCATGTATTTACTTTCAGTTACAAAATATCTCCTGTTTACTCGTACTTCCTTTTCATCACTTCCTGTATTTTACTCTATTGCATGATTTATACTCCTAACCTGCTATGAACTGTTTTGAGAGATATGTGCTCGTTCCCGTCCTGACTGGACCTGTTGAAAATTTTACAGTGAATGATGAGGCTCTGGTGTCTATCCCTCTTGGTGCAGCATTAGACATCACTAGTGACTTGGACCTGCTAGCAGTTGGTGTACTTTCATTAGTTTAGGATTGTCTTACTATTTTGGGATTACTGTATTTAGATTCAGGGATATTCTGAGATGTATTTATTTTAGTCACTTAGATTTCTGGATTTGTATCTCGGTGATGTTACATTCCTGGTTGTTATCTATCTTTATCTTTCTATCTCATTCCTGTTCTATCCTAGATGTGGTTGAGTTATATTGTGTTATGTCACCCTATTCGGAGAGTATAACTGTATATTACCCTTATCTGTTAGATGTTATGACCTAGGACAGCGTTCTACCGCCGATACTGCGGCGTAGGCTGGACGTACCCACGTCACGTGCCCTTATTCTAGGGTACGGGTCGTGACACTTCGCTCCGCGTCGCTCTTACTTACCAATTGACGACGGACAATAACTACCGTCGCCGGCTACAAGAGTTGGAGGCCTTAGATGAAAAGCGCCTCTTGGCTCAGCAACGAATCGAGCTATACCAAGCACGCATCTCCGGAGCCTTCAACAAGAAGGTTAAAATCAGAACATTCCAAGTGGGCGATCTCGTTCTGGCAGTTCGAAGGCCGATGGTTATGACTCACAAAACCATCGGCAAATTCCAGCCAAAGTGGGAAGGTCCATTTATCATTGAGGCTGTATTCTCCAACGGGCTTACCGCCTCGCAAAAAAGGAGACTTGCTCATGTTGCCCGTCAACAGCAAGTTCCTGAAGAAATATTATGTCTAAACGACATTCACAAAATTCCAGATTATTGAGTTATGTACCCACCAGGTACCGCTGAACTCACTCCAGATTATTGAGTTATGTACCCGCGGTACCGCTGAACTCACGTTCTCCAAATTCCAGATTATTGAGTTATGTACCCGCCGGTACCGCTGAACTCACATTCGTAAAATCCTAGATTATTGAGTTATGTACCTGCCGGTACCGCTGAACTCACATCCACAATATCCCAAATTATTGAGTTATGTACCCTCCGGTACCGCTGAACTCACATCCACAATATCCCAGATTATTGAGTTATGTACCCCCGGTACCGCTGAACTGACATCCACAATATCCCAGATTATTGAGTTATGTACCCGTCGGTACCGCTGAACTCACATTCACAATATCCCAGATTATTGAGTTATGTACCCTCCAGTACCGCTGAACTCACATTCTCCCCCCAAATATCCCAGATTGCTAAGTTATGTACCCGCATGTGCCTCTGAACTTACATTTCGGTCACTCTTTTAGGTAGTAAGTCATGTATAACCATACCTCTGAACTTATTCTTCTGAAAGAGCTTCTCCCTCATGATCCACTACCCGCACTCTCAGTGCACAAAAAGGGTAACGGATCCACAAAATTCTCAAGACGACCACGTCGATGTTACCTCTGAGTCGTCTCACTTCCGCCAAAAACAAATCACCCCCTACATAAACTTCCATGTCCTCATTACCTCTGAGTTGTTCTATGTACCCCTTCATGGAGCCCACTCCTGCCATGTCCTCATTACCTCTGCGTGGGAAGGCTCCATCGAAGAAACCCTCATATTTACCATGTCCTTATTACCTCTGAGTAAGTATGTTGGTTTATCTCTCGACTTATTATCTGTACCCACAACCGGAGTACGCCAAGGATAATAGGTCCACAAATGTCTTTCGACGACCACAAATGTCCTCTGTTGACCACAAATATCCTCCGTTGAGTCCACTCCTGCCATGTCCTCATTACCTCTGAGTAGGAAGACTCCGCGGTAAAACACCCATGCTTGCCATGTCCTCATTACCTCTGAGTAAGGATGTTGGTTTTCTCTCGTCTTATTATCCGTATCCTGAACCGGGATACACCAAGGATAATAGGCCTACAAATGTCCTCTGCTGACTACAAATGTGTACTAAGTTTTCTAGTACATGCACATCATTTCTCATCATGCCCCGGGAGCCCAGCTGCTCCATGGCATTCTTTCTCCCGATACCAGGAACGTCCATGACCACCTTACCGTGGAATTGTTCTAGGTATCCCATCAAACTTGTTATCCATACCCAAATCCTAGGTATGCCAAGGATAATAGGTCTACAAAAAGTCTTCCATTAGAGCAACTACTACAAAGCAAAGAACAGAGCAAATATTTCTATTCAAAATCAGTTACATTCACACGACTATCTCATGAGCAAGACAGAAAAGTTCTCTATTATTTCATTCAGACAAGAAGGAAAAAGATTACATCGATATCCAAAAGAAGCAAGACACAAACTGCAGCTAAAGACAGACAGAAATATCAAGACAAAAGACAAACATTTATGAGAGCCCACGAATCCTAGTTACGGGGGCGCATATACCAATCCCTCAACCATTTTGCTTATAAAGGATGTACTTGAGCAAGATCCTCGTCTGAAATAGGAAGATCAGAACTTCCAATACTACCGCCGTCAGACTGGGCTCCTCCTTTACAGTAATGGACGCCAGCTCTCCTTTCTGTTCCTCCGCTTCTGGTGTTACCTCCTCTTTAACAAGCGATGATTCTTGTTTGAAAGGGGACAGCAACTCTTCCTTCACAACGATCTCAGCCTTCTGCAGGGTTGCTGTAAGAATCAAAGGTAAAAAGAAACAAAGTCAAAAGATGGTCAGGCCTTATGCGGCACAGTCCAAAAGGGAACTCATGCGGCTCGATGCAGCACAGCCTCGTGCGGCCCAATACAGACGAGAGGGACTCATGCGTTTCTGTTCGAAGGGTCACCATGCGGTCCAGTTCGTGAAGTGTTTATGCGGCCCACTAAGACAACTCCTATGCGGCTTGGACATGGGGTATACCCCCATGCGGCTCGGTTATGGGACATGTATGTGGCCCATACAATTCGAACAGTTTGCATTAAAGGCTTGTGCATAAAGCATGCAACAGAGCCGTTGTTAGGGTTTCGAAGTACATGACTTCCCCAAATCCTTACCCTTAACGGCAGGATAAACGTCGGAATGAGCTGTGGGTGCCGCAGCCGACGTCGTGGCCACGCCCTTACCCTTCGCCGCAACCTTAGAGGACTTGGGAGCCATTGCTGATGATCAGAGAAGGAAGACGAAGACAAGAACAACAGCTAGGGCAAGAGCAGAAAGTAAAGAAGTCTTTCTTCCAAAAATACACTGCTATTTATAGGCGGAGCCCATAGACCGACGCATCGATCCATGTACAATATAACCGACTCTTCGGTTATCAAGGCGATCCAACTATTCAAGACTAAACTCTTGGGATCCTGCTCCAAAAAGCGGCTTTAAATCTGACAGCAAATCAAAGGCAATCAATGCAAAGATTTGCACACGTGGCATGAAGACGTGACAAGGAGCCTATGCGGCCAGACGGTCTATGCGGCTCAGATGGCCATGCGGCTGAGGAGGCCATGCGGCTGAGACATCCATGCGGCCAGAACATCCTATGCGGCCCGAAGAGTCTTTACATGGCTATGCTTCTTATTCAAAGTATTTCAATTTTGCAAATTGAAAACTTTGAAGGGGGTCTTGTAGAAACATGGAAAAGAATAAAGAAAGGCCTATGCGGCTTCGACAGAAGGATCCCCATACGGCTCAAGATCCCCATGCGGCTCAGAAGTCCATGCGACTCAGGGGTCCATGCGACTTAGATAGATCCATGCGGCTCAGAAAGAAGCCACGTGGCCTTCAACAGTTCTTCTCTACATTCGGCTGCATTTAATGCCTGACAAATAACAGTCATGACAGCTCTGACATAAAGACGCAATAATGAATGACATGATGGCGTGTTCATGGGAAAGAGGAGAAAATCTTCTTACAGCTGGCAAAATCCAACAAGTTCCGAGGCCACTCCATGCGGCTGCCTATCCCCATGCGGCTGCCCATCTGTATGCGGCTGCCTACACCCATGCGGTTGCATATCTGCATACGGCTGCCTATCCCCATGCGGCTGCCCCTGCATGCGGCTGCCTATCCTCATGTGACTGCCCCTCTGCATGCGGCTGCCTATCCTCATGCGGCTGCCCATCCACGTGCGGCTGCAGGTTTCATGCGGCTGAGAGGACCCTCTATATACGGCTCGGCCAGGACGGTCCAGTTGAGACACGTGGCGCTCTTCGCTACAATTGAGACACGTGGCAGTCTTATCTTCCCTGAAATTATGGGTGCTAACAAATCCTAACAAAATTAGATTTGTTGCAATCGTCATAATTGCCCCGATCAAATCAAATCAAGCAAATTGGACACGTGGCAGGCTATCACAAATCACGAAGATTCATGGCAATCAACATTTATTGTCCACAGAGATTTGATGCAATCCACATTAATTACCTAGATTTGTTACAATCAGAATGAATGGCCCAGATTAATTGATCTTTAACCGCCGACTTCTCAAGGAGGCAATTATTTGCAAACCCTAATGATCACACCTCCACCTCTATAAATAGCAAGGTGCCATTCCCTTGCAAACCCTGGAGAATTCAGGAGAGGAGAGGAAAAAAGAGAGAGAGAGAGAGAGCACTACAGAGACATCCAGAGATCCAGCAACCGAAGGCGCAAGGGAGTCTTCCCACACGTCCAAGAGCATTTCTTCACCAGAGCCAAGGCTACATCCGATCGTCCAAGGAGTAAGGCAGAGCTGCCGTCGCTTTTCCGAGCCTCTATCGTCACCCCCCAGAATCAAAATAAATAATTGTACTTAGATTGTTGTCCCTAGGTTTTCTTTGTACGAGCGAGTTTGTATTGTGAAGTAAAAGTCCAGTCCTCCGATATAATTGTTCTGTTCTTTTATAATGGCAAACATGATCTTGTTGACCATGGGGTCTTCTGTCATGAAAGTGTGGTTTTCTTGTGTGTGTCTTTGTTGACCACTGTATCTTGTGCCATATGAGTAAGTATTGTGTAAATAGTTCAAAGTGTCTCTACCTCCTAGTTTCTTGTATCTTACAAGAAGCTCATGGTATTTGGTGGTAATTGTCTCTTCTCTTCGGGAGGCAATAAGAGTTTTTTTCTTGTAGTGTCATAACCTTCTTTAAGTCTTTGACTTTTACTAATTAGAGGTGTGTTACTAATTAAAGGATGGGGTTCCACTTCACTTATTAGAGGCTCTAATTAGTGGTTTACAAATTTTTTTTTTTTTTTTTTACTGTTAGTGGTGTATGTTTGTTTTTCAATATCTAATTAAATTCAATTTACCTTTGTATCATTATTATAAAATATTCTTAAATAAATTTTTTTGCTAATATTATGTTGAAAAGTTATCCTTCACAATTTTAAACTAAAGTTATGTCAAATAACTTTATCATAAAGTAAGTGAAATATCACATTCCTAGACTATATCATGCATGTCAAAGCAATTGCAAAACATATCTTAAACAAGTCTCTTATCATCCACAACAACTGCAACATCAAAAGTAATAAAACTATATTAACCTCAAACTTTTATGTGTTAATTCTACCACAATTTGATAACCTATTTCGTGTAAAATTGTCGGTCTTTCTTTACATTTCTATTATTGTATATAATTAGATGTAAAAAATAAATGATATTTTTTTATACAACTCTAATAGTTATTTACCTCTTATTAGAGCTAATAAAACACCCCTCGTTAAGACAAAATTAATATAGAAAAACCAAAGACCTTGTTAGGTTTGCAAAGAAAAGGAAAGGAAATCAATCCTTTGCGCTTTTCTTACCTTTGGAAATTGCAATTCCTATTGATTTTTCTTTTTGGTGTTTGGAAAGATCTGAAAAATTAGAAGAAAAAATGAATAATTGAGATTGTAAAAGTGAGTCCATGTCCATGGAGTGGAGGAACTATTTTTTTTCTTCTTTATTTGAAAATTAATTTTCTTTGATGTTCATTTTTTGGTATCTAAATAGAGAAAATAAATACTTTGTGTTTTGATTAGGGCTAACTAGTGTTTAGATCCTGGATTTTATACCAGTTTAAAATTTTTCTATTATACCCTCCATAACATATATATGAAAATTTTATTGTCAAACATAAGAAAAAAAATAAGAAAAAAATAAAAAATAAAAATTCAGATCTAAAATTGGACGTATTAGAGCATCATTAGTAAGGCCCATCCCATTTTCTAGATTCTAGATTTAAAATGTAGGAGCTCATTTTGTAGAATAATAAGTCTCATCCTTAGTTCCAATTTCTATAATTTCGGTCCCAACCCATCCATGGGTGCTAAGGGTTGGGCCTCCCAATTTCTAGATTCTAGATTGTAGAAACTCGTTTCGTAGAATAGTAAGTTCCAATTTGGAGCTCAACTTTCTAGATTCTAAACTTTATATTATTTTTTTCTTACATTAATTTTTGACCACATAATTTTTGGGACCGGAGCTCACTTTATCATTTTTACTATTCTCATACCAACCCAACCCATTCTACATTTACCTTTTTTTTGAAATTTTGGGCTCTAAATTACATTGGAGAGTCCCAACTACTAATGATGCTCTTAGGATTTAAATTCTAAACTGACACTAATCAGCCATTTTGATTATGCAAACCAAACGTGACCTTAATAAGAGGAGAGAGAGTGTGTGTGTAGTCCACTCTATTTAGTCGCATTGGAGAGACAGGAGGGAGAGAGATGGATACTCTATCCGTCCTTGGGCAAATCCCTTGTGCTCTATCCCATCTCTCTCCTCAAAGAAAGGCCATCTCCTCCTCCTCCAACTGCTGCTCGCCTAGGCCCACCTCCCGGTCCCTCTACCACCACCTCTCGTCGCTCCAGCCATCCCCCCTCTCCCTCTCCTCCTCGTCCGCCGCCCATGCCAGAACTCGTGCTCGGGGGACCAGAACCCGCATATTCCTCCCCCACCTAGTCGCTGCTTTGGTAAAATCGCTTCTCTCTTCATTTGTAAGAACGATCTAATGTTATTGGTGTCCATTTTAACTCGGGACCCTTTTTTCTGAAAATAATCTTGGTGAAAGAAAATCCTTTTTTTTAGAACAATTTAACCTTAGTTTTTGTTCATATCTACTATAGGCAAGTCGGGCTATCTTGATTTTTGTTCACTAGCATTCTTATAACCTCTAGTAGAGGAATATTGGGCATATGGAAGAAACATTATCATAATAGACTTCATACATTGGTCAATGGGTCATATTTTGTTATATTACATTGGTGTTCATAATAATAAATTGAGCCGTAAAAAAAAATCCAATGCTAGTTTTCCTGATGGAAGGAAACCCAATTTGTAAGAACAATTTGATCTTACATTATATTTTAATTAGGAAATAGAATAAAATTTCTACAAATTGGGCCATCTTGATTTTTGTTCACTAGCATTCTTAAAATCTCTAGTCGAGGAATATTTCTATAAAAGTGTGTGTGGAAGAAACATTATCATCATAGATTTTGATACATTGGTCAATGGTCATATTTTGTGTTATATTGAATTTATAGAATTTTCATTGGAGTGCGAGTAATGCCGCAAGCCTGCAAATTAGCAAGCCACTCAAACAAAAGATTCTGAGATTGGCTATAGAGTTTCTTCTCGAGAACACACGAAACTTTTGAGCAGGAAAATTAGTTGGTTTACTAAATGAGAAGAGCTTCAACTATAATTGGCTCTGCTGCTGGTGATCGCAAACTTGGTCATAGTTAATAGTTTCAACGGTTATGTTATTGCTTTTGGCCAATAACACTAACCTTGGTTGAGTGTTAATTGGTTAAATATTTATATTAGTCCAACTAGTTTGGTTCATTTTGGTAGACCAGGATTGAATATGTATTATGAAGTTTGCATCATACCTTCTAGTTCTCAGTAATAACCCAAGCTATACACTGCCAAGCCTGCTCAATTGTGAACAAGTTAATCTTAGCCTTTATTGATTGTTGTTTATGATGTTTAGTTTCATCCTATCTTTTGAATAAAACCCATATGGAAAATCACTTCCATCTTAATTTATTTATGGTTCCATGATTTGTGGTGCAGGAAGAGGTTGAGGAGACTTACATTATGATAAAACCTGATGGTGTCCAGCGCGGCCTGGTATGATAAAGTTAGTCATTGCGTTCTCAAGATTCATTGTAATGGCTCATTATGATATGTTGTCTTACATGTGTTCAGGTGGGAGAGATTATCTCTAGATTTGAGAAAAAAGGATTTTTGTTGAAAGGTCTGAAACTTTTCCAGTGTCCCAAAGAATTGGCAGAGGTTGGCTCCAACTCCACTTTCCATACTGAATCAGAAAGAAAAAACTTTCATCTCAAATATATTATCTTTCTATGTTAAAAACAATATAACGTCACATGCCCTGTTTGTTTTGCGTGTTCAGTTCATATATGCTTTAATGTTTTGTTAAATGTGTATAGCATGTATATTGTTCCAATACATTTAATAGGGTATGATATGTAGAACTATTTGAAATTGATTAACAAGGTAAACCTTTACTATGGACTTTTTAGATTTAAATAGAAGATAGATCAGAAGATGAAATTAATAGTGGGAAGCTAGTGGTAGCATCACTTGTGGAATAAGATGAGGGAAAATTATTTGAGATGGTTTGGACATGTGCAAAGGAAACCAAACCATAGTTATTGGAAGTGCGCTTACTTGAGAAGCTCTGCACTAAGAAAGGTTGTGGCCTCATTTCAGCCAGACACTCGCCTTGGGTTTGCTGTGAACAAGTCTGACCTTATACCATGATCCAATAGCATCATCAGCCCTTCCCATGTAGGGTTCAATCAGCTAAAGCTTCACTGTTTTGCTGTGAACAAGTATGATTTGCAAAAGAGCAACACAAAGCAGTTTCAAGGTCAAGGATCTATGTTCTTCTAATAAGTATACATGTGCTTTTCTTTACTTGGACACGCATCTCATTTTTGCACTTTCCGCCTAGACCCTGAAGTGCCTTGGTGCCTTTGTGTCCTTTTCGCCTCTGACAATTATGAAGGAAACAAATAAGTACACTAGTTAGGAGTGCAAGGATCATAGTCAAGGGAATTGCTAAGAATAGGGAAGAGCAAAATGAGCATTGAGTGAAGCTATACCAATGTATATATTAGCCTTAATATTACAAAGGAGATGACCTTCAATAGAGTTTAGAAGAACAGTTTTTTGTAGTCGACTCCTAAAGTTCGGGATTAAGCTATTGTTTTGTCTTGGTCATTGGTTTGAGCTATTTTAGGTGTGGAAAAGTCTGTTCTAGCTTCATTCTGTATAATCTAGGAAACTATGTGTGTCTTGATTTTGTGGACCATGAAACAATTTTTGCACGTCAAGGAAAAAAATTAAGTTGTTGATGTGTTAGACACCAAATGCTGGGATCTTTCATGACAAACTTCACAACGCTTCAAAATTTAAGGTTTGATGTGTTAGACACTGACAGTTTGCGTTCTTTCATGATACTTGAGGTTTGCCAATCTTAATGATATCACAATATTAAGATGTGCAGTCTAGATTTTCTCAAACAAGTATTTAGATCACATTTTTGAATTTTGTACATGTATGCTTCTTTGGTTGTGTCCACAACCATATTTTAGGAATTCCTATGTCAGACACTTCCAAATCCAGACATGTGAATACTTGATGCCAAAGTGTCCAATTAACACAATTTTGTATTGGTCAAGGTTTGCTCGCTTAATTGATATTTTGTTGTTCTGTTGACATTGCAATGTCTATTGATGTTTGGTTAATTAAGTGGGTTATGTAAAGTACACACACACCAGCAAGCTGTGTGGCGATAAGAAATTAAGGATTTTGTACTTATTTGTTTCTCAATAGGCCTGTTGTGGTTGTGATAGTTTGTAACAGCTCATGCCAATTGAACCTAAGCAAGAAATTTTTTTATTGATTCAAGTTACCAACCAATAAGTACAAGACTATTGACTGTATAAAAATTTCTTCTGATTTTTTATACCGTTACTTGTATTCTTTCTTTCTTCTTTTTTCTAATCTTAGTGTAATTGGAAGCAAGGAAACAAAGTCAATTGTGAACTATAACAGTGGGTTAGTTCTTGACAGGAATAACAAGGTGTTAGGTGTCATTGATTGAGAACTGTAGAATGGAATAAAATAGATGATTTTTTTTTTTGAAGAGAGACTACACATATATATATGAGAGGCTAGCCTCCTCCCTATTACTCTAAGCAATGTGGGACTAAAGTCTAACAACTAATAACTCTAATATAACACTTAACACCCTCCCTCAAGCTGGAGCATAGATGTCAATCATGCCCAGCTTGTTACATAAAAATTGAACACGGGGACCCAAAAGAGGCTTTGTGAAGATATCTATCTGGTCGCCGGTCCGCACATGTTAAAACTTTATCACTCCTTTTGTATATTCATCACGAACAAAATGAATGTCAATTTCAATATGCTTCGTCCGTTCATGAAATACTGGATTGGTGGCAATGTGAATAGCAGATTGGTTATCACACCATAGGTCTGCCACTTGAGATCCTGCGTCTTCTCCCAGTTCTTGTAGGAGATGCTTCATATATAATCTTTGACGTGCCATGAGCAATAGCTCGATATGCTTCCGAGCTTGAGCGTGCTATCACACTTTGTTTCTTGCTTTTCCATGATACTAGATTTCCGCCAACAAATACTGAGTAGCCAGATGTAGACCGTCTATCTGTCAAACTTGCCTCCCAGTCAGCATCAGTAAAACATTCAATGCGAGTGTGTCCATTATTCTCCATTCGAATTTCTTTCCTGGATTCTTTACTAGATAACACAAAATTCTGAGAACTGCCTGCCAGTGTGGAACTCTTGGAGAAGCCATGAATCTACTTGCGACGCTTACTGCAAAAGAAATATCCGGACGCGTCATGACTGCCAAGTAGTTGAGTTTTCCAACCACTCGACGATACTGATCTGGATTGGTCATTAGGACCCCTTCGTCTGGGAGTAATTTTGCCCCTGGATCCATAGGTGAGTTTGCTCCCTTTGCTTGCATCATGCCTGCATCATTTAGTATATCCAGTACATATTTTCTTTGAGACATTACAATGTCCCGCTTACCCCGTGTGACTTCAATGCCCAAGAAATAGTTCAAGGATCCCATATCCTTGGTTTGAAATTGTTCTCCAAGAAACTTCTTGAGACTTGCAATACCCTGGCTGTCATCTCCCGTGATTACAATATCATCAACGTAAATACCAAGAAATATTCTTCCAGCAGATGTGTGTCGATAGAAGATTGAATGGTCCTTCTTCGACTAACACATTCCAAATTGAGTAACCACCTGTGTAAATCTACCAAACCATGTACGAGGTGATTGTTTCAGGCCATAGAGGGCCTTTCTTAGACGACACACCTTACCCTCCCTTGCAACGAACCCGGGAGGTTGCATCACATATACTTCTTCATCAAGATCCCCGTGGAGGAAAGCATTCTTTATATCGAGTTGAAGTAAAGGTCAGTCATAGCAAATGGCCAAGGCCATGAGGACACGAACGGACGTCATTTTGGCCACAGGAGAAAAAGTTTCGAAGTAATCCTCACCATAGGTTTGAGAGTAACATTTGGCCACCAGACGAGCTTTCAATCGGTCAAGAGTGCCATCCGGTTTTACCTTAATCGTGAACACCCATTTGCAGTCGACTGCTTGTTTACCATGAGGTAGATCGACTAAGTCCCAGGTATGATTCTCCTGGAGAGCCTTCATCTCCTCGTGCATAGCAGCACGCCAACCAGGATGTCGGAGACCCTCCTCAGCGGTCTTGGGGATCTGAATCCCATCAATAGTAGCTACCAGAGACTGAGTGTGACTGGTAAGTCCTTTGTAGTTGTTAACATACATGGGATGATCTCGACATGTACGATGAGTATGTTCTGGAGGCGGAATCGCCGGAGATGCTGGCGGAATTGGTGGAGCTGCTGGAGGGACAGATGGAGGCAACTCACTGGAGCCGGAGCTGCTGGTGGAACCAGAGGAGGAAGATACTGTGGTTGATGTCGTTAATGGCTGAATCGGTGTATGTGGACCATCATCCTGGGAGACTGGCTCAGTAAGGGAGGGCACCCGTACGGGAGGTTGTTGTGTTTGAGGAGGAAACAACAAAAAATCTTCTTCGGGATAGATCAGGGGAGCCGGACCTGTTAATTGGGGGAACGGAGGAAATTTTGTTTCGACAAAGGTAACATTCCGAGTGAAAAAATATCGCTTTAAGACAGGAGAGAAACACTGATACCCTTTCTGATCTTTAGGATACCCAAGAAAAATACATTGTATAGCCTTAGGATCCAATTTAGAAAGGGTTGGTCGGGTATCCCGAACATAGCATAAGCAACCAAAGATGCGGGGAGGCAGAGGAAACGGCTCTCTTCCAGGAAAGAGCCTAGAGAAGGGAGTGCTACCATGGAGAACTGACGACGACATGTTAATAAGATAACAAGCTGTAAGGACCGCATCCGACCAAAATCTCTTGGGAGTACGTGCTTGAAACATAAGAGCACGTGTTGTTTCCAATAAATGATGATTCTTGCGTTCGGCTACACCATTTTGTTGTGGTGTGTTCGCACAAGTATGGTGGATGATGCCGTTGCTGGTCAGACGTTTATCAAGATCACGAGATAAATACTCACGACCATTGTCACTCCGAATGGTTTTGATTGGAAGACCAAATTGTGTAGTTATCTCGGCATGAAAGTTACACCAGATGTTAAATAATTCAGCGCGACTTTCATTAAATAAATAAAGTGACACGTGAGTAATCATCGACAAACGTGACAAAGTACTTAAAATTCATTACAGATTCAGTCGGACAAGGTCCCATATATCAGAATGCACCAACTCAAAAGGAGCGGTTGCAAGATTATTTGGACTCACCGGATAAGAAACCCGATGATGCTTAGCTAAACTACATGGCTCACAATAAAAATAAGAGGAAATAGCTAAAGATGGGTACATTTTTGGAGAACTGGAGACGACGGATGACCTAACCGACAATGTAACTCGACCGGATCAAGTTTCATGCTTGCACAAACAACAGAAGGAGTTGCGTCAAACAGGTACAAGCCTCCAGCCACATGCCCCTTACCAATAGTCTTTCCAGTTGTCAGGTCATGAAAAACACAATTATCAGGAAAAAAGGTTACCGAGCAATGAAGTTCATGAGTAAGTTGACTGATAGAAAGTAAATTGAACGGGTTCCCAGGAGTAAGTAGAACAGAGGTAACTGACAGTCCGGGAGAAAGAGTGGCACTTCCACGGTCGCAGACTGCCAGAGAACCGCCATTGGCAACAGTAATGCCAGAAGTACGACGGACAGGTACATAATCATGTGTTATACCTGCGTCACCAGTCATATGTGAGGATGCACCAGAGTCAATTACCCACTGCTTGGGTTATACTATGCATGCTGCGGAATATCCGGTTGTGGAACCAGACGTTGATGCTTCACCACGACGTTGAGCCTATAACTCAAGAAATTTTGCGTAAGAATCGTCGTTCATCTGAACCGAACGAACGCTATTATCAGTAGCATCCGAAGTAATATTGGCAACAGGAGCTTTAGGGCACTGTCACTGGAAATGTCCCTGTTGGCCACAGTGGAAGCATGTTTGTAGTCGTCTCCCATCACGACCACCATTGCCGCGTCCGCCACCGCGATCATAAGTCCGACCACCTCGTCGTCCACCACGAACGCCAGGACGAGCAGCGCTACCAAGGGCAGATCGATCAGCAGGAGTATCTTCCGGAGTGGTCTCAACCACCTTTGCGGCCCGAAGAACACGAAAGTGGGCCTCCATCAAAGATGGAACATCAGATCCAGCAATGATTTGGGATCGAGCCGAGTCCGCATCAGGACGGAGAGATGCAAAATATGCCATAATATGAAGCTGCTCGCGTTGAGCCCGAGCTTCATTGATATCCGACGTCAGAGGAAGAACACGATCAATTTCATCCACCATAGCCCTGAAGGATCGGAAGTGGTCCTTATGAAACTTGTCTCCTTGAGTTGCTCGATAAACGCCAACAACCGAGTCGTATATGCGGGACAAGTCGCGTTTTCCATCAAACGTCGTTGCTAGGACCTCCCATAGCTCCTTGACCGTGTCCGTGTTTTGAACCATGTTCTCGACGGACGGTTCCATGGAGTTCATTAACTGTGTAAACAGTCGACTATCATCCGTCTCCCACTGTTCAAATGTGGGATCAGTCATCGCCGGAGGGCTGTCAGTCAAATGTTTAGATAGCCGCATCCCACGAAGTGTTTTCTCAACTTCCTTCCGCCATGTTGAGTAACCATCTGGACCGTCCAATCGACGGTCGACAAGTCGAGTCGAAGAGATCGTCGTGCCAGTGCTCGTCGTGTTGCTGACACCGTTACCATCATCTGCCTTCGAATCTGTCATCCTGAAATGGAAGCAACCGTCGCGAGTTCTTTCCAACCCCAAAAATCATACCAACTTTACGAATGTGCTATAAACATGGTCAACACCATCGCGTACATAGAAAGTAAACACGTCAGGACACAGGAGAAAACACGATCATTCTCTGTGTAGATTTGGATGTGAAGATTAGTGTAGGAAAATCATTTGTTAAGTCCAAACGGCTTAATCTAGGAATAAAGCATTGGACCATTGACTTTTTTTTCTCTTATTTTTCTTCTTATTTTCTTTTTTTTCTTTTTTTTTCTTTTTTTTAACTAGGGTTCGGAGGGTGTGTGGCTGATGGAAAATGTTAGGGTTTTGAGCCATCGTGGGTGATCTGGGTGTCTGCACAGCAGATCCGGGGCGTGGGGGGATCCGGGTGTCTGCACAGCAGATCCGGGTGTGGGAGAGCCGGGTGTCTGTACAGCAGATCCGGGAAGGGGGAGGGAATCGGGGGTCTGCACAGCAGTTCCGGACAGGGGGGCTGGATTGGAGGGGGTCGACGAAGGGGGGGCAGCAGGAGGGGTCGGCGAAGGGGGGGGGTGGACAAAGGGGGGGTCGGCGAAGGGGGGGAATTTTTTTGTTGTGAAATTTTTTTTTCTTCCTTCTATGGCTCTGATACCATGTAGAATGGAATAAAATAGATGATTTTTTTTATTGAAGAGAGACTACACATATATATAGGAGAGGCTAGCCTCCTCTCCTATTACTCTAAGCAATGTGGGACTAAAGCCTAACAACTAATAACTCTAATATAACACTTAACAAGAACAATGTCACTTCCTCCGGGTGCCTAGTGTCACTGTTATTTGATTGAAAACATCTCGTATTTACTGCTCTTTATTTTCATAACAATGGGGATTTATCCCTTTTTTTTTAATTCATCCCATCTATGTTGTCACAGGCAAGCAGCCTAGGCAGGCGTGCAGGTTTGGAACAGGTCGCCTCGACCTGTAGAAATTATTGCACTGGCAGGCGATGGGCGGCTCGCCTAGGCGGACGTCTAGGTTCGACCAGGGGAAGCAGTGCGGGCCCCTAGGCGGAGGAAAGTCAGGATGGGCTGCCATGGGCTTGATATTATACAATGTCACTCATTTGCTCTTTTGTTTGCTATTATACAATGATATTATACAAATAATACAATGAGAATTGTACAAAATTGCACAAAATTATGCTACTGCTGTCTGGTGCTGCAACTGCTACTGCTGTCTGGTGCTGCACCTAGTGCTGCAACTGCTACTGATGCAAGGTGCTGCAAGCTTGCAACTGCAGAAAAAATTCCACAAAATTCTGGGCGGACGCCTAGGCGAGGCGGGCCTAGTGTCGCCTCGCTTCGCCTAGCGCCCGTTACAACATAGCATCCCATATATTTAAAGGGGGGATTGGGATCCTCGTACTTAAGCATCCCCACATGTTCCCTGGAATAGCAGCCGTCTGATCTATTTTTGATTGTTCAGATTAGATCAAAATCTCGCTAGAAATTGGGTAGTTTAAGGATCTAATCTTAACGGTAAAAAAAGACCACCTAACGGTTGCTATTTCGAGGAACATGCAGGGATGTTTAAGTGCGGGAATTCCAATCCCTCTCTCTCTCTCTCTATATATATATATATATATATATATTTGAACCTGGTAATTGTATTACTGAATGAGAAGAAGCTTACAACCCTCCGGGACAATCCCCTCTAGTATCCATCCCTCTTACATCAAATTCTATATTATGTAAAATGCCAATGATTGTCGATTATGTGGCTTGGAACACTGTTGTTTCATTCCTCCATGTGTGCCATACGGACGAAGCTAAACGTTCACATGCCTCGCGGAACCATATCGGCCCTCTCCCTGTGCTGTCACCCCTGCTGCTTCGTATGCATTGTATGGTACTCTCTATGTCATCCGAGTTGGCAGCCGATAATCCCAGTTTGAGCAGTTGTGCGCGCCAAATTTCTTTGGCTATGGCACATTTGAAGAAAATATGTGCAATTGTTTCCTCCTCTTGATTGCACAGTGGGCACATTGGGTCTTCTATTTGGATACCAAATCGACGGAGACGATCTTTTGTAAGGAGACGTTTGAGCAGAAGCTTGTACATAGTCAGCTGCATCTTGCGAGGAATTCTCGACATCCATATGATGTCAGTGTGTTTCATCTTCTCATGCGTTTGCCAGATCATATTGGCGATGTGGCCGGCACGACATGTCTTCTCCTGTGTGTCTTCCTAGACCCATACATCCTCTCCAACGAGCGGGTTAATTTTGCATTGACTGATGATTGCTGCAGCTGTATGCGTCCATCGATGGAGGTCGGGACGCCATTGGCCGTCCCTTATGATGGTGCTAACTAATTCTTCCTATCGCGCCTCACGGTCCAGGTGGGGGCCGAGGCGCTGTAGTAGGCTTTGGTGTCCGATCCAAGGGTCCATCCACAAGTCTGTGCTTCTGCCATCGGCGAAAATCCGAATGATATGTGGTTTGATGTCTCTCCTACGGCGCAACATGTGTTTGAATGTGGTCGATTAATTATTGGTCTGTCGATAGTCCCAGAAGTTTTTCCCCCTCATATATCTACTTTTCATCTAGTCCGCCCATAGCGAGTTGCTTTGGAGCAGTTTCCATGTCATCTTTATTCCTGTCACTCTTCGTGATAGTGCCAGGGAGCGGAGACCGACACCCCCTTCTCCCTCCGGCCTGCACAGCGTGTCCCATGAGATAGCGTGGACTCCCCCGCACCAAATAAAGTCTGCGCATTGTTTCTCAATTTGATGTATAGTAGCCATTGGTAGTTGTATGGCTTGTAACCAGAACCCTGCAATTGAGAGGAACCGTTCTCACCAGCTCTATTCTTCCACCAAAAGATAAGCATTGGGCTTGCCAACCCTCAATGCATTTCTGAACATAATCGACTAGAGTGTTGCAGCCTTCGTCTCTGCAGTAGTTGACGGTCAGGGGGACTCCCAAGTATTTCACCGGCAGTTTTGCACGTCCAATTCCCAACTCCTTAGCTCGCTCTTCCTTGTTAGGGCATAGCTTATTAAAATAAACTCTGCTTTTGTCTCTGTTCAATCGCAGGCTAGAGAGATTGCCGAACGTATCTATTATTTCTGCCATTTCTCGCAACCCTACAGTAGATGGTAGCATAAACACTAGTAAATCATCAGCATATATTAGATGACTTGTGGATGCACAGATTTGTAGAGTCGTTGTATCTGTTTCCAAGCAACAACAGAGTCCAACAAGCACGAGAAGTACTCCATAGCCAATGTGAACAAGTATGGGGATAGTGGATCCCCTGTCGAAGTCCTCTATTACTAGTGAAGAACCCTTGAGGTTGTCCTTCGACGAGAATAGAGAACGTTGCCGTAGTGATGCATTCCCGGACTCTAGCAACCCATACTTCATAGAAGCCCATGGCAATCATTATGGCACATACGAAGTCTCTATTGACCGTGTCGTACGTCTTAGTAGATCAAGTTTGATGCAAGCCTTATTGCCTCCTGGCTTATTGAACTCTCGGACGAATTCGTGTGCAAGCAACGAGTTTTCCGAGATTGAACGTCCCTTTATAAATGCAGCTTGATTCTTGGATATCAGGTCGACCATCAGACTTTCCATTCGCCGACACATGATGCCGGTGATGATTTTGTAGATATAGTTGCAGCAAGCAATGGATCTGAAGTTAGCAAGGTCCGTCGCCCCCTCATTCTTTGGTACCAAAGTAAGGAAGGTGTGGTTCAGTTCTTTCAGAAGACGTCCGTTCTTGAAGAAGTCGATGACCACTTCGAGGACAGTCTTTCAAATCTTGTCAGTGAGTTTTGTAGAATTTACTGTCAAAACCATCCGGACCTGGCGCTTTGTCAGGGTCAGCAGTTTTCATTATACTCTCGATTTCTTCCATAGTGACCGGAGCGAGTAGGCCCTCGTTGCCAAATGCGTCACCAATTTTTTGCAGATAAGAGTAGGAAAACTGGTGAGATAATTCATTGGATTGTACAGTTCATAGTAGTACCTGACTGCAGCAGACCGAATGTTCTCCATTGTCGATGTGATGTTGCCCTGACTGTCGATCAGTTGGTGGATTCGATTTCGATGTTGTCTAGTTCTGATAACATCATAGAAAAATCGAGTACTTCTGTCCCCCTTCTGTAGCCATGCACACTTGGCACGTTGAGCAGCGGCCACCTCCACCAAGTTGGAGTTTCCCAACTTCTTCGAAAAGGGTCCGCTCTCTCCGGGCAAATTCTTCGTTAAGTAAGTCTTCCTACAAGCTCTGTTGCATGCCATGGAGTTCCGCCCTTTTTATTGCCAATTCGTCACTCGGCTTCATTCGCACCCATTGCTTCAGCTCCCTCTTCACATTTTTGAGGCTATGGGCCATGCGATACTTTGCATTCCCAATCACCCGCATGGACAGCCCCCTTCCAACCGCATCATGGTAGCCATTTAGAAGAGACCAGCCATTGTTATAACGGAACGGTGACGGTTGTCGCTTGTAACAGTCTATAAGATTAACGCGGAGAGGAGAATGATCGCTAGTGCCTGCAGCGAGCCCGTTAACTGGAATATGAGAGAATTTCTTGAACCATCGATTATTTTCCAAGGCCCGGTCGAGCTGGCATATGACTCGGCTCCGTTGCTTTGTTGTTCCAAGTCCACACATGCCCGCCTCTTTCTAGAGTTTTGAGTCCTGCTCGGAGGAGGCATTCTTGAAGTCATAGAGGATCGACTCCGGCACTATTCTTCCGCCAATCTTTTCGTTCTGGTGTAAGATCGAATTGAAGTCTCCCATAAAAATAACAGGGAGATGGAGAGTAGTCTCTGCCAGATGACTGACTTGAGCAATTTCCCATAACCTCTTCCTCCGTTTCATGTCATTGTGTCTGTATACTGCTTCCAGTATGAGCTTAAGTCCGCCTCGATGAGTGAAGGAAACAACAATGAGTTGATTTGACACCTGAATGACCTGACCATCCCAGTGTTGTTTGTCCCATAGAAGCCATATGCGTGCTATATCACTACACGCTAGATTATTGATCTGCTCCCAGTTGTTGGGAGTTCTCCTGACTAGAAGCCTGTCAGTCTTAATTTTCGTCTCCAGTAGTGCACTAATAATGCATTGTTCCATCTTGAGTCAGTTGCGAACCTCCCTCCATCGACCTATAGAACACACACCACGGATATTCCATGCAATAATTGACATTTAAATACCTGATTGGGTGCCCTCCAAAGCTTTACCGCTAGCACTTCGGGTCGGTTGCAGCGACTCTCCTGATGTACGTCATGTGTAATCCCTTTTTGAACATATCTCCGCCATGTTGGGTTATCAACTACCAACTGTTGTTGTCGCCCCACCTGTATGTGCATTCTCTGCGTTTCGATTCTCCTCCGCTTGCGAAGCAAAAGAAGGGCGAGAGTCCTTCATGTTACCTTTAGCTTGCCTCTTTCAACTATGGCTCGTAGACGCCCTTGCTTGATTTCCCTTGCTGCTTGTTGCTCTTTGCTGTTCCGCTCACCCTTCTCTTAGATGTGTATGTGCTTTGTGAGTTGAATAGAACCAACTCTCTTCCCATCTCCT
The DNA here is from genome assembly GCA_029216955.1 of Iris pallida. NCBI lineage: Eukaryota > Viridiplantae > Streptophyta > Magnoliopsida > Asparagales > Iridaceae > Iris > Iris pallida. The sequence goes on along the minus strand of JANAVB010033220.1, from coordinate 17,593,426 downwards.
CCTGCATACCGCCCCCCTCTGAGCGCTGCTTTGTGAAGCTTCCTCCATCTGGTTGTGGTTTATCCCTCCCGAAGATGACTCATCTAGCCTTTCATGGTGGCCTGGGTGGTTACTTGCTCCCATTAGCACCGCCCTCTCCATTCCAACGCAACCATCCTCTTCGACTTACTCGACTGCCTTGTCTGCTGTGACCAGGCGCGTACTGGGTTGCCCTCGATGTATATCCCTGCCGTCTTGTTGTTGTGTGGGTTCATCTCGCCCGCTTCCCTCTTCCATCTGTTTTTCGCTGATGTGGCATGTTTGTGTCATGTGGCCGAATTGCTTGCACTTTTGGCAGCTCGGGGCCTATTCGTAGTCAACTGTTTGGTAAAATACCTCGCCGGTCGGGATTTCATATTCAAGTTCCCGTGGAAGCTGAGTTCCTTCTTCTATTTCTACAAACACGCGCATACTGAAGGCGCGTGCGGGTCCGAGTTGCCTCATCCGTCTTGATAGGACGACCTACTAAACTAGCCAGCTTCATTATCATGGTTTTTCTAGTATTGGATTGGTAAGCCTGGGAGGCGTATCCAAACTGGAATAGTATGTAGCATGTCCCGTTCGCACTTGGGGTTGGATTGCCAGTGTTTGATGATTATTAACCGCCCGTCAAATGTCCAGGGCCCTCCCTGCAGAATTCTTTCTACATCCTTTGCTAGCCCAAACTTGACGAAGAAGAATCCATCCTCTCTAGCGAAGAAATCCATACTTCCCTGCGGTCTCCAGATGCGCATAGCATATGCCCGTATCTGTCCATAGAAGGGCCGATCCCCTAACACATAGAGAATCAATGTATTCTTCCAATACGCGACGGTTTCGTTGATCTCCTCCGTAGTGAAAATCGCTCGGCCGCCTCCTTCAACTCGTTTAGGCATTACGTAGTCCCTCTTTTCCTTCGATTGGCTTCCCGTGGGATGTCAAATCTTCGCCCATGACTTGCTGCCTCCTTGTGGTGCCTGTTGGCTATGCGTAGCCTCTCAATTGGTGTGTCCTTCTCTACTGCAGTAATCATGTGTCCCACGCCATGGTTGGCTATCTCCTTGCCTCGCCCAGTCGGTTTTGAAGGGCCGCCACCCCTTGTTGAGAGGCCGCCATAGGGGTTGGGCCGCCTGTTGGCAGCGTTCTCCCATAATCGTATCTTCTTCTGTCCTCCCCGAACTCCCTTCGTCCTCCTCTGTGGATGGTATTGCACCGGCGCTCTACCTTCCGAGTTCTCCTTAGGCCGCAATGCAGTCCCCGCGGTTGGTCGCTTCCTTTGCTGGACCGTAGTCCAGCCGCCCCCCCTCTCCTGTGGAGGGCCCCCTACTACTGGCGCTTGCGATGTGGTCGGAAGACTGCCGTCTGGTGGCGCGCCAGGATCCCAAGGGGAGCCCGGGCTACCGTGCTCTTCCGTTCTGCCGCTCGTACGGAGAAACTCTAATTCGGGGGAGGAAGCCGCCGTCGCCATTATATATATATATATATATATATAATATATATATATATATATATGGTCGTTGGCGGGTGTTGCATGTTTTGTTTGTTTAACCTATTATACTTCCCTTCCGACTTTGGTGTATTTGCTCGTCACGTCAAGATGCAGATAGGACAATGTGGACATCATACTTCTTTATTTATATAAAACGGCAACAGCTAAGCTAAATTGAAGGAGTAAAAACCAAATCTGATTTCTTCATATGTTTAACATGAATATTCATGTATGGTTGAACTTGTGTTTGTATGAAATAATTGGAAAATTAACTGAAGTATTATTCTAGTGTAACAGTACATTGAAAAATAGGATAAGAAATGTGGTATTCGAGGAAGTTAGAGGTGGCACTAATTTAGGACACATGATGAGAGAAAATCATATTAGGATTTGGACATGTACAATGTAGACTAATAGATGTTCCAGTAAGGAGGAGAGATAAGATACTAGTTTGAGAAGTTGCTAGGAGTAGAGATAGGCTTAAACAAACATGGATTGAGGTTTTAAAGAAGGCTATGCTTTTTGTTAGTGTTACAGTGGACATGACCCTTAATAGAGCTAAATGGAAGAAAGGATTCAAACATCTAACCCCGAAAATTTAGGATAAAGGCTTTATTGTTGTTGTTGTTGTGTATTATTATACTAGTTGCAATATAGGATATTTTTTAGCTTTTCATACACTTTTTGTTATGCATATTATTAGAATGTATATAAAGGTGGGCAACTTCGTGTGTCGCAAATGAGTGCCATGAACAGGTATCATGGTGCACGCACATGAACTTTAATTGCAAAAGTTTCCTACATATGATATACCTTTTTGTTTTCTTCTGTTTTTTTGGTGCTCTAATGCCAACATCACAAACCTTTATTTGTATTAATTTTTACCTAATTAACAGAGATAAGACAATAGATGAACAAATTCAAATTTCTTCCGAAATTTTAACTTTGTTTTGATCATCAGGAGCACTACAAAGATCTGAAGGAGAAATCATTTTTCCCAAGCTGATAGACTACATTACATCAGGCCCAGTTGTCTGTATGGTATGCTTCTAATCATATCTATATAAGAGCATTAATATATTGTTCATATAACAGTTCATTTTATTCTCCTTTCTTGTTCGGGATGTAGGCGTGGGAAGGTGTTGGAGTAGTTGCATCAGCTCGTAAGATTATAGGAGCAACAATCCTCTTCAAGCTGAACCAGGCACTATAAGCGATCTTGCCGTTCAGACAGGAAGGTTTGGCCCCCTTCATCCTTTTCCCTACTGAAAGTACATTAAAGTTCATT